>CM040757.1:421206-1047669 GCA_022829145.1 Albula goreensis | reverse complement strand
CGTGAAGTTTGTCGCATATGTCTGTGTCTCCCATGTTTGCAAATTGGATTTGCGTTCGCGTTACAATTTGAAAATTCTCTCATGTGAACCAAGCATAACTGACTCTTGGTAGCGTTAACGCTAGCTCATGTTACTGTAGTAAATATTATTTAGTAACGTTAACGTTAGACAACGTAGTTACCAGCGTATGGCTTATGCACTGTGCTAAAATTTACTTTGACGCTTCCTGACAAGGGCAGACACACCGTTTGAGTCACAATAAAGCTAACTTAACATGAACAGGATATCCACTGTTCAGTCAGATGCTAACTGTTCGTGAGCTAGTTATCATTTCAGTAAACATTTCCTTTGACTGAATGACATTTTCACAGTCACAGGAAAAACATGGCCACTACTTCCATACCGAGTATTATGTTGAATAAAGCACTTACTTTTAGCAGTTTTCACTTTCCGTCATGCCGTCGAGTGCCTGGTCTCCCGGTCTCCAACTCTCTGCTTCTCTGCTCGCGCGCTGCATGCCCTGACGTCACGCGTTGACTGTTACATTTCAAATCATGGCGCGTTTGGCCTGCACAGTCCGCCCCTTAACAGCCCCTAACCAATGATGTCGAATGTCAGTCTGACGATCCCGGCCACAACTGGTACACAGGCGCTTAGCGGGCGTGACTGCTATGCGAATCTGGTGACTTGCGGACGGATCCGGCACAGAGTCAGCTGCTATCTGGGTTGGGTCTCAGGAAACTTAGTTTTGTGTTTTGCTCTGTAACATTGTCATGTATTGATGATTTTTCACTCTAAGACTTGCAACACTTCAGGTCTCGGTGTAGGCCGGTGGAAGTGTAAGGTGCGCGTGTATGTTCATTCTGACAGCAGTTCAGCTCTCTGCAATGAAAAGAACTCACACAGTGACTGAATCTTCACTCTAACAGTGTATGCTGCATTGTAACTTGCAAAGACCAAAGAAAGTACATGCGTGTGTTAAGCACTCAACAAAAGTGAACATTTTCACTTTCTGCTTCTTCATACACTTCCCAGCCTGTATGATTGTAAACATTACACCGATGAAAGCAAATGTTCTTCTTAGCGCGATATGGCACTAGCGTATCTGTAAGTTGCTTAGGAAACACGTACCCTCGCTCCTGTGCTGTACACGCGTTAACACACGCATGTAGTTTCTTGTTCTTTGCAAGGTACAATGTAGCATACAATCATACAGGCTGGGAAGTGTATGAAGAAGCAGAAAGTGAAAATGTTCACTTTTGTTGAGTGCTTAACACACGAATGTACAGCCTACACCGAGACCTGAAGTGTTGCAAGTCCCAGAGTGAACAATCATCAATACTTAACAATGTTAGGAAAGCAAAACACAAAACTTAGTTTCTGAGACCTAATGTTTTGAAACTCAAACCTCATGTCCGTATTGACAATTGCAGAAGCTGTGTACTGACTTTGAAAATGTGTTCTTCTCTCACATTAAGCTTGGGGTTTCCTTAACGCATGTACAGTACATGAGCAAGGGAACGGTTTCTACAACTTACAGACACGCAAGTGCCATATCGCTTAGAAGAACATTTGCTTCATCGGTGTAATGTTTCTCACAATCATACAGGCTGGAAAGTGTATGAAGAAGCAGAAAAGTAGTAAAAATGTTCACTTTGTTGAGTGCTTAACACAATTTCTAATGTATTTCTTTAATCAAGGTAAAGGTACAATGCAGCATATACTTGTTAGAGTGAAGATTCAGTCACTGGGTGTGAGAGTTCTTTTCATTGCAGAGAGCTGAACTGCTGTCAGAATGAACACACGCGCATCTACACTTCCACCGACCTACACCGAGACCTGAAGTATTTAAGTCCCAGAGTGAACAATCATCAATATAAATAACAAAGTTAGAAAGCAAACACAAAACTTAGTTTCTTGAGACCAAACAAGTTTGGAAACTCAAACCTTGCGTCATTAATACAATTTGCAGTAGTTGTGGTGGTACTGACTTTGAAAATGTGTCTCACATTAAGCTTGTCGAAGGCCCATCGCGCATGTACAGTACATGAGCGAAGGCACGTGTTTCTAAGCAACTTACAGACACATAGAAGTGCCAGATCGCGTTTAGAAAGAACATTTGCTCATCGGTGTAATGTTTACAATCATACAGGCTGGAAAAGTGTATGAAAGAGCAGAAAGTGAAAATGTTCACTTTTGTTGAGTGCTTAACACACGAACAATGTACTTTCTTTTAATCATTAAGGTACAATGCAGCATATACTGTTAGAGTGAAGATTCAGTCACTGGGAGAGTTGTTTCATTGCAGAGAGCTGAACTGCTGTCAGAATGAACATACACGCGCACCTTACAATTCCACCGACCTACACCCGAGACCTGAAGTGTTGCAAGTCCCAGAGTGAAAAATCATCAATACGTAACAATGTTAGAGACAGCAAACACAAACTAAGTTTTGATACCCAAAACAAGCTTGGAACTTTCAAACCTTACATCCGTATTGACAATTGCAGTAGCTTTCGTGTACTGACTTTGAAAATGTGTTCCTTCTTTCACATTAAGCTTTTAAGGCCAATAACGCGTGTACAGCAGGAGCGAAGGAACGCGTGTTTCTAAGCGCTTACAGACAGCATGTGCCTTAACACACGCATGTAGTTTCTTGTTCTTTGCAAGGTACAATGTAGCATACAATCATACAGGCTGGGAAGTGTATGAAGAAGCAGAAAGTGAAAATGTTCACTTTTGTTGAGTGCTTAACACACGAATGTACAGCCTACACCGAGACCTGAAGTGTTGCAAGTCCCAGAGTGAACAATCATCAATACTTAACAATGTTAGAAAGCAAAACACAAAACTTAGTTTCTTGAGACCTAACAAGCTTGGAAACTCAAACCTTGCGTCCGTATTGACAATTGCAGTAGTTGTGGTGTACTGACTTTGAAAATGTGTTCCTTCTCTCACATTAAGCTTGTGGGCTTCCTTAACGCATGTACAGTACATGAGCAAGGGAACGTGTTTCCTAAGCAACTTACAGACACGCAAGTGCCATATCGCGTTTAGAAGAACATTTGCTTTCATCGGTGTAATGTTTACAATCATACAGGCTGGAAAGTGTATGAAGAAGCAGAAAGTGAAAATGTTCACTTTTGTTGAGTGCTTAACACACGAATGTACTTTCTTTAATCGTTGCAAGGTACAATGCAGCATATACTGTTAGAGTGAAGATTCAGTCACTGTGAGAGTTGTTTTCATTGCAGAGAGCTGAACTGCTGTCAGAATGAACATACACGCGCACCTTAAAATTCCACCCACATAAACCGAGACCTGAAGTGTTGCAAGTCCCAGAGTGAAAAATCATCAATACATGACAATGTTAGAGGGCAAAACACAAAACTAAGTTTCCTGAGACCCAGTTAACAAGCTTGGAAACTCAAACCTTGCATCCGTATTGACCATTGCAGTAGCTTTCGTGTACTGACTTTGAAAATGTGTTCCTTCTCTCACATTAAGCTTTTTGGCTTCCTTAACGCGTGTACAGCAGAGGAGCGAGGGAACGTGTTTCCTAAGCAACTTACAGACACGCAAGTGCCATATCACGTTTACAAGAACATTTACTTTCATCGGCGTAATGTTTACAATCATACAGGCTGGGAAGTGTACGAAGAAGCAGAAAATGAAAATGTTCACTTTTGTTGAGTGCTTAACACACGAATATACTTTCTTTGATCTTTGCAAGGTACAATGCAGCATACACTGTTAGAGTGAAGATTCAGACACTGTGAGAGTTCTTTTCATTCCAAAGAGCTGAAGTGCTCTCAGAATGAACATACACGCGCACCTTACACTTCCATCAATACATGACAATTTTCGAGAGCAAAACACTAAACTATGTTTCCTGAGGTCCCACAACCTTGGAAACTCAAATCTTACATCTGTATACACATTTGGAGTAGTTGGTATGTAGTTGGTTCTGTAACTTCTGTAACTACAGTTTTTTGGCGTCATTAACGCAGGTACAGCACAGGACCGAGTGAACTTGTTTCCAAAGTACCTTAAAAGTGCCATATCGCGTTTAGAGCAACAGTTCCTTTCAGTGGTGTTATGTTTGTCATTATCCAGGAGGGGAAGTGTGTGAAGAAGGAGAAACTGAACATTTTCTCTCTTGCGAAGTACAATTCAGGATATCCTGTTAGAGTGAATATTCAGTCACTGTGAGAGATCATTTCATTGTGGAGAGTTGTACAGTTCTGAGAATGAACCCACACGAACCCCTTACATTTCCACACCCCGAAATGGAGACCTGAAGTCTTGCAAGTCCCTGAATGAAAAATGATCTATGCATGACAATGTTGGTGGGAAAAAGACAGAACTGAGACAGTAGCTGGGTGTGTACTGACAGTAAATCCGTTTAATTTATCTTCCCTTTACTTTCTTGGCTTTGTTAAATTTTGCAAAATGTAAAGCAGATCTCAGAAATCTAATTTGCTCATATAGTGCTCATATAACGCTCACGATTAAACTGGAAACCTTAACGTGGTAATTTTTTTTCAACCCAAATTAATCATAGTACTAAGTATGATGCCCACTTCCCCCATTAATTCGAGCGCAGATGTTTACCTCGCTGAATTTCTGAAAGGCATGGCAAACGCAGATAACACGATGACTGAGGAGACTTCCCCGGTGTGCTGAATGATAAATTTCGTTTTATAAAGCTTCCAGATGTAAGTTTAGATAAAACCAAAGTTTTGTGCAAATATAGCATTGATGAAATGTCTTTCCACCGTAGCACAAGTCTGAAGTAACTTCTTTGGGCAAAGCACATCTTGCCGATATTCGCAAAGATGGTTACACTTAGACAGGCTCAAGCCGTGTTCATCGAACTACGGCCAGGGCACGTCTGTCAGCAAAGCGACATCAACTAAGCTGACCAATGCAATCGCTACACAATTTAAATGCAAGCTGTTTACATTCACTTTGTAGCAGACATTACTTTGTAACTGGTCTTTATGTGGTTGTCCGGATGTGGATGTTGTAGGCAATGCAAAATACTCCCTGACACTTTCTTTCTCGGCAAATTAAGAGATTGTAATTCTCATTCAGAAATCATCAAAGCTAAGCTGAGGTGTTGTAATCATAAAAAAACAACAACAAAAAACTGATTCCTCTAATCAGTGTGTCATGCATTTCTTTATTCCAACACCACAGATGTATTTGGTTTATCTCACCCCAAAAATACAAGTAGATACTAGTAGTTTAAATACAGCCTATTATTGTGATTAACTTGATCATTTTTTAATCGATTGACAGCACACACACACACACATACACACACACACACATATATATCGTTAAATTAAGGACCCTATATATATATATATATATATATATATATATATATATATATATATATATATATATATATATATATATATATATATATACAGGGGTCCTCGACTTAAGAACAAGTTCCGTTCCTACGACGTGTCGTAAGCCGATTTTCGACGTAAATCGGAATTTATCCCTAAATTATGCCTAAATTATCACCTTAAGTCACTCACACTGTACACACAACACATGAAGGACATATTAAATACAGCAATTAAATGAAACATTAATAAAAAAAAGAGAGAACAATTTCTTATCTTTATTTCTTTGGTCGTATTTACGAACCAAATCGCTTTGGTTGAAACTAGGTTTTTTAAGTAATTTATGGGAGTGCGTTGTAACCAGTAAAACTCTTAACTGGAGACGGTCTTAACCTGAGGACCTCCCGTATATGTGTGTGTAATCTGATGTTTTGGTGTGGTACAGTGTTCCCTTTAGGGACAATAAAGTCTAACTAAAACTAACTCACTAATTCTTAAATTGCGACTATTCTTCTATTAAGTCTTCGCGGAAAATGAAAAGGGTCTCATTGTAGGAGTATGTTATGGGCTACCAACCTCAGACTGAACTGTCTGAATAGTATGCTCTTTGATAGCATTCATTAGTATGAGATCCGTTTTATTTTTTCTCAAATTTTGTTTCATTTTTTTCCAAATTCTGTTGTTTTGGAATTTTTTTGTTTTTAAAACCTATTTTACTGTAAAAAAAAATCAACTACAGACACAGGTAATTACAAAACATGCTTCACCCTTTTTTATCAAAACTACTGGCACATTAAGCATAGTGTAAACGTTTAGTATTCTCAATGTCTTCAGAGGAAAAATAAAATTAATTCCACAGGAAATTAAAAAACTGTTTTCATTAATATAAATGAAAGCGCACTTTATAACTAAAAAACAGAATTTAAAACAACTTAAATTTTCTCGAGTAGTGATTGACTCTGCGCACATTGTGACAATTTTGGATTAATTTGTGTCTTGTATCTACAGACTTAGCCGTTGACTCAATTGAAACTTGGACATTCCCGCTGTTGATTTTGTCCTGTCCTAAAGATGGGCTTTCAATTTTAAATGGTCTTTGCTGGTACCGTCAGCTGTGTATATTGGCAAAACAGCTGCTGGCCTGAGTAGTAGTCATTGGGATATTGTTCGACCCAGTATTTTGGTGTTTCTGGTTAATTCTGGTGGTATTTGGTTAATTCTGTGTTTCTGATTTTTCGACGCAGTGGTCTTTCCCAAGGCTGGTCGTTTCAACATCATTCCCTCCAGTGAGTGAGCCTCGTGGGCGAACTCACGTGTTGAACGTGAAGATGCGTGACAATAGTTTCACGGCAACAAGCAGGCACAAAGCAATGGCACAGACATCGGAGATATGGCTAGATCTGGCCAGCGTGCTATGAAGGTATTTAGTGTACTATTTGGACAATGGGGAAAGTCAAGAGAATTACACAACATATACTAATTTTTAAATTCTGTGTTTCCGCATTTCTAAGTAAATGCCATTTTTATGCCTCGATTCCACGATTTCGTCTGAGTTTTCCGTTTCGCGGAAATTAAAGGCCCTTATGTAATAATCTGTGACCTCAATTACCCGTCAATTAAAAAAAAAATTAAAAAGCTGTGTCAGGTAAAGCTAGATGTGAGGTGGGTTTGGATGTTGGAGGGAAATTTCTGAGACCACATTACCCAGTGGTATAATGTGAACTGGAAGCACCGCAGTTCATAACTACCTGGTAATTGCTCTTGTTCTTGCCAAGCCATCTGAAAGCTGCTGATGTGTCAGTCTCCCCAATCTGCCTGTCGGACAGGCTGGTGGTGTACTTATTCCAAAGACGGGCTGTTCAGCCAACAACAGGATGTCCTCGCCTACTTCTAGACCTGTCATCCCGCTCTCCCTTCCTGATCGACAGGCTTTGATGGTTTTTATCTTCATTTTTATCTTCATTTCATCTACTTGTGTTGCACCCTTAGAAAGACACTCGCGAAGCAGCTCTTCCTGTACAGGCAACTTTTTAATAAAAGCTCGGTTCGACATCAACAAGTGCTGTTTTATTACATCTTCTCCATCTAGCTTCTCTCTTCATTCCTTCAGATTCACACAGCATCAAGGTAGCTTGCTTATGTCGTCACACAAACGTAAATATCTTAAAGTGACAGTACCTTATTTAATGATCAACACTAAGGATGTCTGTCCAACTATGTTACATACTAACAAATAAAATAAGGATTTTACAAACGTTTCCTTTTCACTTGGGGGTTTACATTTCTTTTAAGTTTGTAAGGCACATTGTTTTAAAGGGCACAACACCTGCATTGATATAAGCTCATCCAGGCACTTGAGGAGCCTTGTAGTGCATGGTGCTGTTTTCTAGGATGCTTGTGTTATTGTCTGTGTAGCTTCTCATGGGAGGGAATCTATCACCTGAAGGCAACTTGATGCCTCTGACCACCTGCCTGGCTCCTATGAGGATTACTTCACAGGCAGCTTGCTTAAACCAGTGGCTTAACCAGTCCAGGTCATAATTTTTAAGTGACAATGATATAAGGAAGTATTATTTTACACAAAGAGTTATCTATACATGGAATAGATTGCCAAGTCATCTAGTCTTTAGTTGAAATGGTGAGCATAGTTGGGCCAGATGGCCTGTTCTCATCATGACATGGTCTTATGTTTTAATACTTCTGCTGTTGTGCCACAGTAAATCAACCCAACTGATGTCAATGTGCTTCGATATCTCGTGAATTTTCAAAGTATCAATATACAGACCTTTGGTACCTATACCTTTGGTAACCATAAGAAACAATAAAAACTAACATTTGCAATGGAAGTCAGACCAAGTAATGAATCTGGTTCTGGTTTTCTTTCCAGGACTGGAGATGATGGTAGGCTACAGATAGCTTGGCACCTCTTCTGATGGTGCACTCTTAAAAGAAAGTGTTTTGAAACCCTGGGAATAGTGGTACCAAAGCTTTCATAAATGTGTTAATTTCTAATGTATTACAGATGTGAAGCTACACATCATTCAGTAGCTATACAATTTTTAACTTTACAATAAAGTATACAACATTATGCAGTATCATAGCTGCTTCTTCACTAATATCTCTGTTGTAAGAAAGGTACTACATTTTATCACGGGTCTGCTCGATAGTACAGAAATTAAAGCACCAAAAGTGTGTAAGATATGCAGATTAAACTAAATTACCAAAAAGCTGTGAAATATCATGAGAGTTCATTTCACCTTGGAAAAAGAGTATGCATGAGTAAAGGACAAACCTCAGTCATCCTTTGCCTCAGGGCAACCTGAACTGAAAGACTTGAAAACCAACTCTGAGCTCACATTATTTACACTGATAAATCTGTGAAATATGAATTTTAAGCAGTGCTGGAAAAAAATGCATTTGGTCCGAAACTGATTTGACAAAACAATTCAGCATGCTCCTTTCACATATCAGCATTTGCATTGCATGTAAAATTTTGAATACAGAATGCTGGAGTATTGTTTCAAGGTGTTACAATGGCATCATCTTAGCATCCATCCACATGGCTGTGACAGGGTGACAGAGCAGAGAAAACTGGCTATATCAACCCACACTAAATATTAATATTACCAAATCTCATTCTAAATGTCACTTCTGCCACATCAAATCCTGGAAGCTTGCAAGATCACTCTGTCTTAACCTGGAAAGCTAGTTGAGTTTCACTGGTTTTGTTGTGGTGTTAAACAAATTCCCTGGCCAGAAAAGAAATCCTTTAAGAATCAAAACCCACTCTCAAACCTTTTATTGTGCGTTTCTTATCCATACAAAGGTTTACAATGGTAGGAATTCCCAAGGTTTTACATCAACCATAAATACCATGCTACCAAAGTATTAAATTTGTACAAAAATACTTTACAGTTTGTAGTACTTGCTTATTACAATAAAAATACAGTTTTATGGGACTTGAATGTGATTTTTTTAATTTACCATAAAATTTATATGCATACCTAATTTCATTGGCAGTGTTAAACTCTTGTGAAATATGTCAATAGTATGTATAAGAAATTAGGTGCATGTGTTTATACAGATATATCACCATAAAATGGTTCTTATATCAATGCAATATTTGTTTAAAATGTTAAAATAACAGTAGCAACTGAATCAGTACAGTGATGTCCAGTAATACTAAATCAAATGTCATGAGTAATGACGGTGTAGTCAGGTAGTCGAGCCTTTCACTTTAAGGATGACGTGGGGAAAATAAATCTACTAAAAGTGGGTAACAACTATATATTTTTAAAGGACGAACATGGAAAAATAATATTCCTCTCCAAGTTGGAATTGGAACAGCCCCCTGGCGGCAAGCAGAAGTAGAAATATTTGTGACTTGATGTTGATTTATGGGTAATCAGTGTGGGTGGGTGCACAGGCACTGTCAACAAGGGTAACTTCACTCATCAAAGCCACTATTTTACACACATGTATTGAAACATTTGTTTTAAATGTATTTTATTTCTTTCATTTTCCATATATGTTAACTGCTGCACTGTAAAAAACTGTATGAAAAGTAAAATGATCCCAGATTGACATTTACTTTTTATGGTTCAAGTTCCGTAACAGTTCAAAAATTTCCCAACCCTGAATTCCAAAGAAACACGCAAGTGCCATTTTACAAATAATCATATCGGTATACCCTTCTGGGGGCTCAGAAACACAATAAAACATACAGAAACATACCTTTTTTTTTAAACAACGCCAGTTTTACATACATTAGCATATTTGTTCATACTGTATTTACTCAAAACAGGGGAAAGTAGGAAGTAGAAAAACAGAAATATTCTGATTCTGGTTCTTAAGTAACAGTGGATTAGCTCATGCTTCTCTCTTTTAAAGTGGTTTGTTGAGCGACAATCATCTGAACAAAGATTTTTAAAATTTTGAAGTGTGGAAAGCTGATTGGAATCACACAAATTGTTTATAAAAGAATACAGATGTGTACATAAGTCAGATCTGCGGGGGTAATGAGTAATGAGTGTCTCTGTCATGCCCTTCCCAGTCATACCCAACCCCTGATTAAGAAAATGAACCTGCCTGTTTTTCAGTCTGAGGAGCGGTGGTCATCACTTTCAGTGCATCCATCTCAAAGCAAAACTGTAGCATTTCCTGTACCCTTAGCTTTGCCTACTATTGGACCTCACCTCCTCTTGGCACATTCTCATGCAAATCGCTAACCAGCAAACCAACGTCCAGGACTCTGCCCATCTGTCAAAATGACCCTGAGATTCTGAACCACACAACAAATCTGTAGTGTGTATGCTGGGATCAGGTCAATGTCAGCAGTGACTTATCTTACATTTGCCCCATGAGGCACGACTGTGAAAATGTCTTGAAAACCTCATCATTTCGTTACTTATTTTGACTTTTCTTCTGAAATCTCCTCGGCCAAAGCAGGTGTCTTAAATCGTCTCTATTAGTCACCACAACATATCAAAAGGCTTTCCACACCAACAACAATTCATTAATATTAATATTCTGATAGAAATCACGTTTATTCATAAAAAATGAGCTCTAACCAAACTTGGGATATGGTGCAAAATACAACTGTCCACTGCTGTTAGTCAATGTAAATTGAGAAAATGTATAATAAAACCCATGACAGTTCATTAGCAGTACCACAGTGTGTATGTGTTACTAAGGCAGCCTGGAAACATGAGGCTGAAACTGGGTAGGTGGGTGACAGTTACTCTCAATGCATGCCATAATAACTTAAACACACTTAGGGGTCGATTTACAAAGATCCCAACTAAGGGGTGTTATTTGCTGATGCTATTTCACTCCTTGTGGGTTATCAACAGAGTCCAACTACAAACAGTCATGCTCAAATTAGTTTTTTTGTGTTTGGAATGGATCTCAACCCACCCAGGTAAAACAAAAATGGTTACTGTTACAAGCTGGCTTTTCACCACAACTTGTTACAGTGGGCTATCTGGCGTTTTGCTACAAACTATAAATTGGACCTCTCTGAGGGACAGCCAAGTGAATGAGATGTTTGTCAGGACCGCAATGACTAAGAGTATAGTTACTAGCACTACTCGCACTTAGTGTCACATAATATCATGGAGTTCTCATTTGTTTTGTTATGTAATGTTTGTTATAGTAGACTGTATTGCTTGTTTGATTCAAATACTACTATTGCATGATTAAAAATGTATTTATTCTTACTGTTCATAGTGAATCCTCAAATTCTCTTTTGTGTATTTTGATCATTGCCTAGAATTGTCCAGCTAATTAGCTGCTGTTGTTATGCAGTCATTCATAAGGATTGGTTATGGACATTCTAAATACATCCATGTCAATACTCACCAATGGTAAGAACAGAACATTTGCACAGATGTGTCCTTGTTAAGAACCAGGTGCAGCAAACCTGAACAGCTAGACTGGGAAATTAATCGCTGCAATGTATTGGTAAAACCCAGAGGCCAGGAAACTCAGACTCACCAGTAGTTTGGCCACCACCAAGTCATCTCATATTTCACCTAAAAACTGGGCATCATTACAAAGGCAATATGTATTTGTCATGAGTCCTCTGCATTGAGTCCTATAGTTTTCAGTCTTGCGACAATGACAATTGTCATCTTATTGATTACATGTATATTTATACCTGCTTCCCATTTGTTCTAAAATGCACATACAATCACTTTAATTGCTTTTGGGTTAGTAAGTTACAATACATATGCTAAAGTATTTCCATGACTTTCTCAGACTATTTTGCAAAGTAAGTCCAGTATGCCTAATTTTAAGCATCATTCATTCTAATCTGCAAAAATGAAAAATCTTTCAAATTTAACATACATATTGCTCTTAGCATTTGATAAGCTGATGACCTTGGCTTTTCTTTGAATGGGGTACCACTTTCACACGTGCTTTTATACACGCAAACATTTAGTAAATCGACCCTTGTCTATTAAGGGCATATGCAATTCAATAAAAACAGACCTTTGAGTCTTCAGCATGTGCAATTCTATCAAACCATCCCTAATGCTCGTAATGAACTGGCTTATGTTCATTGAGTCTGAAAATAGAAGAAATGGAAGGGTGTGTCCTTAAGACAGCGCATGTTATCATTTTAAAATGGAAAAATGGCATGTATGCCAATCTCTAAAAAACTAACATGCTCACAGAACAATGACCTGACTGTTAGCATATTTTCCTAAAGTAAAAGGAAAGAGATGAATGAAGAGTTTCTCTACTCATTACAAACAATGCTTGTCAAACATTTGAAAAGTGAAAGCGTTAAATGAAAAATTATTTACGGTTTAAAATGAGTTAGAGTATTCACAATTATTTGCTTTATCCATTATGTATAAGCCTGTATCCTGTTTAATAATGATTAAGGAGTTGAATGTTTTATCAGATTTCATCATTCATATTATGTTGCTTACTTCAGATTAAACAGGCTTGTTTAAGGTTTTTTTCGCAGACAATGAAAACATTGGCAAAAAATATAGCAAAAAATACAGCAACAAGTCACAAAGTACATTAGTCTAATGTATAATATCATGAAATTACTGTGCAGCTGAATTATTGTGCACACAAGTTGTACAAAATGTATCCAAAATGTATAAATTACATGAAAATACATGTTGGGTACATTTTGTGTATTTTTATTCATTTGCATCAAATTTGTATGCATGTATTATTCATTCATTCGTTTATCCCTTGAGGCAAAACACCATTTTGAATAAGAAGCAGTTTATTTTCATAATCAATGATATCTTCCAAATACTGTACTTAAAAGCTCTATAATACAAAATATAACCAATATTGAGACTAAAATAAATTTCACTTACCCTGAAATGTGACCCTGCTAATCAAATGCAATATATGGTGTCAATCTCTTGATGAATTCAAATCATCATCAGACTACAATTTCATATCGATATTAAGACAATGTGACGTGCTGGGAACTAAATTCTGGAAGCGAAGGTCTGTTTTGATTGATTTGCGTGCACTCTTAAAGAAATAAGTGCTTTTGATTGAACCCAAGACATTTCATTCTTCAGTCATCAAATGCAGCTAGGAATACACATTTGATTCCACACCTCCAGAAAAGAAAACAGTATAACAGCGATTGTGCATTTTGCCTTTACCCTGTGATTAAACCAACTTTAGGAAAGATTTGTCAAAGGAGATTTCCAAAAAATGGTGGAAACAGACCTCAAAGCCACAAGCCAGAGACCACAACCACTGGGCACTGACTTTGGATGAGTCCTTGTGCATAGTCATATTACAGTCATACATATCCAATATGTTGCTGTTCACACACTTGAAGCAGCTGATGTCATGTGCTGTCTAGGCCTTCTGTTGAGCAATCCCTACTTCTGGCTTCTGACTTTCATTCAACTAGTCGCAAGAAATCTAAATCATGCATGTGTCTGAATCTGTAGTACTATTTGCAGTTTTCTGTTATTAGCTGCAGCAAATGTTTTTACTCCTCGGAGGTGTATAGATTAGGGAAACCTTGGATTCAAGGTTTTGGGGGACATAAGACTCTTTCTCTATTGTGGAGACTTTGCTATTGCCAAACTCTATCCTCCTAAACCTCACATTCCAGGCACAAACCCATGGGAGCACTATGATACAGGAGACACAGACACAAACAGACACACAGACACAGACACACACACACTCACACACCTGTGGGAATATTGTGATACAGGAGAGACACACACACCTTGTTGCTTTACTTATTAAAGAACTGATAGCTAATCCTGGGCTGGCATTGTTATTATTATTATTATTCATGTTTTTGTTTTTTAAGCAGTAATACGTTTTCCCTATATAGGTAAATCAAGGAAAATTTCTTTCCATCCCCTAGAATATCCCTTTTCTTGTGGAATCCACACCACAGTTCTGCACACAAGACACACACCCACATACACACACAAATGTAGACACACAGAGCACAGCTCCTAGAATGATATATGTAATTCTCATGTTTGCGTCCAGCTGTATTCAGTTATTAATGATGGCACTGTTTGTTTTTTCCCCTCTCTTCCCATTTACCAGCAAGTCTTGCAGATCACTTCTCATGGGAACTTGCACTTGTACCAGGGCAGATGGAAAATAGGTCTCTCAGAGAAGGGATTATCATCATATTTCATGCCCTGGGTTATGGGAGAAATTTTGGTGGGTGTGCTTTAACCAAACTCAGCCTCTTCACCAGAAGAACTCTGATGGAGGGTCTTATAGCACCATGGGAGTGGTCCTGGGGCAGGCCGATGGGAGAGGTCCTGGGACAGGCTGACGGGAGGAAGGGGTTGAGGGTGATGGAGCAGGGCGATGGGGTAGGGTAAAGGGTCAGGTCCTGGGGCAGGATGAAAAGAGAGGGCAGTTGAGCAAGGTGATAGGAGAGGGCGATGAGGCAGGGTGATGGGATATGGCAATAGGGAGGGGTGATGGGAAATGGCAATGGAGAAAGGTGAAAGAAGAGGGCAATGGGACAGGGTGATAGGAGAGGGCGATGAGATAGGGTGATGGGTCAGGACCTAGGGCAGGACAATGGGGCAGGGTGAAGGGTCAGGTTCTGGGGCAAGGTGATGGGGCAGGGTGAAGGATCAGGTCCTAGGGCAGGGCAATGGGGCAGGGTGATACGAGAGGGCAATCAAGCAGGGTGATGGGAGATGGTGATGGGGCAGGGTGATGGGACAGGTCCTGGGGCAGGGTGATGGGAGAGGGCCAGTAAGATTGTGCCAGCTCCAGACTATGCCTGCTATAAGGTCTTGGTTGGGTCTCTGCCTTCCAGCTCTGTTAGTCTGGAGTTCTGCTGGCCGAAGTGGCTGTTGCCATGGCTTCCAGGCCCGGTCCAGTCAGCCAGTGGCTCCGCAGGGAGCTGGTTGTGTTCTGTGGAGGGTTGAGAGCCCAGAGTGTCCCTGCTGATCACCAGGTCCAGTTTGCTTCCTGATTCAGCAATCAGCGGAACCACGAGGCAGCAGTCAAAGTCTCTGGTCCGGACATGGTTAATCTGAAATTAAAATAGTAAAATAAAATGTCACATTTTTCACTGGTACAATTGTAAATACTTTTAAATATATTAATGGCAAGCAACTCACTTCTCTGATAAGAATCCTTTACCTTCATATTTCCGTTTAACTAGTTCGATAGACCTTTTCTAGTTATTTGGGTTCTTTGAGTATTACTTTTTATGTATGTACAGCCCAGTGAAAACCCAGCCCAGCCCAATGAGGACCCAGCCCAGCCCAGCCCAGCCCAATGAAGACCAAGCTCATGCCAGTGAGGACCCAGCTCAGCCCAATGAGGACCCAGCCCGGCCCAGCCCAATGAAGACCAAGCCCATGCCAGTGAGGACCCAGCTCAGCCCAATGAAGACCCAGCCCAGCCCGTACCTGCAGCAGTCTGTCATTGCATTTGAGCCCAGCCACATCGGCTGGCCCACTGGGACGGATGTTTTTGACATAGACGCCCTTCTCTAGAAGTCCATCTGTCACACTGAATCCAAAGTCCTCTGCGTCCATCTCTTTAAACAGAGTTACCTGAGGACAGCCAGCAGGCATGGGAACATCTGTTAGCAAGCCAGTTTGCTAACAGAAGACGATGCAAAGCCATTGTCTTTCAAAAACATTAAGACCAATCTGAGTATACTGTGTAAATCCACAGAGGAAATGAAAAAAGCCTTGGGAAAATAAGTGTCACTGTGATGGCTCCTCCCTTGTAATAGTCTCTGAATTCAGGAAGTGTATAAAACACAGCCACATGAACCACATTGACAAAAGAATGTTGACAGACTGAGCACAAAGCCATCAAAGCAGGCAGCATTTGCACATGCTTGCTTGATTTGCACAGACAGAAGTGGCCCTCTCGTGGCAGTAATGATGAAAGAGGACTGCTTACCTTGTGCAGCTCCGAGGGCATAGGTGACAAGATGTCCTTCAAATCCTGCCTCATCTTCCTCATTGCGTAGGCCTTGCGGCCCACATCGGATGGCAGGGTGTTGCTTCGGCTGGCCTGGGTGTACTGAGGTCGGCTGGTGCTGCGCTCCTGGAAGCTGGCCTGTCTGCCCAGGTGGCCCCTGGGGTGGAGAATGGGCTCGTGGTTCAGACTCAGGGAGCTACCGGACATGATGGTGGCCTACAGAGGCAGAGAGATGATGCAGAGGAAACATGATGCTAATGATAATGTTTCCTTTATATGGGGGGCGGTGCAGAGGAAACAGGATGCTAAATTTCTTGCTTGCTTCTTTTGAAATACCTGCACCATTTTTTTATTTTTTTGTAGTGGGTTTCTTTTGACAGGCAAGCATCTTCTCCCAATTATGCACCTCGATTTTTGGTACGCCGCTTTTTGAGACACTCAGGTTGAAACTGTCTCAAGTTTAGTTGCTCGGCACATAACATTGTAACCTTCAGTTTGATTGACCAATCAAATTAGCAGCATCTGCTACTTTGGAAGATCTTTGGGGCAGCCTATAGTCTAGTGGCTAAGGTACATGACTGGGACCCCTGAGGTTGGCAGTTCAAGCCCCAGCCCAGCTACAGCAAGAACATCATTGCTGTTGGGCCCTTCAGCAAGGCCCTTAACCCCACATTGCTCCATGGGGGACTGGCCCTTGGTTAGCCTAATCAACTGTAAGTCACTTTGGATAAAAGCGTCAGCTAAATGACTGTACTGTAATGTATTGTAATCTTTGATATCTCCTGGAAGGAAGGGAGCAGCATTGCACAGATTCCCACTGAACTGAAGTTAGTTGAAAGCCAGCTGTTTTTTTTACTCTAACCTCCATTGTGGGGTTTGGGTTACACTCTATCTAGCATGGTGTGGGTTACACTCCCTCCTGCATGGGGTTTAGGGTACAATATCTTCATGGTGGGGTTTGGGGTACACTACCTCCAGCTCTCGCAGGATTCCAGACTGCCCGCAGGTCTCCAGGTCTTCCAATGCCTGGGACCAGAAGTTCTCCTCCTGGTCTGGTTCTGTCCCATCATGCCCCACGGTGAACCTGTGGGGGATGGGAGGAGTGACTTAAAACCCAGCAGCAACCAAAGAACAGACAGCACACAGGGACAAGGGGGATGGGGTCAATGACCAGCGCAGGCATTGGTGGTGGGGCTTAGAGACACACACGAGAGACACCTGGAGGCTAGCACATACTAAAATGGATGTGCCATGCTGGGCTTCAGCATCCAGGCAATGGCTCTGAAACACAGAGGGGCTTTTCATTGTTGGCATGTTAGCATGTTAGCAGGAAAGGACCAGCGTGCCACTAAACCTCACCTGCTATCTGTGATTAACCCAGTGGGCAGCGATGCAGTTCTGCAGATGCCAAGGAAAGAGAATCTATGATCAACAACATCAGTGAGATCAGTCCAGAATAACCTCAGAGACACAAACACTAACCTATATGTGTATCTTACACATCCATGTTATCTTTGGAGAATCCATCAGTAGCAGTGTTTGTATTTCCAAGGTTAGCAAACCTAGAATAACCTTGGAGATACAAACACTGCTACTGATGGATTCCCCAAACCTAACACAGATAATAGATTAGGAATAGGAATAACCTGAATTTCAAAATATTTCAAAACATTCATTTTATTTATTTATTTTTTTTGTATGTTCAACTATGTTCAACAGTTCAAGGCCAATTGTAGGTGGTCTAAGGCTGTTCATTGAATCCAAGTCCGGCAGGACAATATTCAGACAAGCATCTTGTAAACTCATTGCATGCACAGTCAGTGCTGTTTTGTCCTGACAAGGTTACATCTGGGCCTCTTAGTCATGTTTTACATCAGAAGCATTCATTCCTTAACACTGCAACTTTGATTGATGTTACAACTGACTACAATACTCAATACTCAACAATTGAGTCTGTGAAATCTCCTTCTTCTCACTATCATATCTCATCAGAACCCCACGCGTTTTACATTTTACATAACCAACTGCTTTGTTATTATCTGCATTGGTGACTAAATCGATGCCTCCATACCATTGATTTCCCTGCATGGTTTTTGGTTATTTCAGACTTCATGAATGACTAATTTTGTTTGATGGTCTCCATCTTTAGCCAATGAACATTTAACAGTTGCCCAACGTAGACAGTGAGTCCATCATATTTATTTTTACACTACATTTTCACTAAAAATAACTTGAAGCACTATGTTAACTAGGCTAGCCCATCCTAATTAGTAGTTCATAAGTCAAATGTTCGCTGCATACTTGTATACTAGTTAGTATGCATATCAAGTATGGAGGTTAACAGTCACCTGATCAAGTGTGTCCTAAACTCAAGTATGCGTCTAAGCAAGTACGCATTGAATTCACTGGACGTTCTCTTTGCGTACTTGGGAGGACCAAAAAACGAAGTATGCCTCTGAGCATACTGTTCCTTCCCAGTAGTCACTGCATTCTCAGAACTGACAGCAAAGAAGAATTTAAAGTTTATAAATAAAACTATACCAAACTGTTCACAAAATGTATGTACTGAGCAACATTTTTTTCTGAGATAACATCACTAGTTTCTTGCAAAGGTCAACAGAGATATGATGTGTTAGTACAAGTACATCTCAAATTAATTAATTTTACGCGCTATGTGTACTTGCATACTAAATAGTACATGCTATGTTAGTGCACTTGGAAGTATGTACTAACAATTACACAAGTATGCAATTTAGAACACAGCCATTTCCTTGTTTCCTCATCTTCTCCACTCATTTCCTCCTCTCCTTCCCTCCACATACTTCCAGGGTAGGAGACAAGGAGGGGGTAGTAGATGGAGTCGTGGAGGAGATGAGAAAAAGTATTTTAAGGCACCCGGAGAGAGAGAGAGAGAGCTTCTGCCTGTTAAATTCTGCTGACTTTTAAAACAAACATGCACATGATTACACTGCGAACCAACCCTTATTTGACATATGATAACTTCTTGTATCTTGTGTAAACAATTATCGAGTGTATTGAATATATTGAACACATCCAAGATATCGCCCAGCCCTACCTGCATGATTACGATGCTAAACACGTTCACCTGTATGGTTACAATGCTAAACACATTCACCTGCCCATTTATGATGGTAAATCCATTCAAAGACATTATTACAATTCTAAACACTTTCACCTGCATAGCCTAAATGCTAAATACACTCACCTGCACATTTACGATGTTAAACACTTCTACCTAGACAGCCACGATGCAAACCACATTCTCCTGTATGGTTATGATGCTAAAGCCATCGAGTTACCACAGCAAGTGTTGTGGAAAGTTACTTGTTATCATCCCATTCCCAACTCATATTCCAGATGGATGGATGGATGGATAGATGGATAGATACATACATACATACATAAATAAATACATAAATAAATAAATGTTGAGTGTTGCCGTACCCGCTGGCAATGGGCCGGTCCCAGTCGTCGTCGCTTAGCCCCAGATCCTGCAGGATGCTGTTGCTCCTCTGGTGGATGCTGATGGGTGACAGGCTGCCCCGCGGCTTGGCACTCCTCCATTCATGGCTGTGGAAGCTATACCCTGCTGCCTGGGATCCTGAGACTGTAACACACAAAAACTCAAATGATCAGCTCAGACTGTCTCACTCACACAAACTCAAATGACCAGCTCAGACTGTCCCACATGCAAATTGGGTTACTGATGAGTGTCAGTGTGACACACAGTCTCACCTGGGTGATGAGTGTGTCAGTGTGACACATAGTCTCACCTGGGTTACAGATGATTGTGTCAGTGTGACACAAACAGTCTCACCTGGGTTATTGACGAGTGTATCAGTGTGACACACAGTCTCATCTAGGTTACTGATGAGTGTGTTAGTGTGACACAAACAGTCTCACCTGGGTTATTGATGAGTGTATCAGTGGCAGTGCTGTCCCAGGACTCCACAGCACTGTCCACACTGGGAATGGTGGTGGAGTAGAGGTCAGACAGAGTGCTGGGCTTTTGTGCTGTTAAGGGCTCATCCTCCATGTCATTCAGCTCACTCAGGTTTGCTGTCCCAGAGGCCTGATTGGGGCTTGTGACTATGTTACAGAAAGAGGCAGCCATAAGGTCGGTGTCTGTTAATTCACACAAAAACAGATATTGTGGTTATGGTAAATTTCCTACTATTTCATTTGAATAGAAATGAATACCCTGAGACATTAGGTAGATCCTTGATATATAGAGTAAATTATAAATATATTCCCAGAACATTTTCTTCATTCATCTGCTTCTGTAACAATCTGTGTTTTTGCCTTGATGAGCCAAAACATTAGGACCACTCACAGATGAAGTGAATAACATTGATTGTCTCATAACAATGATGCATGTCATTGTCTGGAATATACTAGACAGTACAAGAACAGTCAGTTCTTGTCGTCGACGTGTTGGATGTGGGAGAAACATGCAGCCATAAAGGCCTGTGCAACTTTGACAAGGGTAAAATAGTTCTGACCAGACGGCTGGCTCGGAGCATCTCTGAAATGGCAAGGCTTGTAGTTTGCTCACGGTTAGCGGTGGTGAGTACCTACTGACACTGGTTCGAGAAGGGACAAATCATGAACCAGCGACAGGGTTTTGGGCACCCAAGACTCACTGATGCGCGAGGGCAACGAAGGCTATCACATCTGGTCTGAACTGACAGAAGGACATTCCAGAATTTTTTAATGCTGGTTATGGGAAGAGTATGTCTGCTGCATGAGGCTGCGTAGCCGCAGACCAATCAGAGTGCCCATGCTTATCCCGGTGCACCATCGAGTTGGAGGGAGGGAAGGGGGGGGAAATCGATCCAGTTACAAATCGCGAATCTTGTGACAAACAATTATGAAATCGTTGCACTGATGAAAAATCAATCCATTAATTAATTTAAAAAAAGTTGCACACCTATTTGCATTAGGGTCATTACACTAATACAATAATAGCTAGCCTGTGTTTTTTGCCAAGTTGTACACGGACAGATTTTTCTTTGCTGGAATGTACACTGTTGTTGATTAGAAAACATAAGTGAATTCAGTGAATACGTGAGTCCTCAGATTCATGCAACACCCTCTCAGTTTCAAAAATCAAAAATCTGGACTTTGAAAATAATTTTACAAAGTAAATGGACATGAGCATTCCAGCATGGTAAGGGTGTAATGGTTCTCAGTTTTTAATCAAAACCACAGTTCATAAGCACAGGGTCTCAGTTCACAGTTCATGCAACTTGAAAGTTTTTTTTTCTATTTATTTATTTATTGTGTGTACACTGTACTTAATCTTTAAGATGCTGTCATCCTCTTCTGGTTAGTCCTTTTTGTACTGAGCTTCTGTCATTGCCTGAAGCATTTAGATGCATTATTTACATTTTCAAAAATATTTTATTATATGCTAAAAAATAATGTCAAATTGAATGACATTACTTATTTTAAAGTCCTGTAAGTTGTGAGACGGAGCTGCCACATATTGTACTTGTTGTTCCAGCTCATCCCACAGATGCTCAATCAGATTGAGATCTAGGGATTTTGGAGGCCAGGGCAACACCTCTTCGTCATGTTCTTCAAACCATTCCCGAACAATGGGCCTCATTTATCAATATTTTCATAAAACCGTGCGTTGAAAATCCCATTGCTGGCAATGTAAAGAGATGGCAGAGAAAAGGCAGAAGAAAAAAACAGTTCTGAAGCTGTGAATGAAGTTTTGTTAATGGAAATAGAATTTACAAAAAATACTTTGTTCAGAAGTGTAAGTAGTTTAATGTTGGGGCCGAGGAAGACCAAAGCCTGGCAAGAAATAACTGCTGCAGTAAATTCGGTGTCAAAAGTTCCACGTACACTGCAAAAGGTTAAAATAAAATGGTTCGACATGAAACTGGAGGCAAATTATTGAAGAGACGTCATTGGCTGGAGTTGCCGCGGAGGGTGACCGCGATCTGTTTTCATTGATCTTGCATCAATCACCCTCCAATTTTGAGGGTAAATTTGTGTATACCAGCCTTATCATTGCCATAAATCCTGGGGGGCAGCTGCACCCGAGCCCTCGAGGTTGGCCAAAGTGGTAATGACACATTATTGCAGACGGTTGGGACCGTCATGTTTTTCCCTAAATTAACTTGGAACGAATCCCTAGTTAAATTTGTTCAAATCAGAACTATTATGTAATTAGGATCCTCCATAATAGTGTGCCCTCCCTTGCCTTTCCCTCCACTCTCCAGTCCCTTTCCTATTCAAACACAAACTCTAAAGTCATTTTACCTTGTATAAAAATAATGACAACAATTGTAATACTTAGATTTATTTTTCACACAAACACAGGAGAAAATTATATCGCAAATTTCACAGTAACTGACCCAATCAGCTGGCTATATTAGTCCAGTCGCATAAGAACGTATGTTTATTATATAAGAACATAAATGTATTATGACAGTCCTATTTCTGCACTGTTCCGGATATGTTTTTGACTGCTTAAGTTTTTCTTAATGCTAATAGAGCGAGGTCAGCCATAGCAATGAAGACCTTAGCAATGGTTTCTGCTCCTTATTTACAGTAAACGTCGTTAGCGTGTTTTATGGAATTCATGTAAAATTCCAGAAGAAACTCTGTTTGCTTGCCAAAGGCTTGAAGAGTATGTAGGCTAAGAAGTTTTAATATACTAATATACTTATTATTAGTATATTAAAACATTTAGTAGGTACACTAAGAACTGAAGTACTAGCAGCAGGAGTACTAGAAGCAGTCAAAGAACAGCAGAACTTTCTGTTCAAAACCGGAAATTGTCATTTAAGATCATTATACCTGAACAGCATTGCAGTGTCATTATATCCAGAAAGTTATTTCAAAATGCCAAGTCTGGTAAGGTAGCAAACCGGTAAGCATGCTGTATTCTTTGGATAATTTTTTCCAACTACCTTAAAATTGCAGCGGCAGTTATAATTGTTGCCTAATTAACATGCTCAACATTCCACCAACGTGAAGTCAATGGAGGTGTTTTTTTTTTTTTTAAAGCTTTGTAGTTTAAAAAGTATGAATCGTATAGCTTCGAAAAATACAAGCAACCTGACCAGTATATATTCACACCAAGTTCGGTATGTCTACCTTAAAAACTGTTGGAGGAGATACATCTGGAAGAACCAGGAATAATAATATTAAGAAGATGAAGTAAAGATTCTATAGAAGAACAGTAGTTTGTGCCTTAGGCAAGCAAACTAATTAATTTTATTAATCAGGATTACACAAATGAAGCATCACCTGTTTTAATGCTGACTCCAATAGTGATTTTATATAACACTTTGAACCGTTATAATGTTACTATATTACTGCCAAATAATTTGCTCCTTATTTTTAATCAAATAAAAAATGAGTGAATGGAAAAATAAAAGCAACAGCTGGACAAACACTCTCTACACCCATGTTTTCCATTTACGCACACAATACGAACAGTTTAGAGCACTCGTGAAGTTTCTTCGGATTCTACAAACAAACTGATATACGAAAACTTTGATAAATCCCACATTTTTTGCTTAAATGCATTGACGAACAATTTACGATCAAAATCGTTTGTCTCACGTTTGATAAATGAGGCCCAATGTGTGCATTCTGGCAGGGCGCATTATTCTGCTTAAAGAGGCCAATGTTATCGAGGAATACCATTGCCAAGAAGGGGTATACCTGGCAACGATGTTTAGGTAGGTGTCATGTGTCAAAATGATGTCCACATGATTGCCCAGACCCAGGATTTCCCAGGAACATTGTCCAGAGCATCATATTCCCTCCACCGCCTTGTCTTCTTCCCACAGTGAATCACTTCCCTAGGTAAACAGCGCACACGTACTCAGCCGACCACGTAGTATAAACGAAAACAGGACTCATTTGCCCAGGCAACCTTCTTCCATTGCTCCAAGTTCCAGTTCTGACTTTTGTGTGCCCATTGTAGGCGCTTTTCGACTCGGGATGGGAATCACCAGGGACCTCCCTATACTATTTTATCATGATACCTAGGCGCCAATTTGATTTGAATAGCAATTCTGTAAGTATCACAATTCTATAAATATCCTGATTTGATATTACAACTTTTTTTTTAAAACCTTGAAACATGAAAGAAAAAAATTGAGTCACGCCTCTAAAACTGTATACCTTGAAAGCTTTATTTCACATATAAATAACAGCTGCATGCCTGAACTGAACAGAAGTAATTCAATGTAGCCTACTCCTATTACATTCTTTTTTTCCCCTTTGAAAGCCAAGGGCTGCATTTAATAGAAGTGGGGATTGCCAGAGACCTCACAATTCAATATTACCATACTATCTGGTTTAAGGATCTGCTGCCATCATCTTGGTGCCAGGCACTACAGGGCACCTTCAGAGGTCTCCTGATCTATTCGATCACCTTTGGCACTTGAGACTTTACCCCTCTCTAGGGTTATCTTTGCACTTTTTGTACCGTTCTTAGGCACTTATGCCTTGTAAGTTGCTCTAGATAAGAGCGTCTAACAAATGCCCCTAATGTAATGTCTTGGCCTCAGCAGGTCAGAGCTGTTCTGGTGGCACCTGGAGGACCAACAGCATATTAGGCAGGTGGTCATAACGTTTTGGCTCAGCAGTGTAAACTCCTGGTCTCTGGGTTTGTATTGAAGTCAAGAGAAACCAGTGTTTGTAAATGCCTGGAGCCTCATTTATAAAAGTTTGCATACTGTAACAAAATAGTTATGTATGCCAAAACCTACAAGTTTGTGTATGCAAAAAAATTCAGATTTACAAAACTTGCATACACCACACATACATACACCCATATTTAATCATATATGGTGCTCAGGAAAAAAAAAAAAAAAAAAAAAAAAAATAAAAAAAATAATAAAAATCAATAAAGCAAGATCTACAAATAATGTGATTAATGTCAGTGCAAAGAGGAGGGAACAGAAACTTCTCTAAGTGCAAAATCAAAGCTTTAGTCTCTGAAAAAGATGAGAAAAAATCTTGCATGACTGGATGTTTCTAACACTTCTTTGGGTATAGAGAGACACACAGATCATAACCAAGAAAAAATTGTCCAAAAATCAAGGTTTAGGCAAAGAGATGAATGATGTAAGAGCAACGCGTGGTGGTATGGGGGGGTCCACCACTGAGCTCCTTCAATGAGTGGCTGGCTGCGATTATCCGAGTTGATTTCCAATATTACAGTTCATCATCACCAACACCCTTAGTATGACATGACTGGGTAATGGTATTGGCTGGTGGCCAATTCAGCACAGTGTTCCAGGAGCACAGTTCCTGTTAAGTGAATACGACTCATGAGCCAGTCATCATGGCCAAGAAAGTTGGAATGGTCCCTGAAAACACCTTTTTATCGTACCATGCCATTCATAATATCCTCTAACAGTGCCAAGGCAGCCATGGTCATGCTGTCTTGCTGTCATCACACACTTTTGGTCTATCAATGTGAACAAAATAAATGTATTAATAATGTGCTGATTTCTCATATCTGTTAATTTCATTTATCACTTATTTTGACCGAAAACAACATTAATTACGAATGATAACGTATCCTAATTAATCACAAGGATTGCATGGGTCAAAAATATTGTACCAGTACACACATTCTCATGTCAAGAAGAAGCTTTATAAATCCCAAATTTGGCATAAACTGTATGTGCGTAAGCACAGTTTACAAATGAGTTGAAAGCGGTGAAATACGTGAAAGCAGTGTTTGTAAATGCCTGGTCTCTGGGTTTGTATTTAAGCCTATCTGAAAGCAGTGTTTGTAAATGTCCAGTCTCTGGGTTTTTACTTAAGTCTAAGTGAAAGCAGTGTTTGTAAATGCCTGGTCCCTGTTTGAGTTTGTGTATGTGAGGAACAGCAGGCCTGCAGGACTCACGCTCTCCTTGCTTCTTGATCTTGAGTGTGACGGACTCCCCTGCCATTTGCAGCAGGTGGATAGCCTCGCTCAGAGGCTTGCCCTTCAGGCTGCTGCTGTTGATTGCCAAGATTCTGTCACCAACATGGATGGCCCCAGTCCTGCACAATTAGCATAAGATCAATAAATAACCAAAAAAGAAAAAAAATCAAAAATCTCAAAAACAGCTCCCCATTGCCTAGTAGACCTGTAGAACGCTGTAAGCTACTCTTAGCTCCCCTAACAATTCCATCAGAGCAGAGGTGTTTTCACATACAAAATGCACACTGATAATCTGATTTCAATATGATTACAGCCAGTTTAAAATTAAAACATTGAGAAGAATTTTAAATTTAATCTATAAATGATCAAAAGATTTCAACCACTGGCCTTCATTAGGCTAATAAAACAATAATTTGGTATCTAGTGTGATTTTTAATTGCCTGCTGTGGGTAAAATGAGGTAAATTGTTAACGACTAAGAACATAAGAAAAAACCATGAGTATAATGAATGTCCTCTGCACAGATCAGCCCAGTATACAGCTAAAACACTACTAATTATTTTTCAAGGAGGTTTTACATCTCTTCTGATTCACTTTACAGATTATTTAAAAATTGCCATCCAGTCTGAGCTTGGTTAGTGCTGAAGCCAAGCCAGGATGGGCTTGGTTAGTACTTGAATGGGAGAAATCCTGTTAAAGTGAGTGTGCATCCAAAGTATTTACATGTGTTATCATCTCACTCTTTGCAGTTTTATCAGATGAGACTTATTATGCAAATGACTCCTGCTGAAAAAAGTTATATTCAAATGAGGGACTTTACACATTTGTAAGGAATCTTGACCTTCCTTTCCAACAAACTGTTACACTGGATGTCTGTCAGGAGTAATATGTTCTTCAGGGCCTACCTTATCGAAACTATAGTTACTAGCAGTATTTGCACCATGTGTAAAATAAAATCTCATGCCCATTAGATGATGGCTTTTATTTTAATAAATTTTGTACCTGCTTTAGTTTATTTTTTGTTACATTACAGGCTGTATTGCTTGATTGATTCAAATGCTAGTTCAAATTGTATTTTGTAACGCGACATGCTTCATGATTGAGTATTGACCTATTTAGTTAAAGATTAAAAGGTTAAACTTATAATAACTAATAAATTACATTTTCAGCTTTGCAACACTTCCCTGGATTAACATCTGTCAAAATATTCTACCCTCAGAAAAATGTTATATATTTCAAAACCATTAAAAATCTTCAATACAGCTATTGGCTTTTTTTGATATTTTGCCTTTTAATGAAAATGCGTTTGTGAGTAAGTAAGGTTTACACTGTGCAGGTGATGGATTTAACATGGAGAGCAGTAACTTAGTAAGTCACCTCTCGGCCAGGCCCCCCTTCGTCAGGCTGGAGATGATGATAGGGTCGAATGGCTCCTCAGTGCCTGAGATGGTGATGCCCAGGGGGCCTCCGTAGCGCTTCAGCTCCACTGTGTAGATGATAGCCCCAGAGATCTCTTGCTCATCTGCAACATACACAAAGACACATGAGCCTGCTCCTCTTTACACACTCACACACATACACACGCATGCACAGACATGAGCCTGCTCCTCTATACACAAACTCATACATGCACACACACACAAGCCTGCTCCTCTGTACACACAGACATGAGCCTGCTCCTCTATACACACACTCACACACAGACATGAGCCTGCTCCTCTATACACAAACTTACACATGCACACACACAAGCCTGCTCTTCTGTACACACACACACACACACACACACACACACACACACACACACACACACACACACACACACACACACACACAGAGACAGAGACAGACATGAGCCTGCTCCTCTATACACACACTCACACACATACACACATGCACAGACATGAGCCTGCTCCTCTACACACAACACACACACACACACACACACACGGACATGAGCCTGCTCCTGGACACACACACACACACACACACACACACGGACATGAGCCTGCTCCTGGATACACAAACTCAAAGAAATGAGCCTGCTCCTCTATACATACGCACACACACAGACACACACTCATACACAGACCTGAGCCTGCTGCTCTATACACACACTCACAGTTGTCACATAGCTATTTCATCTGTTTGTCTGATCAGCTTTCAAAATGTAAATTTTCTCTGCTACACAGTAGACTCTTAGTACTAGGAAACGTAACTCGTAGAAAAACATTGCTGGGCCATCAAGTTTTCCTAGGTGTTGTGTCACTTTCCAGGCTGAATAAGTATTACAGTGTTCAAGACCCTGTAGGGGTGCTCCTAATTTTCTGCCCAGTGCAGGCCGGGTGCGGCTGCATAAGCCAGGTCAGAACACATAAGTATTTCCCCCTGAACTATTTCTGTGGATATATCTGCAACGGCCAACCACTTTTGATACCATCAAAACATACAAAAATCCCAACAGGTCAATATACGAAAATAAATGCACCAAGTTTATTAAGAAAAAGGAGCAACCAATGCAGCAGATTCAACACAATATACAAACACAACCACTCGAAAATCACAGCTGATCCCCTGGCAGGGAGGTTGAGGGATTCCTCGCACCTACCTACGGTGTGACCTCAGGGCTGTAATGGGGGAGCTGTGCTAGCATAAGCCAATGCACACAGGTACACGTGAGAGTGTTTGGATGTGTGTGCGAAGGAGAGAGGAGGGAAACAGGACAGGAGGCTGTGAATGAGCAAAGTTTAGGTTGGAGACGGAACTGCCATAACACATTGTTGGAAACAAGCAGATTCAGTACAATAGCTGACGATGAGTAGGTACAATACACGGATGAAGCTGGGAGGAAATGACAGGAGAACGTAATGCGTCATAGCAGTGATGACGGAAAGCATGGATATGAGCTATGAAGCAACCACGATTGCAGCGATCAAATAGCAGATAGTATCATGTACTTTGGTCATGAAACCGGAGGAACGGTGCCTGATGCTTAATGGAGAAAAATGACGGTCCAAAACATGATTGTGGCAGTTAATACCTCACTACGAATTGTTTTAACAGGACTAAGAAAATCTACCAACAACACTCATTGGTAAAGCAAGGAAGCAGATCTCCAAATTATAATACACCACAGAGGGCTAGATTACTCACTTCGTCAGCATAAGCAGTAGCAAGAAGATCATCTATGACAGTAACACTCACACACGGAAGCTGAGCCGTTCCGATTTATAATACGCTTTACAAACCTTGCAGATAGGGATAGAAACTTTATATTCGCTATACGTGGCAAAAAACCGTAACAAACGGTTTAAAAACTAGGACAACAATTACAGCTGAATAGAACTGCAGCAGTTCAACAGGCAGCATAGCAGGACAGCTAAGATAGACAGACGTGTAATGCATGACAGAAAACGTAACAAACCGTTAAAACCCGCAAAATAATCACACTAAATAGAGCTAAATTAGTGCGGCAAAGCAGCATGATTCTGTAACCTCACCGAGCTTCAGGCTCCGAGGTTTGTTTGTGTTGTGAGAGAGGGTGGACATAAGGGTGGAGAGTGTAGTCGGGAGGGCGTGAGTAAGAAAAACGGACAGAAGAAGGCAGTAGAGATTAAGCGAAGAGAGAGATAGTTGGGGGCCGGGACCGTGAAGTTAACAGGCAGTGAGAGCGGTATAGGAGTAGACAGAGAAGTACGCTGCAGAGGTCTGCTCCATAAGCGGCGGAGGTAGGCCGAAGGCGATGCAGACGCAACCGAGATGTCATCTGGTGCTCGACTGTTGCGAGATGTTATCCGAGTCTGATCAACCGGGAAGCCTCCAGTAGTCCAGCGACGTCCCAGATTAGTCCGTAAACAGTAGCAGTTCGTAAACAATGTCCATTAGGGGAATGTTCCTGAGATGCAGAAAAAAAGAACAGAACCTTTGCATGGCACTAGCTGCTTACAACAAACCGGAGAGTTCGTGTAGTAGAAGAAAACAGTCGAGTCCATTTTTGGTACTAAGAAGAAAACCGAAGAACTAAGTCCATTACATGGAAGTTGTCCTGCATGAGTTGGAATTCTAACGACAGAAGGGTAGAGATGCTTATCCATGGCAGAGCGAAGACTGGTAACGACAGATGACGCCGAAAACGGAGAACTATGCCCGTGTAACTGCACGGCCTGCGACCCCCTACTTCCTTTTCCGTCGTTAATATGACGTTTCACCCCGTTATTTGTTATAACGCTATGACATGGATCACACATGATCCTGGATAATAATGCGTGTGCTTACGTTCAAATACACGTACGTTGATTGCTTAAGTAGCTTAAGGGCTGCGTTCCAATCCGAAATAAAATCCTCCCTTCACTTCTTCCCTCAAATCGAGTGAGCCCTCCAGTGACGTAGCAGGCGAGGGAGCCCTTCCCGAGCGAGGGGGAGCAATTGAGGGGAGGATTCGTGGCTTTTCGAATTGGAATGACCCTCGCGGTTCTTCCTCACTTTGTCTTCCTTCGCAAGGACTGGATTGCCGCGATGTGTCCCTTGCAGGCTGCAGTACCTGTTCCAGTTAAACTCTCCACCGCAAGACAGAGAGAATTCTCTCTAGGCTACGTTATGCAACTTAACCATTAATATAGTTAGACAGTGAAGATGCATGTTAGCTAGATATGCCTACATATCTAGCATATTCCCCATGCCAAAATCCTTATATTTTCCATGAGCATAAAATCATTTTAAATCGATGTTTTTATTTACTATTAATAGATGTGATGTTATTTTCAATAAAGTTGCCAAGCTTTTCTAATGTGAAACCACTTATTTGTATGCACAATTTAATAATCATATTGAATAATTATCACAATCATAGCAATTGTTATTATAATTATTTGTGTAACACCTTTTGAGCAGGGTGAATCCCGAAGTGATTCCCATAGACAAGTACAGATAAGTAATAAAATCGGTAACGATAAAATATGGTGAAACAGATCAGTAACTAACTGCAACAGTAACCAAGTAATGATAAATAAGTGTAAGGTGTAACAGGGTTTAAAAGTACATATGTGTAGAGACAGGTAAAATGATGAACAAAAAATAAAAATCAATATCAATATCAGACGAATAAACCCGGAATTATGCTACGATATACATTGGCAATTATACCGGTATGTTTAAATGGCGATTTAAAAACAATTCGTGCTCAACAGAAGATTCTATTTCATGCCATGTGAATTATTGAAGCTAAAGGTAGCATAACTGTTACATTTAAAGATTCAGAAAATGTAGGTTATTCTTAAGAAAATGCATGCCTACGACAGCTATGCCTCAACCAGCTTATGAGACCTTATGATTAAAACATCATGGCCAAAACGTATATTTTTTTGGACTAACAATGAACTTGATAGGCGGCTATTGAGTGTTGGGCATTTCCTTTGAATCTGAAAGATTTAAATAACGACCACCACCAACATCATAGCATTTTAGCGAATGGATTGAATAATCAATCGGCAACAGAGGTCTTTGAACTTGGTAAACTTTTTTAAATTTGCTTGTTCTTTGGTAGCAAGAGCATAATATTCAAATAAAGTTTAACACGTGGGCAATCGAGCAAGCATCGGCGTGCATTCTGGGCAATATCAACACTTGGAGGGATGATTTTTGTTGGCTCCGACAGAGGGAGTGAAACCAAGGGCTTGAGCAAATGAAAATTCGCCCTTCCCTCAACAAATCTGGATTGGAATCGCCCTCACGGTGGCAGCCATCTTGCATATGGGACTTTTTGGGGATTCCCCTTGATTGAAGGGAAGTGAGCAAGAAGAAGCAAGCATTTTTTCAGATTGGAAGGCAGCCAGAGAGCGTGATGGGAGAGAAGGTACGTGGCAAATTAATACCTGCTTAGACAACCGGATTGGAGGGATACTGGTGTTTGAGTGAAGGGTTTTCGGAAGGTTGCCTCTCCCGAAATTTGTTATTAATACATTCCAATAATAATTGGATTATTGTAAATAATTAGATCAAGTTCATAGAGTTACTAAAGGTTTTACATGGTATGCAGTAGTCTGATGTTCCCTATACCTGAGTTTGTGATTTCTTTGATAGTTGGTGGGCTGAGGCCCTTATTGCATTTGCTATTTCTATAATTAGGGCACAAGGCCAGGTAGGGGGCTGAAGCCCCTATTGTTTTTGCTATTTCAATTATTATTATTATTCAGCCTTCCACCGTTTTCATCTTAAATGGCCATAACTCTCCCAAATATAGGTAACTTTTTTTGCTTTTTGGTAGGCATGTAGAGGACCCAAGCCCACACCCTCACAACAATTTTTACGCAAAAATTCTGGAAGGTGGTGCTATAGAAACCGGTTGAATTTTTTAACTTTGAGAGGCCATAACTTTTGAACCGTGTTGCACAAAATCAACACTGGCAGATGTGTCTCCTCAAGACAAACAACTTTGCAATTATGTCCGAAAAGATGCACCATAATAGATTTTGTGCTGTTTTGAATTTTGTGAAAAACACAAAATAATCTTAAAATATACTGTAAGTCTGATCGTAAATGATGACATATGCAAATGAGGCTGTGTCAGTCATTGTGTGGCTGATCAGCGTCAAAGTTTGTTATTAGTATAATGTAATTTAATAACCATGAATCTGTTTAGCTACAGATTCACTGGCAGCGCATTAAATACACAATATAAAGGACAGAATGATGTACTACCACATTTAGCAATGTATCTGCACAGTGTAAATAAATTGCATTAAATACACTTAAGTTCAGCAAGTCAATTATGTTTTTGAAACTTTCATGCTGGATAAGCTGAGACAACCAGTTTAAGTATATCTGACCTGCAACAGGTCAGGTATAATTTACAACATGGAAAGTTAACATCAACACTCCTTTTTGGAAATGGTAAGTGCCATACAATTTTTGGCCAAATTACACATGTGCACATCTTTTCAGAGAGCTTGTGGTGAGTACTGTTTTTGTGTTTGATAAAATATGTATTTTCGATTATAGAATGACAGTATGCAGTGGGAAGTTGTGTTGTTTTGGATTTAGAATGCATATAAATGGTGAAGTGGAAATGGAAATGGCTTAGCAGGGTATACGGTCCATAAATATGACTAGTAGATTTGCGTGAACTGCATCATAATCTCATTCACCATTATGTTAATTGCACTATGTTAAGAAGCTAGGTAGTGAACATGAAATCATTTGTCTAAAGCAGCATCATGTGGTTGTACAATTTGCATCAGACAAGTCTGACATTGATAATACTGTTTTGTTTCACAAGGTTACGCACATTTGATATAACCATGGTATTGCGTTGCATAAATGGTGTTGGAATGCTGAAAAACTGAATGAACGTATGACAAACGCTGGGAGATAGAACAGAATTATTGCAGGAAAGAATTTTTGTTGAGAAGACATCATGTCGATGCAATTTTATGTGTAGGTCTCCTGTCGATGTGTTAAGCTAAAGCAAAGGTGTACCTCTTAAGTTTTGCAGTGCATACATACAGAAATGTATGATGCCTAAAACGCAACTATTGGTCTACATATCAGTGGGAGCGATGCATGGCCGCTTCATAGGAAACTTGCAGAGCAGTTTGCAAATACAGTATATGCAGTGTTATTTGTGCTGAATGATAATTGCTGTTGATTTTTCGAATGATTCAGGCTGTAGCTATATGCTAACTAAAATGACAGCATGTCGTAATGGAATCATTTTAACAGTTAACAGTACAGACAAATTAAATGTTGGTATTAGTTTAGTGCAGCTCGGAGCACATTATCCTGACATGGCAACTTGCCAAAGATAACGGTTAAATACCTTTAAATTATTGTTTTCACTTGAAGTAATTGTAAAATAATCTACCATCACATTAAGTTATGGTACATGACATGACAATCAAAAAGTAATTAATTTGTATAGTGTGAATTAATTGCCTGAAGTTCACGTTACTTCTTTCTGCACGTCACCTATGTTTTCGAAAGTTTCATGTTGGATAAGCTTTGACTGTAATGACTTGAAGTCATGCAGAATGCAGTATCACAAAGTTTCTCTCACAGTCTGTGGGGAAGGAGGTTTGTCTGCCTCTTGTTCAGTGACAGGTGTGGCACTAGTTTGCCCAAGTTCAGCTGAGGAGCTGGGTGAGCTTTGCTCTGCACTATTTTGCGCTGTCAGTCCATCAGTGACACTGAACTCTGGTCCGTCATGACCAGTGTGTGGCACTTTCAGTAGGTGACTGCGATTCCTTTGCAGTATGTTACTGTATTCAGTAAGGACCTCGTAGGACCTAGGTGCGGTTTCTTTGATTACCCTTGCAACAGGCCCCCAATGTCCATCACATCTGATGCCTACCACGTCGTCCTCTGCCAGCGGACACAATGGCTTTGTGGACCTATTGTAGGTTTGCAGTCTGTTTTGGTTAGTTGGACGTTCTTTCCTTTTAAGTAAGTGTTGAGCTGAGGGCAGCCGCATTCTCAGCTGTCTATTCATAAGAAGTGAACTGCCGGAGACTTTCCACGCTCAAGTGGAGCAGCTCTGTAGTTAAGTAGAGCCAGGTGAGGGTCACCTCCAGTCTCGGCAATTTTCTTTAACAGTTGTTTAACGATTTGCACACCCTTCTCGGCCATCCCATTTGACCGAGGAAAGTGTGTCCTTGATGTCACATGTTCAAAACTGTTCGACTCCATAAAGTCCTTGTACTCCTGGCTACTAAATTGAGGCCCATTGTCACTCACAACAATCATTGGTATTTCCGTGCCTTGAGAATATGGCCTTGGTGTGTTTTATCGCTTGCTTTGCTGATGTTTTGGGAAGCAAAGAATATTCTGGAAAGTTTGACTGATAGTCGATTATGACAAGGTAGTCTTTCCCAGCCAATTGAAACAAGTCTGTGCCCACTTTCCTCCATGGCTGCGTAGGCTTGCTGTGAGCCATAAGGGGCTCCTTTTGTAGTTGATACCTGTGGCGCTGGCATGTGTCACAGCGCCACACAAGTTGCTCAATGTCTCTGTTCATGTGCAGCCAAAATGTCAGAGCTCTGGCTTGTCGCTTGCATTTTTCAATGCTTAAGTGTCCTTCATGTGCGAGTTTTGCCATCTGTGATCACATTGAAGTGGGTATGACAATTCTATTGCCTTTCATTAAAACCCCATTAACTTCAGTTAGCTCCTCCCTGAAGTTCAGGTACGAGTATGGTAGCATTTGTAAACCCGGTTGGCATATTCTCTCCCTAACAACCTGCAGCTTGAGGTCATTTGCTGTTGCCTCTGCAATCTGCCTCCATTTCTCCTCAGACACAGGCATGTTTTTTTGTACACAATCAATGTGAATTTGAACATCTTGAGCTATACTGCTCGGGCCGATGTTGCTCAAGTACGCTCTACTGAGAGAGTCAGCCATTACCAGATGCTTTCCTGGTGTGAACTCAAATGTCAGACTGTATTTTTGGAGGTGGAGGGTAAGCCTTTGAATACGAGGTGGTGTGTCACCTAGTGCTTTTTTAGAGATTGTGATCAAAGGATTGTGATCAGTTTCGATCATGACCTCTCACCCGTAAATGTATTCATGAAACCTTTCACACCCAAATACTGCTCCTAATGTCTCCTTCTCTATTTGAGCGTAGTTACGCTCCGCTGCATTCATTGACCTGGATGCGTAAGCTACAGGGAACCATGTTCCATCATGTTCCTGAAGCAAAACTGCCCCTAATCCGTCTATAGAAGCATTGGTGGACACTTTCACTGGGAGTGCTGAGTCAAACAATTTCAAGACTGGATCCTGAACGAGACAGGTTTTTAACTTTTCCCATTCAGCCTTGTGTTCATGCTCCCACTGCCAACCATTTTTATCTTCCAACAAGCTGTGCATTGCTTTTGTGTTTGCCGTTAGGTTTGGGATAACTAAGTTAACTAAGCCTAGTGCACGCTGTAGCTCAGTTTTGTCTTTTGCCGTTGGCATTTCTTTTATTGCTCTTATTTTTTCTGGGTAGCGTGAATCCGTGCTGCAGACAGCTTTGTCACTCAGGTAAGTAATTTCATGCACCCCAAACTGACACTTCATTCAGTTTTAACCCTGACTCTTTTGCTTTTGCCAAAACTTTTCTAAGCCTCTCATCATGCTCAGACTTTGAATTTCCCCAAATGATAATATCATCTAAAAACATTGCCCACTCCGTCCATGCCATCGAACAGCTGTGCGATTGTCCTGTGGAAAATCTCAGGAGTGGAGGCTATGCTACAGGGCATGCACAGGAAGCAGTGTCTGCCAAAAGGTGTATTGAACGTGCACAACTTTCCTCATCACGCTCAATCTGATAGAAGCCTGAGGATACATCAAGTTTTGAGAAAAACTGTGCACCTGCCTTTGCACTTGTAATGTCAGACTTTGTTGGTAGGTTAAAGTGCACAATGTTATGTGTACATTTGGTATAACCGTGCTGTTGAATTGAGTAAATGGTGTTGAACTGAAGAAACGAATAGCAAACGCAGGCAGATAGAATGGAAATATTGCAGGAAAGAGTTTTTGTTGAGACATCATGTGACACAGTTTTAATCTTGCACCTTAATTACGCACTACAGCCTTGCAAGGAAAAATAAAACGGGTTGTAAAATAAACATACTTAAAAGATACTTTATTACTCTGTTCTATATTCATGTCCATGATGATGGGCTTGCGCCCTTAATTGCCGCTTGCGGCTATATTTATTATTATTATTATTATTATTCAGCCTTCCGCCATTTACATCTAAAATGGTCATAACTCTTCCAAATATTGGTAATTTTTTTTTCTTTTTGCCAGGTAGGTAGAGGACCCAATCCCATACCCTCACAAAAATTTTTCGCAGAGACACAAAATCAACACTGGCAGATCTATCTCCCTGAGACAAAAATATGCATCATCATAGATTTTCCGCTATTTTGAATTTTGTGAAAAACAAAACAAATCTTCTTAAAATATACCGGATGTCCGATCGACATGAAACTTGGTAGATGGCAAAGTATATACTGGTCCCTTTTCCAAGTTTGCAAAGGAAAAGTTCCCATGTCAAAAAATGACCACACTACATGCAAATGAATCAGTTCCATAATTAATAAAATATGTAAATAAGGCTATTTCTGCCATTTTTAAGCCTTTCAATATGAAACTTGTTGTCAATCAATACAATGCTCCGATAAAGACACATAACAAATTTGAAGAGGATCGGATAAATAACATGGCTGCCACTGCAAGTCCGATTGACATAAAATTATGAACATAGCATGCTATGTCCCTATAACGCTTGTGAAGGGCAAGTTCCTACATCAAAGCACCACTGCTACATGCAAATGAATCTGCATCATAATGTACCATGTTCAGTGTTCTGCCATTTTGTGGAAAAAACGGCCATAAGTCATTCAGAGTTTTGTTGCTCATAATGATATTTGGCAGGCAGGTAAAATACACAATGCTACACCTTCACTAAAATTTTTACACAAAAATACCCCAAGGGGGTGCTATAACAAACCGTTGAATTTCCAAAATTTCAGAGGCCATAACTTTTGACCCATGTGACTTAGTGACATGAAACCAACACTGTCAAATCCTGCTCATCATGAGGAACAAAGAAAATGAAATGAAGGAAAGATGTGATGTATCATATGTCCCACCATATCGAATTATATGAAAACCACCATAAAATCTTCTCATGAACCACAAGTTTGACTGACATGACCCTTGGTGGGCAGCAAGTGCGTAAAGGCTCCTAATGTATGCTCCTTTGCGAAGGAAAAGTTCTTTAAAAATGACTTGAGCCTACTTTGCATGTAGCATGGTCAAAAAATGACCACGCTACATGCAAAGACATCAGGACTATAAATACTGACATATGTAAATAAGGCTATGCTGGCCATATTAATGCAAATCGAAGTGAAACTTGGTATTCCTCAAGACAGTCACATGACATAAATGTGTGCCAAATTTTAACATAATCGGATAAAAAACATGGTTGCAACAGGCCATTCAATATCCCACCTTTTTGGCCATTTTATAATATAAAGAAATTAGATTTAAAAGTCTTCTCATGAACTACAAGTCTAATTGACAAGAAAACTGGTATACAGTATGCTTGTACCAGTCTCTACAAAGTTTGCGAAGGAGAAGTTTGTACTTCTAAACTTCACTGCGGCATGCAAATGAATCTGTACCGTAAGTGATGACATAGTCTCAAATTAGATTAGTCTCAAAGTTTGTGTTCTTTGAGACAGTGCCGTAACATAGATGTGCACCAAACTTGAGCTGGATCAGATAAAAAGCATGGCTGCCATACACTCCTAAATAAAATACAGTTTAAAGTGCTTTAAAGTGTTTAAACTGTTTCTGTCATCCTGAAGAAAATCAGCATAGGCTTGTAAATAAAATACATTTTTCACATGTTGTGTTCCTTATCCTGTCATAGATTTGCACATTTGTGATTACATTCTTAAAATTATTCGTATAATGTAATTAAATAACCATGAATCTGTATAGCCTTAAATTCACTGGCAGAGCATTAAATACACAATATAAAGAACATGTGCTCTATCTAGTGGAAATAATTATGTACTATCACATTTAGTCATGGTACATGAATTGAAGAACTTCAGAGACAAAATAATGTGTACAGTGTGAATAAGTGGCCTAAAATGCACGTAACTACTGTGAGTTCAACTTTCATGCTGGATAAGCTTTGTTTTACAACATGGAAACTTAACATCAACAATCCTTTTTTGAGATTTGAAATGCCATACAATTTTCCTCCACAAGGTGGTAGTAAGTACATTTCAAAGGACATTATTTCTTTGCAACGTAACCTTGCACCTTAATTGCGCACTACAGCCTTGCAAGGAAAAATAAAATGGATAGTAAAAGAAACGTTACAGATATGTTATTAATATGTTCTATATTCACGTCCATGACAACGGGCTTGCACCCTTAATTGCCGCTTGCGGCTATATTCAACCTTGTTTGCCACATTGGTAAGTTAGCTGAAAAGATAAAGCCAAATTAAACCGTTATAATTGTCCTTAATTGCCTTCTCAAACTCAAATGGTGAAAAAAGTTCGCAAGTCAAAAAATAAATCACACTCTTGGCTTTGGCATGATGTAATTATGTTTATCTATCATATTTGCTAACCAGTCTTCTTTGAATTCTTTGAACTGGTTGACATGTCTGTTGGAAAGATGCTTTGCCAAGTTGGAAATGTTCAAAAACATGACAATGGATTTACCAATACTTAAAGTATAAGTCCCAGAACAGTAAACAGTAATCGGACAATTTGCATTAAGTGGAAATTTTGCTTTTTCAAACATATCCACATTGACGCGATATATTCACATATTTGAGTTAAGAATGGTAATTTTACCAATGTAGAATTGAGCGAGTTTCTGTTGCAGAAGGTTTATTTATTCCTTGTACAAAAGTTTACATTGCATCATGAGCAGAATGTGAGTAATTGACATTGATATGAATTAAATAATTTTAATGAATAAAATAGAATTTACTGAATAAAAAGGGCAGGCGGCATTCGAGAAGCGTGATTGGCCTAGGTATCCTCGGAATCAGTTGAAGTTCCTCAATACCCAACGTCGACTTTGATGACGGGTGAACCGGATTAGCCGTTCTAATTTTCGTTTCATCTCCTCTCTTTTTCTCCTCCAATCGTTTCCTCTCCTCCTTTCCTCCACAGGAGGAGACGAGGAGTTGTGGGAGAGTGGAGGAAAAGAGGAGATGAGAAAAAGTGGCCCTGCCGTCCCACATCGATACATTTACATTTAGGCCAAAATGTTTCAAGCAGACGCTTTTATCCAAAGCGACGTGCAAGGAATACATACAATTGTTACTCCTCAAATTCAGCAACAGAAAGTAGGCTATCATTTAGGCCTATGCTAAAGCAGCAAGAACCATAAAAGTCCATAACAGTCAAATGCGCATAGTAAGCATAGTGTAACCACCAAGAATATTACAAGGTTGTTTTTTGGCTGTGGAGAAGGTTTTGTGTGTTCAGTTTTTGAAAGCTTCCATTTGAATCGGCACTAAGGACAGGAAATATTGGGAGAAGCAGTGAAGGTTTTGATGAATGAAGGTTTCATTCATTCATTCATTCATTCATTCATTCATTCATTCAGCTGACGCTTTTCTCCAAAGCGACGTTATAAGACTAAAGTAGAGGTCAGAAAAAGGAGCACAAGTGCTTCTTGTGAGACAAGAAGTTAATGAACTGACGATGAGACTGCCAGACGGCAGCCTCTGGTTTAGGTGGAAAATACTAATTGCTAACTTTGCTGAAACTAAGAAATAGACAAACAAATAACAGAAAAGTTACTTTGGTCACCTAATTACCGCAGCGCCAACATGAAGCACACAACTCATAGGAAATATGGCTAAACTAGTTCATTCATTGAATTAATGAGCACAATTGTTGTCTCAACTCAAAAATATTGGTTGAATCAATATATGCCATCGGACATTCAAAATATCGCATCTCATCGCATGAATTTGACTGTCAAGAAGGAGCTGTTGGAAGATCGAAGATTGATGAATGCTTCAGTAACTTTAGTAATCTTACTACCGCTTGACTACCTACCGCTATTGATGCATATGGTGAATTATAGTTCATTCACAATAACATATTACCGATAATTATGAATCTAATCAATGAATATTAGGCTAGTTTTGTGCAAAATAGTGTCGTTTGCTAGCCACATTTCTGTTGACACACACAATATGCTTCCTAACTAGCCAAGTTGGAATAACTGGACAATTATTGATGTCATACAATTACAATGTATCTTTTGTATTTGATTAAGTTGAGTTGTCTTTGTGAAGTAAGAAGCTGTGTATGCTGATAAATCAGTTGTTTTTGTAACATTCGTTATATTGCAAGACATTTAATAACAGTCACGAATAGCCATCTAAATGCTAAACGCGTTCAGAATTCTCACGTTATAAGTACCAATAGTCAGGATGGTCATGATTTGCTATCACGATGCTAACCCAACATATTAGTGTTCCTTTTACTTTAAATACTGTAGTGCCTCTCTTTGTCGCTGAAAATTTACTGGTCAGCACAACGAAAATGTGTAAATGGCTACATCATACCATGTAGCTTGGTGAATTGGTGAATGTAAGCTAACTAGGCTAACTGCTTTTCTTTTTCTGATCATTCTTGTCACAGAAGGCTAATGGTCTGGAGCATCAAAGTTGTTGTGCCTCAAGTTTGTTGTGTTTGAAATAAATAAATTTTATGAACTGGTTATAAGTTACTATTTTAATCTAGACTTTTGACTGATTAAGGTCTGCTATATGTAGATTTTGCAGAACAACTATGACCGACCCTGAATGCTACATTCATGAAGTGGACCTATAAGCTCTGCCCTTTCTCAATGTCAAATCAGCAGGTTATTACAAGACATTATGGACTAAAACACGGACATTATAGCAGGTGTAGTCCTTTATCTTGTATATACAGTAGTTATGTTTGTCGTATTAAGAGACACATTGATTTAACTCATTTGTTGAGACAGCATGGGACATCACAAGGGGCTGGTCCAACAGAACCAGTGAATTTCCATCTATGGTGTGATTTGTGTAGTTTTTCAGAACCTTGCCATCTTCATCAATGTTTGACTCACTTACGTTGCCATCTAAAGTGTAAAGAAGCTGTGAAATGCCCTTGTCAGGAGTGTTAATTTAAGTCAAGTGTCAGTATCTTGTTAGCCTTAAAGACTTAAGAGAAGGTTTGGTCTTTGAGAAACCCACAAACTTGACTGAACAAACAGATGACCAAGATAGTGTATAGGCCAAATCAGATATAGTTGACTTAAATGAGTCTGCATATGATGAAGAATATCTTGAAGAGAATGGTGAATTGTGTTTGCAGCACAAATTAGCTTCCCTTTTCTGCGAATGCAGACAGTCTTACATATTTCCAAGCCAGCAACTCAGGAAGTAATTGATGTGTTTCATGAAGTCAGAGTACTCTCAGGGGAACTTACCAAAAAGTCAATCAAAAGAGTACTTTCTCAGCACAGTATTGAGGTTGATGGTACTATTTTAACATTGATAGAAGAAATATTAGACAAAACAGTCCCTCTTAATTTTGTGTCAAAGACTGGTCTTTTTGGCACAGACCACAAGAGGGCTTCATTTTTCAGAGAAAATTTTAAGATTATTGAGCTTATCGAATACTGTTTGGATCCAGCTAAGGACAAAAAAAGTGTACATTCTAATTTTACCTGTACTGAATTAATTGTTAAGGAGGGATGATGTCTTGGATAAAATCTTAAATGAGAATGTGGTGACAAAATCTGGATTATATCAAAGTTTCCAAGATGTACAATATTTCAAAGAAAACCCATTTTTCTCAACAGATGAGATGAGATCTGCAACCCTCTAGGCACATCTAAAAAGAAGCATAAAATTTGTGGTGTCTATTGGGTTCTTGCTAATTTGCCTCTTAAATACAGGTCATCCTTATCTATTAATCTTGCACTTTTGTGTTACAATAATGACATTTGGATATAGTGCTGTTCTTGAACCTCTTCTAAGAGACATTGAACATCTTGAAAATCAAGGGCTATATATAGAGAGGTTAGGAGCAAATGTTCAGGGAACAGTAGCCTTTGTGTCTGCAGATAACCTAGCAGCACATTCCTTAGCAGGTTTCCATGAATCTTTTACTGTAGATACATTTTTTAGATTTTGTCTGGCAAGTCAAAAAGACATTCAGACTGTTCAAGTGAACAGTGATTCATTTACACTCAGAACTAACAATCCCATGATGATAATGTGTTGTCTCTTAGTAATGTTGAACATTTGAAAAGTGTAGATGGTGTGAAATCCAGTTGTGTTTTAAACAAAGTAAAACACTTTTATACGTAAACAGTTCCCTCCTGATGTGCTGCATGATGTCTTTGAAGGAATCGTCCCAGTAGAGCTTTTTGTGTGTCTGATTTGATCGATAGAGGCTGCTTCATACTCACTGCTTTGAACTGTGTCGTCCAAAACTTTCCAAGTTTTCAGACATGACGAATTGACCCCAGAAAATTCAGAAAACATATATGGGTCTATAGGAGGAAAAGGGCATCATAATTGGGCTCTGCTGAGACTGCTTCCATAAACGATTGGTGATTTGGTTCCTGAACATGATAAAACTTGGGGTATCATTTTGGATCTGAAAACAATTGTTGATCTTCTGGCTTCACCTGTATTTTCTTTGGAATCAGTTTACTTTTTGGAATCAAAAATTTCTGACCACAGAAAGCTTTTGTTACAGGCCTTTCTAGATTTTAGGTTAAAATCTACACATAATTTTGTAAAACATTATCCCAAACTTATCCACTGTTTTGGACCTTTATTGAACTTCTGGACAATTTGTTTTAAAGGGAAGCACAGCAGTTTTAAGAAAACTGCATGAGTTGAACAATATCAAGAACATTTTACCCACTTTAGCCAAAAGATACCAACTTATGCTTGTCTACTACTTTGATATTCAAAGCCTTTTCAAGCCAGACCTTGATGTTCAAAGTGTTTCCCCAACTTTTGGAGAGTTGTATAAAGATGGCAGTTCGGCAGAAGTACCAAGACATTGCATCTGTGTCCCTGGCAACAACACTTTCTCTGCATGGAACAACGTATTCAGAAGGAATGTTTGTCTCAGTTGGCAGTACAAGTTTGCTTCCTGATTTTTGGCAAAATTGTGAAAATACTCATAGTGGGGAATAAGGTATTGTTTATTCTTGAGTCTTTTTCAGGGATATACTTAGAACACTTTGGCTGTTATGAACTGTCTAGAAATATTTCTACAGATCTTCTTCTGGTTGGGCCTGAAGAATGGAACAGCTACTACCCACTGTATGGTTACAATTCTCAGGGGACCGCTTCTTGTTATGCCAAAGGTCTTCTTGCTTCATAAAGGTATGTCTACTCTTTTTTTAGTTTAAGCTTTAAGGTAATGGAAAATAAGTCAAGCCAGGGGGACCTGGTTACACTGATTACCTGGCTATATTATCTGGTTATGCATTTTATGAACTAACACAAAATTTTCATTTTAGTATTCAATTGTATTTTCATGTTTATAGTTTTACTGAAAAATCTGCATGTTGCTCAGGTTCATGGTTGCCAAAGATGGCATCCAGAAACTGTAGAGGATGTTAATTTAATTTTACAGACAAAGCTCAGTCTGGTTGGTGATTTTGTTCTCCAATATGAGGACCCAGACTTTGGTAATCAGTTGGTTAATCTGACAGATTTGCCCAAGGATTGGGCAACCATAAAAGTGATCTCCATCTTAGCCATTCTCTGACAATAGTATCCTTGACACTGCCAGCCTGTGTTCATCTTCGCCATCCTTATCAGCAGCAGCAATGCCCACTGAGTAGATCAAAGAATTGGCCTGACCCATTTGTTATTCCAAAGTTCTCTTATGATGTGGAACTGAAGCTCAAATGAGCAAATGAAGCCTTCTTCAGAGATGGTTTCCTCTTGGATGTTTCCAAAGACACCAAGACAGAAATTCTTGACAAACTGGCAGGTATCATGTTTTATTTGAGTGCATACCCAATGCATGTCCAAATTGAAGGTGTTGCCAAAGTCTTGGTAAAGAAACATCCATGTTTAAAAGAACCCGGTTCTTTGTGTGGCTGGTACTCCTGTTAACTCCTGGAAATATCAAAATGGGCAATTTCAGGCTGAAATTGCATGTAGCGGGCTGTGCTGAATTATCTGTTAGCCAGTGCAACAGGTCTGCATCTGGGGAAGACAAAAGAAAGATCAAGAGACCAAGGAAGTTTGAAACTAATTTCTTGCCTGAATTTCCAAATGGGGAAACGTCCAACTCCCTTGAAGAAGAGAGGAAGACATTGCTGGAGGAAAAGAAAAAGAAGAGCAATAATAACAGGATCATTGATAATGCCATGGCAAGCACATATGCCATAAGAAGAAGGGAGATAATTGACGATGAGCCCCTTGTGACTGACTTGCAATCCCCATAGCCAGAAATTTTCACAAAGAGACAGGTACTATACAACCCCTTTCTTTTCTTTGGATTAATTCACTTAATGAAATCCATTTTTACCAGAAAAGACTTTACTTTTTAAAATCATTTCAGAATACCTATATCAATTATTCTGTATGTAAATTAACTCTTGCATTCCAGATCATAGCAGAATTCAACTAGTAGTTCAATTCTAGTGTCTGCTGATCATGAGGTCATTCTATGGAGGGATGGATGAGTATCTGCCCAGGTTTCTGGAGCTATACTGGAAGAGTGACTCTGGCATTGTGAAGCTTCATGATCTTTTGCAGTGGCTTGATAAAGATGTAAAGATATTTTCTCTTGTAGGTCATCTCAAGATTAAAACCCCTCATAGTAATATTATTTATGCAATAATGGTACAAAAAGGCAAAAGTCCAAAAACATTCTATGGCCCACAATCAAGATTATTTCTTTAATGCTATTGTGACAATGGTACCAATGCTTGCTCAGACCATAATAAGGTTTTTCAATGTAAAAATCAAGCATATATAATACATAGGTGTCTGTCACTGGCCTCTAATTAAAACCCTCATCTGTATAATTTCACCCTCAATTTTTTATTCCATCCACTTCGCATTAAGCATTTCTCTTTTCTGTTGTGCACACATGGGAGCCCTGGAATGCACATACATACACATGCTTCCCGAAATTCCTGGAACACCACAAAACAGGTCACCCATGTACTGGCTAATTAATGCAGTGCCTAATTGTGAATCGGGCCATTGTGGGTAATAATTTTGCTGTTATGTGAGAGAACCCACACAGATCAATTTCTTACTTTTATCTTTTTAGTTATACATTTCAATCTAGACAAGTTGACAACGCAATAATATCTAAGTATTAATTGCACACAGAAGTGTTGGATTTAATACTGTTTTTAATTAAACAAGACAATAGATCCAAAAATGGATCTGATCAGGTGTGTGTACATATGTGTACTCACTCCCTAATAATCACAGGTACATTGTGTGGCCCCTACCATGTCCAAAGTTGCCCATCCCTGATCTAAAGGATTGTATGCGTTTCTCTTGTTTTCCAGCCCACTGATCCAGATGAGGGATGTGAAGTAGACACTGGGTTCTTATTGTAACTGAGGAGAACCACAATATGCTACCAAAAGAATTTATCAACATCTGCATAATCCTCGCAGAACAGCTTGTTGTTGATGAAATCTCTGATGTCCCCAAGGCATTTGGACTCCTGATGGGTCTATTGTATGCAGTCAACATGGACTACCTGAAACATCTAAAATACACATTTGAAGCTCTTCAAAAAGTTATCATGAACATCGGTGGTGGCAGCTGTTCAGCATGAATGCTTGGATTGCGAAACAAGTTGCTCAGGAAGAAAATGTAGCCTTACTCTCCTACTGTCTTCTCTTGTGGCACACGTTCATTCTTTCTATTTCTACCTTGCCTTCTCTAAAGGTTAATGAAGGTTGAAAGGATGTGCCATTAATTACAATCTTTCCGTTAATTATGGGATTTTTTGTTGGAATTGTGTTTTTGCTCTGATTTTTGCATAAGGGTTTTTGGTGACGGTACTTGTTTGGTATGTTCAAGAACAAGTTTGGTTTCATTGTAGGTTTTCACCTGTTTCTGCTTTCACATCTATGCCATTTTTATTTGAAAAAGATACCTTCAGTTTAGAAACTTAATTTGAACATTTTTGTTGACTGTTTGCTTTAAATGTGATCATTTGTGCAGAAGGAAATGAGTAAAATGACTCTTGCAGGGTAAAATGACTTGGGGCTCAAGTTTGTTTATTATACATATTCAAACTGAGTCACTTCAGAAAGATGATTTCATAAAACCATATTTTTCATGTTAAAACATGAAAGAGTAACACATTTATGAAAATTAAAATAACTTATTTTGTCGAGTGTTACATCTTTGTTGTAACAAATTAATTACTTGTTGGGTGAACAAGAAATTATGATTTGAGTCGATTATCGAACCAACCAAATCAACTTATTTGTAATTGTTGACTTGGCTAAATAATTACATCATAAATTAAAAGTCTAAGGCAGCACGGTTGTCTCTAATTATTTTTTACAGTGTATTAATAAAATGGGGTATCGTACCATTTTCAACAGCAGGGTATCACAACACCTTCCTAGTATCGGTATACCATGCAACACGACTGCATGAGCCTCTGATTGTTGTTTTTCATGCAGTGGAGGAAAACCAGTGGATTGTGATCTGTACAAACCACCAAAGGATGACACGATGAACCTACATACACCTCAAAATCCTGCAGTGCGAGTATTAGAGCCAGGGTCTCCTTCTCAATAGATGAGTAGACTCTCTGGAGCCAGTGAAATTGCCAAGAGAAATACCAAAGCGGATGATTGACACCAAGAGAGTCTTCCTGAAGTCGGACAGCACCTGTGCCAAAATCACTTGCATCTACAGCCAGCTTGAAAAGAAGTTTAAAGTTAGGACCAGTGAGAGCCAGCATACTGACCATTTGGGCCTTCACACGCTCAAAGGCCAATTGACATGTGTCAGTCAATGCAAAACTAACTTTAGGGCTCAGAAGATGAGTCAAGAGAGATGTAACCACTGAAACGTTTTCACAAAAGCTGCGGTGATACAACATACCTAGGAAATGGTGCAACTCACGAGTCACAGGTGCAGGGAACTGTACAATCGCCTACTCTTTGGAACTTGCAGGACGAACCTGTCCCCACCCAATCACCTTTCCTAGGTAGGTCATGGTCACTTGACCAACCTTGCACCTTGCAAGATTTAATTTGAGCCTCCGACAAATGTTTGAATAATTCTTTTATTTTGGTAATGTTTGGGCCAGGAGGCGCTTACCACATCATCGAGATACACTTCACAACCTGGTAATCCCAAAATGACACAGTTAAACAAATGAAAGGTAGCCAGAAGCATTTTTCAAACCGAAGGCCATAACTGAATATTGGAGGAGGACAACCAGAGTAACAAAAGTAAATTTTTTTTTAGCCTGAGCAGATAAGGGGACTTGCCAATACCCCTTTAGTAAGTCAAACTTACTGACATACTTCGCAGAGCCCACTCTATCCACACAATCTTCCATGTGGGGCATTGTAAAACAATCCAGTTTATACTCTTATAACTCCTATAATAACAAAACCAAAACAGGCTTGTTCAGCAATAGACAAGGGGAACTCCAAGCACTAAAGCTTGGCTCCGCAATGTCATGCTGCAACATATAGGCACCCTCTGTCGGCAGTTGTGAGCATTTCTCTGAATTCATACTGTAGGCGTGTTGTTTAATTGGTGGTGAATTACCGACATCAATGTGAATGCTGTTCATGCTGAATCAAATGAGTACGATGTGGCACATCAATAAATAAAGAGAGACAAGACTGAACTAGAGCAATACTATCTAGACGTTGACTGACAGGTAAATGCCCAAGATATGACTCAAGATCTGCAAAAATCTGCAAGTTATGCAACCTGCCCTCCACCACGTCCTTAGTCGGTAAAGTCACTCCATCCTTGTCTGGCTCAGAGATCAAGACTTAGCTTGGCAGTCAAAATAAGTTTTCATTTTCTTCTGGGACACTTGCAAATTTGATTTTGCTAACTTGCATGCTCGGTTCAACTTGTTTTGAAAATTGCCTTTCAGTACTTTCAGAGGACCACAAACTGTTTACTCAAACACCATATCAGAGGGGCTAATACCCAAGGAGTCTTAGATTTTTGTCCAGACTAACAGCAAACAAGACCAGAGGAACACCATCATTCCAATTTTTTCAAACTCTAAAAAATATGTTTGTAGCATCGATTTCAGAGTTTGATGAAACCTTTCCAGTGCACCCTGACTTTCAGGATGGTAAGCGCTGGAGGTAATTTCTGCTAGCTGTTGAAGAGCTTGCGCAAACAGCTTTGACATGAAATTCTAACCTTGATCCATTTGTACCACCTTAGGAAGTCCGAACAACAAAAACAACTTAGCAAAGTTTCTACCTGTGTTGTTTGTTTTGTCGTAAAGGGATGGCCTTGGGAAATCGAGGAGAGGCACACATGATTGTTAACAAGAACTGACTTTGTGCGAGGTAAAGGATCGACACAATCAACAATTACCCTCTCAAACGGCTCTCCGATGGCTGGAATTGGCTGCAAGGGTGCTGGGGGAACAATTTGATTAGGTTTGCCTGAAAGCTGACAGATCTGACAGCTTTGACAACATTATCGAACATCTCCTTTTAGACCAGGCTAATAAAAATGTCATAAAATACAATCTTATGTCTTCTTTAGTCCCAAGTGGCCTGAAAAATGATTGTCATGAGCCAAACTCAAAATATCATTGCGATAAAATGAAGGGACCACAATCTGCTGAAACACCTGCCAGTCATCCTCAGCAGAGACTTGCGGTGGCCCCCACTTCTGCATGAGCACACCACCACTATCAAAATATTCATGAAATACATTTTCTATATCGGTTTCAGAAACCGCATCATCAAAGTGCAAAGACAAACTTAAATGCTTCCTCTGTTCTACTATGAGATCCTCATGAGTCAGAGACATTCTACCAGGCCTACAAACAAAATCATCCTCCTCCACAACAGCAGCGGTGGGACCGTGAGTAGATGGAGAGGACTGTTCAGTACTATTAGCAGTAGCCACAAACGTGTCAGTAAAATCAAAGTCCAAATCACTGCTTAAATCCTCAACAGGACTTTCATTTCTCTGTTTCTTAAACATCACACAAGTGACAGCACATGCAGGGAACACTTCAGGATATGTCTGTGCCAGATCATCAGAGTTAGGGACAAGAGGAATGGGGGACACCTAAGGGTTTGCCAGCACCTTCCCACCAGTCAAATTGTTTCCAAAAATGAATGAAACGCCATTCACAGGAATACATGGAGGTACCCCTACACAACATGTCCTTTCCTAAAATTAGAGGTGAGCATAATCTCATGTAAAGGCACACTAATAAAAACCATTTCAATCCCCTGTACAGTGGAGGTTTCTTCATCCCTCTAAAATGAATGAAGTGTATCATGCAACACCTTAATGCAATGTTTCACATGCAGCTCCCCAATTGAGAACATGAAACCATTCGTAATGAATGGTGTATAATCCTGCAAGCCACTAGACTCAGGATCCTTCACACGTGACACAACACTAAGTCCTGACACAAACCGAGAGGAAGTTTTCACCAGGGCCACATGTTTTCTTCAGAGCAAAACAGTCAGCAAGAACATGGCCACACTTTTTACAATAGAAACACACAAGCTGAGACTCTTTTGCACGAATGTCACCAGGCTGTCGCTCGTCCAAAGGAAGAGACTTAGGAGCTTGTGTGTCTCTAGAATGCTCTCTACGGGCAACCTCATGAGCAATATTTTTTCTTTTTCAAGGGCAACGAAAACACTCTTGAGTTTTCAAATTCGTCAGCCATCACAGCAGCTTGGGCAACATTGGTGACTTTACGTTCATTCAGTTGTGCGGCAACTTTCTCAGGAAGAGAATTCTTAAATTCCTCCAACACCACTAAATCAAGTGCAATCCAATCCAATCAAGTGTAAGTGCAAGATAGTTTGTGTAATTTGAATTGTTTAGAAAACAATTAGTGACTTGCTCAGTTGCTGCACTCTGCTGTGAGTTACCCCAATATGGGTGATAGCCCATAAATTCTCCAAAGATAGTACATGATGTGGGAGTCATTAAAATACTGACATTAAAAAGCTTGTTTTACATAAATCCTGAAATTACATAAACATTAGCTCAGATCTGTTCTGAAATACTGAAAATATAATTGATAAAATGAGCAAAACACAAATTAATAAGCTGCTGCAGAAACATAGTAGCAGAGGAGGGTCATACATTCTGTTCACTGCTTTTATGCTGCTGTCTGACACACAGACAGAACTTTTAGCCAAAAGAGCCCCCAACAAAGGTTGTTTGCTTGAAAATTTTCCAGTCCAACAGGGTGGAAACAGGTGTGGCAAAATGAGCTTATTACCCAATTAGTTGAATTAATGAAATAAATTGATTGTATCAGTTGAACTCATTTCATTAGCTTGCAGCTGAGAATTACACGTTGACTTTCAAATGGCCTTGATGCTTTAAAATTCTGTTTGTAGAATGGACCCCCGCTCAATTGCTAAATGGTCCCCAGCTTTTGAGCATACTGGCTGCCGGATTACAATGTATATTCCACAACAATTTTCAGTGTCAAGCAACAGGAGGAGTACCAGCTAGAATGAGCAAATCAAACCTTGAATTCTTTTACTGTACATTTGACACATCAGCATTTTGAATGGCAATGCTTTCCATATGATCAGGATTATGTTTTATTATTTTACTCCATGTGAGCATATCATGACTGTGTCAAATGAAGGGAATACTGTAGAGTTTCGAAACACATTAATTTGTGTGGTTTGTTTTTCGCACAATAGTATAAGACTTTGGTATATAAGTGTTTCTATTATCTCCAATCCCTGTGTTAGTGTGTGAACAATTGAAAAAAACTAATTTACAGCTGACTACAGTAGGCCCATTTTTCTCTCATTGTATGTAGAGTGCTACATTTCTCCAAAATACTAAGTATTTACAGTATTTTGGAGAACAATAATTATTTTCAGGGTATTTTTATTTAGTTTGTTTAATATCTTAGTACTTATATCTGCAGTGTGCTGTGGGCTCTTAGTAAGGTTTGTTTATATGATTCACAAAACTTCTGTAATGACACTGGAGGGAAAGGGCTGCTTTTACAAGCTGACACTGGAGGGAGGGGGCTGCTTTTACAGTGGACACTGGAGGGAGGGGGCTGCTTTTACAGTGGACACTGGAGGGAGGGGGCTGCTTTTACGGTGGACACTGGAGGGAGAGGGCTGCTTTTACAGTGAATACTGGAGGGAGAGGGCTGCTTTTACAGCGGACACTGGAGGGAGAGGGCTGCTTTTACAGCGGACAATGGAGGGAGAGGGCTGCTTTTGCAGCGGACACTGGAAGGAGAGGGCTGCTTTTACTTGAGTTCGGCAAGAGGAAAAATGGGGACAAAATGCAAACATCTCAAACTCCACTCAAGTGGTAGATTTTGAGTCAGAGTAGTCATTGATATCAAGTTGTCAATTATGGCCACAATTTCAGCTTTGCTTTAAGGCAGTGATACTTGGGGATTGAAAGATCAACACTTTCTTTTGTTTCCAAAACACAGGGGCCAGTGCACCTGAATTACCTGTACAGCAGGATCAGTACAGAGATCAGTGTGCCGCAATTACCTGCAGTGGAACAGCAGCTCAGAGATCAGTGGACCTGAGTTACCTAGAGTGGGGTATCACTACAGAGGGGAAGGGTACCTGAGTTGTCAGGAATGGGGTATCAGTACTGAGGAGAGGGGTGCCTGAGTTGTCCGGAGTGGGATATCAGTACTGAGGAGAGGGTTACTGTCAATAAACCTGTGTCTTAGTCTGTTTTGGTTTTTGCTTCCATTTTGCTTTACTTCCTTGTTTTCCCCTGTCTCTGTGCCATGTGCTTGTGTTTAAGTTTCCTTCATGTCTTTGTTCCAGCCCCTTGTTACCTGCTTGATTGTTTTATTGATTCATTTTAAGTATCTAATTGTCTGATCTGTTTCACCTGCCAGTTTGCCCACCTGTTCCCTGTTTAATCTCATAATCTGTTGTATTTAATTCCCTTGTCCTTCTTTGTTCGTTGTGAGTTTGTCTCAGTTGATTTACTCTCTGTTGCGCTACAAGCCTCTCTCTGTAATTGTTTGTTATGCCTATTTTTGCTGTTTTGGATTGTGTTTTGTACCTATTTGCCATGCTCTTCTGGTCTTGACTTTTTGCTTGCTTTTTGACTTTGTTTTTGGATTGTGTTTTTGTACACTTGGTTTGACCGTTCCTGGTTCGACCCTTGGTTTATTTTAAAACCTGTCTGCAACTGAGTCCCTGGCAAATCCTGACAGGTACCTGAGTTATCTGGAGTGAGGTATGAGTAAGAGTACAGGAGAGGGGTACCTGAGTTGTCCTCATCTTTACGGATCTTGAGCTTCACCAGGTCCTCGCACTGGTTGAGGATCTGCACTGCATCTTCCATGGAGCAGTTATCCAGACGGATGTTGTCGATGGCGAGAAGCTTGTCCCCCAGCTCCAGGGTACCAGTCCTATGAGAGATGAACACACAGTGTGAGGTGGGACTTAGGGAAGGTTGAAAATTAACCTCTGCTGCATGCACACACAAGCGCACCAAAGCAAACACAACCTCACTCTGCTGTGTGCACACACAAGCATACCAAAACACACTATTGTATACTCGTAGCCATACAATTTAAGTTTTCTCAAATACACACATGCACAAACACATACACTTTGATTACTCTAACACATTCAAATGAACCAATGTCAGGGCAGAATTTAGGACAATGCAGGCAGGCATCTGCTGTCATTACACTAATACTATGACCTCTTTTTACTGCAGAACATTTGTATTTGTAATCCTGATTACAGCAATTAGTCTAATCACATCTCTGGGAATGAAGCAATTTCAAACATAAACAGCTAAGCACAAAATGCCAATAAGTAAAAACTATAAGTAATTCTACATAAATATTTCTACATAAACCATTTTTACAGCTACAATATTGGTCTCCACAGTTAAAATAAAATTCAAAATGCTAAAATACAGGTCCAGAAATATGCAGGATGTGTAAAACAGCAATGTGGTAAATCCCACATGGCAACTGGAAGGCCTACCTGTGAGCCACACTGCCTTTCTTTATGTCAGAGATAATGAGAGCATCACCCACTTTCCTGTTGGATGGAGCTGAGGAAGGGCAAAGATGGAAGGAAAAGAGGAAATGTGACATTTGGAAAATGGAACAGAATTCCATATCCACTCTATGTGCTGTCTGTACCAGTCATTACACATAGAGCTCCATATTCACTCTATGTGCTGCCTGTACCAGTCTTTACAGACACACAGCCCCATATTACACACTTTTTACCTCAGAGGGAAAAGGTGGAGAGTGAGTGCACTTACATACCTCAGAGGGAACAGGAAAGCGAAGATGACACTTACAGCTGATGGTGATGCCCAGCTCCACCCCAGGCTTCTTTGGTAGCTTAACATGAAAAGTTCCACTACTGGGGACAACTGACTCTGTTGAAAAGCGCAAGAGAGAGAATGAGAAAGAGTGAGGAAGTGCAAAATAGAGAGGACAAAGGAAAGAGAGGGAGTTCAATACAGAGAGGACAGAGGTGAACTGATAGGGGTGCCCTAGGGTCAGAGAAAAATGGTGCCTAGAGTGGTAATTCTTTTAAACCATTCAAGTTGTCTAAACAAATGCTAAAGACCAAAAGATTACATTAAAACATGTAAATCAAATGAGACCACATTTGTATATGTGTTTGTATATTTTGTGTGTTTGTATATGAGTTTGTATATGCTAGAGCAGGGGTCGCCAACACGTTCTAAAAATAGCACTAGTCACCATGGAGCTCCGTCTAAAAATTGTGTTTAATTGTGTTGCTGTTCTTTTTGAATCAATAACACTTGCATTGATGTAGATGTGAAAATGACAATATTGAATTTAAAATTTAAAAAACAAGCACATGTTTTATGCATATATGAACTCACAGCCATAGTTCAATATCGCGCACAAGACACACCTTCGTCTCACTCTTTGCTGAGACCAGCTAGCAGGTGCAGCAACGATGGGGAGTTAGATGTGGTTTTTTAACCCCCAAAAATAAAAAAATGGCAGAAAAGCGAAAGAAAACGTACCATTTTTACAGTGATTGAGAGGATGAGTTATTTTTTATGATGGTGAAAGAAAAGTGTGTATGTCTCATTAGCGGGGCGACGTGGAGAGACACTTCAACACTTGTCACAAAAGCTTCCATGCTAACTACCCACCTGGCAGCGCATTACGGGCAGAAAAAGCCTGTCTTTTTTCACGAGGCCGGTGAAAAAGTCACAAAAACTACTGAAGCTTCATTTTTTTGACAAAGAACAAAAAAGTATTGTGGAATATTTGTATAAAATTATTGTGAAGAATCAACACTAACATGTGATCAGACAGTCTCTTCACATTTATTTCTATTTATTATTGTTATTGATAATAACATCATTATTAAAGGTGAACCGTGCAACAAGGTTGTATCAAAGAGGTAGCCCGTCGTATTACCCAGTATCCTTTAAGTAGCTCTCAGTCTCAAAAAGGTTGGTGACCCCTTTGCTAGAGGTATGTTTCAGCTTGTTTAGTGAAGTAAATGGAAGTGAATTGGATCTTTGGATGAGGCCTAAATGAACAGGCTCACAGTTGGGCTCATTTGAGAAATGGCTCTACCTCATTCCTGAAAACACAGCTGTAAGGGTGCTGTATGAACTGTAGGCAGGAATAAAATAAACCAAAATTTATTGTAGCAAAAACAAGTCCAAATCCAAAAGGCATAGTCAGGGGCAGGCACACGGTCAAAACCATGGACGCACAGCAAAAGTACAAAAACACAATCCAGGGGCCTCATTTATAAACCGTGTGTATGCACAAAAAGCGCTCCAATACATGTGTAAACCAATTTTCATGCTAAATTTGAGATTTATAAAAGTTCTATTTGACGTGAGAATGTGCATACCGGTACGATACTTTTGGCCCAGGCGTACGCACATTTAAGGCACACATTTGCTCTAAATAGCACACCCTAGTGACCAAAAGAAATCTGCACTACAGTTTCCTTTTTCCTGATGATTAATTAGGATCATATTATTATTCGTAACCAATGTTGTTTTGGCCATAAATGATAAATTAACAGATTACCAGATATGAGCAATCAGTGCATTATTATTCAATGTATTTTGTTCACGTTAACAGACTTAAAGTGTGTGAGGATAGCAAGACAGTACGACCACGGCTGCCTTGGCAATGAGGATATCGTGAATTGAATGGTGCGACAGAACGTGTCTTCAGGGACTTTTCTGGCTTTTTTTTTGCTCACTATGATGACTGGCTGATGAGGTGATTTCGCTTAACATGACTCTACTCTTGTTGACTTTACAAGGCGAGGGGTGGGGCAGAGACAAAAGAGCAATGAAAACAAAAGTGCATGGACAGGGAATGGAAAAACCGAAACACATGAAAACAACCGAACAATATCGAAAGTAAAAAACAGACACAACACAGCATAGGGCAGCTTTACTGACAACAGCAGATGTAAGAATATCATAAAGCTAAAGGTGGTACCTAAGAGATACCATTTTTATCTCTTGAATGCTGCATTCTGAACTCCATGGGCCCTATTTTCAAAGTCAAATGTTATAAATTAGTCATTGCCCAATTTTCGCAACATTTGATGGGAAGGACGAACCTGCAAAGGTATTTTTGGGAGAACAAGGACAAGGCGATAAATCTAGGAGGATCATATCCCAATTCGCAATGGGTGGAGTAATGTGTGAATATCAATTAGATGGCATTGCATGTTTCAGCCAATCATAATGAGCATAACATACAAATAAAATCATGTGTGCCCAGCACTCACAAGAGAACGTGGATAAGCTAAGGCAGAGGAAGGTGAGTTTCACACCAGAGGAGATGGAGGTACTGGTTCATGAGGTCCATGACCGACATGAGCAAATTTTTGGATTTAATCATCTGAAGTTTTGCAGTTGATTCCAATAGTATGGACTACATAATTGCAAGAAGTAGAAGGCTTTACCACCAACGACTTTTCAAACAGTGGCACTCTTTCCTAAATATGGCTGATCCTACGTTCACACATAAGCAGAATTTCGGCTCCACATTCCAAAAGTGAGAACGCAGAACACGGGACAATGTCACATCTGTCAAAAATCGGAAATCGCTGATTGAGACCTGTAGCAGATATGTAACTAGCTAGTGATACATTATTACATCAGGACAATAAATATAGCTGACTGTCAAAAAATTATCATCATTATATTTAGCTAGCTAGCTAACATAGGCCCCCATGACCACAATGGCAAGTTGTGACAAGCAAGTTATCTAACACTAATTAGCTAGATAGAATACCCTATATTTTATAGGTCATAACTAGGCTATTTAAACAATAAAATACACATGTAACTATCATTGCATGCTCTTTTCTGTCAGCGTAACTGTATGACTTTGATATCGTAAAATTTTGGGTAGAATGAATTTGTCTGCCTTTTTATAAGGCAGAGGTCTGACTGGATGATGTCCTTGGAGTGGTAGTTTGAAGGGGGGATGTCATGGTTACAGTGCCGATAAGGAGCTGGAATGGACAGCTTCTTCTGCTTTTTCTAGGCTGTTGCTGAGCGGAGCCTGCTTCGCCTCCATCCATATTTAATGTAGCTGAGTGAAATATGTTGAGGTAGCTAAAGGGGTTACTATAGGCTATATTCATTTTTATGTGTCATGTGGTTTGACCTTACTTAATATAAAACGGGTTAATCAGTATTAAGTGTTGTATTGCATCATTGATCAAAAAGAAGAATGAAAACTATGCAATGATCACCACATGTATAAATCATAAATTTCATAATTGGACATGTGTGCTCTGCCCCTTTGGATTCTGCCGGTGGCACAGGACTGGAGACAAGTAACTGTAAATTTTACCAGCTGTTATTTCCCGGCTTACCAAGCTGCATTCTCTTTTCAGTCAACTGTCTAAGGGTTATCTTCAGTTTGAGCATCCACGCTACAGCTCACTTGAGTCTGCTCACTGAGGGGGCTCAGCTCAGGATGGATGTCTGGCCATTCTGCTTCAGACTTCAAAAGGAAATCAGGACCATTCAGCTATCGCTTTGTGTTCAGGAGGACCTCTACATTCAAACCTCTTGAGGCATCATCAGCTGGGTTCTCTTTGGAGCTCACATATCTCCATTGAAATGGGTGAGACAAATCTCAGATTACATTCAGTTGACTGCATATGTTTGGAATCTCTTTGTTTCGTTGTTGATGTACTTCAGGACAGTCTGACTATAGGTCCAAAACACTGATTCCTCAAGTTGGGACTGAAGTTCAGGTTTCAGCATCCGGTACATACGTGCAGCTAATGTTGCTACAGCAAGCCCCAGCCTGGGGATGGTTTGCACATGGGGGGATGGATTGGTTTTGTGTGCACATTATGTTGCTTGCAGTACCATAACCAAGTTCACTTGCACTGCTGATGTGATGGAGTTGTGCTGTCTTGATGTTGATGAAGCTGTCAGGCGTCAAGCAATGAGGGACTTGAAAAGTGAACAGTGGGATCAGATCTGCTAACAATTTCTTCCAAGGTCGGGAAAAGTGTTCAGGAATGACTTCATCCCATCCAATTTTATCCGACAGAGTTCCTGCAGAATCAGCTTTGCTTTCAGAACAAACGGTGACAGAAAGCCAAGCAGATAAAACACTGAACTGAACATTGAGAGAAGTCTTCTTTGTGTGCATGGTTGATTCTTCATTTTGATCTGAAAGGTGAAAGCATCATGCTTGATGTTCCACTGTATGCCTAATGCTCTTTCAAGAGGCAGCTTTTCATGATCCAGGTCCAGTTCTTTCATGTGTTTTGCTTTGTCTTCATTAGGGATTGAAGCCAGAACTGCTTGACTATTACTGACCCATTTAATCAACTTAAATCATCCTTCAGCACAGGCATCTCTGAGGTCCTTCACCAGTGTTATGGTATGCTCTTCTGTGGCTATGGATTTAAGACAGTCATCTACATAAAAGTTGTGCTTGATTGTGGATGTCACTTCCTCATCATATTTATTGACATTGCAACTCTGCAGTTCTTTGGAGTTAGCACAGCTGGGTGACAAAATGGCACCAAAAAGATGAACCTTCATCCTGGACTCTAATAATAATTATAATAGTAATAATTATACTGTTGGGCAAGAACTTCCTCTAAATTGGAAATTGAAATTCTATTAGCCTTTACTTTTTGATAGCACAACAAATCATCAATAGTAGCACAACCACTGAGTGGCCCATTGCCACGGTTCCATAGCTTCTGATACATTCACACCAATCAAGAGTCTACATCAGCATCAACCACTGACCTTTTTCAAGTAGGATCACTCCTGGATATCCCTTGGAGTAAGAACATTGGGCCTCATTCACCAACCATTCTTAGGAAGAATTTTCTTCTTAAAACCCACTTATGCAGTTTTCACGAAGATTCTGACATTCACCAATGTTCTTATTTGGGATCTGTTCTTAGGTAAGAACAGAATCTATGCACACTCAAGAGCACTCTTACACACATTTAATTGCTGACATGTTTGTGCAAAATAATTGGTTATTGCATTTTCTTCAATTCTACAGTTGTATAATATTATAGGATTTAAACCACAATAATATTTTGTAGCATTTATGATATTTTACAATAATTTTTGTCATTATTTCACAAAGTATTATGGTCTTTTAAAATAAATAAACACCACGCTAACACTTCAATTCACATCATGCTAATTTAGCCGCACTCTCCCACGAGCCGTGGATGGAATAAATCAACTGGCCACACAATACATAAAATTCCAATATACAGCAGAAGATCAAGTTCCAGTCAAGAGAGGATTCCATTCTATTGCTGGTTTACCCAACACCATCGGCGCAGCAGACTGCACACATGTGTGCATTAAGTCACCCTCTCCAGATCCCTTCCCATATCTCAACCGCAAGCAATAATACTCCATAAATGTACAACTCATCTACGATTACCAGAAGCACCTTCTGAATATGGTCTCCCACTTCCCAGGAGGTGCACACGACTCCTACATTTTACAAAACAATTCTGTGGGTATGCATCTCAAACAAGGAGCTGCTGGAGACACATGGCTCATTGGTACACATTTTTGAGTAATTATAAATCCCAGCAACAGTGGGTTTCTATTCCTGTAATGACTTTTTACATTAGGAGTTTGGCAATATGCCCTGACCCCTAGTTAATGACACTACTCACCAACCTTCAGACTCACCAAGAGGTGTCCTTCAATCAGCAGCGAGCACATACTCGCTCCACCCTCGATTGCACCATTGACAGCTTCACTTCCCCTTCAGCCATCACAACAACAAGAAAATGTGCGTCCCGACCCACTCCTGGGATCGGACAACAGAATTGCTGTCCTTGTTCGAAAGCAATAATTGCTCATCTATAAATAAATGCTTCCAAATTAATTTGACTTTTACAGTGTGATTATTTATAGCTTACAATTACCCTCAAGAAAGAAATGCATCACTTAAAAAAAAAAATTCTTTGTATTAATTTCTTTAAGTGTCTTGGAGATTGTGGCCAGTGTTGATGCAATACGTGTAAGCATTTGGGCATTCTTGACTTCTCAACTTTTCCATTTCTATGTGTGACTTCTGTGTGTGCACACGACCCTGCAGTCTCATGCCCTTTAGTGGGGATTGGCGAGGAATTTACCTAGGCTAATTAGGAGAAACTGGCTCGCGCTTTCAATTTACGAGGACAATGGGATTCATCATTATAAGAACAAAAGTGCGAACAATTCTACTGTTTACAAACGCTTCATGAACCTGACGTATACTTTTCTTAAGACCTTTCTCAAGAACAAATTTAAGAAAAAACTTAGGAAGACATCGGTGAATGAGGCCCATTCCCGTCCACTGTGACGGGAATTTTTCTTTGTGTGTACACTTTCAGTAGTGACAGAAACACACTGCCCTCAATATTATCTACTTTCAATCCAGTGACCTCATAAGTTGGCACTGGCTTCTGCTGACCCATAGTTATCAAAAGGATGTTGGTCTTCTTACCTTTCGTATGCAGCTGGTTCATTAGTCTCCCTGAGCAAAATGTTGCTGAACTGAGTCCAGGAAGGCATAGTTTATAACTGTTTTATTGCTCTTTTCAAGTTTGATTTGTACTGGAACAATAGCTAAAAGGCATTCTTTACCAAGTTACTTCAGAAACAAGTTCACTACAGACAGTGGTTGCTCCACAGACAGTGGTTTCTTGCTTTGCTGCCATACTGCTTATTTTCTTGTTGCTTGATGGAGGTTCAGCCTTTTGGTTTTCAATGTGCAGTATGGTTGGATGCCTTTTCTGACAGACTTAGCATATCAGTCAATGTTTGCAGAGCTTGCAGAGGTGTCCTTTCGTCAGACATCCAAAGCAAAGGCCATTATTCTTGACAAATTCCACTTTCTTTTCATGTGGTTGTGATTTAAGCTGCTGGCATGTGACCATTAAGTGTCTTCCAGTACAAAAAAAACATTGGTCACCTGATTTTCTGGCTTTCTCTCCTTTTTGTGAGGTGTGCTGTCAAGCACCACTGTCATGGCAGTAGCAAAGAATAGTAGCAGCTTGAACTCTTTATTAGTCTTTGGAGGTGGGTTTCTGGATACCACAGGGCCTTGGGTGTCTCCATACAGAGGATCCAACATTGCCTTTCAATGAACTGGATGAAATCACTGAATTTGGCTCTGTGTCTTTTTGTTTTGTCAATGGCAACAGTATGCCATCTCTCTCTGTACTCTCTCTGTAAGGGAGCTTCAAGACAACAAGCCTGATGTTTGCAGGTCTATCAATCTCCTCCAGGTACTGCAGATCATGGCGTTTTGGCATCCTCTTAAAAAGAGTCAATAGGCTTGCAGAGCTTTACCATCCTCTGACTTGATGCTTGGCCAGTTCATCAGTTTATCCATGTAAGCATGATTGATCTTGATTTCATTGCAAGTAGCCTTTTATCTTCAGCATAGCCTCTGCCTGGTGACATATGCATGCAGCTATGCACCAGGTCTTTACATTGTCCAGCAGAATAATGTTCCAAGAAATAGATTCTATCTTAACTATTACTTGTTTTGTCCTCAATCCTATGTTCAAATGCTCTCATAAAAAGAATGTAGTTAAGTGGATCACCATCAAAAACAGGAATTTTCCACACAGGAAGTATAGCAAATTTTTGTTCAGTGACAAATAGTTCTGTCAGTTTTTTAGGTTTGCAAAATGAGAAAGCAGAAGTATGTTTGTTTAAAATGTGAAAATAGGATATTTAATCTGAGAGGCATTAGCTCGTGGATGGTAATAATAGTGGGAAATTATTATTAACATCCACAAGCCGCCAGTGCCTCTCAGATTAAATATCCTATTTTCACTTCTGCTTTTTCGTTTTGCAAACCCACGGTCAAGTGATCTCCTGACTGGAGGCAACCATTTCTGTACTGAGCCTGGCCACTGGAGTGGGAGCAAGGCATGTAGTCAATCTATGCACTCTGAATGTTGAACAACCAATAAGTGAAAAGTTGACCCCATGACACACTTTGAAGGACAGCCCCCCTCATCTGCATAATGAAGAAGGAATGCATAAAGAAATGTGAAAGGAAATGTAAAAACAATATATGAAGAAATGTAAAAGGAAATGTATAAAGAAATGTAAAAATGTATTTTTTGAGCCATTCATTTATGTATTTAATACAGTGGAACCTCGAGATACGAATTTAATTCCTGACCCGATTCGTAACTAAAAAAATTCGTATCTCAAAATAATTTTCCCCATTTAAAATAACGGAAAAAAAATTAATCCATTCCGCCTTGATGACAATAACACTGTATATATCAAAATTTATGAAAAAAGTCTCCTCCGATGCCTCATGTTCAGATGTCTCTGCTCTATCTTTCTTTAGATCACTGCAAATATTACGTGCTTTTTCAGAAATGATAGCCTCAGTTACACTATCTCCTGAAAGCTGTTTGTCCTTCACCCATATGAGAAGCAGCCTCTCCATCTCCTCATGGATATCAGTCCTTAATTTAGATATTATTGTAGTCCCTTTGGCAGGTGTTAGCTTTTTCATGCTTCCTTTTGTTTAAGGACAGTATGATATGGTCGATGCACTACAATTAAACTGCCATGCTAGATCAATCACTTGTACACCACGTTCGTATGTTTCTATTATTTCACGCTTAATTTCCATTGAAATACTAATTTTCTTCATCTCACCTCCCTTCTTATCACTCACTTTCCTGGGACCCATGATTTTGGTTTAAAAGTTAAGGAAATTGCGGTATTAATACCGCAATTTCCTTAACTTTTAAACTAAAATCATGGGTCCCAGGAAATTGCGGTATTAATACCAAAAAAGCACAATTCAGCGACAGACAGTACACGTACGAACAGATGCTGCTACAAACATGCGCAAATGGCCTGAGAAGCAACAAGTAAAAGAATGCTGGGCAGTATGTGGAGCAGCGTGTACTGGCGAAAGAGGGTTTGTGCGCAGGTTGGCAGCCTGATTTGCCCCTAGCAGCCTGTGTGCGGACAATTCAAAAGGACGGTTTGTGTCGTATCTCAAAATTCCCGTCGTATTTCAAAACAAAAATTCTGCAAAATTTCAAAACGTTACTCAAAACATACGTATGTTAGGGCAATCGTATCTCAAGGGTCCACTGTATTTTATTTTGGCAGCTTTGGTACTGAAATGTAAAAAGAAAAATGTCTTTTTTTTAGCCATTTATTTATTTGTTTATTTATTTATGATTTTGTCAGTTTTGGTCCTCCATACTGGTTACCCATATTTGCTTTTATGTTGCTATTATGATATTAGTGTTCTAAACTCCTTCTTAAAAGTAAAAAAAGGAATACAAAGAAGCAACAAAATAGAACACAGTTGATGGAGATGGAGTTTAGAACACTAATATTATTGCCAGGCAATGCTTCTAGAACATGTGGAAACAGCTGAATACACACACAACGGTAGTTATGAAATAGAGTAAACATCCCGATCATCACCAAGAAACTGGATTCGAAGATGCAGTTGATGCAGCATTGTTTGGTTCTGTCGAGTCTGAGTCTGAGTCTCAAACTAAGTTGAGCTTGCTTCGTACTACAGCCCCCAGGTCCAACCTATGGTGCAAACACTCATGATGTCCCCATAGTCCAAGAAGACAAATTCTCCATATACTCTGCTAAATGATTTTTGAATTACGTCAAACACCTACCATGTACTCCATAATTACCGAATTGAAAAATCATTGAATCTTTATGGGAACTTTCAATGCGGACCTCCAGCCATAGCTGGCAATGGTATGACCTGGACTGAAACACCTGAATTCAAGTCTCACACTTTGCTTTTCAAAAGAATCTTCAGAACCCATCTTACATTTAATGTCTTTAAAATTTTTAGTGTTAAATTGTTATTTTATTGTTATTTTTCTTTTTAACATAATTTAAAGTAAACATTTAAAGTAATGTTTAAAATGTCAATTATTTTGTCTTTTGTATTTTTGTCTTATTTTGTAAGCGTATAAAAAACCTCTGACTCAAAACTAATTGCAGTCTGTACTGTGTGGGGCAATGGCAGGGACCATATTGTGTGTGTTGCAGGGGCACAACACCTGAGCGACAGGCAACAGATCAGATACAGACAGATGGACATACAACAGGCCAAGGAGATTTTTTATTGTGGTGTTATTACATGACATGATAAAATATCACATAACAAATCAAAACAAAAAAGAATAAGTTAACCTTTTTTTACCAGTTAACCTGTTTAACCTTTAATATGTAGAGCCACTTCATGCGTTGTACTCCCTACTCTGTCCTAATTGTAAGCATTTTGTTCTGGATGTGTCACAGCATGCCATTGGTGTCCATTCCTGATCCAGGTTAGCTCATGCTTGTCTTGTGAACTACCAGCTGTTTGACACCTAGTGTAAGGTGATTTCAGGTCACACGAAATCAATGGCTCTAATTGCACACTAAAACCTGGACTGGAATGAGGACCACACACACACACGAACACACACAAAACACACACACACACACACACACAATGTGATGTTCTTTGTCCGTGAGTGGGCAGTACCTGCAACATCAAACTCAATCTCCAGGGTAACCTTGGTTGAGATGCTGGAGTCGCGCAGCAGCTGGTTGGTCTCCTCGAGGGCGCTGTCCTCTGTGGAAATGCCATTGACGGAGAGGATGCGGTCACCGATCTGCAGGATCCCACACCTGAAACAGCACAACAGCATACGCTCACCATAACTGCCTGTCTGATGCCCTTTTTTACAGGCTTCTCCAAATCTTCTTCAATTACTGTCTAAGAAAGCACCACAAACATTTTTTGATCTTGCCCTAGCTTTTCTTAGACAAAGTCAATTTGATATTTACCTCTTGTCCACATTACCTTACCCCCACTTCACTGTTCCCTCTAAATTATTTGAATAACCACAAATCTTCTTCACAGTTTATTAGGCTTCCACACCATCAGTGCTCCATAGCTACAGTTAAGGTCAAAATTATTAGCCCCCCTTATGAAATCAAATAAAACCTTATCCTTCCAATGACATGGGCCATAACCTTAAGTGTTTATAGTTTTTGTGTGTCCACAAGAACAAAGACAACATCTGCATAAGGTCAAATGAACATTTTTATTGGTTTGCTGAACTGAAACAAGAAAAATGCAAAAAATGCAATGGTCAAAATTATTAGCCCTCTGACAACTAATAGTCAATAGTGTAGCCTTTCTGATCCAAAACTGACAACAACCTCTTCTGGTAGTTTCTAACTAAGTTGGCACATGTCTCCTGAGGGATTTTAGCCCATTCTTCCTTGGCAAATTGTTCAAGATCATGCAAATTGCTTGGTCTCCGAGCATGGACCCGAACCTTGAGCTCCCACCACAGATTCTCGATAGGATTGAGATCAGGGCTCTCAGAGGGCCACTCCAGAACCTTGATTTTGGTGTTTTTCAGAAAGTTTTTGATGAACTTTGATGTAAGCTTCGGGTCATTGTCTTGTTTGAATACCCAGCGACAACCTAACCCTAGACTGGCTGCAGATGTCTTGATGTTAGCCTTCAAAATACCCACATAATCCTCTTTTTTCATGGTCCCATGCACCCGAACAAGGTTTCCTGTCCCTGAAGCAGCAAAACAGCCCCACAGCATTATGTTGCCACCACCGTACTTAGGGTTGAAGGCCTCGCCCTTCCTTCGCCAAACAAAAGCAGCACCCATATGCCCAAACAGCTCAAGTTTGGTTTCATCAGACCAAAGGACAGACTTCCAAAACTCACCCTTATGCTTCAGATTGTCTCTGTCAAAATTCAGTCGGGCTTTAATGTGCCGCTGTGACAACAATGGGGTTTTTCTTGCACAATGACCACAAAGTCCACCACGATGAGGAACCCTCACAACAGTTTTGCATGAAACATCAAGTCCAAAGGAAGCCAGTTCAGCAACAATCATCTTTGCAGAGGTCTGGGGATTCTTGTTGACATCTCTGATTATATTTTGCTGCAAAGTTTTAGAAATCTTGCGTTTTCTACCTTATTTTTAACAGACTTTGTGTCTTTGTGCTTTGCAATGATGCAACGCACAGCTGTTCTAGAAACCATGAAACGTTTGGAAATGGCGGTATATCCTATCCCCTTGAAGATGAAGATCCACTATCTTCTGTCTGAGGTCCAGACTGATTTCTTTACTTTTTGGCATGATGATATTGCTTCTTACGAAGAGCGACCCTGGAGTATCCCTTTCATTCAAGTGGTCAAGTGATACTAACTCTGCTTCTTAAAGTCACGTAAATAAGGTTCAATGCTAATTGATTGCTCAGGTATATTTTCAAACCTAATTGACTGCTCAGGTGTGGTTTCAAACCCAGTTAATTTGTTTTGAAAGCACAAAATCACATGGGGGCTAATAATTTTGACCATTGCATTTTTTGCTTTTTTCTTGTTTCAGCGCAGAAAACCAATAAAAATGTTCATTTGACCTTATGCAGATGTTGTCTTTGTTCTTGCGGACACACACAAACTATAAACACTTAAGGTTATGGCCCATGTCATTGGAAGGATAAGGTTTTATTTGATTTCATAAGGGGGGCTAATAATTTTGACCTTAACTGTACCTCATTTCCTGTCATCATCGATAGTAACCTGTGGCCTACTTGGGTATGTATTAAAAAGTCAGGGTTCTCATTAAAAAGTACCCCATAAAGACCACAAATAATAATGATAATGTACGTACTATTAATGGCAATAACAGCTTCATAGCTGTCTGCTCTTTATAGGTCTCTTTATAGAGGAGGCGAGGACAGCCTGTCCAGTCCAGTTGACTGACTTCTGGGTCATTCTGATACCTGGGGTCAGTGTTGATAACTCTGTGATGCCAGAGACTTGGATTTTCAGTGACCAAAGCAATTTTTATAGCACATTATAAATCCTCTGTATCCTAGTTACGAGCTGGTATTATATTGACCCTTTTGGAGTTGGTCCCATGTTTGTTGTTGCACTGTGCTAAAGTTAAAGCTTTACATGTCATATTCAGGCTTCAAAGGCTCTTGAACAAAGCAAGCTAGAATGTTAAAAATGACTTTCTTTTTTGGAAGAACGTGGCTCAAGATTTTGTCTAATCTCTTTTCTTTTTTTAAAATTTTAGGATAAATTTCATCAATAACTTTACAATTGCACACAAATTACAGTGGGCTACTTGATAACAGACCAACAGTCAGTGGATCCAGGTCAAAAATGGTTAAACACTTCAAATCTCTGCTGACCCCCTGTCTGCAGTTACACTGTACCTCGGTGCTGCCCCCTGTCTGCAGTTATACTGTATTTCAGTGCTGCCCCTGTCTACAGTTACACTGTACCTCAGTGCTGCCCCTGTCTACAGTTACACTGTACCTCAGTGCTGCCCCTTGTCTGCAGCAGTTATATGGTATCTCAGTACTGTCCCTGTCTACAGTTATACTGTACCTCAATGCTGCCCCTGTCTACAGTTACACTGAACCTCAGTGCTGCCCCTGTCTGCAGTTATACGGTATCTGCCCCTGTCTACGGTTACACTGTACCTCAGTGCTGCCCCCTGTCTGCAGTTATACGGTATCTCAGTACTGCCCCTGTCTACAGTTACACTGTACCTCAGTGCTGCCCCTGTCTACAGTTACACTGTACCTCAGTGCTGCCCCCTGTTTGCAGTTATACGGTATCTCAGTACTGCCCCTGTCTACAGCTACACTGTACCTCAGTGCTGCCCCATCTGCAGTTACACTGAACCTCAGTGCTGCACCATAGCCCCCTCACCTTTCTGCTGGGCTGTCTGGATCCATGTAGGCAATAAGTGGAGGGGAGGCCAGGGCCTCAGTGGCAAACACACCCCCCTGCAGCTGGATACCAAAGCCCATGATGGAGTCACTAATGAGAGTGACCTCAGTGGTCTCAGTGTGAACAACCTGGCCAGACAGGCCCAATGTGCTGGAGGCCAGTGACACTGCAAATACACAGAGCAAAGGGAAGGGTGAGAGAGAGAGGGGGAGGAAGAGTGGATGCAGGGGGGTGAGGGGAGAGAGGAAGGGAGAGAGACAATTTCATTTCATTCAATTTAAAAGCCTTTTATTTAACAGCACATTAAGGGATATTGGAGTAAAATCAAACTACCCACACATTAAGTTATATCCCAGAAAAACAATCCTCAAAACAACCAAGTGAAAATACATACAGAACAGAGGGGAAACCAAAAACCATACAAGGAAGCAAAAGGAAAACACACATTAGTCATCATGTGTTTAATTAACCATTAACATTCATTAACCATCAAAATTCTAAAATGCTTGTGGATAGTAGCTACAACTTCATGGGCCATAGCATTGCATGTTTTGTTGAAACCACAATAACATGTGTACAAAATATATTTGACAATTTAAATTGCAACAAATATAGCTTGTCTGTATAGATGATTTTAAAGAATATATCAATTATTCAATGAGATATAAAGTCAGTTTTTCCATTAGCATTAGCCACTGTACCCAAAATGCTCTAAAAACCATTAAAACGCCCCAAAATTTAACTCTCCAGTGTTAAAATTTTGGCTAGTCTCTGGGCCTTGTCAGTCTCTCCTGCATTAATTTGTGTCAGTCTTTGATTTCAGGTCTGCTAATATAGGTGTGTCTTGAGTAAGTTTAACTGAATTGGACTGATGTCCTCAATGAATCCCTTTTTTGCACATAAAGTTGGTTCTATCAGAGACCACTAAAACTCAAAGAGTTAAACTGCTCCCTTATCAAAGTGGAAAAAGCTGTCCTAAAAACAGGATCACACAAAAAATCAATCCTTTGAAGTTTAGATCTGACCCTAAGGCACAGAAATGGTTGCAGGTAGAGGAGGTGTGCAAGAGACTTTCTGAAACAATGATGTCTTTTGATCTATTTATATCTATTTATTATACCTATTGGATTTCCCTGTGACAGAACACTCTGTAGCCATAAATGTCCCTGAAAAGAGAATCATGCCACACTACAGTGAGTGCTGGCTGACACATTCTGCAGTGCTTAAGGCCCACAGAGAGCATGTGCCTTGACCTGGCATGGCTGACATGTTCAGCAGTGCTTAATGCCCACAGAGAACATGTGTCCTGACCTGGCCTGGCTGACATGTTCTGCAGCGCTTAAGACCCATGCAGAAAATGTGTCCTGACCTAGCCTGGCTGACACATTCTGCAGTGCTTAAGGCCCACAGAGAGCAAATGTCCAGGTCTGGTCTGGCTGACACATTCTGCAGTGCTTAAGGCCCACAGAGAGCAAGTGTCCTGGTCTGGTCTGGCTGACACGTTCTGCAGTGCTTAAGGCCCACAGAGAGCAAGTGTCCTGGTCTGGTCTGGTTGACACATTCTGCAGTGCTTAAGGCCCACACAGAACACGTGTCCTGGCCAGGCCTGGCTGACCCATTCTGCAGTGCTTAAGGCCCACAGAGAGCAAGTGTCCTGGTCTGGTCGGGCTGACACGTTCTGCAGTGCTTAAGGCCCACAGAGAGCAAGTGTCCTGATCTGTCCTGGTTGACACATTCTGCAATGCTTAAGGCCCACACAGAACATGTGTCCTGGCCAGGCCTGGCTGACCCGTTCTGCAGTGCTTAAAGCCCACAGAGAGCAAGTGTCCTGACCTAGCCTGGTTGACACATTCTGCAGTGCTTAAGGCCCACACAGAACACGTGTCCTGGCCAGGCCTGGCTGACCCATTCTGCAGTGCTTAAGGCCCACAGAGAGCAAGTGTCCTGGTCTGGTCTGGCTGACACGTTCTGCAGTGCTTAAGGCCCACACAGAGCAAGTGTCCTGATCTGTCCTGGTTGACACATTCTGCAGTGCTTAAGGCCCACACAGAACACGTGTCCTGGCCAGGCCTGGCTGACCCATTCTGCAGTGCTTAAGGCCCACAGAGAGCAAGTGTCCTGGTCTGGTCTGGCTGACACGTTCTGCAGTGCTTAAGGCCCACACAGAGCAAGTGTCCTGATCTGTCCTGGTTGACACATTCTGCAGTGCTTAAGGCCCACACAGAACACGTGTCCTGGCTAGGCCTGGCTGACCCATTCTGCAGTGCTTAAGGCCCACAGAGAGCAAGTGTCCTGGTCTGGTCTGGCTGACACGTTCTGCAGTGCTTAAGGCCCACACAGAGCAAGTGTCCTGATCTGTCCTGGTTGACACATTCTGCTGCACTTAAGGCCCACAGCGAGCATGTGCCCTGACCTGGCCTGGCTGACATGTTCTGCAGCGCTTAAGACCCATGCAGAAAATGTGTCCTGACCTAGCCTAGCTGACACATTCTGCAGTGCTTAAGGCCCACAGAGAGCAAGTGTCCTGGTCTGGTCTGGCTGGCACGTTCTGCTGTGCTTAAGGCCCACAGAGAGCAAGTGTCCTGGTCTGGTCTGGCTGACACGTTCTGCAGTGCTTAAGGCCCACAGAGAGCAAGTGTCCTGACCTAGCCTGGCTGACACATTCTACAGTGCTTAAGGCCCACAGAGAGCAAGTGTCCTGACCTGGGCTGGCTGACACATTCTGCACCACTTAAGGCCCACACAGAGCACATGTCTTGATCTGGAGATATGCTGTGTGATGCATCGGATGCATCAGAAGTTTGAAGTCAATGTTTTATTATGCATGGTCCCTGTCAAATAAACCTTAAATGAATAAAATTAATATAAAAATTAAAAAAAATTAATGAATCTAAATTGAGATACAGAAAGGCTAAAGGAGCTGACCTCCTTGAAAGTATGCCAATGCTTCTTTTTTGTTGTGAGAGAGCAGCCCAAAAGCCTGTCAACACTGGTCAATCCTCCAAACACTTTCTGGTCAGATTTTCCTCTGCAGTGTGGTGTGGCAGTCTGAGCAGGGGCTGACCTTACAGACACAAGGCGAGGGTAACCTGCCACGCTAAAAGTGTGTAGAGCGGTGACCTTACTCCCACAATCCTCAGCATTAGGCTCATTATCTTACACACATATCTATTTTAGCTGCAGCAGGAACATGTCCCTCTCCTGCGAGAGCTTCCTTGAGGTCCGAAAACATACCCATTCTTTTACTTCATTTAGTGCAAGTTTGTTTGCTCAATCAGCTGTCAGCTGTGTGCAGAACAGACTTTTGAAGACAATAGTTTCATTCAGTCAGAGATTTCACATACTGTTTGAAATGAACCACAAAACAATGGCTAAATTAAATCGGTATTCCCAAAACAGGTGTATAGCAAGATTTTCTGTTGGCCTTTTTTTGATCTGTCCTGTTGGTCGAAGGTATAAAACAGGCAAACAGAAAGCGTACGTACTACAGCTCTTGTGGTCCTTCCTCTTCAGTTTCCTCCTCATCATGGAACCACGGGGACTGGTGGGGTACAGGTTGCGAGGCAGAGTGTTGATGTTCAGTGAGCTCAGGCTGTAGGCACTCATGGAGGATGGAGAGAAAGAAGAGCCCAGAGCTGGAGACAAAGGAACAACAGTAAGAGAAAGAGGAGCCCAGAGCTGGAGACAAAGGAACAGCTGTGAGGGAAAGAAGAGCCCAGAGCTGGAATGGTGAGCAGGAGGATTTTGAAGGTAGTGTGTCTCTGGAAACCAAAAACACACAGCACTGCTCCCATCTGAAATGCCCCACATAAATTACCTTGACCATCCTTCAGCACATCTGAAGTATGTACCACATGGTCCTAATGAGACACTGCACAAAGCTATACAGGCAGCCTCAAGCTGTTTGCTGACAGGATGGTATCCTACCCTTGAGTTGGACATTTCTGAATATCCCAGCAGCCTCAGCATGTGATGCAAGCGCTGGCCCTGAGCTACAACCTGTCTCTACCATCTGTCCCAACACTCTGGGGTTAGATGACAGAGACTGTATACTCATGGTTTTATGTACATGAAAATGTAATATTTTCTCCATCCCCGACATAGGCCCACAGTTGGAGATATAGAACACCTATGTACCAAATCAGTTACCCACAAAACTAAACTTTATATTGGGCTTTTCAAAAACTCCTTTTTCAAATACGGAGACAGCGAGACTTCTTATTACAAATCCTTTGCAGCCAATTATTGAATTTGACACAGCACCTGACTCTTGGCTAATTGCTGTAACTTTAATTGGGTTCATGTGATTATTTAATTCCCCTTACATTAATCCTATAAGCCCTTCAGTTTACGAACTTCTATGCCCTCATGCTAAACAACATCTGAGCTCCTGAATGCACTAAACATGTTCACTGCTATAAAAACTTAGATGATTTTATAATTAACAACCACAAACTGGCAACTTCTCATATGAATTATTTCCACCTCTCCAAAGACCACATCCCTAAAATCACTCATACCCATGCCTAATAGAGGAATATGTGGACAGCTCAAGAAGTTCCATAAAGTTATGTGCATGGTGAGAAGCCAATGATAGTTTACAGATGGCTGAGAAATAGCAAGAAGTTGATGGAGCAGACATGAATTTCTTTTTACAAATGGAGATGCAGGCACATAATGGACCTCAAAGCAGAGAGTACAGGAATTCAGTACACACCAGTGGTGGTTGGTGAGCTGGAAACGGGGGAAGCTCAAACCTCACCTTTAAATCTATCATTAATTTCAACCTGTTCCCGTTAATCCGCCTTGATTAACAATAAACCTAGCGATTCGCAGAATAATCATCACCAATCGCGTAAATAGAGTACATGATTATCAATTACATTTTGTGATGGAGTTGCTGTTTTCGCAAACTAGTTGAGGCCTGTGTGCTAAACTTTATTGTGCATTGCACTCAGCACAGATGCATTATACAGATAAAAGATCCTGTTTTCTGTAATCTAAAGGTGTATTCTCAGAAATTGAGGTCGATTTCAATACCTTTACTTCCGTTTTATAAATTTGAATCGTAACACAAGAAAGCTACAATGTAAAACACATTAAGGTATTACTTTTTCAATGCGTATTTAGATGATTGTCAACCTTGTTAGACAATTTAAGCTTTCGCTGCAGCACACAAGCTTCAGACAATCCACAGTGTTTCGCAAGCATTTAAACGGCAGAATCTTGCAAATCAGACGAGCGCATTTGATATGAACAATCCCTGACGTCGGTATGTGTTGGTTTTTGCAAATTTTAAACAGTTCAGTAAAGAGAAATAATACTATCACTAAATGACACTGGTATTCATTTACTCTATTTACACGATTAGTGTTAATTATTCAGCGAATCGCTAGCTTTATTGTTAATCAAGGCGGATTAATGGGAACCGGTTGAAATGAATAATCGATTTAAAGGTGAGGTTTGAGCTTCCCCTGTTTCCAACTCACCGGCCGCCGAACTCATGTCTCATGTTCACCTCACTGAGACTTTTTTCATTTTATTTCTCACAGTCATTTCATATAACATGCACATTTTTCTGGTTTGGAATGTCAATTTCATGATAACATTGTCTCATAAGTTAAATCACCTCTCTGTGAAATAAGATTTGCTAAACCTCTTAATAAGGTCCTCTATTCCTCTCTGTGACATCTGATTTGGCTGAACCTCCTCATAAGGGCCTCTATTTCTCTGTGTGACATCTTACTGGCTGAACCTCCTCATTAAGTCCTCTATTTCTCTCTGTGACATATGATTTCCTAAATCTCCCCTTAAGGTACTCTATCCCTCTCTGTGACATCTGATGTCACACATCCTCCTCACAATGGTCATTTATCTTGATAAGCTTTTCTCTCTCTTTGTCTCAATAAAATCTGATTGGCTAAACTTCATCTGATACATTAATAATGACACCACACACTGAATAAAGGGTTCAGTGACTCTGAGAGGCATAGTATTTCTGCTGGCAGGTTCTGACATCTACAACAATGATGGAAAATGACAACTGTGAAATGATGTATGTGATGCATTTGATCTCATCAGTTACGTTCCTAAATCATTATTTATTTGTTAAAGTAAGTGCAGTAAGATGTAACATAGAATAAACCTTTATCATGGATGACAAACAATGCCTGTGCTGTATAGAACTTTTCCCCCAACAGCTGTACACTTTTTTCAACAGAGAAACTGCTTTTCTCAAAACAGAATTAAGGAAACTTATCAGAACAAATATGGAAAGGAAAATGAAGATGGACATTAAATGAAAAGCAGTGGTGTTTAAGTAGGAGAAGGAAAGGGAGAGACATTACGGAAGTTGTTTGGAGAGGATTTGTGGTGTTTGGAGCCCTGAGTTCTGGCATCAGGGTGGTAGGTGTTATAGTGCTGGTAGGGGTGGAAGTTGCTGTTGCTGTTGGCGCAGGAGTCCCATGGGAGTGGCCGGCTGCTCCGCTGTACCTTGACTGCGGTAATGGACCATCAAAGGGACAGGAAACCATTACAGCACAAATCCAGGCACAACCCAGAGACAACACAAAACAGACAAACAGGAAGAGAAAAGGAGAACCAGAGAGACAGGGAGAGGTAAATAGAGGATCAGAAAAGGGATAAAATACTAAGGTAAGAAACCCCAGCTGATAGGAACTGGTTTTCTGGAGCAGAACAAGATAAGGCTGTATGTTTAATTGCTCATCGTTGCCAGGAAAATGGAAAAATAAATACATTTAAATGTACTCAATCAAACACAAGAATTCCTTTTCCATACCATATGTTTTTTAGCTACTATAGGGTATACATGGTACACAACTTGTGTTCATTCTAATGTTTCCTTAAATATTCTGATAAGCTAATTGCCTGATATTTATCTGATGTTCTGAATTTTGAAATTTTCACACTGAATGTTATCAGACCTAAACAAAAACCTCATATTAAAGAAAACCCAAGTGAACAAGCAAGAATTCTCGATACTCATTCATTTATTATTGAAAATTATGCTGCATCTAAATGACCCCATCCAGTGGTTATTGATCAGTCTCTGTTAGTCTCTCATTAGCTGAGAAGCTTAAGTGGTGCTCTATGGTTTTTTGTGATAATTTTATGCCTTACTACCAGGGTATTTTATGCCTCCTCTTAAAGATAGGATTGGGAAGATTTAGTGCCAAACCTGACATTTGAAAGATATGGGTCTGACTGTGGTGGTGTCCCAGAGTACTACAATTGAAACACTTGAAGGCATGAGGCATTTTTTCTACAAGTCTTCCAGAATTTCTTTTAATTGCAGAATGATGTGCCTCTATGACTAGTGTGATAATAGTTTCATTCTGACAGTAAGAACCAAACCCAGTGTTATGGGAGGGGGAGTTAGCACACACATGCACACTTATTCTTTTTATTTGGGGTCAAATATACCTCTGATTTGAGAGGTGAAATGGGTGACATAAACTCACCTGGTAGAAGCAGAGGGGAGCAACATGGAAAGTTTTTGAGCGAGAAGATTTTGAGAGGGGTGTAAGGTGGTGAAAAGTGGCAGTTGGGAATTGGAGGCAGCTGTCGAGGTTGTGTTCAGTTGAGAGTTTAGTTGTGCTTCTCACTCACATTAGCAGAGATCAGGGACAGTGGCATGCTGCTTGGTCTGCTGACACTTTACAACAAAACCCTAGGATGGTGTGACTCATCGCCTGTGGTCATTGATTCACACTGGACACTCACCTCATCCATTCTGTGGAAGTGGTCATAATCCCCTAACAAACTACAAATTGCACCATCAAGTTTATGTTTTCTATGGAACCACTTTTGTAAGGAACCACTCCTGGCATGGCTAATTGAGGTGGCCTGAAGACCCGTTATGGCCAAAACTGTACAGTCACATACTTCCTGCTCACACCACAATGTAAGGCATTAGAAGAACATTATTGCTTAAACACCTTAGGGTCTGGGTCACTACACTAAGTCAGAATAATATAATTGGACAGGACTGACCCAAAAGTATTGAAGCAGCTAAGCTTAATTATCCCTTTATTTGGGTTGGGTTTGGGGGAGGTATGGGGGCAATAACTTTTTCAAACCAGCAGGTTGGAATGTTGATTGTCTTGCACGTCAAATAAATGAAAGAGCCCCCTATTTTTCTGTAAGATTCCTACTCTGTACTTCAATGACTCACAAAAAGATCTGACCAAATTCATTGTGTAAAATACACAAAATGCAGAAAACAAAAATGCCACTTTCTTGCATTCCTAATGGCCGGCTTATTTTAGAGAGATGTGGAAGGCATACCTTGCTGTCATTCTATGTGGAAGATGTAGCTTGCTGTCACTCTATGTGGAAGGTGTATCTTGCTGTCATTCTGTGTGGAAGGTGTACCTTGCTGCCACTCTGTGTGGAAGGTGTACCTTGCTGCCACTCTGTGTGGAAGGTGTAACTTGCTGCCACTCTGTGTGGAAGGTGTACCTTGCTGCCACTCTGTGTGGAAGGTGTAACTTACTGTAACTCTATGTGGAAGGCGTACCTTGCTCCATGCCCTTGAGGGCCAGCCGTGTCTGGTGATGGGGCAGGATCTCCATCTTGACATGCTCGCAGGCGTTGGCCAGCAGCTGGGTGGCCTCAGCTAGGGTGCAGTACTCCATGCTGGTGCCGTCCACTGACAGGATATGGTCCCCTGCATGCAGCGCCCCACACCTAGCACAATCACTTCCTGTTATGGCTGCTGACACCTTTTCCCCTTTTAACATCCTTAACTGCCAATAGCCCCTGTCAGCCCTTAGAATTTGAATGGTATTATGCTTTTATTTGTTTCCTTTTATTAAAACAAAAGAGTAGCAAGCCACTTTATACACTTCAGTCTTTTCCTCTGTTTAGCATACTGCAATAAAATTGTCTTCCCATATGAAGTGTTCATTTTTAATAGTGCTTTCTATTTTGTTTAATCTGAGTCTAGATGTTGCTGAGATTTTTTTGTTTTCTTATTTTCTTTCCAGCACTTGGCATGTAAATAAATATCACATTTTCACTGCATTTTTGGTCTTACGCATGTCACTGTCACCACCATTGGCTGTTGGGTCTTGTTACTTTACGACAGCCCCTCTTATGGGAAATCAAAGTAACTTATCAACTGACTTTAATGAATACAATACTCACATTGCCTGTTACCTGATCTGCACAGAAGCAATGTATTTAAAAAATTCAATCACATATTTTTACTAAACTTAAAATTACTTTAAATGATAGATGACTGTAAATGACTACTGGACTTTAGATGAAAACCTCTTTCTGTCTACCTTTCCAAGAATGAAATGTATTCCCTTTATGGAGTTATGGTGAACGTGACCCTATAGGCAGAAACAAAGATGTGAAGGCATATGGCCCCCGTACCTGTCAGCAATGCTACCGGGCTTGATCTTCTCAATGATGATGACTTGTTTTTTGCAGTACACAGAGGTAGATAATGCCAGCCCCAGGCTAGACCCCATGGACTTCACCACCTCCACCAGGAGTGGGCCTGAGGCCGTGGCAATTGAATCTGCAGAGAGAGCCCACAACAGTGAAGCAATCAATCATGCCTGGCTTCCACACAATGCCTGTGGTGTTTCTTGTTTCCCCATTGTTCTTTTGCCCACCAACTCAGGATGCCCAAATGCAACTGCAAGCCTGTCCCGTGCTGTAGAATGCTTTGTCATTTTTGGAGGCTGCATATGGAATGACTGCTACTGGATGCTACACTTAACTCCGCGGTCAACTGCCTGAGCAGTATTGGGGTACTGTGAGATCTACAGCAGGCACATTTCAGGCTCCTGAATTACCACAGGTATTGGGAAATAAATTAAGGGCAGGTAAGCCTACTGACTGGAATCATTCCCTATTCTCATTCACATGACAGCAAAATAGGTGGTTGGCTATACAGAATGTTGGGGAAGGGGGCTGGGCTTACCCATGATGGAGGGGGTAAAGGATTATGGTTAGGGACTGGGGCTGGGGGCTGGGTGTACCCATGATGGACAGGGTAAAGGATTATGTTTAGGGATAGGGGCTGGGGGCTGGGTGTACCCATGAAGGAACGGGTAAAGGGTACGGTTAGCAACTGTGGCTGGGGGCTGGGTGTACCCATGATGGAGGCGGAAAGGGTTATGGTTAGGGATTGGGGCTGGGGGCAGGGCAAACCCAATAATGGAGGCGGAAATGGTTATGTTTAAGGCTGGGGGCTGGGGGCAGGAAGCTGGACTTACCCATGACGGATACGTCGTACTCGATCAGCAGGGTGGCCTCCTGTCCACACTGCTTCAGGATATTCATGGCTTCAGAGTGGGAGGTGCCATGCAGACGGATTCCATCGATACTGAGCACCCGGTCACCTGGCTTGATAGACCCTTCCCTGTGCAGAGAGGCAAACTGTGATACATGCTGACTGATTCCCTCTCTGAGAAAGGAGGTGGTTTGCAGGGGTTCCCAAAATCAGTCCTCGGGCGCACTGTGTATTCTGTTTTTTGTTGCAACCACAACTGCAACCCAGGAATCTTAACAAGCTGTTATTGTTCATAAATTAGGTGCTTTTCATGATAAGAGAGATAATTTCCATGTCATGAAGAAAAAGCTCCTGTATTCATATGGGCTTCATTTATCAATATTTTCATAAATCTGTGTGTAAATTTACACATCAACAGCTACGAACTAACAAATTCCGCCGGATTAATCAAACATGTGTAAACGCAGAATTTGTTCTTATTTCGTTCGTATGTTGATAAATACCAATCAATCATAAATGATAAGCACGTTCACAAAATTTTCCATTAGCACAAATCGACGCCCCTGAAATACCATACAAGGAGCTTGAAATCCCATTGCTGGTAATGTAAAGAGATGGCAGAGAAAAGGCAAAAGAAAAAAAACTATTCTGAAGCGGCGACTGAAGTTTTGTTAATGGAAATAGAATTTTAAAAAAATACTTTGTTCAGAAGTGTAAGTAGTTTAGTGTCGGGGCTGGGGAAGAACAAAGCCTAGCAAGAAGTAACTGTTGCAGTAAATTCGGTGTCAAAAGTTCCACGTACGCTACGAAGGGTTAAAAGAAAATGGTTCAACATGAAACTGGAGGAGAATTATTGAAGAGACGTCGTTGGCTGGAATTACCGTGGAGGGTGACCGCGATCTGTTTTCCCTGGTCTTGGATCAACCACCCTCCAATTCTGTAGGTAAACTTTTGAATACCAGCCTTATTGTTGCGATTAAATCCTGGGGGGCAGCCGCATAAAACCGCGAGGGGGCATGGTTGGCCAAAGTGGTAATGACAACATGCAATACACCATTGGTACCGTGTTTTTCCTAAATCAACTTGGAACGAATCCCTAGTTAAACAATTCATTCAAATTAGAACTATTACGTAATTAGGATCCGCCATATAGTGTGCCCTCCCTTACCTTTCCCTCCACTCTGCAGTCCCTCTCCTTTTCAAACGCAAACTCTAACATCATTTTACCTTGTATTTTATATGTATTTTTTATGTGAAATTATAAAAATAACGACAACAATTGTAATATTTAGATTTATTCTTCGAACAAACACAGGAGAAAATTAGATCACAAATTCCACAGTAAAGGGCCCAATCAGCTGGCCATATTAGTCCAATTGCATAAGAACATATATTTATTAAATAAGAACGTAAATGTATTACGACAGTCCTATTTCTGCTCTGTTTCAGAGATGTTTTGACCGCTTAAATTTTTCTTAAAGCTAATAGAGCAAGGTCAGCCATAGCATTAAGACCTTAGCAATGGTTTCTGCTCCTTATTTACAGTAAACATCGTTTTATGGAATTCATGTAAAATTCCAAACAATAACTAGATATAGAGTTCCAGAAGAAACTCTGTTTGCTTGCCGAGGGCTTGAAGAGTATGTAGGCTACCTACTAGAAGTTTTAATATACTAATATACTTATTATTAGTATATTAAAACATTTAGTAGGTACACTAAGAACTGAAGTACTAGCAGCAGGAGTACTAGAAGCAGTCAAAGAACAGCAGAACTTTCTGTTCAAAACCGGAAATTGTCATTTAAGATCATTATACCTGAACAGCATTGCAGTGTCATTATATCCAGAAAGTTATTTCAAAATGTCAAGTCCGGTAAGGTAGCTAACCGGTAAGCATGCTGTATTCTTTGGATAATTTTTCAACTACCTTAAAATTGCAGCGGCAGTTAAATTTGTTGCTTAGTAACGTTAGCCACATTAACATGCTCAACATTCCACCAATGTGAAGTCAATGGAGGTGTTTTTTTTTAAATATTTGTAGTTTAAAACGTATGAATTGTATAACTTAGAAAAATACAAGCAACCTGACCAGTATATTCACGCCAAGTTCAGTATGTCTACCTTAAAAACTGTTGGAGGAGATACGTCTGGAGGAACCAGGAAAAATAATATTAAGAAGAAGTAAAGATTCTGTAGAAGAACAACAGTTTGTGCCTTCCGCAAGCAAACTAATTAATTTTATTAATCAGGATTACACAAATGAAGCATTACCTGTTTTAATGTTGAATCCAATAGTGATTTTATATAACATTTTGAACTGTTATAATGTTACTATATTACTGCCAAATAATTTGCTACTCATTTTTAATCAAATAAAAATGAGTGAATGGGAAAATAACAGCAACAACACAACAAACACCCTTTACAACCGTGTTTTTCCATTTAAAACACGGCTGTAAATTCAAATTCAAATTCGTTCGGCTCACGTTTGATAAATGAGGCCCATTGTGTTTATGTGGTTTTGCAAACAAATACACAAAAAGAGTACGTTTTCATACCTGATCAAATTACAGACTGGGGTGAATAAATAGGCTCCTTGATTAATAGGCTTCTTAATTGAGCTTTTAATTTTTTTCCTGATGCTTACTAACACGTTACATTACATTAATGACATTTGTTAGACGCTCTTATCCAGAGTGAGTTACAAGGCAAAGTGCATAAGAATGGTACGAAAAGTGAAAAGATAACCCTAGAGAGGGGTAAAGACCCAAGTGCCAAAGCTGATCGAATAGATTAGGACTCCCCTACCGACTATCTAAGGAGAAAATAAATAGCTTAGGTTAAAAACAAATCACAGTTTCACACAAGCAAATACGGGTAGAGATGTTTACAAAGAGCAAGGGAGGGGAGGGGAGAGGTGCTGCCTGAAGAGGTGAGTCTTCAGTCTACACTTGAAGGTGGCCAGTGTCTCTGCCATTCTGACCTCCATGGGAAGGTCATTCCACCACTGGGGGGCCAAGACGGACAGCAGACGTGACCTGGAAGTGCAGGAACGGAGTGGAGGGGTCTGGCAGGGGTGTAGGGTCTGATGATCTTCTTGAGGTAAGCTGGAGCTGTCCCCTTAAACAGCCTGGTATTCGAGCACTAAAGTTTTGAACTCGATGCGATCAATAACAGGCAGCCAGTGGAGAGCAGTGAGCAGAGGGGTGACATGAGAGTGTCTAGGGAGGTTGAAAATCAGACGAGTTGTAGCATTCTGGAAGAGCTGCAGGGGTCTGATGGCAGATGCCGGAAGGCCAGCACGAAATGAGTTGAAGTAGTCCAAGTGGAACAGAACCATCGCTTCGACCAGAAGCTGAGTAGAGTAGGTAGTGCGAAAGGGGCGGATTCTTCGGATGTTGGACAGGAAGAACCTACACGCCCGGCTCACCGCTGCGATGTTCTTGGAGTGTGACAATCTGTTGTTGACCACTCCGAGGTTCTTTGCACAAGACGATGACGAGACCAGGGTGTTCCCAAGAGAAACTGGGAAGTCCAAGATGGGAGAGGAAGGTGCTGGAAAGAAGAGCTGGAAAGGAGAGGTACATTTGAATGTCATCAGCATAGCAGTGATAAGATAGACCATAAGCAGAGATTACAGGGCCAAGAGAATGATTATAGAAGGAGAAGAGAAGGGGACCAAGGACAGAGTCTTGAGGAACACCCGTGGCAAGGGGATGAGGCACCGATACCAGCCCGGCCTTAATCCAGTCTAGGGTTGTGCCACAGATCCCCATTGCCACCAGGGAGGACAGGAGGATGGGGTGGTCAACGGTGTCGAAAGCAGCAGAAATGTCTAGGAGAGTCAGGACAGAGGAGAGAGAGGCCGCTTGTTCGGCATGAAGAGACTCACTGACAGAGAATAGTGTGGTCTCTGTCAAGTGGCCAGGTCTGAAGCCAGACTGGTGGGGGTCCAGCAGACTGTTCTGTGAAAAGAAAGAAGACAGTTGTTTGGAAGCGGCTCGTTCAAGGGTTTTGGATAGAAAAGGAAGAAGAGAGACAGGACGATAGTTCTGGAGGGGTCCAGAGTGGGCTTCTTCAGCAGTGGGGAGACATGGGCCCACTTGAAGGAACAGGGGAAGCATCCAGAAGACAAGGAGTTCACAAGAGAGGTGGTGAATGGAAGGATGTCTGGTGTGATTGCCTGGAGGAGAGAAGAGGGAATGGGGTCAAGAGCACTGTACACAATCTAGGCTTGGCTCATTATAATTAGCTTTGTCTTCGAATCTTTCATTGTCTACCAAATGGTTAGTTTGAGAGGTCATATGTCCACAATCTTTCCAATTAAGTGCCCATTGATTCACTATGGTCTTTAATATGTTATTTTACTTGTCTTTATGCAATTGTTTGCTATATGGCACAATGTGAATACAGGACATTTATTCTTCATAGCATACATATACAGTATATTTCAGACATAACATGGCTTAGAATGGTAAATAATCCCTATAACATGAGTAGCACCCAATTAAGACATTTATCAGCTTGTTTAGATTCTGGGATTGTGGTTGGAACAAAAATCAGCATAATCAGCATGCACAGTGGGTCCCCAGGATCGATGTTGGGATGTTGCTGCTGTAAAGAATCTCTCCCTGAGAGTGGAGGTGGTAGGTGCACTTTAGAGGATTCTTAAAATCAATACAAATAATTTTCACAGGATTAGTGTATCCAGTCAAGAAGTTATTCTTCAGTGGCAATGACCTGAAAAATGTCCTATTTATGAACACCTTAAAATTGGGGGAAGCTTGATAAATCTAATCCATCATAATCCATGCTCATATGTTGTGACAGAGAACTTGAATTTCAAAGCAATAATAAGAAGTGTGACAGAATTAGCCAAAACAAAAACAATTAACACAACCTATAATTATCTAATAAAAAATATCATTTAGCATTAGTGATTTACACATTGGGTCATGCAAAACATATGAGTATGTAATTGTCTGTCTGCCAATTTATCAATATCACAAAGTGAAGTCCAACATATATAACCACCAACAAGTTATTGTTACACTTCTAATTGGTGCTTTTCAATTTCAGGGTTATGACAAAACAAAAAAGAAAACTGAACAATCATTTCCATCACAAAACACTCAAGAAACCATGTTATGCAGACAGCTCTGAGATAACTGCTCCAGATATGGGCAAATAAAACAGTCTGGGTAGAAGATGAGACTCAGCACTCCTGAGGACAGTTGGAGCACTCCCTCACAGAAAAATGCAATTACCATCCAGAAATACTAATAATGATACAGGCTCAGAGACACTCCCCTACATATACATTGTTATGTAATTCCTGTACTGTATTATTATGTAAACTCCTGTAATGGAGTTAGAGGATGTTGAATTTACTCCAGTCCTGGAGTTAGAGGATAGGTCATTTACTTCAGCTCTAGAGTCTGAGGATGGGTAATTTAATCCAGCACTGGACTCTGAGGATAGGTTATTTACTCCAGTACTAGAGTCTGAGTAATTTACTCCAGTACTGGATTTAGAGGGTAAGTAATTTACTCATGTACTACATTCTGAAAAAAGGTAATTCACTCCTGTACTGGCTTTAGAGGACAGGCAATTTGCTCCCATACTGGAGTTAGAGGATGGGTAATTTATTCCAGTACTGGAATTAGAGGATGGGTGATTTACTCCTGTACTAGAGTGGGAGGATGGGTAATTTATTCCTCTGTACTGGAGTTAAGTGAAAGATTTCCAATAAATCAGAGGCCAAATAGTCTTTTGCAAATGGTATGCAAAATATAACAATGTTTATAAACTGTAGTTTGTCCATGTCCAGTCTGCAAAAGAGTGATGTAATTATGTTTTTCATTAACCTATAGGAACTCTAGTCTGCATGGGCATTGAGAGCTGTAGGACTGCTGCCTGTCAGGTGTAACACACCCTCACCTGTCTGCTGGACCTCCTGGCCGGACAGTTGATACAACGATAGGGCGAGACTTGTTTCTGTCCTCATGGGAGCCACCTGCAGTAGTCAGAACAGCATGATGACATCCCAGAACGCTTTTCATTCACACTCTACAATGCCAGGACACCGTGGTGACACAAGCATCCCAGAATGCTTTCATTCACACTGCAGAACACAACTAAACTCCATACTTCATGCTGGTCACTAAGCAGTAAAAGCAGGTGATCACATTTCTTCATGAGAAAAAATACATGAAATATACAATAATTAAAACAGCAATAAAATTAACTAAAAAGTGGCTGCTAAATGTGAGACCTTTAATTGCTCCTTCTCCCTTGTAAAAGGACATTTCAGTTCAGTTAGTGCTTCCACTTCACTCCATTCTAATGAAGCTGAATTCAAGTTGGGGAAAGTGGTGGAACAAATGCAAATTCATTGGGAAAATGACACGAAGACTAATATTTTTCAGATTCTTTCAGCCAAGATGAAATCAAAAGGCAGACTCCCTCATTATCATATCAACACCTAACACATTCCTAGCAGTAAGTGTAGATGGAGTAACTCCTGGGCCCACATAACTCCTGTCTGAGTACACACCTCGTGGGACGAAGCCAAAGGAATTGCCCTCTTTTTGCAGTGTGACCTCCGCCGTTTTAAACATGACCCCTGAGCCTTGGATAGCTGGGGAGAGAACAGACAAGGAAGTGCTTAAAAATACTCCAGAGCCAGCTACCCTTACGAAACAAAAATATATTCTAATACATTGAAAAATATATTGGAATATATTGAATATATTTTCCAATACATGTCAATATATTATCATTTTTGATATATAAGAAGATTATATATTAGAAATTATATGGTAATATTTGTAATATTCCAGTTAATCTGCAGGTAACTGGCTACACCTGTTCAGAATTTGCTATTGTTATTGCCTTGCATACTTGGTGGGTGATGTCCTAGATGCGTTCAGACTGGCGATATTCTAAGGAGCTTGCTGAATATTCCCAGGTAGGTAAGTGGCCTCAGTGTGACAGAGTGTGGGGGATGCATTCCGTAGAGCTCTGGGAGGGTCTTTCCACGGGTTTCTCTCATTTCTGCTGGTGGGGATTGGTTAGCTACTCCTTGCATTTAAAGATTCCTGTAGTCATGCCACTGAAGGGTGAGGCAGGGTATGTTATGCAATATTTGAGGGGAATAAAGCTCTATTGCCTGTTTGTCCATAGTTGGGACATTTGCCCCTTGTATGGCATGTCAAACCATCAAGGGCATCGAGTTTAACTTGGTGACAATTCAAATCCTTGTTTGCTTTTCTCAGTAAATTGTAGGCATTAAGGCAAAGCAGATAGAAGGGTCTAATAATATTGCATAGAAATCCAAAATGTAATGAGTTTTTTGTAAATAATCACTTTTTGCGATCAACATTTTTTTTTAGTAAAGACAAGACACAAAAAACACAATTGAAGCAATAAATGAAACCGACAGACATTACCAAGCAAAATACAAATTATAGTATTATGAAAAAACCCCACAAATCTATTGTATACAACCAATCATTTCTATTATCTTTTAGAGCTGGCCTGCTCCAGGTCTGATACTACTGGGTATGGAGGAGTGTGGGAGGAGGGAAAGCCCTTCTTTTGAGGTGGTCCCTTATGGACACCGCAATGCTTGACCGTGCTTGCCAGGCTTGGCCCTTTTAATTCATGCCGTTGTGCACTCAAGGTATGCTATACTATGATATGCAAGGTATGATATGCTGTAGGACGGCATTCAGCATTCAATCAAAGGAAGATTGGGGTGAAACCACAGTGTCAGTATGGTGTTTTTTTGCTGCAGTAAGGCCTACCAGCATTAGTCCACCCTGATTTAAGGTAAGAGATAAAGACGAGTTGTCATTAAGCAGACAAAGGGAGGGATTGGGTACTATTGTAGATCCTAATAACTCTGACAGTGTCAACATAACATGGGTCCAAAAATCTCTGATCAGTGAGCATTCCCAAAACATATGCATTGTTGTGCCCGGCATCTGATCCTGGCAGTGAGTACAGTTAGGACTAGTAACTAGGTTCATTTTAAAACACTTGATACCTGTAGCATATGCTCTGTGAGTCATCTTGAAGTGTATGAGTTCATGTGTGAGATTTTTAGAGGTACTGCTTAGGTTTCCCAATTTGGGAACATTGCTGCTGAGTTTCCTGTCCCATACCCTTTCAACTGCCAGTACATTAACAGAGTGATCAAGTATATATATATAGAGAACCTCGCCTAGGACCGATCCACTCCTCCATTTGGTGCTCTAGCAAGGGCCCATTTTAGGGCACCCCATAAGCTTTCATTGCTGATCTCAGCCTGAAGTAAAGACAAGCCTTAAGCCGATAGCTCATATGGTAGAGCACATACCACATAAAGCCAAAGCCTTACCATAGCAGCCTAGGCTCAAATCCAGCCTGGGTCCTTTGCATTTATAGAGTTGGTTATGATGCTCCCATATCATAGATTAATGTTTCTGTGCCCCATGTATACAGTCTTCTAATTGGTGTGGTTTCACATGTGCTGCCTCTTTAGCCCGCCAAGGGACCTCAGATTCCTGGTTTCTCCAGAAAAGTAAGGATCTAATTTGAAAACCATAGCAGTAAAAAGGCTTGGGACAGCTAAGCCTCCAGTGAGTTTGTGTCACACCTACTCCCAGTGAGCCAGCTCAGCCATGCCCACTTCAGCCATGCTCAACCTCAACGGCTCACTGAATGCACCTGCAGCTGATTATTCACTCAGCTCCTGGCTACTTAAGGGCTGCGTTCCAATACTCAATTTCGTCTCCTCCTTTCCTCCTTTCCTCCCCTCCTTTCCTCCATGCCCCGGAAGCTGATTATGTGTCCTCCTTTCCTCCACTGTTCCAAAGCGCAATCTCGCCTCCTCCTTTCCTCCTTTTTCTTCTCCTCCAAACGGAGGATACATCGATGTATCCTACTGCGGAAGTCTTTTCACATTTCTGCGTGACATCACTGTGCTCACGACCAGTCAGATTAAATGACCATCCCACAGAATATTTCACTATCGAAAAGTTTTAAAACATGACAAGGGATTTACTAATACTGAAGGATAAATGGGAGAACAGTAAACAATGTAATTTACATTACTGGGAAATATTTTGTTTTGCTTGTTTTGTTAACCACATTGATGCGATATATTCACGTTTTTGAGCTGCGAATGGTAATTTTACCATTGTAAAATTGAGCGAGTTTATGTTGTGGTAAGTGTATTTATACCTTGTACAAATGTTTATATTACATCATGAGCAGAATGCGTGAAACTGACATTTGTATTTTAATACATCAAAAGGGCTGTAGGCGTGAAAGAAGCGTGATTGGCTTCGGTATTCTTGGAGTCAGTCGAAATTATTACTTCATCAGTAGCCGACGTCGACTTTGATGACGGGCGAATCAGATTAGCTGTTCCAATATTTGATTCATTCCTCCTTTCCTCCTGTCCTCCACTCGTTTCCTCCCCTCCTTTCCTCCACATATTTCCGGCATACTTCCGGGGTAGGAAAGGAGGAGAGGAAAGGAGGAGACGAGAAAAAGTATTGGAACGCAGCCAAGGACTCTGTCTGTCTTGACACATTGTGATGTATTGTTCGTGTGACTTCACTAAGCCTGTGCTATCTTTATCGTGTTACCTACTGCAATTTTGCACTTAGCCTCTTTGCTTGACCTTGTGTTTCTTTTGGATCTGTTTGGGACTGCTGCTTCCCCTGTTTTTTGACCTGTTTACATTCTTGTCTACCATTTCAGTTCTATATTAAAGTGAGAATATCTGACCGCACTTGGATCCCAGTCTGTGTCCTTACAGCAAGGGGTGCGAGATGGCATTTCAGGGGGAGCAAGAGTGGTTTGTGTCCTTGAGTGACGAGTCACAAGTCATTACTCAGCCACACAACAGCTGACATAATCATTGTATATTGTTCCAATCATAAATTCACGATTGCTCACCCGTTTCCTCTGCTCACATGCAGGTGCCTCCCTTCATCACCTGAATTCACTCGGCCAATCCCGTGTTTATCCCCACTTTGTCCAGCCAATCAAATGCCTCCCTCATTTCCACTGACTTCCCAGTTTATAATGCAAAGGACTGAGGAGCATGGGGGAGACAGGAGGTAACGTTTGTCCCAAGCACATTCTAGTCTCCTGCTGCCCGAGTCAAGAGAGACTTGTGTGAGTTTGTTTCTCCATATTCTGGTAGCCCAATCAGTTCCTTCATTCACACTACCGATGTGTAAGTTTATTGGCAGCGAAATTGACCAGCTACACATTGTCATTCGCTTGTCCAGAAGTTACTCCTATGTAAATTGTGGCATTGATTGAGTGCGCTGTGACTCGAGTAGCACATTTACACAAGCTCACAATCGCACGTGTGTGACTCGGTGCGTCATGCCTATCACACACTGATATACGCTCAGTACAAACTTGTCTCATAATTATCATGAGCGTCGGGGAATAAGAGAGTAGCCTCATAAGTGCGTCCCCGTAGCATTTCATCTCTGACTTAGTCAGACAGTTTTTCTCATATTAGCTCATATTTTTTTCTTTATGTTTTGCAGATTAACCCTTAATCATGTCAAAAAGAAGGAAATGGAATGATGACAAAGTGTGCTTTGGTTTCACTTGCACAACAGGAAATGATGGCTTTCAAAAACCCCAGTACATTTTACTTTGTAGTATTTGTACCAAGTGGCATATAAAGTGGCCAAATCCAAGAAGCCCCATACAATTGCGGAAGATCTCATCAAGACATGTGCACTGGAAATGGCAACAATTATCCTTAGCCAAGAAGCAAGAAAAAAAATGTTGTGCCCCTATCAAATAATGTCATTGACAACCAAATCAGTGATTTGAGTGAAGATATTTTGGACCAAGTCATCTCAGATGTCAGAGTCATGAGTCATTTAGATATCAAAGTAATTTGTTCTAGGTGCACTGACAGGGCACCTGCAACACTTGGAAATACATCTGGCTTTCCAGCATTGATGAAAAAGGAGATTCCAGACTGTTGGGAGACAGTTTTGGAGAGCGGCACTGTGTTTGAGAATGTGTATTGGAATTACAAAGGAATGTTGCCGCATCCGACCAGGGCCAAATGGCGCCTCCTGTTACCGACCTGGTATCTGCTGTCTGCAGAACTTAGGGTTCCCCATTACCATATCTAAGCCATCACATGCAAATGTATCTACCTTAAACTGTATAAATGTTGTCCACTCATTGTAATCATTGAACATTTTGCTCCATGCTTGTGTTCCCACGGCCGGCTGTGTAAGTAAAGTACCTGTCTTCAACTGCGAACATGAGATCCGTCTCTTCATTAATAACATAGTTGTTCTACCCATTTTAAGAATTTTATTGTTTACTAACACAGACTTTCTTGTTACCCAGTGTTTTCTTAATCGGCATGCTTTGGCATCAAAAACTTTGCCTCCTAATTTGAAGAAAGCCCTGGATCAGGGGATGTGCTTTGAATCATTGCATCTTCAAATCATTTTGTGAGGATCTGGGAAGTGAGCATTCAGTTCTGCTTTTCCACACAGAAGTCCATTGGTTGTCACGAGTACAAGCTTCAACCTGCTTCTTTGAACTGAAGGAAGAAATCAAAGATTTTCTGGAGGAGCATAAATGTGATCTGGCTGGGGCATTGGAATCACAGGAATTTGCCCAATTGCTGGCTTACTTACCGGACATTTTTCACTCATTTGAATGATCTGAGTGTTTCTCTTCAAGGAAAAGGGATAAGCTTATTGAAGGCTTGTGAAAAGTTGAATGCCTTCAAAGAAAATTTACGTCTTTGGCATTGAAGGATGGGAAGAGGCAGTCTCTCAAATTTTCCTTCGCTAGAAGAGATGGTTGATGATGCTGGATCCATACTGTGTATGAAGAAATTGTGGCTCATTTGGAAATGCTGTCAGAATCATTTGATGGATATTTTGCTATTGGAGACCTGAAGATTTCAGAACAATGGATCGTGAATCCATATTCCTACAATTTGGAGAAAATGTCAGATGATGGTGAGCTGGAGGAAGATCTGATTGAATTGCGTACAAATTGAGCTCCTGAAATGCAATTTGAAAGCAAGACTTTTGAGGAGTTTTGGTGTGCAGCACAGGATATGTTTCCAAGACTTGGTGGAAAAACACTCTATGTCCTCATTCCATTTGCAACAACATACTTGTGTGAATCTGGATTCTTTTGTCAATCAAGACAACATCTAGGAATCGTATGAATCCACAGGCAGACCTGTAGATCGCAGACTGCAAGAAAGTTCCAAATTTTGACAAAATCATGAATGAGAAGCAGGAGTAAAAGAAGTCATAGAATTTTATATTCACAATTGTGATTGGTTTTACTGTTTACAGTCTTTTTTTAAAAGAAATTAGTATCTAATTGCTCAATTTGAGTTAAAAGTTTATTTTTTAAGTTAAATTTGTTCACCCGCAGTATTGTATGTGGCTCAAAAATGAGAAATTAGACATCTTAATCTTCAAATGCTAGGGGAATCATAAAGAACAAAAAATTAATCCGAGGCAAAATGTTCATTTTAATAGTTGTAACTCTGCCTTGTAAATAAACGTAAAGAGAATCTCTTCAGGCCATCCATAATTTTCTTTTTCATGGCCAAATTTTTTTTTCTTGAATTATTATATTGAGACGAGGATAAATTTTTTTGCCAAGGTATGTGAAGGATTTACAGATAGGGATGTCAACAGTCAAATTGGTGTTTTTGCAGCCATATTCAATGGAGGAAGAGCAGATTTAGTCTAGCTGATTTTGTATCCCGCCATTTATCTAAATAATTTTAGGACTTGCGGTAGTAATGTCTGGATATTAGATATTAAAAAAGGCAATCATCTGCACATAATGAAAGACAATAATATCAAGACTGGTTTATGGTTATAGGAGATATTGTGTCACTTTCTGTAACAGCCTGGGCCAAGGGTTCTAGAGATAAGGCAAAAAAGGAGAGGGGAAAGAGGACAACCCTGTCTAGTTCCTCGATGTAACTAGAAGGCTTGTGATTGAGAGGTTCCTGTCTGACCAAAATCAATTAGCTTCCCAATTACTGACTCCATGTGAGTGATCAGTACCTTGGTATAAAGCTTGACATCTCCACAGATCAGCAAAATAGGGCCATTACTTGAGCAGTCAAGTGGATCTTTACCTGTCTTAATTAAAATGGTGATGAGTGCATTTCTCTGATCCCTGAGAAAGGATCCCTGTTCAACAGCAAAATGTATTGAACCTAATATCAGAGGTCCTGCTTGATCCCAAAAAGCTTGATACACCTCAGGGTATAGGCTATTCAAACCAGGTCACTTGCCTTTCTGGAGAGCTTTTATTGCTGTTTCAAGCTTTTCTAAGGAGATGGGGTTTTCTAATTCTAAGCAGTTCATGTGGTCCAGACTAGACAAAGTTACATTTTAAAGAAATAAGGAGCACTTCGCTATGTCTACGATACACTCTGATGTATAGAGACTGCTGTAGAATTTTTTGAAAGCATCATTGATTACGCTGGGGACTGTAACAACATCACCCTCTGTTGTACGAATAGCATTAATCACTGCTTTTGATTCATTGTGTTTTCACCGAAGGGATAACAGTATACTTGGGGGATCACCATCATAATAATATCTGCGTTAAGTTCTATGTAAAATAAACTCAGCCTTGCTTATGGATAAACTTTTATATTATCCCCTTAGTGCATTAAGTATATTGGTGAAGGCTTCAGTGATTGTTTTTCTCTGCACCTTCTCCACTCTCTATCTCCTTCTCAATTTCAGAAAACCATTTGTTACACTCAGATTTTAGCCTAGAAGCAAAATAAATACATGTGCCTCTTATAAAACATTTTACTACTTCCTATAATGTTTGGGGATTATCCCATGACCCAAAATTGTGCAAAAACCAAAACACAGAATCAGACGCCATTACTGACAGTACAGACCAGGAAAGCACTGGTTTAAGTCCAAATGCAATGGTTTTTGGATACACTGTGTGGGGCCCACTGCAAGTTCTTGGTGATGAGTGGAAAGTCCTTTAAGTGTATTGTATATTCAACAGGAATTCCATGGTCACGTCATGTACATCATCGTTGACATCATCGATGACGTGACCAACTCTACCTCTGACTGCAAATTTTATGGACAAACCACCAACACTGCACCAGCTGGAAACACACAAGACCTGGATGGTACAGAAAACCCTCAGGCGAATTGTGATTTGCTCTTTCAGCAGTTGACACAAAAGAGACACCCCGCTGTTTAGTATTGGCCATACTAAACTCTCAAGTAAGGCTGTACATCTGGGCATTACTGTTTGTTAAGTTGGGTTTGTTAAATATTGCATTTCTGTATGTGATTGTACATACATCATAAGTAACGTTCAACAGAATAATATATATCTAGAATACCTCTGATATATAACTGTACATCAGATTTTTGTCGATCACGATAACCAATATCTAACAGATAAAAACTTATCGTGATCATTCCACTCTCTCTTTTAAACTTTTCTAACTCCTCTGGAATACGGTTTTTACAGCCATTCCATGGCATATTGTAAGTGGAGGTAAAGAAATCCCACTTTTATTTAATCGTTCTAATCTGGTTCGGCATGTTAATTCTTGACAACGTGAACCCCACGTTGCTGCAACCTTCTTAGTTGAAATAGTTAAATAGTTGAACAATTAAAGTAACTTCGAGTCGCCATTGCAGGGCAGCACCCCAAGCCATATACCCTCCAATTCCCTTCTTCTTTTGTTCTTCTTTTCTTTCGAACACATGCGCTCACAGGTACGCACAATCCTCTTCCTCCGTTCATTCATTCCCTCCACTTATTCAGCCAAGTGTCTTAGCAGAGACGTATGATCCTTTGTTCTCTTCCCTCTGCTTTCCCTCTCAAAATCTCCTTTTCCCATCGAGCTGAAGCCAACCCACTATCGAAGAACTCCAAGTTTAAGATAGTTATAATTCAGATATAGGTTATTAATATTAAAATTGGGTTAGTCACACTAATAATTGTATTGATTCATTAAAGTCAATATAACTGAATCAATAACAATATCATAATTGGGCTATAATGTTATGAGACTGATTATACGCACTAGTTTCTGTGAAATAAATCCTACAACTTAGACCCCTACTTATGAAGATTCGACTGGCAACTGTGTGCTCCTGCTTTCCAAAATTTATGCTTGCACAATTTAAACAAACCTCCCAAATAAGAAAAAAACGTTTAGACTTGTGAATTAATGGAGAGCGTGATTTTCCTATTCCGTACTGTACAGTACAGTACACATAAATATATCACAGTCTTTGAAATTTATGCTTGTTTATATTAACCATATGCACATGAAAATAGGAGGTACTTAAACTGATAGAAGTTTGAGGGGAGGGATTAATCTTGGTGAATAGTATAAAGTGTATGCAAGAAAAAAAGATGGACTTACGAAAGACTTTCAGGAACCAATTGTTTTCGTACATTGGGGACTCCCTGTGTGTCAATAATTTTCGTTTGAGGCTTTACCAAGCTTGTGTGCGGGCAAAAGAAAAGCTTGTCAGCTCTCAAAGAAAAATGAAGCGCTTGTATGATCACCATACAGTTGTCATTTTCAGCGTGGTGATCAGGTGTTTACACTACTGTCAGTCATTGGTTCCTCTTTTCAGGCTACGTTTAGTGGTCCTTATCGGGTTGAGTGCTGTGTGTCAGTAAGGAATTATTTAACTGAAACCCTGGATAGGAAGAAACGATTGCAAATGTGCCATGTAAATCTTTTGAAGCATTATTATTCTCCTTAGCCTTTGTTTTCCACAAAACAGTGTTCAAAAATTTAAACTGGTTGTAAGTCTGTCTTGCTCGCGGAGGTCATTGGTAAGTCTGGAACCGCTGACAGCTGCTTAGTTGATGGGGCCAGCTTGCCTAAATATGTCAAGGAGGAAAATTTTGAGATGCCAGCAGAGTAGTATTTCAAGTATTTCAAGGTCAGTTCAATAAGTAAGAGTTCTAGTCCAACTTGGAAGTTCATTTTGATCATTTGGATGAGTCACAAAGTTATGATATAGTTGAGAAATAACATCTGGCCTTATTTCCAGATACTTCAACTCGAACTACAGTTGTAGAGCAAGATATTAACGTTGGCAAAGCTACACCAATTAAGCAATGTTTTTATAGAGTCCCTTATTTGAAAAAGAAACAGTTAACTGGAGAAATTCAGTACATGCTTAAGAATGGCATAGCACAGCCTGCCACATCTCCTTGGTTGTCACCTTGTCTCTTGGTGAGTAAGCTTACATTTAGTTTTTGTACCAATTATCGTGAAGTGAATGCAGTGACTAAGTCAGACTGTTATGGCCTGCCTAAAATGGATGATTAGAATGATCAAATAGGGGGCACTGTTTATGTTACAAAACTAGATCTGTTAAAATGTTATTAGCAGGTCCTGCTGACGTTCAGGGCAAGGGATATCTCTGCTTTTATCATACCAGATGGCTTATTTTCTTATTTGCTTATGGCATTTGGTCTTGAAAATACGCCTGCCACCTCCCAACAAATGATGAATATTGTTTTATCAGGGCTGGAGGGTTGCATGGCATATTTGGACAATGTTGTGGTATTCATTGATACTTGGCAGGAACATATTCAGATGCTGGGAGCACTGTTTGACCACTTACTTTCTGTAAACCTTACAGCTAAATGTGACTTTGTCCAAGCGACCTATTTGTGTGAGGTTGCCTGGGTGAGATATGACCTGTGCAGGAAAAAGTGGATGCCATAATTAATTACCCTGTTCCTATCTCAGTGAAGGACTTGATGAGTTTTCTGGGCATGGTGGGGTATTATCGTGTTTTTGTAGTAATTTCTCCACTGTTGTTGCTCTGCTCACTGATATGCTCAGAAAGTGAGCTCAGTTTATCTGGTCTCCTCAGTGTCAACAGGCCTTTGACAATGTCAAGTTTTTACTTTGCCATGCTCCCGTGCTAGCTGCGCCATGTTCCTAAAGTTCAGGTTGAATCCAGTGGAATTGGAGCTGGTACAGTTCTTTTGCAATCTGATGATTGTGGTATAGATCATAAAGTTTGCTTTTCCTCATGCAAGTTTAATTCTTGACACTCAAAGAATTCAGTAATTGAAAAAGAGAGCACTTGCTTTAATTTGGGCCTTGAGAATTTTTGGGATATTATGTTGGTGCTATGTCAGAGCCTTTGTTTATTTATGCAGATCATAACCCTTTGACTTTTCTGAACTCCATGTCCAATCAACAGTTAATGAAGCAGTTTTTTTTCTTGTAAGGTTACCCCCTACAGGTACAGCAGGTACGGCACATTAAGGGGTGTGAAAATGTGCTGGCGGATGCTTTGTCCTGAGCCCCCTGTATAATTATTGTTTGCTGCGGTCTTTATTCTGCTCTCCCTGGGTTTTTTTTAATGTGTGGGTGTGACTCTCTCTCTGTCTCTCCTTCTGGTCGGCAGTTGGTGGGCTAGAGCTGGGAGTTGCAATGTGGTAGATTACGGAAGCATGTGTGATCCGAGGTGGTAATCCTTTTTAGTCCCTCTTCATGTAAGGTACTTAAAAATGTTGCCAGTATGGTAATAGGTGTTACAAATTCTTATGGCGTTTTTTCTTAAAGTGTGTGGTATTTTCTCCTAAGATTGATGGTGCTCTGGGATGGTGGGGTTGATATGCATGATATGTTAAAAAACTGAAATTTGATGTGTAGGACTACAGTGCCGTAATGCAGAGAAGCAGGCTGGGAAAATTGGGTAAATGTTATTTTCAGTTGCATGCAGTGCCTGCTAATAAAATAAAAGAATTACTTGTAAACATCTGCCTCGGAGTCCATTCATCAAAAGTGCATGACATGTGTTAGAAGTCCCTAACACCAGCTAGGAACGGATTAAAGAAAAAAAATGTTGAAGTTTAACCCACAAGGGGAATTCTATTTCACCCAGCTGTCTGGATGGCCAATGTGGATTTAAAACTTTTCCTGCTTTTGTCTGGCCAGCTTTGAGCGGCCAGACTTTGAGCGTTCCCTGCCTGGGGAAAATGATGCAGGAAGTGCGGCAGACTGGGGAATTTTGCATCGGTTTGTAAAACCAGAGAGGCGAAAGAGTGGTTGTGTGTGGTGATTCAGATCATAGCGACGAGCCTCTTTTTCTCTGATGTGTAGATGGGGCTGATTCAGACAAAAATTGGCATGTGACATTACTTGTGTTTGGAAAGGACGTGAAATTTAAAATAGATACAAGAGCCGACATTACAATTGTGTCCCAGAGCGTGTATCAGTTGCTATTGGATTGCCCCCTGCTGCTCAAAACAGGAGTAAACCTGAGAAGTCCTGATAGAGCAGTGAAATGCACAGGAAAATTCTTGGCAACAGTGGACAGAAAAGGCAGCAGGTACAAATTCTGGATTTTTGTTTTTGATGGACAATATTCCAATAACCTCCTCAGTCATAAAGTAGCATGTGAGATGGGCATAGTTTTAAGAGCTGATGAGATCACAGGAAATGTTTTTGGGAACATTGGTCTACTCAACTGTGAGCCTGTGATGATTGAACTCAAGCCAAATGCCCAGCCATACAGCCTTGTGCAGGGTACCATTCCCCCTTTTGGCTGAAGTTGAAGAAGAGCTCAGATGCATGCAGTCTTTAGGTATCATCAGTGAAGTGACAGAGGCCACCGAATGGTACCAGTTTTGAAAAACAATGGCAAGATTAGGATCTCAAATGATTATACCAAGCAGTAGAACGTGAGAGATCCATTTTCCCCACACTTGAAGACATTCAAAGTTAGCTGGCACTTGTGTATTTTCTACATTAGATGCATCTGCTGGCTTCTGGCAGATTCCACTAGACCCGAGGTGTGCTTAGCTGACCACCTTCATTACCCCAATTGGTCACTTTTGTTTCCAGTGCCTTTGGAATCACCTCATCCCCAGAGATTTTTCATAGAGAGATGAGCTGCCTTCTGAGAGGACATGAGAGCGTGACTGTTGTCATGGATGACATTGTGTTGCATGGGTGAGACCAGGAAGAAGATGATCGGAACCTGGAAACTGTGCTTCAGACTATCAAAGAGTCAGGGCTCAAATTAAACAAGGACAAATGTCACTTCAGCATAAGCAAGCTACAATATTTTGATCACACTATCAGTGAAGAAGGAATCAAACCTGACACAGGCAAGGCGAGGGCTAAAACAAACATGCCAATCCCATCAAATGTCACAGAGCTGAGGTAAATGCTGGGTATGGTGAATTACTTGGGCAGACTTTTGCCTGGCCTGTCCTCTGAACTTCATCCAGTCACCGAGCTGCTGAAAAAGGATGCAGTCTGGCAGTGGGAGGAACCCCAGCTGAAGGCCTTTAACAAGGTAAAAAAAAATGTTGTCCAGTGCTCCATCTCTGGCCTACTATGATGTAAAGACATCCACTATGGTGTCCATAGATGCCAGTAGATATGAGCTACAGCTTCACAATGATAAAGTCCATTCTGATAAAGTCTGTCCTTTGCTCCAGGACACTAACAGAGAAGATACATTTGCAAATAGAGAAATAGTGTTTGGATGCTGTATGGGCATGTGAGCATTTTAGCCGCTATCTCGAAGGCATGAGCAGTTTCAGCCTATAAAATGGACCACAAGCCTCTCGTTCCCCCAATTTCTATGACCTAGACAAGACAACTCTGAGGTGCCAGTAGCTACTCATGCATCTCATGCGCTTCAACCCCAGAGCTGTACATGTTCCAGGGAAGCAGCTAGTAGTGGCTGACACTCCCTCTAAGAGAGAGCATCAGTCAGGATACAGAAGAGGATGTACAAGCATTTGTTGACACTGCGATTACAACTAGAGCCATGTCCAAAGTGGACTTCATCAAGGAGGCCGCAAGCAAAGATGCAGTCATTAAAAGGGTGCTACAATACATTGGAGAGGGGTAGCCAAAACACATTTTCTTCGACCTACAGGGTTATCACACAATGAGAGCATCACTGTCAGAGGGCAACAGACTGCTCCTATATGGAGACAGGATTGTCATTCCATCAGCACACAGGCCACCAGGTCCATGGAACAAGGCTAGAGTTGACCTCCACAGCAGTAAGACCAATCTTGTGGTTGTTGACCATTACTCTAGAGCAGGCCTGGCCAACCCGCGGCCTGCAGGCATGACCTGATCTGTGAACGGGCTTGTGGGGCTGTACAAAGCTGACCAAACTTTCCCTGAGTTTTGGAATTTCCACTGCATCATCCACAGGAAGCAACTTGTGTCTAAATCATTGAATTTAGACAACGTCATGAAGCCTGTGATGGAAATCGTCAACTACAGGCAATTCAAGAATCTCATCGCTGAGCTGGATCAAGGGCTTCCAGGTGACCTGCCACTGCACTGCACTGTGAGGTGGCTGTCAAAAGGCAAGGTACTTTCTCACTTCTTTGAGCTTTTGGATGCTGTGAAACTGTTCATGGAAGAGAAGGACAAGGACTATTCCGAGCTCTCGGACCTCAAGTGGATTATGGATCTGGCCTTTTTGCTATGTCACTTGGACAGACTGAACCTGATCCTGCAGGGTAAGTTAAAAATACTGCCTGACCTGGTGCAAAGTGTGTTCGCATTTGCCAACAAACTGAAGCTGTTCAAGACGCATATTCAAAAGGGAGATTTAACGCATTTTCCCAGTCTGCTAAAAGCCAGCGGGCAAGTCACCAGCACTGCCCTGAATAAGCAAACAGCCAGATATACAACAATGGTTGAAAACCTGCATGAAAGCTTTGTGACCCAGTTCCGTGAACTGCAACTGAAAAGGCCACAGATGACGTTCCTCATCGACCCGTTTAATGCGGAGACGGACTGTTTCAAAGCCCCGCTAGTCACAGATGAGGCTGCGGCTGAGTTTGAGATGATGGATCTTTGTGAAGAGGACCAACTGAAACCTGCTTTAAGGGAAGGGACCATTGAGTTCTGGAAAAGTGTGCCAATGGAAAAATACCCCAATGTCAAATGGGCTGTGCTTAAGATACTGTCAATGTTTGGGTCAACATATGTCTGTGAGTCTGTGTTTTCTACCCTGAAACAAGTGAAATCAAGCATCGATCTGTTCTGACAGACACACATGTGAAAGAATTGCTTCAAGTGGCGACAACTGACTATAAACCAGATTTGAAAAGGATTGTTCAAGGCAAGGAATGCCAGATGTCCCACTAAGCAACATGCATGGTAAGAGAAAAATGCTATTGTAAATTATTATATTATTGTTTGTAGACTTGGTTGAACTGAGAGTTTGTGTTTGTGCACACAATGTTCATTATTGAAAATGACTGGCCTGTGGTCTTAGAACTGTAGGAGTCAATTTTTGTCATTATCATATTGATATGTGACATTTACAGTAAATCTGGCTGAGCAGAGGTCTGTGTGTGTGAGAGAGAGCGAGAGAGTGAGAGGAAGGGATGGGGGCAGTTCATGTGTGCCCATGTGTATGATGTGGCTCCTTGCAGTAACACAGTAAAAAATGTGGCTCTTAGTCTCTGACTGGTTGGCCACCCCTGCTCTAGAGACTTAGAAAAAGCCCATCTATTGTCCACTACTAGTCAGCAGGTTATTGCAAAGTTAAAGGGCATGTGTGTGGTGGGGTATTCCAAAAAAACTCTCCAGTGATAATGGCAGTCAGTTCAGCTCAGTTGAATTCAAGAAATTTTGCAATGAATATGACATTCACCACACCACCAGCAGTCCTCATTTCCCCCAGGCAAACGGACTGTGGAGAGAGCTTTAGGCACAGCCAACAGGATTCTGTAGCAATCTGATCCCCACCTAGCACTGATGTGCTACAGAGCCACATCCAGTGTAGCCACAGGTGTGAGCCCAGCCAACTTATGTTAGGTCGCCAAATCCAGACCACATTGCCAATGGTGGGAGACAAGCTCAAGCCACAGCTCATCGATCCCAAGGTAGTGGCTCAGAATGAAAGAAAGGCAAAGGACGCCTACAAGTTCTTCCATGACAGCAGACACTCACCTCGCAGTCTGCCTGTACTTCAGTCAGGGGAGAGTGTGTGTATCAAACTGGATGAAGAGAAAGCCTGGAAGATGTTGGGCACAATTGTAAGTCCTTCAGGTGATCCTCATTCCTACATTGTGCAGACTGACAAAGGCACTCTGTTTCGTCAGAACCACAGGCACCTTCATTCAGTGCCTACCACAACACCAAAAGGAAACCTAGAGGGAGACAGTGCCTCCCCACAGCAGGTCCTGTCACACTCATATGTGTCATCCTTACCTGATATTCCTGGAGGAGTGGCTCCACTTTCTTCCTCTTCCATGAGCAAAACCACCTCAAGCAGCAAAGTGGTAAAACCCCCCCAACATTATGGCACTTAGTTCCACATGTTTAGTAAGAAGCAGCAACTTGAAGAAGGGCACAATAATCCCATGTTGCTGCGGGACTGGTGACAGTCCCTAGGTAGTGTTCTGTTCTCAGGAAGAGCTATAGGAGACTGTTTTGTTATTCCAGAGACTACAAAAAAAAAACACGACAAAATGTTGCTTATGCGTATGTTGGAGATGTGTTTACATACCTCAAAAGAAATATGTAGTGTCATTCTTTGTTCTGAGTACTTTTTACTTTGTTCTAAGGTTGTTATAAGTTCTGGACTTTCTTTTAGGGTGGAGATGTGGTGATATAATAAAAAACTAAAATTTGATGTGTAGGACTACAGTGACGTAATGCAGTGAAGCAGGATGGGAAAATCGGGTAAAAGTTATGTTCAGTCATCAGTTGTGTGCAGTACCTGCTAATAAAATAAAAGAACTATTTGTTAACATCTGCCTCTGTGTCCATTCAACAAAAGCGCATAACATGGTTTTGTCATGGGGTGAGGTGATGACGTCCCAGTTTGTTTGCATCCTTCTGTGTCTTGCTGGCGGTGTTTTTCTCTTTGTGGTTTGCAGGTGTGGTAGCGGCAGTGGCAAGTGAAATTGCATCGATTGCCTGATTGTTAATACCTGTCCAAGGCAATAAATCTGCATTTGCCACGCTACAGAGGGTCCTTTTTCTCTCTCACCTCCACGCAGCCATGTGGCTAATAGTAACTTTGTTGTCTATACTTGTGTCATAAAAATAAGTCTTACGGCTGTAATAAATAATCGCTTTTCTATCTACCTCTTACTGACCTTGTCTCCCTGTTGTTCCAGATGTAGCCAAGCAATCTTTACACAGAGTAGGTACTCATGCATATAGTAAAAGAGGGGTAGTACACATGTATTATTTTTTCCATTCCATTCCACGAGACATATTATGGATTAAATGAGAATATGTATGTGAATTATAAGGCAATATACAGATGTATGAACAAGGAATTTATATGACAGAAAATAACATTTAAATGAGACAGACAATCATAAATTCAACATAACAGTGATAAGGTGCATGGGAGATCATGGTAATCATACACTTTGCAATGGCATCAGAAATTACTCCACAAAAAGAATGCTTAACGCATTGATCGAACATATCCTGAATAAGGAGCAGATATTAAGTGTGATACAGTGCTGAATCAGAAATAGTCAGACCAGTCTGACACGGATGGGTTGGACTGTGCTGCTCACAGACTCACACAACCAGACCAGACTGAGCTGCTCACTGACTGACACAATGAGAATGAGAATGGCACTCACTGACAGGCACTGACAGAGGATGGCAGTCACAGGCAGAGACACTAACAGAGGATGGCAGTCACAGGCAGAGACACTGACAGAGGATGGCACTGACAGAGGATGACAGTCATAGGCAGAGACACTGACAGAGGATGGCAGTCACAGGCAGAGACACTGACAGAGGATGGCACTGACAGAGGATGACAGTCATAGGCAGAGACACTGACAGAGGATGGCAGTCACAGGCAGAGACATTGACAGAGGATGGCACTGACAGAGGATGACAGTCATAGGCAGAGACAATGACAGAAGATGGCACTGACAGAGGATGACAGTCATAGGCAGAGACACTGACAGAGGATGGCACTGACCTATGGGTGGCAGCTCGTACTCCACCTCCAGCACCACCCGCTCACCCACATTCTTCAGCAGGCTGATGATCTCATCGTGGCGGAATTTGGCCAGGTTGATCCCGTTAACAGACTTAATGTAGTCTCCTACATTCAGCTGATCGCTCCTGCAGCAAGAGGGAGAGACAGAGAGAATCAGTCGCAAACTGTTTTAACTGCACCTCATGCACATCAATCACTCCTTCCTTCTACAAACTATACAGTGGGGACTCTCTGTAGGCAGGAGTGTGTGTGTGTGTGTTTGAAGAGATTGATAACCAATCTGCAGTCTACCTTATGGCATATAAGGCTCTGAGCTCACAAAAACAAACAATCCAATCTTGCTGAGCTGTTCAGCTGTCATTTTTTCATGTGGATGATTTTTAATGCAAAACAGTCTAATTTGCACAGGAAATGACATTTCCACACAAATACCTCAGCTTGAGGTCACATGCAAAGATAGGATGTAAACAGGAACAGCACGAATGTGCTTAGAGAACTGTACCTGTTACTATCTGTTTCTATATTCTATGTTCTCTGTTTTACACCATGACCCTGAAGAGATACGCAACGAGATGTTCTAACTTTTGAATCCCTAGTGGAGTTTGGCTTGTATACGTACAGTGGAGCTGAGGCAGAATCCTCAATAGCAAGTATGTGATGGCCCCCACCTGTGAGGTACTATGATATAGGAATCCACTGTTGACTTATCAACATGCATATGCACAAGCTGCAGTGGTTAGGCTGGCCCCTGGCAGCACTTTTACCTGGCAGCCTTGGTACCTGGTAGTGCTGGTATCTGGCAGCACTTTTACCTGGTGATACTGTTGCCTGGCAGCATTGTTACCTGACGATGCTGTTACCTGGCAGCACTACTGCTGGCAGAGCACATGTAGCAATGGTGAGGCGGTTACCTGGCAGCAATGCCCCCCTGGCGCAGGTTGGACACACGTGGTTTGCCATCTTTATCAACACCCCCAGAGACAGTCAGGCCCAGGGTGGTGCCCTCCTTCTTCATCAGCTCCACCATGCAGGAGCCTTTAAACTCATCTGTTGGGGGAGAAAAGCAAGGGATGAAGGAGTGGCAGACAGGCAGCATTCCTCTCCTTTCTACAAGTGAAGAGCTGCTCATAGCACCACCTAGAGTTCTGCTCTCATAACGCCATCTAGAGTTCTGCTATCATAGCACCACCTGGAGTTCTGCTCTCATATCACCACCTGGAGTTCTGCTTTCATAACGCCACCAGGAGTTCTGCTCTCATAGCGCCACATACAGTTCTGCTCACATAGCACCATCAAGTGAAGAGCGGCTCTCATATCACCACATGGAGTTTTGCTCGTATAGTGCCAGCTGGAGTTCTGCTTTCATAATGCCACATGGTGTTCTGCTCTCATAGCACCACCTGGAGTTCTGCTCACATAGCACCAACAAGTGAAGAGCTGCTCTCATAGCATCACCTGGAGTTTTGCTCTCATTCTGCTCTCATAGCACCACCTGGAGTTCTGCTCTCATAGCACCACGTGGAGTTCTGCTCTCAAAGCACCACCTGGAGTTCTGCTCTCATAGCACCACCTGGAGTTCTGCTCTCATAATGCCACCTGGAGTTCTGCTCTCATAGTGCCTCCTGGAGTTCTGTTCTCACAGTGCCACCTGGAGTTCTGTTCTCATAGCACCACCTAGAGTTCTTCTCTCATATCACCACCAGGGATTCTGCTCTCATAGCACAACCTGGAGTTCTGCTCTCATAGCTCCACCAGGAATTCTGATCTTATAGCACCACCAAGAGTTCTGTTCTCATAGCACCACCTGGAGTTTTGCTCTCATAATGCCACAAGGTGTTCTGCTCTCCTAGCACCACCTGGAGTTCTGCTCTCATAGCACCACCTGGAATTCTGCTGTCATAGTGCCACCTTGAACCAGAGGGGTGTACACAGGCTCTCCATTAGATACTTGAGTTCTGCTGTCTTAACGCAACCAGGCGTTCTGCTCACATAGTGCCACCAAATGGCGTTATGAGTTGTGTTCTTATAACGCCACCTGGAGTACTGCTCTCATAGCGCCACATACGCAGTGTTACTAAATACCTAATATTGAGATAGCTACACAGCAAACAAACCTACTGAGTTCCAAATTACGGAGTGATCCCAAACCCAAACAGTACACCACAATAACATTAAAAATATACACAGCAAATATGGACATCCATCAGGAAAATACGCCTACTAAAAGAGAGAGATCCCAGATGTCATACAATCACTGTCTAAGCCTAGCCTTCCACCTAGCTATCCAACTTTAACTGAAAAGCTAGTCCCAATATTTATCTAAACTCTAGATGGTAAAGGTGCACCCTAACTTAATGTATGCTGTATGGGGATAGATGTGTGTTTGTATAACACACAAAAGTAAATCATAAACATGTTATGTCTATCAAGGCTGTGAGGGAGAGGACAAGAGGATGTGTGGGGAAGAGCACTGCCTTCTGGCTTTGTGGCCACTGCAGTCATTTTTCTCCTTTTTGATGCAATTATTTGTTTTTGGGGTTTTATGACAAACAGCACATTATACATAATAGTGTGATGACAAAGCTGGGAGACTGCAGTGGTGGAGAAAATGGCAGACAAGACTATTTGATTTATTTCAAAGCAATCAAACAACAGATATTTGATTCAAGATTCCTAAAATATTTGTTCTTTGATTTGATAAGTCATTGTAAATTCTCTCAGTAGATATAATCCATATTGGCCATGCATGGTCTTAAAACTGATATATTATGAATAAACAGAGGTTATGTTAGATACTGTAACTGACTGTAAGTTGGGGGCCGGGGATGGGGAGTATCGTATTGAGAAATTGATAGTTGATAAATAGTAATTAATTTCTATTTACTTTACACAAACTAGACAGGCTGTTTTAATGGCAACGCTTTCTCATTCATGGAGATCATACAGTCAGCTCCAGCAGTAGCACGAGCAGGCACAGGTATAGAGCATAGCAACAAATGTACAGTGGTACCTCGACTTACAACTGTAATTCGTTCCATAAGAACGGTCGTATATTTAAATGGTCGTTTGTGGAAGCAATTTTTCCCATATAAATTCATGGTAACTCATCTAATTTGTTCCGTGCACCTAAAAATAATAAATTCAGGATGGATACATTGTCAGGATGCTAACGCCCTTCAAAGCATCAGCCTCCTTGAACTCTTCCTTCTTCCTAAGGATGGTTGTGATGGTGGAAGTATATGGACGTATTCATGAGCGGGTTGAGTCACACGCACACCACGCTCATATTTTTCTATGATTTCCTTCTTAGTTTCAATGGGAATCATGTCCTTCTTTTTTCCCATCTTCCTTCTTCTTAGGACTCATTATGAAGGGTGAAAATATACAAAATATTAATATGCACAAACACAGTAGAATACTAAAAGGAAATCAATGTAACGAAGTACGTGCGCACATGAGTAAGGTTGCCTGCTGACTGTGAATGAAATTGCCTGCCGACTCGCCAACTGCCCAGGAAATGTCTGCCGTGGTACGGACGTATTTTCCACTGATGATATCTCAATGTGGTGCAATAATTGTAGTTTGGTAAAACAGAGGTTCAGGAGAAGAACTCTCAGACAACCCCTCAACCTATCACACCTCTTCCGGTCCCTTACAGGTATATAAACAGCACATACTTTTTTTCCCATCATGCTCAGCATTTCTGGCATTTAGTGTTTTCTGTATCACCTAGCTTGCACTGGTTTCGAAACAATGGATATTCAAATCCACACTTGGGATGATGACCTGTCCTGTGCTCCGGAGGCCAGCTTTGGAACGACATCTCCACGGGTCGTTTCCCGAGAAAGTGACCTGACATCCCTGGCTTGTGGTCGCTGACCGACTTGTTGCTTTTTACGCAGGCTGAGATCCAGGGCCGTCTCTCGGCGGTCGCCCTCCTCCTCTTCTCTCGGTTCTTGTCAACCGAGATGCTGTTCCTGCAGCCCTGCGGCTCCCGCTGCTATTGCTCGTCACCAGTCGGCAGCTCCTTCAATAATCGGGGAACCGCGGCAGCCAGGATTCCGGCTTTCAGACTGGACCATATCCCGCCTCTGAGAGACTCTGAAGCTCCGCGGGATTGCATTTCCCTGGACTGCATGGAAGAGAGAGTTGTTCCGGCTGTTCATCGAGGCCCTCCCCTCTGATGATCTGGCAGTCCCCATCCGCTCACCTCGGCCGACGTCTGACGCAGCTCTGCCATCAGGGGACCTTAGTTGGACCCTGGGGCGGTCCACTGCTGTGCCTGTCTGCAGCGGTTTTGCTGCTGGGAGTGCTTCTGTGGACCACGGCCAATCGCACTCTCTCCCCCTCCCTCCCCCCTCTCTCCCCTCACGTGCTGGGCTGGAGCAGGTGTGATCTACCTGCCGCCCTTGCCGTCCTGCCATTGCACGCTCCCGAGCGCCAGGCAATAAGGGTCGTCTCCCCCTGCTGCTGCTGTTGTCCTAGCTAGAGCCGGTGGGCTCCACCTTCTCAGTATCCATGCCAGTATCCTCCGACCACTGCCGTTTCTGCTGCTGTCTCTTTCTCTCTCACTCTCACCCAGGTCGCCACTGTTCCTGCCTGGCTCCCCCCAGCCCCAGCGTCCAGTCCTACAACCTGTCCATGGCCACTACGATGCCTCCTCCCCTGACTGGCTGTTTTTGGGGCCACCCCTGTGTCTGCCCATCTGCGCTCGCGCTCGCAGATTCTGCAAGGTGCGGACATGTGTTTAGCATCTCTGCTTTCACCTTCTCCCCTCTCTGAATGCAGGGTTTTGGAGTGTGATGGCATTACGGTTGCTCTCAAGGCTCCGTCTTCCTCCTCGTCTAAAGTATTGACGCTCCCCAAATTCTACCTGGCTTTATCTCGCTACACTGATGTCATCTGCTCGGTGTTCCCTCACTGTTGCAGAGAGCTGACAGACTACATGGCCATTGTGGTGAATTCAGCAGTCCATTTTGGGGGTTCCCATTTTTATGTGTACCATAAATTGTTTCCTGCCAATTCAGCCACGAAAGTTGCACAATTTAATGTGTATCCTTATTGGGGGGTTTTGGATTAAGATTTGTATTGCCGGGTTTTCCTGAGATCAAGAGCCCTCGCTACCATGGAGCAACAAAAGTGGGTGTAAATTTTTACGTTTGCAGCTGTTGCGCTGGTGCCCATGCGTGCCCTGTTTGTCCCGTCTCCCGTCACAATGCCCCTTCAGACCACTGCTTGACTATTTCCCCATCTGTCCACTCTGGTTAATGTCTCCAGGCTCAGTGATGAACTCAGTGGCCATCCTGACCCCGTGTTTGTTTCCTATTTACTTAATGGTCTCATTCACGGTTTTTCCCCTGGATTGGTTTCCCTTCCCGTTCAGTCTGCTATTTGCGGGAACCTTCAGTCGGCTGAGGCCGAGCCCGGTGTTGATTTGTTGCTGGCTAAGGAGGTTCAGTCAGGGTTTATGATCAGCCCATTTGTTTCTCCTTTGTTTCCGATATTCTGCATGAACCTGATTGGAATTGCCACCCAAAAATTTCCTGGGAAGAAAGGAGTTATCATTGATCTCTCTGCTCCACACGATAGCATTATCCCAAGTGTCAATAGTTTAATTCCTTCTGAGGACTACTCTTTGCAGTACTGTACCATCGATGATGCTGTTAGGCTGATAAAACTCGCCGAGGGGGCTTGTAGTTGGCTAAAGCAGACGTCAAATCAGCTTTTAAAATCATGCCCCTGGATCCTCTTACTGGCACCTTTTTGGCATTAGGTGGCGCAACCAGTTTTATTTTGCAGTGCGTCTGGCATTTGGTTGTAAGAGCAGCTCCAAGATTTTTGATACCTTGGAAGCCCTATGCTGGGTGCTTTTAAACAAATGTAGGATTCTGTCCTTCTTGCATCTGCTCAATGATTTCCTCTCCATCACCCCCCATCATCTCTGCCGGCTTTGGGCTTGAACACCTTAGTGGAGGTTTTTCGGGACCTCAGAGTCCCGTTGGCCCAAGAGAAGACCTCCTGTCCTTCCACCTCCCTTGAGTTCCTTGGTATGGTTTTGGACACCATATCATTTCATGCCCGTCTCTCGTCTGACAAATTGGAACGAATTTCATCCTTGTTGTCTGTTGTCTCAGCCTTGTTGCATGAAGAGGGAGCTGTTGTCCCTTTTCCGGCATCTGAACTTTACCATGTACATACTGCCCCAAGGTCAGTCGTTTGTTTCCTATCTGCTGACCCTTGCCTCCTCGGTCCCATCCCTGCTTGATCAGGTTGAACTGGACGAGTATTGTTTGGGCGAGTTGCATTTGTGGCATGCGTTCCTCCTGCGTTGGGACGGCCTCTGTTTTTTCTATGATGATAGCCTGTCTTCTGCCACTGACCTCCATCTGTTCACGGACGCTGCGCCAACCGTGAGCTTTGATGCTTATTATCGAGGCCGCTGGTTTGCAGCCCCCTGGCTGGCAGAATTCTCCTCTCTCCCACCTAATTCTGAGTCCTCCGCATTGTTTGAAATGTATCCTGTGGTTGCAGCAGCTGTCCTTTAGGTTCGGACAGGACTAAAAAGAAAACCTTGATCCATTCAGATAACAGGGCTACCGTCGCAATAATAAATAAAGGCCATTCATGATCCAACACTATCATGTCACTCCTCAATCAGAAGTCAGACCCTGACGTTTCCAAACCAAGACAACCCCATCACTCTTCCCATACTCACCCACTGCATTAATCTCCTCCGTTCTGGATACATCAACCCTCATGTAGACATCACTCTGTCAGCCCTCTTCTCACTCATTCTTTGGATTCCTCTGATGTTCATAATTGTGACCCGACGCGAGCAAACCCTCCACATTTTGGCCACGTCAATTTTACAGGAGAGCACAAAAACCACGGGTGGGCAGTATTTCGTCAAAAATTAGATAATGGTGGATTCGAATTCCTGAAGTGCTTATGTATCATCTCCTGATTTTGTTGGAACTGAAAATGACTTGTAAGTATGAAAAATTTAATGAAATATCAAGGCAAGTTGGTCCTCCAAGAACTGACAAGGGAGAAAACGTCATCAACTCAGCATTATATTGTACTATCAAACCAAGCGATCGCGTATCATATGGGTTCGTCTGATACAGTTATGCAGCTTAAGATCTCCCAGTCACATTAGCTCTGATGTCAATTCGCAATACTAAACAATTTTGATAAAAAAGTAACTGAAATAATGCTTGATTTATGATTGAAACCAGTGTTTTCTCTTTCTATGGTGCACAGTTCCACTTGCTTTTCTTCTTCTAGTGTTAAAGTAACTGTAGCACTGAACATTCATTGGTTCACACCAACGTGCCATTTGCCAAAAGTTTGTCATCTACTTGTTTTGTTTACTTTTTTTGGAAAAGTTTATTTGTGTGTTGTTACAATAATGAACTACAAGAAGAGTGGCGGCAGCTCTCAAACATTTTAATTAACTGAATCTCTCCGGTGCAAGAGACAGAAGTCAGTGGGACTAACTGGTGAGAGAGTACTTTCTTGAGGTGGAGGAGGATAACATGCACCTTGTGCTGTCAAACTTGGAACATGAGGACAGTAGTGATTAAAAAATCATTGCCAACTTGGATAAAAGTACTGTATGTGAAAGAGGTCACGATTCGGATTTTGAAGAACCGACAGATGATGATGATGATGCAACTTTCACTGTTGTCACTAACGAAGCCGAAGTTACAATGCAGTTAGTTTACTTTACTGACTCTGACTGTGATCAAAAACTTACAGAAATTCTCCATTTCACCTGTGGTTGTGGTCGAAGGCGAAAAGAAAACTCAAAGCTCGGCCAGGAATCCTGTACAAACAAACTGCCTCATAGTAAATGCGTAACAAACTGCTACATGATAAATGCATTATCACAGGCAGAAACGGACATGCTCACTGCACATCTGCACTTTTTGTTGTGCCTTTTTGTATTTTATTATAAGCTACTGTGTTGTACAAGTCAATACGATAGTTTCTTGTTTTATAAATATATTCAGACTATAACCATGCACTTCTATTTCATGTGCCCAGACAATCACTGTAGTTCTCCCTGTTAGTCCTCCACCTATAAAAATGTAAATAAATCCCCACACCACTCCCAAGAACAATGGGAAGGATTCTCAGCCATCATAAGCCATTAGTCCTCCAGCCTTTCAGATGCAATTGCATCCTGGGATGGCATTTTGGTCAGAGCTGAGTAGGTGAGAATGAGAGCAATGCCACTTTGAACACACATTAATGCTGTCTTTCATATAAAACAATAAGGAGAGCTACTTAACAATGTACTGAAGTCACAGAATGATTAAGAGACATGGCTGAGAATGAGAAGAGTAAAAAGAAGTATCACAATTTACCACGAAATTAATGTTTTAACTTAAATTATGTTTTTTCATATTTGATATAAATTTATGATTTTTTTTTCAACACCGCAAATTCAAAATGACCTTACTAATGGATTAAATCATGATCCTAATCTAACCATTATAGGCATCAATTCTTTTTCTGAATGTTATTTTTGTGCTGAGAATCTATGCAAAAATGAAAAAGGCTGTTTTCTCAGAACTGCAGTTTGCAAAAGTATAATGTTCTATTGAACATTACGGCAAAAGTATTTCTTCAATCTTGGAAAGTGATACCTCATTTTGTAGCTCTGAATCTGTATTTTAGTATCATGTGATAAAATAAAAATGTGAATTTTGTGAATGTGCCCCTGAATTATACGTTTGGTCACAATTCACCACTCTGGACAATCCAGATATTTACCCTTGTTTATCCGACTTGAACCACAAAACCATTCGATATCTACTAAAACACAGCAAAACCGATCAGATTGGCAAAGGCTGTCCAGTATATTTCTTCAAATTACCATCCCCGGTCAGCCCATAAGAGATGCTGTCCACCTATCTGAATTACATGTCACGTACGTCACTCTCCCCTTCCGATCCACTGTTCGTAGACGAATTAAACAGAGTTGTCACCATTGTTTTCAAAAATATTTAAAAAACATTCTGCACCTGTCCGGTTTTCCTGCTAACCATTTTTCAGCAGCAACCACAGCGGCACAAAACAGACTTCTGGACTATTTAATCAAATGCCTGGGTCGCTGGTCATCAGACGCATTCCAAATTTATATCAGGTTAAACTGTTCAGACATCTGTTCCGCCCATACGTCATTAATCCAGTAATAATTCACATAGCCATGCACTAAATCACTTATTCTGCTTACAGGGCTGGCATTATTTTGGGGGATTCCCTCTCCACGAGTATGCGACGACTCCTCCCCCTTTTGACTCCAAGCCCAAGTTCATTCTTTTCTATCCCTTCTCAATAAACTCATTTTAAATACTGTATCGTTGTCTGAGAGTTCATATTACTGAATTGTAGTTTGGTAAAACAGAGATTTGGGAGAAGAACTCTCAGACATCCCCTCAACCTATCAAACCTCTTCCAGTCCCTTACAGGTATATAAACACCACATACCTTTTTTCCCATCGTGCTCAGCATTTCTGGCATCCCAACTCCTCCCCATCTCCACCTTCATCCTCTCATTTTTCTAGGGGTAGGTTCATAATCCTAACTACTATCCCAATTTCTTTCAGCCAAAAGGAAGGGGGGATTCCCTCTTCATGAGGACGTAACAACTCCTCCCCCTTTTGACTCCAAGCCCAAGTTCATTCTTTTCTATCCCTTCTGAATAAACTCATTTTAAATACTATATTGTTGTCTAAGAGTTCATACTACTGAAAACCAAAAATGAGTGGAGTTACAATTAAATGGCAGGCTACTAACTAGTCAACCACTGTCAGCCACTAACTAGTCTCAAACTAATAAAATCTTTTGGTTTTCACAATAAAATGCAATGATTTGTTCAGTAAAACTTTTGGGTGTACCTCAGATATAACATCATTTTCCTGTCACTATTCTTGTTGAATTTATTTGTAACCAGGTCAAGGAATGCTTTTTTGTTCTTTCAAATATCAAATCAATAGTCATAGCAGTGAGAATATTGCTGTATTACAATACAGTTTATCAGGTTTTACATTGCAACAGATCAAATCAGGCAGTAGTAATGCCCTGGTTCAGTTAACTGTGTTGAATTATATATATATATATATATATATATATATATATATATATATATATATATATATATATATATATACACACACATTTGGCTTTTTTCACACAAAAATGTATTGGAAAAAACTCTTTAATGTCAAAGTGAAAACAGATTTCTACAAAGTAATGTCAATGGAACAAAAATACATAAAGAAATACAATTGTTTGCATAATTATTCACCCCTTTTAAATTTAACAGTCTAATTCAATAGAGGTCCATCCAATTGGTGCCAATAGTCTCACAATTAGTGAAATGGAGATCACCTGAGTGGTGTGGGTGTGTCTCAAGTGATTGAGGTATAAAACACCTGTGTCTGAAGGGTCCAGAGACTGTTTGATCAGTATTCCTGGCTACTATTACACCATGAAGACAGAAGAACACTCCAAGCAACTCAGGGAAAGGGTTATTGAAAAGTACAATTTAGGGGATGGATACCAAAAAAGGCATTGAACATCCCCCATAGTTCAGTGAAATCAATTATCAAGAAATGGAAGGAATATGGCACATGTGTGAATCTGCCTAGATCAGGCCGCCCTCGTAAACTGAGTGACCGTGCAAGTAGGAGATGAGTGAGAGAAGCAACCAAGACCCCTATGACTACTCTGAAGGAGTTACAAGCTTCAGCTTCTGAGATGGGAGAGACTGTGCATATAGCAACTACTGCCCGGGTTCTTCACCGGTCAAAGCTTTATGGGAAAGTGGCAATGAGAAAGCCACTGTTGAAGAAAATTCATATTAGGCCTCGACTAGAGTTCCCCAAAAGGCATGTGGAAGACTCCATGCTCAAGTGGAAGAAGATTCTTTGGTCTGACGAGACCAAGATTGAGCTTTTTGGCCATCACACAAGACGTTATGTTTGACGGAAACCAAACACTGCACATCACCAAAAACACACCATCCCCACTGTGAAGCATGGTGGTGTTTCTCAGCAGCCCTGGAAGGCTTGTAAAGATAGAGGGCAGAATGAATGCTGCAAAATACACCGAAATCCTGGGGGACAATGTTATTCAGTCTGCAAGAGAACTACGGCATGGGAGATGATTTATTTTCCAGCAAGACAATGATCCAAAGCATACTGCAAAAGCTACACGAGAATGGTTTAAAAAGAATTGGGTAAATGTTCTGGAGTGGCCAAGTCAAAGCCCAGACCTCAATCCTATAGAGAATTTGTGGCTGGACTTGAAAAGGTCTGTTCATGCCCGATACCCACGCAACCTGAAAGAGCTTGAGTAGTTTTGCAAAGAAGAATGGAGCAAAATTGCAGTGTGCAGATGTACAGGACTGATTGAGACTTATCCACACAGACTCAGCGCTGTGATTGCAGCCAAAGGTGCATCTACTAAATACTGACTTGAAGGGGGTGAATAATTATGCAAACAATTATTTTTCTTTATATAATTTTGTTTCATTAACATTACTTTGTAGAAATCTGTTTTCACTTTGACATTAAAGAGTTTTTTCCAATAAATTTTTGTGTGAAAAAAGCCAAATTTTATTGACCACGATTGATTTATGAAAGCAATAAAAGGGTAAAACATCCATATATATTGTGACAGCGGCTTGGGCCCGGCCACAAAGAAACCGGCCCCACACCAAGACATCAGAGAGCGAGCGACTGGTTTCAGCGCCCCCACGCCCTGGACAGCGGCGGCAATGCAGGAACAGGACCTTGGAGAGCGGCCGCTCTCAACGAGGGAATTGGGGCTGCTTGAGGAGTGCAGCCAACACATCTGCGGCCACTCACAATCAAGCCAAGAGAGCTTTAAAACTCGCTCAACGCCACTGTTCGAGAGAGTGGTCTTTCCCAGTGTCTGTATATGCTAACGGCTCTGGTTTTCCTTCCCTACCCTCTAGACTCCAGCTGAGGGGAACGTGCCGCCCGGGGACCATGGCCTGCCAGCTTAAGGGCTGCCTATCCAGACTGGCCAGAGGGATGCACCCTCTCAGAAGAACCTGTTTTGCTTTTACTAATAATTGAACTTTAAGTTAGCCTAGCTGGCTGTATACTGTGGCCGTGTGTTTGTGTCCCCCTTGGGTTCTTTGTTTTTTTGTTCCCCTTTGGGTTTACCCCTGAGCCTGCATTTGCCTTATGGCCTAACTTTTCTTTTGTAAGTCCATTTTTGTTAATAAAACGGCTTCGGCCGATTTGTGGCCAGTAAAATCTGTTCTCCGTCTGGTACTTACTGGTATATACTGTGTATATATATATATATACACAGATCAGCCATAACATTATGACCACTGACAGTAACAACTGAAGTGAATAACACTGATTATCTCGTTATCATGGTACCTGTCACCTGTCAGTGGGTGGGATATATTAGGCAGCAAGTGAACATTTTGTCTTCAAAATTGATGTGTTAGAAGCAGGGCAAACATAAGGATTTGAGTGACTTTGACAAAGGCCAAATTGTGATGGCAAGACAACTGGGTCAGAGCATTTCTAAAACTGCAGCTCTTGTGGGGTGTTCCCAGTCTGCAGTGGTCAGTACCTATCAAAAGTGGTTCCTCCGTGATTTGCCCGCGGGTACCCGACGCGATGCAGGTAGTTGAAATATTAGCAAGGTTTCAGTAGCTCACCCCTGCTTTTCTTATTGGAAGCTGAAATGTTCTCAGATCTCAAATTATTCCCTTGAATATATTAGGTACTTCACTGGTGATAAGTGAATTGGCAGATGATACAACTCTTTTTTAACAAATAAGGCACAAATTCCCATTGCAATGAAACCCTTTGATGTATTTTTTTCTTAGGCATCAGGTTTATACATAAATGAAAATAAATGTGAATTGATAGCAATTGCAGATGATTGCCCTCTGACTTCTATATCCAATATTCAAATTAAATCAGAGGTTAAAATATCTAGGAATTATTGTTTGCAGAGACCTTAATAAAAGAGTGGAACTTAATATTCAAAGAAATCTTCAGAAAGTTGGAAAGATCTTGAACAGCTGGCTAAAAAGAGACATTTTAGTCTTTGGACGTGTTTTACTGTCCAATTCAGAGAGCCCATCAAGATTTATATATCCAGCATACTCCCTAGATATTCCAAATAATGGAATTAAAACAATGAATAAGGTAAATTTTAGTTTTATCTAGAAGATTAAATGTCATATAAACAAGGAGATGTGGTGAAACCTTAGGATTGTAAGCAATTGACTTTACAACAATGAATGGTACTCTCAAATTTAAACGGCTACAATGTTTTATTCACGGCAGACAAACCTTTTGATTTAAATTCATATCGGAAATATTTAGGTGTCTGGGAGGTATCTCCTTTTTACTGAAATGTGATTTTGAGTTGAACAAACTACTGGTGAAATTATCAACCTTCGATCAACAGGTTCTCCAATACTGGAAGCTATTATACAAACACAATTTTACCCCTCATAATGTCACAATATGGATCAACAGATGTGCTTTATATGGAGGAAAATCAATATTTTTTAAAGAATGGATGGGAAATGGTATAATATATATGCACATGATTTGATGGATGACAATGGAAATATTATCCAATTGATGATTTGAAAATGAAATACAATCTGAACTGTCCTGTCAAGTAATATAATATGGTAAGACATTGTAAGGAATAATTTTATTTCCCACTCTGTGCCTGGACAGGAACCCAGGACCCCAGGCGACCTCAACCTGGCCAAAGGAGGATTCTCCATTAGGGCCCATAAAGCCCAGCTGGACGCACTGAAGGAGAGGGACAATAAACACTGGGAAAGATTGGGGGGGCATGTAGGTGATATGGGTGGCTATAACAGATGTCACTGATGGCTATTGGAATTTTCTGCATTGTTTACCCAGGTCTGGACTGTGTATGTACATAGCCTTGAGAGCACCCCTGCATGGACTTCAGCTTGAGTAATGAGGGAGAGCAGATAAGGGTATAATTAACGACCGCCATTTGCGGACTCTCCCATCCATTCGGGGTGAAGGGTGAAAGGGTAAGTGTCCCTGAATTCCTCTGCTGCCTGTAGGGGGGTCTCATGACAGCAAGCTAGGGAAAAGGGTTGTAGAGTGTGTCTGGCAGAATCCCATTCGATGACTGAAGGACATTGGGGAGTGGAAGAGGTTTCTCAGGATGGCATTTAAGGGAAGCTCACTGATACATTCGGGAAGCATTGCTTAACAAGCTCCTGGCAGCCATAGTCCTTTCCAGAACAATGGGGGTGCATATTTTGCTGTTTATCCTTGTCTTGTCTTGTTGATATTTCTGCAGCCTATCCTGTTCCGCTTGTAACATTTGTCACAAGACGAGCTGGGTATGCTCCCTAGGATCTCAGCTCTAGCTGATCTGGACCTAGAAACCTCTGAGTGTAGCCAGACACCACAGCAGGCTGATGGATGTAAGCTTACGCTGTAGGCAGCCAGACAACATAGCAAGCCCCTGGGTGTAAGCCTTGGTTGCAACAAGTCCCTTAGGTTGTAGGAGCAGTCAGACGCCCTGGCAGACCAATGAGTGTAAGCCTAGACTGTACTACGGTCACCGACCTCTAAGTGTGGCCAGACACATAGCAGGCCAGTAGGTGTAAGCCTAGGCCACAATAAGTCACCGACTTTCTAGATCCGCTATGTTCATATCTTAGATCGGGGACCTGAATCCTGGGGTGAACCTGGTCATGCCCTGCACTCTGTTGTCAGCACCTGTTTTATCTGTTTGATAACTGCCTATGGAAGTGTGTGTAGAAGTCTGTGTTTTATTGTTTAAGTTTCCTTTAGGTCTGATACCCTGTGTTGTCCTAGACCAGGGGTCGGCAACCCGCGGCTCCAGAGCTGGATGCGGCTCTTTGGCCCCCCTGCTTTGGTTCCCACCAGCTTGGGGAAAAAAAAGAAGTACAAAAGAATCTTTAAAAATTAAATCAGCCATTTTATATGTATTTACTCTATACTCTGAATGATTCAATTAAGCATTAATAAAACCTAAATTTTATTTAGCAAATATGAATATGTCCACTAAACTATGCGTCACACCCTGCATCCACCACCAAAACCTCTCATCCTCCCACGCGCTCTTCCTGCAGGTGGCTTACCTTCAATTCTAGACCGCCGGTAAGCTAACTATGGATCAAACCCCAAAAAAAAGTCTTGGAGGAAAATTGAGTGTTTGTGAATATTTGCTGCAAGCAATTGCCACAATGCAAACCGCACTTGGAGAAAGATTCTGTGAATTCAGAAAGGAAACACACTAATCTTCCCCGTGACGCCGCTGGACATCGACCCATCACAACTGAACATGTCATCGTTCACAGCAGTAAATCATGCCGATCTTGAAATTTAACTTGCCGACATAGTTGGTAAAGACTTATGGATGGCCAAATTCAAATGAATGACCGCTGATCTGGAGGATACATCCCGCTACAGCCCGACAGCGGGCTATTCTCGCTCAGGAGCACAAATGGAGTGAGATTGAGAGCCTCCCCAAAGCCGACAAACTTTTATTTGACACGTGGAATGCCATTCCTGACACGTAGGCCTATGTAAGAAATGTTGCTATGCTGCTCAGATTAGATATTTTTTGTATGGTGTGTGTGTATATATATATATATACACATAGGGGGTCCTCGACTTACGAACGAGTTCCGTTCCTACGACTTGTCGTAAGTCAATTTTCGACATAAGTCGGAATTTATACCTAAATTATACCTAAGTTAACACCTTAAGTCACTCACACTGTGCACACAACACATGAAGGACATATAAAATACAGTAATAGTAATTAAATGAAACATTAATAAAAAAAGAGAGAACAATTTCTTATCTTTATTTCTGTGGTTGTATGTACAAACCAAACCGTGTAGGTCGAAACTAGGTTTTTTAAGTAATTTATGGGAGTGCGTCGTAACCACGAAACCGCCGTAACCCGAGAACCTCCTGTATATATGTAATGTATATTGATGCTAATATTAACAATATATACGTAAAAAAACTGACCCAATTCAAGACTCGATACTTCGTGTTTCAGTTTATGTTTTTACTTCGGGGTGGAAGAGTCAAATGGCTGAAGATAAGATTATGACACTGCAATCTAGCGGTCGGGGGTTTAAACTCAACACAAAATGAACCACTGTCTGCCACTAAACTCAAATCTTTGCATGTAAACATTAATTAAAAATCGATACAGTGTTTTTGAGAATTGATACAGTGTCACAAGACGTAATATTGCAATACTCGAGGGTATCGATATTTTCTTACACCCCTACCAAACATTATTTTAATAATAATTTCACTTTGCTTTAATAAAATTAATTTGATAAAATATTAAATGGCATTTCCATAGTGATGACATTCTCTGGAAACATGGTAATGGTTTCTGCACAAAAGGATACTATGGGCCTTATACCTCCAACAATCCCTACAAAACACAACTGGAATTGGAGTTTAATACAGGGGGTGAAGGAGCAAGCTACCATGGCTCAAATGACTGCTTGAGTATCATTCTTTTTAGCTGAGAGTAACAGCAGCTGCTCTCAGGACTACGGCCTCTGCTTTCTGCCCTCAGGACTCCAGGCCACTGCTTTCTGTCCACAGTACTAAAGCCTCCACTTTCTGCCCTCAGGACTCCAGGCCACTGCTTTCTGCCCTGAGGACTAAGGCCTCCACTTTCTGTCCTCAGGACTGAGGCCTCTGCTTTCTGTCCTCAGGACTCTAGGCCACTGCTTTCTGTCCTCAAGCCTAATGACCCATGGGCTGACATCTAAAAAATACTCACTCACTCATTCTAAGGGGCATATAGGGTAAGGGTGAGGCAGTCATGCTCTGGGCTTTACAAACAGACTCCATCAAACAGTCTGCTTACAACATGACAAGGTGATCCCAGAATAGATTATCCCTGACTATCTACCACCTCCACCCACCTCAGACAGGTAACAGGAGCACCTCCCACGCACAAAACTCAGGTAACGGGAGCACCCCCCACACTCGGGTAACGGGTGTGTGGGGTGGGATTTGAGGTAACCAGCTGAACCCCTGTGATTTGCAGTACTATAAAATAAACACACTGGCTGAACCCATGTGGTTTACAGGAGAAACACACAGCCACACTGGCTGGACCCATGTCATTTACAGCACGAACACACAACCACACTGGCTGAACCCATGTTATTTACAGTATGAACACACAGCCACACTGGCTGAACCCATGTCATTTACAGCACGAACACACAACCACAATGGCTGACCCCATGTCATTTACAGTATGAACACACAACCACACAGGCAGAAGAAATGTCATTTACAGTATGAACACACAGCCACACTGGCTGAACCCATGTCATTTACAGTACGAACACACAACCACACTAGCTGAAGAAATGTCATTTACAGTATGAACACACAGCCACACTTGCTGAACCCATGTCATTTACAGTACGAACACACAACCACACTGGCTGAACCCATGTCATTTACAGTATGAACACACAACCACAATGGCTGAACCCATGTCATTTACAGTACGAACACACAACCACACTGGCTGAAGAAATGTCATTTACAGTATGAACACACAGCCACACTGGCTGAACCCATGTCATTTACAGTACGAACACACAACCACACTGGCTGAAGTAATGTCATTTAAAGTATGAACACACAACCACACAGGCTGAATCCATGTCATTTACAGTATGAACACACAGCCACACTGGCTGAAGAAATGTCATTTACAGTATGAACACACAGCCACACTGGCTGAACCCATGTCATTTACAGTACGAACACACAACCACACTGGCTGAAGTAATGTCATTTACAGTATGAACACACAACCACACAGGCTGAATCCATGTCATTTACAGTATGAACACACAGCCACACTGGCTGAACCCATGTCATTTACAGTACGAACACACAACCACACTGGCTGACCCCATGTCATTTACAGTACGAACACACAACCACACTGGCTGAAGAAATGTCATTTACAGTATGAACACACAGCCACACTGGCTGAACCCATGTCATTTACAGTACGAACACACAACCACACTGGCTGAAGTAATGTCATTTGCAGTACAAACACACAGCCAGCCTGGCTGAACCACTGTGATTTACAGTACGAACACACAACCACACTGGCTAAACCCATGTCATTTACAGTACGAACACACAACCACACTGGCTGAACCCATGTCATTTACAATATGAACACGCAGCAACACTGGCTGAAACCATGTGGTTTACAGGAGAAACACACAGCCACACTGGCTGAAGCAATGTCATTTGCAGTATAAACACAGCCACACTGGCTGAACCCTGTTTATTTGCAGTACAAACACACAGCCAGCCTGGCTGAACCACTGTGATTTACAGTACAAACACACAGCCACACTAGCTGAAGCAATGTCATTTACAGTACACTAATCACATCAACACAGTGACACTAGGAGTCCTCATTTCAACTAAGGGCTGTCGATAATATAGTATATCCATACATAAAATATATGTGAAATAATATTTGACACAAAGGTTTTATCTAAATTTTATAGATAACCAGATAATTAAAACAAGTTGTGGGTGTGTCTGTAACATTTCTTTGCTCATATATGGTGCCAAATAGTAAAGAATGAGCAAAAGCTTTGAACCTTTCAACATACCTTTCAAATTTGAAACACTCACAAACAGACTCCCCTGTGTGGGGAAAATAAAACAGGATATAAATATGGAATGGTAAGATATAACTAGAAGCACGAAAGAAACATTAGAATACTACAGGACATTAGAACATCCACAGCCATCCTGTGTGGTAACACTGAGCCACTTTTTAGCTTGCTTCACAGCATCTGAAACATCCAACAATGGAGAACCAAGTCATCCAATCCATACGTGCAAACTTGGACGATGTGCCGTTTCAGAAAGTTCAGCAGCGGGATTCATTCTCCAACAACAGACGGACGAAAGGACAAACCCCTTGGACAAATGAACTGCGGTATATGCTATCCCCAGATTGCAACTACACGTAAGACGGACACACCAGGCACTCGCATTGGAAGTTTCACGTTCTGTTTAATTACAATATAATGTACAGGAGGTCCTCGGGTTATGACGGTCTCGAGTTACGACGCACTCCCATAAATAACTTAAAAAATCTAGTTTCGACCGAAGCAGTTTGGTTTGTAAATACGACCACAGAAATAAAGGTAAGAAATTGTTCTCTTTTTTTAAAATTAATGTTTCATTTAATTACTGTATTTTATATGTCCTTCATGTGTTGTGTGTACAGTGTGAGTGACTTAAGGTGTTAATTTAGGTATAATTTAGGTATAAATTCCGACTTACGTTGAAAACCGCCTTACGACAAGTTGTAGGAACGGAACTTGTTCGTAAGTCGAGGACCCCCTGTATTTGTAATATCTGAATAATCATGTATAACCGTGTATAGCTATCGTTTATTATATCTTCCACAAACAGGAATTTATAATTTAACTTTCTTAACCGAGAACTCTGCATGCGGTCTCCATAACGACTGACACGATATACACATTTTCCTCCAAATCCGCCACACTAGCCGTGGAATTTCGATCATTACTATGCGCCGTGCAAGTTACCGACACGTGTACATGAAGACGGGAACGTGCACATTGTTCTCAATATATGCACACAGGCACACTCACAAACGCAGGTACTCTTAGATCGATATAAACTGTCTAGTTAGGATTTTCACGGTTGTTTAATAAATATATTTTATCAAACGTTGTGTCTGTGATGAACCGTTATGAATTTGTAGTTGTTGTATCTTTAATTATAGATTAGAGTGTAATTATAGTTTATAATTATTCAAAATGAGACTGATTAACTAATAAAATGAGACTGATTTCCACATGAGTCTACTAGGAGTAAAACCTTGGTACACTTATTTTTATTTAAAATATTAATAGTATTTTGTGCCGTGTTAGAATCCGGCGCATTATCCTCATATCACCTGGTGCCCCTTTTTAGGATATGGATAATAGTAATTGTTCTATATATATTTGCTACCAAATGTGAGGAATAGAATAACTGGTGCCACACATGAGGTTTAAATAATCCCCACAATATAATGCAGTTTACTAAACCACACTGGGTCAGCTAACTAAACCAGTCGTTCAGCAAGCTAAACCACATGGTTGGCTAACTAAACTACATGGTCAGTTAGTTAAAATATACAGTCACCTAGCGAAACCATACGGTCTAAGCCACAAAATCAGCAAGGTAAACCTCACATTCAGCAAGGTGAACCAAATCTTTAGCTACAACATTCTCATATATTTTCTGTAACGGTGCATACCATACTACAACACAGGTTACTTTCACAGTTTTATGGTGTCTTTACAGACACAGAAATCGGATACATACAGACTGCTGCTAATGTACCATTACATAAAGGGTTGCCCAGGTGACAGGAGTGGACAGAGCACTTTGGGGAAAAGTTGGGGTCAGGGGTCCTTACCTGGGATACTCTGTCTCCTGATGGCTAGTGCCCCATCTGATGGCCTGGAGGAGCTGGACTTTGAGTATGGCCCCTCATCTAGAGAACGCAAGGGAACCAAGTGTCAGCCACATAAACACTGGGCAAATGAACCGTCTCTAAATGTGCAGGTTCATTCAGCTATGAGCACAGCGAGTCAGACCTCCTGGCTCTTTATAGTGGCAATGTAGATGCTCCACACGCTACAGAGGTTGGTAGAACTGATGAGTTAGAGATATAGATCACACAACTCTGTCAGGGAGTGCTTGAGTTATATGCAAGGGTGACATTCACTCAGGCCATCGCTGTAATCACTGAGCTCTGTGCTAGCCCAAAACTCAGCAGAGCGGAAGAGCTCACCAGCATGTATTCCAGTCATTGGGCATACACAAATTTAACAGAAACTTGTGATGACAACTGCTGTGTCTTAGCATGGGGAAAAGGGACATGTATGGAAAAACAGGCAACCAACTGAGAGATGAATAAGACTGGTACTCTGAGCCAACAGCTAATGCAGACTCACAGAGTTCCCTACTCTATGGGGAATATAGACTCACTGTGTTACCTTGTGCTCTGAGTCAACTACTGATGTACACATAGTGTTCCGTACACTCTGAGCTAGTGACTAAAGTATATTCAGTGTTCCCTAAATTCTGAGCCAATGAACAATGAGAGAGTTCCCTAAACTTGGTGCCAAAGTTCTTGTTCTATTAGCTACAATGCAGACTTTCTCAGCTGCTGGTATACAGAGTGGACCCTTCCCCACCTATTTCTACCCAACACAGTCACAGAGTGAGCTCTACCCAGCACTGGCCCAGATTAAGCTCTACCCAGAACTGCCCAAGAGTTAACTGCACCCAGCTCAGCTCCAGCATGACCTATACCCTGCAAAGTCCCTGAATGAACTCTACCTGGTATGGCCCCAGAGTGAGCTCTACCCAGCACAGGCCCAGAGTGAACTCTGCCCAGCACAGGGCACAGAGTGAGCTATACCCAGCACAGCTCAAGAATGAGCTCAACCCAGCATATGTCCCATAGTGAGCTATACCTAGCACAGGCCCAGAGTGAGCTCTACCCAGCACAGGCCACAGAGTGAGCTCTACCCAGCAAACCCACAGAGTGATCTCTACCCAGCAAACCCACAGAGTGATCTCTACCCAGCACAGCCCCAGAGTGAGCTCTACCCAGCACAGCCCCAGAGTGAGCTCCACCCAGGACAGGTCCCAGAGTGAACTATACCCAGCATGACCCCAGATAAAGTTCTACCCAGCACTGCCCAAGACTGAGCTCTACCTAGCACGGCCCCAGAAAGACCTCTACCCAGCACTGGCCCCAGAGTGAGATCTACCCAACAAAGCCGTAGAGTGAGCTACACCCAGCACAAGTCCCAGAGTGAGCTATACCCAGCACAGGCCCCAGAGTGAGCTATACCCAGCACTGCCCCAGAGTGAGCTCTACCTAGCACAGGCCCAGAGTGAGATCTACCCAGCATAGGCCCCAGAGTGAGCTATACCTAGCACAGTCTCAGAATGAGCTCTACCCAGCATGACTACAGAAAGAGCTCTACCCAGCACAGGCCCCAGAATGAGCTCTACCCAGCACTTCCCAAGAATGAGCTCAACCCAGCACAGGCCCAGAGTGAGCTCTACCCAGCACAGCCCCCAGAGAGAGATATACCCAGCACAGCCCCAGAGTGAGCTCCACCCAGGACAGGCTCCAGAGTGAACTATACCCAGCGAGACCCCAGATAAAGTTCTACCCAGCACAGGGCCAGAGTGAGCTCTACCCAACAAAGCTGTAGAGTGAGCTACACCCAGCACCCAGAGTGAGGTCTACGCAGCATGCCCCCAGAGAGACCTCTACCCAGCACAGGCCTCAGAGTGAGTTCTACCCAGCACTGCCCCAGAGTGAGCTCTACCCAGCACAGCCCCAGAGTGAGCTCCTCCCAGCACAGGCCCAGAGTGAGCTCTACCCAGCACAGCCCCCAGAGAGAGATATACCCAGCACAGCCCCAGAGTGAGCTCCACCCAGGACAGGCTCCAGAGTGAACTATACCCAGCGAGACCCCAGATAAAGTTCTACCCAGCACAGGGCCAGAGTGACCTCTACCCAACAAAGCTGTAGAGTGAGCTACACCCAGCACCCAGAGTGAGGTCTATGCAGCATGGCCCCAGAGAGACCTCTACCCAGCACAGGCCTCAGAGTGAGTTCTACCCAGCACTGCCTCAGAGTGAGCTCTACCCAGCCCAGGCCCATAGTGAGCTCTACCCAGCACTGCCCCAGAGTGAGCTCCTCCCAGCACAGGCCCAGAGTGAGCTCTACCCAGCACAGCCCCCAGAGAGAGATATACCCAGCACAGCCCCAGAGTGAGCTCCACCCAGGACAGGCCCCACAGTGAACTATACCCAGCGAGACCCCAGATAAAGTTCTACCCAGCACAGGGCCAGAGTGAGCTCTACCCAACAAAGCTGTAGAGTGAGCTACACCCAGCACCCAGAGTGAGGTCTATGCAGCATGGCCCCAGAGAGACCTCTACCCAGCACAGGCCTCAGAGTGAGTTCTACCCAGCACTGCCTCAGAGTGAGCTCTACCCAGCCCAGGCCCATAGTGAGCTCTACCCAGCACTGCCCCAGAGTGAGCTCCTCCCAGCACAGGCCCAGAGTGAGCTCTACCCAGCACAGCCCCCAGAGAGAGATATACCCAGCACAGCCCCAGAGTGAGCTCCACCCAGGACAGGCCCCACAGTGAACTATACCCAGCGAGACCCCAGATAAAGTTCTACCCAGCACAGCCCCAGAGTGACTTCTACCTAGCACAGGTCCAGAGTGAGCTCTATCCAGCACAGGCCCAGAGTGAGCTATACCTAGCACAGCCCCAGAGTGAGCTCTATCCAGCACAGGCCCAGAGTGAGCTCTACCCAGCACAGGCCACAGAGTGAGCTATACCCAGCACGGCCCCAGAGTGAGCTATACCCAGCACAGGCCCAGAGTGAGCTCTACCCAGCACAGCCCCATAGTGAGCTCTACCCAACACTGCCCCAGAGTAAACTGTACCCATCATGGCCCCAGAGTGAGCTCTACCCAGCACAGGCCCAGAGTGAGCTCTACCCAGCACAGCCCCATAGTGAGCTCTACCCAGCACTGCCCCAGAGTAAACTGTATCCATCATGGCCCCAGAGTGAGCTCTACCCAGCACAGCCCCAGAGTGAGCTCCTCCCAGCACAGGCCCAGAGTGAGCTCTACCCAGCACAGCCCCCAGAGAGAGATATACCCAGCACAGCCCCAGAGTGAGCTCCACCCAGGACAGGCTCCAGAGTAAACTATACCCAGCGAGACCCCAGAAAAAGTTCTACCCAGCACAGGGCCAGAGTGAGCTCTACCCAACAAAGCTGTGAAGTGAGCTACACCCAGCACCCAGAGTGAGGTCTACGCAGCATGGCCCCAGAGAGACCTCTACCCAGCACAGGCCTCAGAGTGAGTTCTACCCAGCACTGCCTCAGAGTGAGCTCTACCCAGCCCAGGCCCATAGTGAGCTCTGCCCAGCACTGCCCCAGAGTGAACTGTACCCAGCATGGCCCCAGAGTGACTTCTACCCAGCACAGGTCCAGAGTGAGCTCTACCCAGCACAGGCCCAGAGTGAGCTCTACCCAGCACAGCCCCATAGTGAGCTCTACCCAGCACTGCCCCAGAGTAAACTGTACCCATCATGGCCCCAGAGTGAGCTCTACCCAGCACAGGCCCAGAGTGAGCTCTACCCAGCACAGCCCCATAGTGAGCTCTACCCAGCACTGCCCCAGAGTAAACTGTACCCATCATGGCCCCAGAGTGAGCTCTACCCAGCACAGCCCCAGAGTGAGCTCCTCCCAGCACAGGCCCAGAGTGAGCTCTACCCAGCACAGCCCCCAGAGAGAGATATACCCAGCACAGCCCCAGAGTGAGCTCCACCCAGGACAGGCCCCACAGTGAACTATACCCAGCGAGACCCCAGATAAAGTTCTACCCAGCACAGGGCCAGAGTGAGCTCTACCCAACAAAGCTGTAGAGTGAGCTACACCCAGCACCCAGAGTGAGGTCTACGCAGCATGGCCCCAGAGAGACCTCTACCCAGCACAGGCCTCAGAGTGAGTTCTACCCAGCACAGCCCCATAGTGAGCTCTACCCAGCACAGCCCCATAGTGAGCTCTACCCAGCACTGCCCCAGAGTAAACTGTATCCATCATGGCCCCAGAGTGAGCTCTACCCAGCACAGCCCCAGAGTGAGCTCCTCCCAGCACAGGCCCAGAGTGAGCTCTACCCAGCACAGCCCCAGAGAGAGATATACCCAGCACAGCCCCAGAGTGAGCTCCACCCAGGACAGGCTCCAGAGTGAACTATACCCAGCGAGACCCCAGAAAAAGTTCTACCCAGCACAGGCCCAGAGTGAGCTATACCCAGTACGGCTCCAGAGTGAGCTCTACCCAGCACAGGCCCAGAGTGAGCTCTACCCAGCACAGCCCCATAGTGAGCTCTACCCAGCACTGCCCCAGAGTAAACTGTACCCATCATGGCCCCAGAGTGAGCTCTACCCAGCACAGGCCCAGAGTGAGCTCTACCCAGCACAGCCCCATAGTGAGCTCTACCCAGCACTGCCCCAGAGTAAACTGTACCCATCATGGCCCCAGAGTGAGCTCTACCCAGCACAGCCCCAGAGTGAGCTCCTCCCAGCACAGGCCCAGAGTGAGCTCTACCCAGCACAGCCCCCAGAGAGAGATATACCCAGCACAGCCCCAGAGTGAGCTCCACCCAGGACAGGCCCCACAGTGAACTATACCCAGCGAGACCCCAGATAAAGTTCTACCCAGCACAGGGCCAGAGTGAGCTCTACCCAACAAAGCTGTAGAGTGAGCTACACCCAGCACCCAGAGTGAGGTCTACGCAGCATGGCCCCAGAGAGACCTCTACCCAGCACAGGCCTCAGAGTGAGTTCTACCCAGCACTGCCTCAGAGTGAGCTCTACCCAGCCCAGGCCCATAGTGAGCTCTGCCCAGCACTGCCCCAGAGTGAACTGTACCCAGCATGGCCCCAGAGTGAGCTCTACCTAGCACAGTCCCAGAATGAGCTCTACCCAGCATGGCCCCAGAGTAAGCTCTACCCAGCACTGCCCCAGAGTAAGCTCAACCCAGCACAGCCCCAGAATGAGCTCTACCCAACACAGGCCCAGAGTGAGCTCTACCCAGCACAGGCCCAGAGTAAGCTCTACCCAGCACAGCCCCAGAATGAGCTATACCCAGCACAGCCCCAGAGTACAGCAAAGTGGTTGCTGCATGAGAGGGGACAGTCTCCACCCAGCGGAGCTCTAGAGCAGACCCACAGGGGCCCATTCTCAGGAATGACTTGGCTAGCATTTTCCTCTCTTCTAACGCCTGAGTTTGCATGAATCAGAGTCCTGAGATATGACAACGCCATCACAGGCATTACTATTTTTATGGCTGGGAGGTTGGGAAAATACTGCTGGAGCAAAAATGCCCCAGGGAAATGTGTTTCACAGGCTGTTTGGGGATCTTGGGGAGAAGCTCTGAGAGTAGGCCGGAGAGGGTCATTTGTATTCAGCTCCTGTAAGGATGGAAAATCAGGTAATGTGGCCTACATGCTGAACAAGATCAGGTAAAGCAACACATCCTTCTTTAAATAGTAATTTCATCCAAATGTCAGAAGTGTTTTGGTGAATATGACAAGTATATCTTAAGCTCTTCTGTCCAGCCTAACACTTTTCATGGGGTAATTCCACTTTCAAGATACTTTTTCTGTGAAACTACAGAAATACTTCATCAACAGTGTTACCTAAATCCTAATGCTAAAAACAGCACTAAAAATAAAATTGAAAATAAGTTTGCATGTTATCCCTGAATTATGTATATTTTTGATACTTTACAAATTGTCTTCTCAGCACAGTATCAGAGGTCATGATTCATCTGTAATCACCTGTAATTAATTTCACATGGCACAGCTTTCATCCTCTGCCTCTGTTCTCTGATTGGCTTTGTGGATACCCCTGTAAAGATGTAATTCCTACATAACCGTGTATAGTGCTAGTGCATTAAGAAGGCAAATGGACCACACCAGGTAAGTCAAAGTAGCACTATCACACAAACATTTCTGTACATTCTGCATAAACACACAAACACTCAAGACTTTCTCTCTCACACAGAATCACTCACACAGTCTCTCTCTCTCTCTCTCTCTCTCTCTCTCACACACACACATACACACACAGAAACACTTAGACACACACACACACACGCACAGTGATAAGCACCATTATCAAAAGCTTCATCTGACCCATTTTTGCTGCAGAGTGCAGGGGATTGCTCAGAGCCCTGCCTGATTACATCTTTATAAATAACATATAATAACATTGCTTTTGTATATTTATATGTTTTCATTACAGTATAGAACATTTATTTGTTTTTGTATTACCATCTTTCAATAACCTCATAATTAAACCCATCCACTTGAGAACACTATTTCCAGCTGAGATTTCTTTAACAATGGAGTTGAATCATTTTTGAATGCTCAGTTTTGTTGGTCATTTAATGTTCATATATTTTACTTTTGGTGCTTCTTAAGATGTTTTTAAATGGGGTAAAGCATTCAGATAGGCATGGCTCTGTAAAAACCATAGATAGCTGAGTAGCACTTCTAAGCAAGGATAGCACTCATTATGTTAACAAGACAGTTATTTTAAAATGTCATGTTTTCAATTTAACGACAGAATTTTAATAAGCTAGCTCCCTAGTCAAACTGCCAGGTAATATCACTAGATGTAGTAGGAGGTAATATTTAGTGCTGTCAATCAATAAAAAAATGTAATCGCATTAATCACAATAATAGGCTGTGATTAATTATGATTAATCACAAGTTTAAAATACAGTGATCCCTCTCCTATCGTGGTAGTTACATTCCAAGACCGCCCGCGAGATGGGAAAAATCGCGAAGTAGAGGCAAAATAGTTATTATATTATTTACGTATATATATTAACCCTTTACGAACCTCCCCCACACTGTTATCAACCCTCCTTAGACTGTATTACCTTTTCCCACACTCTTATATGTAAACATTTTTATGTAAAATATAAATGGAAATACAACACGTACATTTCAAATACATTAAATACCTGTACATTAAATACATTGTAAAACATTTTAAATGTAAATTAAAATTCAATGTACATGCACTAAACTACTGTAAATGGAAATACACATGTAAAGATAAATCATTTTAAATTAAGAATGAGAAAACATTTTAGTTTATTTTTTACTATATTTTTTACTGTTCATATTTTTAAGGTTAGAAAATGCTTATTTTATCACAAAAATAATGAAATTATGGAATTTTAAAAATTTCTATACCACCACACAAGGCCAGTTCACTACTGTGAATGTACGACATGCGGGCACCTTAGATTTCCCAACCCAAATCTTGTTTACTCATACGTACAGGTTTTTTTTTTGCAATACCCTGTTTGTATGTGTTACAAAATGTCTTTTTATTAATTTTTTTACTGGTTTTTTCCCTTTTTGGGCTAGAAAATGATTATTTTTTTCACGAAAATAATGAAAATATTGGAAATTTTTAAATACCGCTAAAATCCGCGATGGAGCAAATATTCCGTGAGACGGGATTACATATAATGTACATAAAAAACCGCAATGCACTGAGGGAGCGAAAGCAGAACCACGATACAGAGAGGGAACACTGTACAAGTATTTACGTGTAGTTTTTGGGGGAGATAAACCAAATACATCTGTGGTGCTGGAATAAAGAAATGCATGACTCATTACAGGAATCAGTTTTTTTATTATAACATCTCAGCTTAGTTTTGATGATTTCTGAATTATAATTAGAATCTCTTAATTTGCCGAGTAAAAAAGTCTCAGGGAGTGTTTTGCATTGTCCACAACATCCACAATGAATTGCAGACTTAATTAGCACACAACTGCATAAAGAACAGTTACAAAGTAATGTCTGCTACAAAGTGAATGTAGACAGCTTGCCTGTACATTGTTTAGCGATTGCATTGGTTAGCTTAGCTGTTGTCGCTTTGTTGACAGACATACCCTGGCTGTAGTTTGATGAACACGGCTTGATCCTGTCTTAGTGCTACCATCTTTGCTAACATCAGCAAGATGTGCTTTGCCCAAAGAAAATGCTTCAGACTTGTTGTGCTACGGTGGAAAGACATTTCATCAGTGCAATATTTGCACACAACTTTGGTTTTATCTGAACTTCCATCTGGAAGCTTTTTAAAATGAAATTTGCCATTCAGCAAACTGGTGAAGTCTCCTCAGTCGTTGTGTTATCTGCGTTTGCCATGCCTTTCAGTAATTCAGCCAGGTAAACATCTGCGCACGAATTACGGGAGGAAGTGGGCGCCAGACTTGGCAACATGATTAATTTGCGCTAAAATTTTTTTTAATGAGGATTGGCTACATATTCTGGCAGTAGCCATAAGTGTTCTAGTCCTTTTGCACTGCAGAGGGTAACTTAAATAGCCATTTCACACATCTCATTCACTGTGTCGGTCAGACCTATTTTGAGAAAGTTGTTTGCTATTTTTCAGTTATGTTATTTAAGTTTACTAGATTTTTATCTTCTACCATGATGTGCTATCTTACTGTGGTGCTGCACTAGGGGCTGAGAGAACATGGGGATGTTTTCCATTTGGATAGGGCCCTGGGAACATTGACATGCTTCCCTGACAGAGTGCATACCTAAGCTAGTAAAACTGTGAGGGTCATCATACTTTGAGTAAAGTTATTCTTAAGCCATTTTCATCTGATCTCCACTTTATTTCTCATCAAGCTACAGCTACAGTTAAACATGATTAATCCTGCACTGAGTAGATTAAATCCAGACGTCATGAATTTCTGTATCTTAATTCTTCAGACTAGTTTAACCTTTTGCTTCCTGCTCTGCTTCTGTGACCTATTTTGCTTTTTTGTTAACTTTTTCACTAAGTATCAGACTACACACAAGCATTAACTAACTCACTTACACACACTTGTTAAAGTTTTGAAGTTTGTTGATATTTCCAATCTTAGAAGATTAAGGCTGAAGGCTGGGGCCTGGAGGCTAGGAAAACATGTTTCTGCAGGAACACTCCACAGAATCCACAGCAATTAGGGCTGCCCCCAACTAAAGATTTTCCTAGTCTACTAGTAACTGCAACTGTCCTGCTACTCGACATTAGCACTATTTTAATGCTGTACCTGACCTACTCGTTTAAAATATTTTAAATAATGCAAAGTATTAAAATAATGCAACTATATCAGGTTCACCAAAAACTTTATTTGCTCACTCAAGCAATGTTTAGTAACTGACACAAATACTGGGACTGGGCTTCTCTGAATATCCTGCATTAGTGCATTGTTGGTGACAATCAGAAGAAAAAAAGAATGTCCATGTTTTTTTCAAATAAAAAACAGCCTGATCTATTTCACCTGCAGTGCACCCATGCACTACAAATTCCCGACCGCACCTGCAAATGACAATTTTAACATTTTTTCAACCCATTTTGGATGTTTTCTTGCCCAACATAGTCTAACAACTTTTTTTACCATGAGGTCCAACTCCCGAATGGAGTTTGAGGGTTTTTTTCTTTTCTGCGACTAATCGACCAATGAAAACGTGGTCAACTAAGACTCTTCTCATTGACTAACGTTTGTTCAAGTAATAGGGGGCAGCCCTAACAGCAATATTAGCGAAGGGGCACACTGACATGGCATTCACAAACCATTTTTAATTTGAGGTTACTGTGAGTGATACCCTTATATCCTAGAAGGGTTACACACAGGATCTTTCTGCACATTTAAGGAGCTTCAGTGCTCTGGCACGGGACATTCCAGTAAAGTCAGGCTGCCAGCACATTTAAGGAGCTTCAGTGCCCTGACACAGGGTATTACAGTACAGTCCTACTGCCTGCGCATTTAAGGAGCTTCTGTGTTCTGAGTGTGTGTACAGAGAGAAGAAGTGTGTGTGCAGAAAGGCGGAGTGAGTGTGTGTGCAGTGACTGGCACCCCCAAGGTTGGTGGTTCAAGCCCAGTCCAGCCACAGCAAGAACATCATTGCTGTTGGGCCCTTGAGCAAGACTGTTAACCCCACATTGCTCCCAGGGGGGATTGGCCCTTGGTTAGCCAAATCAACTGTAAGTCACTTTGGAGAAAAGAAGTCAGCTAAATGACTGTACTGTACTGTACTGTGCAGAGAGGGGGAATGATGTGCAGAGAGAGGGAGTGTGTGTGTAGAGAGAGTGTGTGTGCAGAGTGTGAGGGTGGAGAGGGTAAGTGTGTTCAGAGAGGCAGAGTGTTTGTGCAGAATGTGTGTACAGAGAGAGGGGGAGTGTGTGTGCAAAGAGGCAGAGTGAGTGTGCAGAGAGGCGGAGTGTGTGCGCAGAATGTGTGTGTGGGGAGTGTGTGTGCAGAGAGGCAAAGTGTGTGTGTGGGGAGTGTGTGTGCAGAAAGGCAGAGTGTGTGTGTGGAGAGGCAGAGTGTGTGTTGAGCAGCCCAGTCCAGCAGGAAGGAAGAGCACAGGATACTGAAAAGACATGTCTTATAAGTAAAATGGAGAGTCGAAACAGTGAAGCACAAGCAGTGGTGTGAGAATGTACACCACTAAATCATATGCTATCTTGCCAATGCCATCACATCCAGAATTAAGGAAGATCTTAGGAGATTAAAGTCACCATTAAATGTAGTTTTTTTCCCTACTAATGGCACAGTTAACTGAGGTTAGCTCTTGCATGAAGCCAGACACGTAAAGAACAAGCTACCCTGGTAGGCAGCAGTCAGGCAAATAACTATTTCGTCAACTAATGCATAATGGTGGTGGCGTAATGGTGTCAGTTAGCGACAGAAAGCTGGCAAAGAATGGTGAAAACTACAAGTAGTTGACAAAACAAATCCATTACCCACTTACATTTCTTTAACATCTATACCTGCCGAGTGCCAGAAAACATGCTTGCCCCAGACAAGAGTCCACAATTTTCTAACTATTCAAATACTATTCTATTCAACTATTCAAATTTGTATTAAAAACTTTCAAACATGAACACTGACAATATATACAAGTAACACTCTACACAATATTTACTCTTGTAATCCTCTTTGTTTTAAGAAACAATTTCAATGAAAATGTTTGCTCTTGAAAGTGGTCCTCCATTTTTTCTAGGCAAAACTGCAGAAACTTTGGTGAGTTTTCATTTTTTGATAAATTAAAGTAATCATATTGTCTCAACCATTACAAGTCAGCTCAATTTATTTTGTCAATCAAAACTAAATAAGAATTATGTTTGAAATATCTGTATTATAAAATGCATTAAGAGACCTCTTATCAAATAGAGAAATATAAACTGGCTACTCATTATAGAAGGGTCTGGGTACATTCCGACACTTTTGCTCATATTCTCTTTTTCTCCACTCTCTCACTACTTCTCGCCTCCTACCTGGAAGTATGTGGAGGAAAGGAGGGAAGGAAACAAGTAGAGGAGAGGAGGAAAGGAGATGTTACAAAAATTGGAACAGCTAATATGATTCTCATTCACAAAGTCTTTTCATATTATTGGGTGACATCATTGTGCTCACAACCACATACTTCCGGATAGGAGAAGAGGGGTTGTGGGGGTAACGTTCCAATACTTTTGCTCATCTCCTCATTTCCCCCACCCTTCCACGACCTCTCATCTCCTACCAGAAAGTATATGGAAGAAAGAAGGGGAGGAGAGGAGGAAAGGAGGATTTGCTATAAAAATTTGAACAGCTAATCTAATTTGCCCACCATCAAAGTCCATGTCAGCTATTGATGAAGTACTAATGTTACCCTAATACCAAGGATACTTAAGCCAATCATGATTCTCAAATGCTGCCAGCCCTTTTTAGACATTAAAATATGGAATATAAGTCAGTTACACGCATTCTGCTCATGATTTTACATACACATGTACAAGGAAACAAATATACCTGCTGCTACAGAAACTTGCTCAATTTTACATTGGTAAAATTACCATTCACAACTTAAAAATGTGAATACATTGCACCAATGTGGATATGTTTGAAAAAGTAAACAGTAATGTTTCCCTATAAATGTAAATTATCCGATTACTGTTTACTGTTCTGGCACTTATACTTAAATGTTGGTAAATCCCTTGTTATGTTTTAGAACTTTCAGATGGTGAACTATTCTGTGGGATGGTCTTTTAACTTGACTGGTGGTGAGCACAATGATGTCACACAGAAATGTGAAAAGACTTCATTTGGAGAAGACAAGAAAGCAATCCAAGGATGCTAAATTTTGTCTTCTATGATTTTGGAACATTTGAGGGAGGGAGGACACATAGATCAGTTTCTGGGGCCATGACTTAAGTGTTGAGGGGCCTGTGCTTAAAGTATAAACATGTAGAGACAGCGCCTCCAGTGAAAATCAATGGAGACAACTTCAGAACCAGTATGTGTAATTTTGGCCACCAATGGACATGCAGATTTGTCTCATCTGTCACATGCATGAAAAAGATGCAAAGCAGGGACATGTTGAACAAGTTACTTGAAAGCCTTCCCCATTGCTAGCTGAGCTTCCCATTATGCAAAAAACATCAACATTTGGAGCATTACATCTGAGAAAACACATAGCGTAAGACAACAGCATCCTTGAATTAGCTTGTTCATTCATTTTGTCACACAATTCATTATCTTACAAGCGTACAAACTAGCCAAGACTCATGTTTTTTTTTCCTTTGTGTCTGCTTACTGTGCTTACTGCCGTGAAAGTAAATCTCACTGGTTGAACATCCTCAAAACTAACATGAACACATTAAAAACCCTGTTTATATGATATCTTAATCACAAAGATAATACATTATTTGAAGAAACTGTAAGACAACACTGTAATTGTATTACTGTCTTTAATAAAAAAATATGTAACACATTTTTATTATACAGGTAATGAATTAATCTAATATTGAATGCCTAAAAAAGGAATAAATGTGATATTTATATTTTAAATTAAAATGCTTTCATTTTTGTGTGCCTGATGGAGTTGACAAAATTTACATCCACAGGTACAAAAGTGCTTTTTAAGAAAAAATGAACTCACAAAAAATTCAGGTTTATGGTGGCCCCTTTACAGGGTCTAACAGCCAAGACTTTGACGTTTTAAAATACATTTTCCAGAGTATTTGAAGACAAAAAAAATATTTTGTCCCAAATCTCAAGAATGGGTGATATGCACATCCAAGTGCAACCATTACCTTTTCCATTTTGGCCTGTACTTGTAGAAAGGTGTACATTATTCCCAAGGTAATACTGGTAAAAAGTCCTGCCTGAACTTCCTGTTTAAGTGGGAAACACATAAAAACATTGAGCCAAAGTCCACTCTGCATGCCTTTTTATAGTGGCCTGAATTGAAAACCTTCCTTTAAAAAAATAACTCATTAGCAGTGCACAAATCCGTGCACAATGTACCGAGTGGATGTTACTGCAATGAAAGCCTTTTTGATGTTATTACCTTTTTCATTTTCTAAACTAATCCATTCACTTAATGCATTGGTTGGCTGAAAGTCATTTTTCTCTCTTACTGTAATTACTCACTACTTTATCTCAGCTAATTACCAATTGCCATGGATGAGACCAGCCAGAGACATATAGCAGATTTTAAATGAAGAATACAATTGGCTGAATAAAGTTCTTTGTTTCTGAAATGTGGGGCCCTAATTACCACACAGCGGTGCATTCACTGAATGTTTTTCTGATCTCTCCACTCCACTCTATTTTGTATTCTCTGATTGTTATTAGTCTGTAAGTGAGCTGCTGGAGTGTTTTGCTCACCTGTGATGGACAGTGAGCTCCTCTGAAGCTCAGGGGAAAAGGACTGTGTAACAACCTGACTACAGAAAATATACACAAAAAGTCCATCCCTAGATTGCTATCTACAGTTCTGAAAAACATAAAAAGTAAAATAACTGTCATGTGTAAACATTTAAAAAAGAAACAGTGGGACTCAAATAGTAAGGATTTGAGGTTCAGAGCGCCAAGTAAAACTCCACTGTCAGGACAGAAAATGGTTGAATGACAAGGCTAAGCTTGCACTAAAATATACAGCATTAAACTAGGCCAATCTCACACTAAAATATATAGCCTTCTCTGAGGCAGGGGATGAACATCTTACTTACACTGCACATCAAACAGCAAAATAATAAAAAATAAAAAGACAAAGAAAGACAGAAAATCTCAAACGCAAAAATGCAGAAATATTTACAAAACAATGGCAGTACACTACATTTACACCGTAAAGCAGGATTGTGCATCTAAAGGATTAGAATCAGGAGAAGATTAGATATTAGTACAGAATATCACATTGAGGGTAGATTTGGTGCCTGGTTTTAGGGCCTTCCTTTGCACACTAATTTCATTCCAACTTCACAACTATGCGTGTAAGCTGATTTCCAAACCCTGAGGATGTAGTGAAGTCTGGACATATGACTGCACATGCATCCAGCATCCAATTGCCTTTCATTAGGAATGCGTCTCAGACCAGAGTGGAGACCTAACCTGCAGCACCTTAGCACTCTAACTGAGAGAACTCCATCACACATTTTCAGTAACTGTATGTGGCTAATACTCAGGCTAGTCTCAGGGAAGAGTTTTGGAAGCTGTGGTCTGAGGGATCCCAAGTTCACCTACCTTCTATTCTCTGGTACATAAATGATTCATGACATTTCCTTAATTAGATTAGAGAGATCCGCTTTCAAACCATGGCTCAGTTTTCAGACAGAAGTAATACATTGTTCATACCCTTACATGAGCAGACTGCAGAACTAGACTTACATTAAATTTTTCTCCAAGTGAGTAATCTAATACTAAACCTTCACTAAACCACTCAGAGACCACTCAGACCCCATTGTACTGGATTCATAAAAGCTGAATTTCAGAATACAGTTTATGGCCATGAAATGCATTGAAATCCAGCAAGTTGAACAATGCAAAACAGACTGGACAAAATAGTATACCAAACTCATGACAGGATACAAAAATCTATGCATTTAACAGCATTTAACAAAATGTAAGCATGATTTTAGAAACATGACACTATACAGGGGGTCCTTGGGTTACGACGGTCTCGAGTTACAACGTTTCGTGGTTATGACGCACTCCCATAAATTAATTAAAAAACCTAGTTTCGACCTACGCGGTTTGGTTCGTACATACAACCACAGAAATAAAGATAAGAAATTGTTCTCTCTTTTTTTTTTAATACTGTTTCATTTAATTACTGTATTTTATATGTCCTTCATGTGTTGTGTGTACAGAGTGAGTGACTTAAGGTGTTAACTTAGCGATAATGTAGGTATAAATTCCGACTTACGTAGAAAATCGGCTTACGACAAGTCGTAGGAAAGGAACTTGTCTAGGAAACTAGGAAAGGACCCCCTGTACACAAAAATTCTGAATTAATACTATCAGGAAATAATATTTATATCAAATCCATGGAAAATATGGAAAATCCACATTTCTAAATGGATGGCAGGTGTTGACTAATTTTGTATAATCTGGACACCTTGAAAGTAGGCCCGGTAAAAAGTCATATCACTGTTGTTAATCAACACGCTGCGGTGATACAGTGGTAACCATGCCAACCGTAGCCTTGCAGCATACAGTATCTCACAAAAGTGAGAACACCCCTCACATTTCTGCAAATATTTAATTATATCTTTTCATGGGACAACACTGAGGTGCCATGTTGAACTTCCAGTGACCAGTATGAGAGAGTGTGAGAGAAATACACCAAATTTAACACACCTGCTCCCCATTCACCCTGAGACCTTGTGACACTAACGAGTCACATGACACCGAGGAAGAAAAATGGCTAATTGGGCCCAATTTTGACATTTTCACTCACTCACAGGACACATTGTTGACAGCGGTTTAGACATTAATGGCTGTGTGTTGAGTTATTTTGAAAGGACAGTAAATTTACACTGTTATACAAGCTGTACACTGACTACTTTACATTGTATCAAAGGGTCATTTCTTCAGTGTTGTCCCATGAAAAGATATAATTAAATATTTGCAGAAATGTGAGGGGTGTACTCACTTTTGTGAGATACTGTACATCTGTGGAAATATTTTCTGTGACTAGATGTGACCAACAGGCGTTTCGAACCTTGACAGCTCTAGAACATCTAACATCTGGCTTTGAGTTCAGGAAGCAGTCACCTACACAAGCGTAAAGTAGTGCCTGTCATCTATAGTGAAAGGATATGTCTTAAAATAATCATATTTTGAGTATAAAAAAATGTACAATATATTGAAGTGACCACAACTAGCAAGTACAGTGGAACCTCGGTCCGCGAACTCCCCTACTCACAAACAAATCGGCCCATGAACACACTTTCCGAACAAATTTTCCCTCGGCCCACGAACAAGCCCTCGGTGCACGAACGCACAAACACAGACACTTGCACGCTTCCCGCTGTAGTGCGTCTTGGATAGCGTCAGCTGTGCTTAGTACTCAGCATTGTTTACATCGTTTGTCGTTGTGTTCTCCTTTGATAAACATTCTTTTTGTGCTATTTCCATTAAATTTGCCCCAATTATGGCTCCCAAGAAAGTGAAAAGTGCTATTTCCTCCTCCTCCACCATCCACCTGTGCCAGAAACTATCAACCACAAAGGTAAAGTGTACAATTGTTATGTTTTATTTTAGTTTTCATGTATTTTTCTATAATTAAGATTATCTTTAATTCCTTTCTATATTTTTGCCACACATAAACCCATAAAAAACTTTTTAAAAAAGTGTCTCTGGGGCTGGAGAACGGATTAATTGGATGTACATTAATTTCAATGGGAAATTTTTTTTCCGGTTTGTGAACATTTCAGTTCGCGAACGGAATCAACGAACAAATTAAGTTCGTGGGCTGAGGTGCCACTGTAACCGTGATATAAGTGGTGTGACACCCTCCGAGGTGTCTGTTGTACGTATGTAAGGGACTTGGTGGAGGCAACTCCACTCGTGTCGTGGAGTTCTTTGCCTCCACCTCATCCCTTACATTCATATAACTGACACCTCATTGGGTGTTATGCCTTAAGTGGGAATCAGTGTCAGCTGGTGAGCTTGAAACAGGGGAGGAGCAAACTTGACCTTTAAACCTATCATTACTTTCAACCTGTTCCCATTCATCCTCCTTGATTAACAACTCCCCTTTTGAGTTGACCAGCTGCCCCTGGTGGAAATGTGTTTCAGTATCTCCAGCAGTGGCACACTGTACATACAAGATAAGCCACAAAACGTGTCAATGAATCGGACATCAATTTAGTGTGTATAAAGGTGTGTATGTAGGTGAAAGTGTGTGAGGTGTGTTTCTGCCCTTAGCATGCCCTTAGCTTTACGATGTAAATGTAGTGTACTGCCATTGTTTTGTAAATATTTCTGCATTTTTGCGTTTGAGATTTTCTGTCTTTCTTTGTCTTTTTATTTTTTTATTATTTTACTGTTTGATGTGCAGTGTAAGTAAGATGTTCATCCCCTGCCTCAGAGAAGGCTATATATTTTAGTGTGAGATTGGCCTAGTTTAATGCTGTATATTTTAGTGCAAGCTTAGCCATGTTGAAGAGATTTAAAAAAACATTGCAGACAAAATGGATGCATTTTAGTTTGCTTTAATGTCTATAAATTTCCATTCTTAATTGAGTGAACTTCAGGACATAATTCAGAAAGCAAAAAGTGAATTCATGGTCCCTCCAGTCAGAGTGACATCTTTTTCAGGTGCTGGATTGATGTCTTCATTCTAAATTAATGTTGGGAGATCATGGGGGCTGTGGGCTGCACTCTGACCCAGACATAAGTTCACCTTGAACATCTGAAGTGGTGTAACAATGATATGTGAAATTATAACAAAAGTTTGCACTACAGGGGGTCCTTGACTTACGAACGAGTTCCATTCCCATGACTTGTTGTAAGTCGATTTTCGACGTAAGTCGGAATTTATACCTAAATTATAACTAAGTTAACACCTTAAGTCACTCACACTGTAAACACAACACATGAAGGACATACAAAATACAGCAATTAAATGAAAGATATAAAAAAGTAATAAAAAAAGAGAGAATAATTTCTTATCTTTATTTCTGTGGTCGTATTTATGAACCAAACTGCTTAGGTCGAAACTAGGTTTTTAAAACAATTTATGGGAGTGCGTCGTAACCACGAAACGATGTAACTCGAGACCGTCGTAACCCGAGGACCCCCTGTATATGAGTTTCTAAACCACAATTAAGGCTTTAATAAATCTGAGAATATCATGTCATGGCTATTTACGCACTTGTTATTTCCCACAACACCATGAGTCTACCCTGTTTGGAATATTATATTGTGAGCATATCACATAGCTTTTGAAATGTAGATTGCATTCTGTTCATAAAATAAAAAATGCAATTGATTTATTGCATAGACAAACAGACCTAATGATATGTGAATTCTAGCAAAGGATGAGGTCACAGAGCTCAGCACCATCCTGTAACAGGTCTGGAGCTAATCTCCTGCCACAGCACCTTGATCCTGCCTGGTTTTACAGGGCAAACATTACCTCATCCAACACACCTCTGCAACAGCACACACATCCGCCATTCTGATCCCTTTTGACCCTCTAATCCAAGCTGCCAAACAGTAGTGGATAAAGATGGGATAAAATACATGTGGAAAAAGACCATGTGCTGTGGTTCCAAGGACATGAGAGGAAAAATCTGTGTTGTGATTACATTTATGTGTATGTCATTATTAGCATGTTTTAATTCATTCCAGTATGTTAACTGTTTTGTTTACTGAATTGCCAGGATTCAGACCTTCAAAGACATACAGAAATACAGTTCTTGGTTAAGGAAATCCTTGTTTATGATAATGACAAACTCTGGTGCTACTAGGTGCCATAACAACTTGGTGCCATAAACACTTATATCTGAGTGTGTTACAAACACTTACATAACACCAACACAAAGGCATCTGGAGTTGCAATCTAAGAAACATGTATTATGGATATTATAATTTTATGGTATTATATGGATGTATGATATAGTATGTAGCATATACATCATGGGGCATTTATGTAAATTGTTTATACAGCAGGACCTCAGTAATCCAACCCCCTTTGTACCAGGGCTGGTTCAGATAACCAAGAATGACGTCAAAATGAAATTTAATGAATGTCATTCCTTTTACTGAAACTGTTGCATAACAGTCACCTTAATTTTTAAATTGGCTGCTCAAATTTTGTAGCAATCAACAACCCATCCAGCAGCAGGTGTATCTGCTAACTGACACATTTATCAATAAACAAGTCATAATAGTTGTTTATCAATCTCAAAACAAAATATAACAGACCATAGCTTTAAATGACAAAAGGAAAGGCATGTATTTGAGAGACTCTCGAGAGGTTTTAAGAACAGAAAGTTTTACATTAAAGGATAAAAGTGTCAGCTAAGAATATGCCAGTTTCTTAATCTATTGTGGAATATAATACACATATCCACTTAAATAACTGAATGAAATGGCTCTGTGTAAATGTCAAAGGCTTAAGTGTAAAAAACTGTTGTTGCTGTAATGATACAGATTGTGGACACAGCTAATTGTATGGTTTGTGAAGTATATTGCACAAAAAAGTGTCCTGCTGTATGAAATTATAGTAAGATGTGCAAGTGTTCCCTCTGAGAAGTTTCAAGATTCACGATCTTGGTACTAGGAGAGGCCACCACAAACATCAGTCGCACCACCATGTTGGATCCATCCATATCAATACATTAGTTTTATTCAGCAGAACAGTTTGGAGTATGTTTCCAGAGATAAAAACATGTGTTGGATACCATCGGTGCCATCAAAATGAATGTTTAAAATAATTCCTGTACTTAAGCAAAACCATGGATGCCACTTAACCATAAAGCTAATACTGCCTCCCTATATAGGCATGGCAATTAGTCTGCTCCTAGCTAACACTAATTAAATTACTATGTTGACAGATTCCAAAACTGAATTACATTACATTTAGGGAATGTTCTTATCCAGAGCATAAGTCCTAGACTGGCAATAAAAGCCAGAAGAGAAAGCATAAGCATGGACTGTAATAGGTCCTGTAAAGAACCCACTGAGGACAGAAAAAACAATAAAGGCTAGCAAAAACAGAACAGGAATACGACTACTAATAAACAACTAAGGATATATAGGAGATAGAGAGGGATGGGGAGAGGTGCAAACTGAAGAGCTAGGGAGGGATGTGGAGAGGTGCATACTGAAAAGCAAGGAAGGGGAGACATGGATGTGTCTGTGGAGGTGTAAAACAGACAAGCTGCAGCTTTTTGGGTGAGTTGAAAAGGTCTGCTGGAAGACCAGCAAGGAGGAACTTGGATTAGTCCAGACGGGAGAGTACCAATCGGTGGTGAGAAAGTGGGAGATTCTCCTGCTGTTGAACAGAAAGAATCTGCACACCTGGCTCACTCCCGAACATAATCTTGGGAAGGTCAGTTTGTAATCAAACACTACACAGAGGTTTTTTGCACAGGATGATGTTGACAGCATAATGTCATCCAGGGAGAGTTAAGAGAAGTACAGCAGAGCAGAAGATGTGGCAGGGAGAAAGATGAGCTCTGGCTTGCCTGAGTTGGGGCTTAAGATAGTGGGTGTCCATCTAGCTCTGGATGTCCTGCAGGCATACAGAGATATGACCACCTGTGTGTTAGATGGAGAGAATGAGACAAAGAATTGGTACAACCTGAATGTGGGCAGAGATGATAAGCTCAAGGGAATGTATGAAGAGAGAGAAAAGTAGTGGGATAAGGATTGAGCCATGAGGAACTCATGAGCAACAAGAGAACAAAGTGCTGATACTGAACCGCCCCAAGCAACCTGAAAGGAGAAACTGGAGAGGTAGGACTCTAGAGCCAGTCAAGAGCAGTGTCACAGATCCCCACTGCTGCCAAGGTTGACAGGAGGATGGAATGGTTAATGGTTGGGGTGAATAAAACTGCACCTGCAACCACGTAATGCTTGGCTAGATTGAACTAACTTGTTAATAGTAACTTGTTTTAATTAAGATAGTCACAGGATTAAAATGTTTAATTCATTCACATATTTACTAGTATGTGAAGTTCATACGTCAATAAATCCAATATTGTTTCCCTGCTAGCAGGTTGACAGCAGTTAGCCTTCAGCTAATCAGAAATGTTAATTTCAACCAGACCATGGTAAAATGATTTCGTATGAACGTTAAATGTTTTGTTTGCCCCTACGGACACAAATATGCAATAAGAATGTAGTACTCTTTATCAAACAAATTTGTTCTATCAGAGCTGTTCCTGGCTGTGATCAGGCACCTTTTACATCAGCAGGGCTACTATGTGTAGAAATGAGAAGCTGTTAAACTCCAATTCGTCTTCGAGGAGGCAGACTCCTCAGCTGCTCCTGCTAGTGCCTGCATTGTCTGGCTAGCAGGTCTGCTTTAGGGCTGACATGCAGGGGAATGCCTCTGGACCAAAGCCTGTGTTATCAGAGTCCACCACAGGGCAATACAACAGTCAGTGAAAGAGTAGTGAAAGAGGAATTGCCCTGGGTTCAATCTGACCATGACTGAGGTTGTCTTTAACTCCTACCAATGATTTTAGCCATGATTTGTACATGTGACACAACAGTTGTACACTCATTTTTAGCTGCCTTGTCACTGAAATATTTGGACCATATACTAATCTAGTTAACTAAAAAGGACTGGTGACTAATAAGCAAGCAAACTTGATGTTACATTTTAAAAAAAGCATTAGCAAATACCAACATATGCTTTCTATCCATAAAGTATAATTAAATAAACAAAAGTTACAACATATACAAGCCCTGGTCAGAGTTGGGCATACCATCCAAACCTCCTATACTAGGACATTGTCAGAGTCATGGGCTTTCCACTTGCAGGAAATGCTCTTACTGAAAGATGTCCCAAGAGCCTTAATAAAATAAGTTGTTTTAAAGTACAGAGATGTCTCTGGTTCATTCCTGTACTAAGTCAGTAGCCAAAGATGGCCATGACACCCCAAGTTGCCACAGGCTTCTGGTTTCCTTTTGAAACTGTTGTCAGTATCTCTCTGGGAGTTTTAAGAATCTAAATTAAAGAGAAGAAACAGAAAAAATAAAATAAAATTTAATTTTACTGTTTTCAGTTCTTGCTACATTTTCAGTACTCTCTGTATTTCTTTTTAAACACAGACGTCAAATAGAAATGAATGGACTTTCTCTGCTCTCTCACTTTCAGTGTTTACTCTCCCCAGACTTGTCACTGGTCCTGTAAAATATAGACACAGCATTATCCATGCCCTGATTACCTGAACGTATGACCTTATGCTGGGGATATGTAAACTTTCCCATTGAGATGGTTCCTCATGGTCCAAGGTATGACACAGACAAGAGACAGTGAAACGCGATGATTCAATAAGTTTCAAAGAAATTAAGCTCAGATTTGATTCAATTCAGCTCTCATTTGATACCGTTTAGTCAAAATTTCCATATGTTGAGGTGTCCAAGTTAGTAACTTTAAAAACAAAAAATACAAAATACTTTCTGCCTTTTTATTTTATTCATATCTTATTTATTGGCCATGAAACAATTGTGTCGAACAAACACATGTTTCGTCGACCTTTATATGCCCTATATATAACATATATTCTGTAGTGAAGTTAACTTAATGTCTGCTTTTGTAGTATCATAATGAACATCTCAAAAAGACCTTACATTGTAGTTACTTTTGCAAGATGTAGTGTTGTTTTGTACCTACAAACTGATAAAATTTAATAACTGACCTATAATACTATAAAACATTAATGTTTCAGTTGAATTCACATCTGTACAACAATATTGTAAAACAATGTCTTATACTTCTGAAGCTTTTCTTTATGTCATTCCTTTCACAATTGAATCTATACCTTTGATTATGGTATGTTTTCCATGAAGCTTGTTCATAGAAAAGGTTTTGTATATGCCATGCTTTGTGTAGTTATTGGTACCTGGATTACATTTATAAGATTGTACCCTGTTGCTCCTCACTATCTTAACATTAACTCAAAAGTGACCTATAGGCCTCCTTATGTATGGGTGAAAAAAGAGAATTTAAATTCCCACCACTGTTAATAAAAGCATTGGGCATACTGATCTGTTCTGCTTTGTAAAGAGGGCACCAGTGTTCCTTTTTTTCTGTTTTTTGTGCCTTTTCACACAGGTTATCCCTTTGCTACCATAATCTGGAACGATAGGGGTGAACAAGAAGTATCTTCCATTAGACTGGACAATAAAGGTGTTATGAAAGAACAGAATCAGGGCATTAGACAGAGAAGCCGTTCAGACATGGATGAAATTGAGGATTATCTGGAGGGCAGAGGTCCAACAGCCAGCCAAGATTCATTCATCCCATAAACAACAGGTGAACAGGGTGCTATCGGGTACGTAACCCCTAAACTAGTCATAGGTGGAAAATGTCCTATTAGGTAAATATCCCATAAATTACACACAAACAGGTGGACAGCGTCCTTCTATTAGGAAATAGAAATAAGATCCCGACTACTCTCAGGTAAAATGAAAACTCCACATTGCAGGCAGAAAATAATGCATGCTTCATTTTGTAAAATCTGACCTGAGTATATCCGAGGTACACAGTTTCTTCTTTACTACAAGCACGCCTGTGCCATCGCTATCCAGCTAGTTCCTTATAAATAACGTTTCACACACAAGCAAGCAAACACACGTATGCACGCACGCATGCGTACAAACACACACACGCACAGACATACACGTACACACACAAACATCAGTGGTCGTTTTGCTCGAGATACCACAGAAACACGTCGTTCCATTGCCAAAAGGCGTCAGAGGCTAATGACCTTTCTGGAAATGCTCCCTACACCCCTCTGTGCAGAATATCCCATTAATACAATTTCTTGAGTGCCAGCAATTCCGTGCAGCTGTAACTCGGCTCCAAACAGGACGTGGAAGGGCAGGCGACGGCTACTGTACCTTTGCTTAGTCGTTGCAGGATGTGGCATCGGCATCTGAAAGAGACGGCTATCATTCTCTGTCTCAAAGTGAGTCAAGGTTCAAGAAGGGATGCCTTTTGGACGGTCGCCACGCAAGAATCCTTTATTGCAGGGCGCATCAGGGGAAAGTGCTCAACAACACCCTTTTATAGTGACTGTGGAAGCGATGCCGTGCCAGAATCAGATTTGAGAATGAGACCGCGACGCTCTCTTTCACCGAGCTGTGAACTCGCTGCAGATTAGCGGCTTGAAAATACAAGTCGTTATCTATCTCCCTTTAAATAGCGATGAAGTGGAACAGTGAGACGTTTGAGAGGTAGGGCAAGTATGAAGAGAACGAGCTTCCTTCAGTTTGTGCTAGTTTGAATCCTCGGGGCTTTTAAGTTCTTTCGATATGAGTTGTCCGTTATTTCTCTGTGCATTCCAGACAAATTGCCCATAAACCGGAAATACAATCCTGGTTTGAGTAACCTGTGCACTATGTAAACCTTTATTTCGGTGGTACACTGATTTACAATGTTAAGACTTAGAGGTGTAGACTTGTCATTGCTGTGAAATGTATTATGAGTCCCTAGTTCATAGGCATGATTTTTATTTTTCTTTTGGTTTGAAAAGAAACTGAAAAGACAATATACTAAATGGTAAAATCAGCCCATATCGTTGATGAATCTTTGGTGTCCGCAATCCCCTCTCCCCCACATCTGCCATTAAACGCTGGACTTGTTTCCATCAGTGAAATTACAATGTAATTCATCGATGATTACATATTTTAATTCTGATAGTATGGTCTGTACAGCAGATTTTTTTCCTTTGAAAAATTTCATCAAGACACTCAAGTGACCTTTTTTATTCTGATTCATCAAAGTACCCCTGGCAGTGACTTTGTAAAATACAGTTTTCCTTTTAAATTGAAGAGTTCCCCTGATTCAAAGAGAATAAAGTCCATCAGAGAAGAAGCTGCTGGAAGTATTTCACACTGTAAAGACATATGCAGAAATATGTGGTCTAGAACTCAAACATGTCATGCTGCAACTTTTTTGCTGCTTGATACAAAAGGAAAACGTGCATAGTTCTCAATTTCCATGAGCACTGTACCAGAGAAGTCTGTTTGATATAACATTATTTACTCTGTTTTAAGAGTTCTTGGATACACGGAGTTTGTTGCCAGTGGGTGACATGTAGGCTCTGCATGCACAGCAAACCATCAATCACAATCATTCTTTATCAGTTTATCAAACAACCAAAGCTGGCCCTGCCTCCATTGGTTGCGACCATAACCTGAAAATGATCAAGGAACAGGAGAAAAACACCTCAAAGGAAGATGCGGTTGCTAAAAGAAAAGCAACATCAGTTGTTTGGAATTATTTTGGCTACAGAAAGGATGATGTTGACCAAAAACAGGTACTTTGTCGACAGTGCCTAGCAATTGTTGCTACAACACGAGGCAACACGACCAATTTTTTGATCATTTAAATCGGCACCACAATGCTTTGTATGATGAGTGCAAAGCCAGATCTGAATGCCATCTGAAGCAAAAAAACTGTTTCGGATGCCTTTGCCGACTTCAGAGTGAAAAGTATTTTTTCAGCTTTTTTCTATGACTTTTATTTTTAATGCAGATGTACTCCCATACAAAATCACCACAGTCACTCTAGAATGATTAATTCTTTCAAAATAGAGCTATTCAAGCCATCTGGTGAAAATTCCTGTATTTTTTTCATATCGCAATATATATTGCAGAATAAAATATTGCGATGTCAGTTGGTTTCCAATATTGTGCAGCCCTAATGTGGACTCTGATCAGTTTTCCCAAATTATTTTTCACATTTCAGTCATACTACTGTGCAATACTAAGGCTAGCTTGGCTGCTTATATTAAATGAATGTATTAAACAATAATAAATTACAGCTTTCATGTAAACATATGTAGAAACATTGAGAGTATATGGTCACATCTGCATTGTCAAAGACGTGATAGTGTACTAGCCATGATGCTGTAAAGCAGAATTGCTCTTTATAATTAATACCTGAAGCAGGGGTTCCCAAAGTGGGGGTTGCAACCCACCAGGGGTTGTGAGACATGGGTAGAGGGTTGCGAGATGATTTCCAGTATCAAAAATCTGATGCGCCCACCCATCTCAATAGATAAGTTTAACATTACTTTATTACTAAAAAAAAAAGGAATGCATACATGGCTGTTGTGTTCTTTTGTGTTATCAAAGTGCTGACACCGATACTGTGTGAGTGTGAAGCTCAGCTGGGTCACTAACGCTGATACCGTGTGAGTGTGTACCTGACAGCCGGTTCACTAACAACAATACTGTGTGCGTGTGAAGCTCACAGCTCGGTCACTAACGCTGATACCGTGTGAGTGTGTACCTGACAGCCGGTTCACTAACAACAATACTGTGTGAGTGTGAAGCTCAGCCGGGTCACTAACACTGATACCGTGTGAGTGTGTACCTGACAGCAAGTTCACTAACAACAATACTGTGCGAGTGTGAAGCTCAGCTGGGTCACTAACGCTGATACCGTGTGAGTGTGTACCTGACAGCCGGTTCACTAATAACAATACTGTGTGAGTGTGAAGCTCACAGCTCGATCACTAACGCTCATACCGTGTGAGTGTGTACCTGACAGCAAGTTCACTAACAACAATACTGTGTGAGTGTGAAGCTCAGCTGGGTCACTAACGCTGATACCGTGTGAGTGTTTACCTGACAGCCGGTTCACTAATAACAATACTGTGTGAGTGTGAAGCTCACAGCTCAGTCACTAACGCTCATACCGTGTGAGTGTGTACCTGACAGCCGGGTTCACTAACAACAATACTGTGTGAGTGTGAAGCTCAGCCGGGTCACTCACGCTGATACCGTGTGAATTTGTAGCTCACAGCCGGTTCACTTACACTGATAGTGTGTGTGTGTAGTGCAGCTCATAGCCGGCTCACTAATGCTGATACTATGTGAATGAGTAGCTCACAGTCGACTCACTAACACTGATAGTGTGTGAGTGTGTAGTGCAGCTCATAGTTGGCTCACTGACGCTGATACTGTGTGAATGAGTAGCTCACAGTCGACTTACTAACGCTAACAGTGTGTAGTGTGGCTTTTAGCTGGCTCACTGACGCTGATACCATGTGAATGAGTAGCTCACAATCAACTCACTAACTGATAGTGTGTGAGTGTGTAGTGCAGCTCATAACCAGCTCACTAACACTTATAATGAATAAATTTATCCCAGCTTCATGGCAGCTTTGACAGGAACCTGAACTCTACGTGACCTAGGCTTGTCACAATAATTATGTTATCGACTTATCATACAATGTATGGAAATGACCGTTATATTGCCCATTGTGTTTACATGTGTGTTAGTTTACATAATGTCATCAAAATGAATGTCATCAAAATTTTAGCCAGTTGCACTGCCTCTGTCCTTTCATCTGCTCTCTGTTTCAGAGACGGGGGCCGATGGTTCTGTGTTGAATCTGCGTCGTAGGCATGGCATTGCAGTTTACCTTTGCAAGCACGCTGTCTACTTTGTGGGTAGTTAGCTTGCTAACATGCTAACGTTTGATAGTTGGCTGGCAGATGCCTCGAAAATCACCTTGGACGTATTTTTTGGTTACAATAATGGGTTTATCAGATTGTACAGTGTCTATGTCTCAGAAACTTTTTCAAAATCTAAAAAAAGCCAAACAAATTACATTTATACACAAACACAACCATCTACACAACAGCTAACTTTGTTTATTTTTGTACGCAGACCAGGCACAGGTATAACAGGCACAGGCTCACAATGGCATAGGCCACTTGCAAAATTTATGGCATAGGCTCTGTGTAGATTCAACACAGTACCCGGTGCAGCTCCTCCACACACAGAGAGTGGACAGTGAAAGGTGAAGATAATGTGTTACTCGAGCCAGAAAGTTTGGAAGAATGAGTGACTTGGTTTCAAAGCTGCATTCCACAGCTCTGGTGTGGGAACATTTTGGCTTTAAGCCTAAATTGTTAACAAAGGTCCTAACCATTCAGAAACTGGATTGGCAGTATATTGCCTGTTAAGGAATGAATGACTGTCTATACCTCTATGCCAAATGTTTCATAGTTAGTGCAATCTTTGTTAATGGAGCCCATATGAGTCCATTTTATGTATTGTTTTGGTTGTGTGGTTTTATTTCTTTTTTTTTTTATTTATTTATTTAGGATATTTACATTTTTTGACATTCCAATTCCAATGTCTGAATATTCTTAAGAATTAAAAGTTCCTTGCTCTTTTAAAAGGCGTACTTGCCTTATTATGCTATTATATTGTCATTATATCAATGGCAATAATATAGTTTATCGCAATTATTTCTGGGAAAATTTCTGTGATTGAGTGTGTATAACCAAAAATAAAGAACAAACATAAGCTCAAAGAAAAGAATAATGACCCTCTCTTGCAGGGAAAACAATAATTAATACATATAAAAGTGAAGCAACAAACAAAATCAGGTAATTCAAATTCTCAATCAGGTGTATTAATGAGAATAATGAAAAGCAGCACTTTACAGTAATACTTGTACAGTGCACCATTGGTAAATGAACAGAATATGGATTAGCTGTAACTGAGAGTCTTAAGTAAAATTAAAGAAATGTTGGCACACTTGTGGAGATCCAGTTGGAGGTTTGAGGAGTTTGAGGATGTCTACTCACTGTCCCAACCACAAAGCATCCTCAGTTGTAATGTCCTGAAGTGGTGGAGTCCTGTGGCACAGCAATCCTTCGACACCAGTCCCAGTGGTTTCAGATCTCCAGAACATTGAAGCTCTGGCCTGCCACCAAGGCAGTTTTCTCCTCCCCAAAAAAACTCCATTACAGTTTTAATTTTTCCCCAAATCAAAAACATGCCCCCTGAATTTTCACTGGAATAGCAATAACCTAATTGGACAAACAATCTAAAATTAAACTGATTTGAACTTATTCCCACCTGTTTCTAAGGAACAAAGCAGGTGCACAGCATTGTTTCACATTTTAACCTTGGGCCAACCAATCAGGACCCAGTACAAGGCTTGAACAGAGTTCACTGAAAGGGTTTCAGGACTTTTCCACACTGCATAGCAAACCTTACATTACATTAGAATTACAGCTCAGTTTTTCTTTTAATGTAAATAAATAAATAAATAAATAAATAAATAAATAAAGCAGTCATATTTACTTTTGCATGTACACATTATTATTTTTATCCCTTACATTGATTTTTGCACTTCTTGTTGTAAGCATACATTTTCTGTACTTTTTCATTTAAGTCAGCTGGGCAATCTCTTGAGGAATGTCAAGCAGAATCTGAGGCACTCAAGCTCCACGGCAACTTAATTAGCCTTAATTCCACCAGATGCAGATCTGTGATGTCGCGTAAGCATCGCCTTTTTGTTCTGTCCTCTGCGCGGTTTCATACCCGTGAAACCGCGCAGGTGCGTTTCAGAAGTGGAGCGTCTTGTTGTGTTGCTGATTTTTCCTTGATTTTTGTGCTTCTACAAATGTTTCTACCTGAAAATATCTGTACAAAATGTACGGGTATGCATCGTTAACGTCCACAATACATTCTGTGAAATCGGATATTATGCGATTTGGACATTATGCGAATACCGTATTACCACACACACTTAGCAAAACTATATTGGATACTGTAATGTACCAGTATTGACTAAATAGCCAAGATACTGTACACATACAGTACTGTATGTCAGCAAATGTATCTTTAATATATGGGTTAAATAGATTACATCCCCTACGTTCAGTTCTCCGGTCGAGATTTCTTAACTCTGTTATAACCTAATGGGACCACGGACATACATGCCCGAACAGAGTTTATGCGGCGCATACCTGTAATGATTTCTTAATATAGCAAATGTATGTATGGTAGAAAATTTGCTTAGTGTAGCCAATTTATATGGTAGCTTTTACTACGTTATATTCACCTTCCACTCCCAAAACTTCAGCAATTGAATTCCATGCCCTCTCCTTCCTGCTACTGTCCTTATAGAAAGGATCTGAGGTGTCATACAACAACTTGTATTTCTCTACTTCAAGGATTAACTTTTCATCATCCATATTCTTCTCTTCTGGCCTGGTACCACAGGTTATGGTCGGTTGTTGTAGTGATGTGATGGGGTTGTGGGATAAACTCATGAATATTCATTAGGAAAGTGCTACCTGATTGGCCAGTTGAACTGCTTTCAGAAGCATCCCAGAAGCGGCATGCGTCAAAAATAGACTAGGCGTGTATCATTACCAAAGCAGTGCGATGAGCCGCTTCTGGGACGCTTCTGAAACATGCCGTGGCTCACTTGGTGGATTAGCAAGCATTGACGAGAGTGGAGGCGATCAGCTCTGGCAACGCGAATGGAACGTTAACGGAATTCAGACGGACCTGGGGTTAGGCAACATGTGACTGGTGATGTGTCTGTATTTTGGAAAAGAAGAAAACGCTTGTGATCACTTGACTCATGTGTGAAGGCTGCCTCCCTCTGGGTCTGCAAGATCAGGTTGTTGTAACAGGATGAACAGTTTGGCAGTGTTCAGGTGGGGAAAAAGACATGGGCTTCTATCAATACCAAGAAAAGACTTGTGTTCTTGAGAGGAAGGGTCTTGCAATCTATTCCCTGTATATTTTACACTCTGGTTTTAAAACAGGCCTTGCCTGTGGGTTTTGCTGGATCGTCAATATTGACTGGAATCCTGGAAAATAACCAGGCTCTCTTCTAGTGTAAAACAAACACTTACTCACATAGGTATTACTGAAAGCCTGATATCGCCCATATTTAAACGTTAAAGTGCTGTTGTAGTTTTGAAATTGGTGTTTAACCTAAGTGGGTACATGTATACCTGAGGTACAAACCATACACTTTACTGCTAAGATATTGCAAGGCAACGGTTGCCAGCAAATCTATATAATTTTGTGACACTTTCAAAGATAATGAACAGTACATGTGCATCTACTGACTAACTTCATTACATAATGACTAATCTTCACACCACAGTGCACAAGTAATATTGCATGGCTTTGATTTATTTGTATCCTGAAATGTATAATACAGTAAAAGATACACCTGGTGCAAAGGCAAATGAGGCCTTCTTGGTATGCCACAGCACTGGCAGGAAGCACTGAGTGCCACACAGATTACTAGAGAGTAATTCAACTGTGTATCACATTATTGAAATAATATCCTTTAATTAGTATAGTATATGACAATATAATGAACATAAAATATTTTATGTACTGTAATTTTTTCTCTAAAAAGAGATTACATTTGTATCACAACAGCTTATGGGCTGTATTCTGTGGTGCATAGTGGAAGCACATTTAGGGAATGTCCTAGTGCTAGTTATTTGGTGGTGAATTGGAACACAGCTCCAAGTGCAATTGTCAACGGGTTTGGACATCCCTGGGCTTTTATAAACCAATCTCCCATTCTCTTCAAACGCCTCCTGCATTTGCACCTAGTTGCATTGTGTATTACTGTGGTATCTGTGAATCTCCATACCTGACAAAATAAGAAAATAATGAGTATGCAAATATGAAAATGTATAATTTACATTATAATTAAAAATTAACATATGTTAATTTTGTTTGCTTTAAATGCATGACAACAGTGACAACTTTGAGTAATACCCATTGGGTTTTATTAGTCAGACTGTCACAAAGTTCAAACTGTGGACTTATGTTACAGTGTGGATCAATGTTACATCCTCTTTAATAAATATACACTGTGTCCAGCATGTCATGGAGCACACTGCATTACAGCAGAGTGCAGAAGTCTCTCTTGAGTTGTACTTATAAGTAAGGCTTTTCTGTTGAGAGGGTTGAGAATGCAATGAACATGGGTAAACATAAAAATGTTTTTGCCTTTTTTATTTAGTGACACTGCGCTGAATTGTTAAATTTAGCAGAGACTCAAAGAAAGAAACACTCTGCAAAATAAGAAATACACAACTGACCAACAGTGAAAAAGAATGTATTTATTTATCTAACTTGCTACACTGTACCTTTGGGACAAAAACATTTAAAAGAAGAGAGAGATGACATGTCACTTTAAGTGGAGATTGTACTGAGATAGCCAATTTATATTAAAAAAAATGACCAAAAGAGGTTAAACGTAAAATCCAGAAAATCCTAGCTTCTCATTGGTCAAAACTAGTTTTTGCCGAATTTTTCACAGAAAAAAGCCAAATCCACACAATCTTTTGTTCTCATCTTTGGTCTCTCTGAGTAATTGCTCAGCTGAATTTCACAAGAATCATATGTGGGAGACTCATTGAAATCTATTTAGTGTTTTGCCATGCACATGCAACACCATAATGTACCTATGCGTTAAGATTGTGAGTAAAACTAATTTCACGTTGTAGTAGTTATATGTTATTCCTGAATATTAGTCTTTTTTTGAAAAATGGGAAAACCTATACTTGCTTGTTTTTCTACCTTGGCTGTTAATTAAAAAAAGTCAGAATTAAACATATTGTTATTTTACCATTTTCTCTCTTTATGTCAATCACCTTAAAGGACCAATGGTGTTGCATATTAAATGCAAATGTGTTAAAAAATGGTGAGAACGACCAAACGTGAATACTAAACATATTTTAAGTACTTCCCTGCAACCAAACTCTTAAAAACTTCTGTGGGTATACATGAAAACTCAAAATACAATGTTTCAAGTTTTTAGGTAGGGACTCACTTGCTAAAGAAAACAGCTTTGCATTTGCAAAACATTTGAATTGGCACTCTTGTGGTTCTTGTCCAACCAGATTGTTGGAAATATAAGGATTATTGCTTAGCTGTCAAATTGTGCCAACGCCCATCCATGCTGTAGGTCTATTATTTTCACTATAGATCTTAAGGGTTTGTGACATGTAACCAGTGGTGGATTTGTAAAAACAATTCAAGGGGGATGGTCAACCTCGGAGTGGAGGGATGGTGGTATATGCCTACATTTGTTTATATTGCATGCATAATCATAAGAAAAAAAGACAGAAAAATGTACTTGTAACTCATATTATAAATACAAAACTATCAAAAATCTATGCAATTATTTACAATATTATTTTATTTATATAATAACACCAATGATGTTACAAGTGCAGAATTTAAAAAAAACATACAAACTACACTCTGCACTCACAACTGCATACAAGTTACTGCTTAACATATCCTTTATATTCAATACATCACCCTCTCATTAGAATCTGAAATCGGTCTTGTTATTTCAAGCAAATACATACATTAGATGGCTCACTTGTTTTGTTTGCTCACAAGTGAACTGGTTAGCTGCCATGCAATATATATGAAATGGAGAAGGGAGAAGACAATATTACAAGGGGGATAAAGGGGATGATTGGAGTCAAAATGTTTTCCAAGGGGATGGCATCCCCTCGCATCCCCCCTCAACTTGAGCCCTGCATGTAACTAACCAATTAGTAATCCATGTAAATAATTCAGTACATAGAGAGCCATTTCAGAGCGCATTTGAGTAAAACAAGTTCAGTGATTGAGTAGCTGGAGCCACAGTTCCAGGCCTCTGCATTTTAAATGTAAATCCAGATGGTAAGCCAAACTGATTCAGTGCCCTGGCCTTCTCTGTTGACTTCCTGGTATGGAACTATAATTGTTTTTAATTGGAATGACTTTTCATTTCCTTTCATCTCATGGAGCCTGGGCCTCCCTCTGGATACCTTTTGAGCATAACATTAGCATCCTCTTCTCTGCTGTGGCATAGTTCTGGGCACTCAGCTGCTTTTGTTTAAAACACTAACAGTTAGCAAATGGGCTTCAGTGTCTTGCACCAGGGCTCAAAGTTTGTGTGGTGAAAATATTTCTTTTTAATTTACATTTAGCCTGTGTCACTGTGTATGTCTTTGTCTTGGCTTTACAGACATCCAATTATGAGCAATTAAGAGCCACTTTTCTCATTAGTCTTAAATTATAAGACCTTTGGGAATACATTCTTCTAATATAATTAGATGAATCACATTTTCCAGGGTGACTTTCTGAATCTGACACAACTGCACTCTTTCATAAACTGATTTACATATTTCCTTCCTGACATTGCTTTTAAATATTACATACAGTGGAGATATCACTGATGCCATTTCATCACATAACTACACACATAAGAGATTTCACAGATGCCATTAATCACATAACTACATACAGAAAAGGCCACCACCATGCTCAACATTTTATGAGAAATGTGAGTCAACACCATTAACAAACAATCAAAAAGCAACTCTTCTGCTTCTGGGCTGAAACCTTATCACATCTCTCAAGCTGATTAGTAAGAGAAATACATAATATTCGTGTTCAGGACCATTGACCCTTTACCAGAGTCGCTGAAATATAGTATAAGATAAATAGGCAACCTATGTGTCAAAATTATATACAATACATATCATGTACTGATCCACCTCATCTACATCTTGGGTGTATAGTTATGAACAACTATGCTCCCTAAAGCTGTGAATACATGTATATCTCTTATAGGCCTATAGGTACATATATTCTGGGAAATCCCCTCTGTTCACCTCCTTTGTTGTCTTACAACCAAATTCCACTGCCAGATCCGGCCACCTTCACATCTACCTCAACGGGTGTGGCTTTGCTGCCTCTACTGACAAACAGCAGCTCCAGCGCAGCTAAAAAACCCATACATACTGCAGCTTTAGACTGTCTGTGCAGACTGTGCAGCTGAAATACCCATACACACTGCAGCTTTAGACTGTCTGTGCAGACTGTGCAGGTGAAATACCCATACACACTGCAGCTTTAGACTGTCCGTGCGGACTGTGCAGCTGAAATACCCATACATACTGCAGGTTTAGACTGTCTGTGCAGACTGTGCAGCTGAAATACCCATACATACTGCAGCTTTAGACTGTCTGCTCTGTGTATGTAGCTAAAATTCCCATACATACCACAGCTTTAGACGGTCTGTGCTGACTGCCCAGCTGAAATACCCCCACATACTGCAACTTTACACTGTCTGCTCTGTCTATGAAGCTAAAATTCCCATCCAAACAGCTTTACACTGTGCAGCTAAACTGTAGATGGGGCAGTATAAACACAGTGGGCATGTTCCAATACTCAAAAGTTGTATCCTCCTCTCCTCCATGGCCCAGAAACTGATTTATGTGTCCTCCCTCCCTTCAATGTTCCAGAATCATTAGAGGTGAGTAAAGGATGGTAAATCTTGCCTCCTCGTCTCCTCCAAACGAAGGACACATCGATGGTCTTTTCACATTTCTGGGTGACATCATTGTGCTCACCACCAGTCAGATTAAAAGGCTATCCCACAAAATATTTTACCATTGAAAAGTTTAAAACATGGTAAGGGATTTACCAACATTCAAGTATCGGTGCCAGAGCAGTAAACAGTAATTGGATAATTTACATTAATAGGAAAACATTACTGTTTGCTTTTTGACACATACCCACGTGAACATGATATATTCCTGTTTTTGAGTTGTGAATGGCAATTTTACCAATGGAGCTTGTAACTACAGTGGCAGGTATATTTTTTTTTGCTTTTACATATGTTTAAGTTAAATCATAAGCAAAGTTTGAGAAACTGACATTCATATTTAATGCATAAAAAGGGCTGGCAGTGTATGAGAAGCATGATTGGCTAAGGTATCCCCGGGAATCAGTAAAAGTTACTACTTCATCAATAGCCGATGTCGATTTTGATGATGGGAGAATCAGATTAGCTTTTCAAATTTTTGTAGCATCTGCTCCTTTCATCTTCTCCTCCACTCGTTTCTTCCCCTACTTTCCTCCACATATTACCTGGTAGGAGAGGAGAGGTAATAGGGGAGTCGAGGAAAGGAGAAGATGAGCAAAAGTATTGGAACACACCCAGTTACTCTTCCCACTTTAATACCATTTTCAGTCCCTTCCACCAGAAAAAGGTACTCAGCTCCCCCACTGGAAGTGTCTGTCCCCCATCAGAGGCATGGTAAGTGGCAATGGGTGCTGTTATCATTCACTGGGACAAGGCTGTCCGGACAGAAATGAAAAATAAATGACATTTGCTTACCTGAAATGGAGGGAAAGGTGTGGTCACCAACATGGAAAAGAAAGAAAAGAGACCTTTACAGACAGGCAAGGAAAATTACCTTAAGCTTTTCCTGTCTTAGGAATGATGGGTAACATAGTCATTTGGTGAAGCTCTTATACAGTAACACACATTACCACAGGCACAGGAGGTCTACAACAGGGCTGCAGTAAAGGAGTTCAGAATTGCCTTTTAAAAATGTAATCACTACTTTTACAAACCTATGATTGTTTCACGTGTCTTTCTTAAACAGTTTCCTAGTGGCTGAAAATCCTGTGTGGCTCCTTTAGGTTGGATGCTACAAGCATCAGAGAGAATAGCTGGCATGTCTGAGGTGCTGCATGTTATAGCACAGTGGCAAGTATGACCACTAAGCTAGGTTGTGAAGTGGAAAAAAAAACACAAACTCAAACTCAGACTACTTTATTTTTTCCCTTTTTAGGGCAGAAGGAAAAACACAAATATATACCAGAAATAACTAAAAGGAATGTAATAAAGGAAAATGTAGCAATGTAGCCAATCATATGGTAAACAATCACAGTTTCAGAAAACAACAACAAAAACATCACCTCTCTCTACAGCCTGGTAGGCTGTGCTTTTCTGCGTGGCCTGCCAAAGACAATGGCTTACACCTGGGTGTTTCAACTCCGATGGGCTCTCCAGGCTCGGGGAGGGAATAATCACAATATCCAAAAAATGTCTTTTTTTGTGGTGGAAGGCGCACTGTAAAACTACATATATTTAGGTTTATATCAGCCTGGCTATTGAACCAGCAGAGTGAAAGCAGTCATTGTGCTCCCGCTGATGTAGATACTCTGTGCCAAACGGCAGACTGATGCAACCGCTTATTGCCAATTCTGTTTGAAGGCACAGGGAGTCAGCCTTCCAAATTATGGGGTGATTTTCTGTTTGCAAATTTAAAAATTGCTAAGGCTCCAAAGGTTCTAGTGCTTTTGGGATGATGAATGTGAGTGCACAGTATTATCCAACCATAATTTAGCATCCTCTCAATCGGAATGTTCCAACAAACAGATACATTGCTGCAGAATTATACTGTCTTCAAAGATAAACACATTTCAAACTCTGCAACACAAAACAACCCAAACAGCAGAGGGAATGAGGCCTGTGTGTCTCAGGGAGGGAGGCCTGTGTGTCTCAGGGTGGGAGGCCTGTGTGTCTCAGGGTGGGAGGGCTATGTGTCTCAGGGTGGGAGGCCTGTGTGTCTCAGGGTGGGAGGCCTGTGTGTCTCAGGGTGGGAGGGCTGTGTGTCTCAGGGTGGGAGGCCTGTGTGTCTCAGGGTGGGAGGGCTGTGGGTCTCAGGGATGTAGGGCTGTGTGTCTCAGACTGGACACACATACACCTCAGACTCGGTTCCAATGAGGGACACACAGCCCTTAAGGTGTGATGAACTGCACATACACTGGTTGAGTCAGAGCTGTGTAGCATTACACATTGGGCCTCATTTATCAATATTTTTGTAAAACTGTGTAAATTTACGCATCAATGGACACAAACTAACAAATTCTGCCGGATTTATCAAACACATGTAGACACAGCATTTGTTTGTGTCCCGGTTGATAAATACCAATCAATAGTAAATGAGAAGCACATTCACAGAATTTTTGATTAGCATAAATCGATGCCCCTGAAATACCACATAAGGAGCATGGAATCCCTTTGTTGGCAATGAAAAGAGACGGCAGAGAAAAGGCAAAAGGAACAAAAAACTTTTCTGAAGTGCTGATTGAAGTTCTGTTAATGGAAGTTGAATCCAAAAAAAAAAATACTTTGTTCAGTAGTGTAAGTAGTGGAGTGTCGGGGCCGGGGAAGACCAAAGCCTGGCAAGAAATACAGTAACTGTTGCAGAAAATACAGTGTCAAATTTTTTGCATATGCTGCAACAGGTTAAAAGAAAATAGTTTGACATGAAACTGGAGGCGAAGGAAAAAAATCCAAGCCCGCATAATAGTTCTAATTTGAACTAATTATTTTACTTGGGATGTGTAGGAATTTGCTATCTAATTTTCTCCTGTCTTTGAAAAATAAATCTAAATATTACAATTGTTGTCATTATTTTCATACATGGTAAAATGATGTAAGAGTTTGTGTTTGAAAAGGAAAGGGACTGCAGAGGAAAGGCAAGGGAGGGCACACTGTTATAGAGAATCCTAAATACGTGATAGTTCTAATTTGAACAAACTATTTTACTTGGGATTCGTTCCAAGTTGATTTTGGAAAAATGTGACAGTCCCAATGATTTATTGCAAGTGTCATTACCAATAGCCAGCCATGCCCCTCCTTGCAGCCTGGGTACAGCTGCCCCCCGTTATACAAAAACTTACCTTCAGAGTTGGAGGGTGATTGATCCAAGACTTAATTATATGGCAATATTAAATCTAATGAATGTTAGGTTAGAAAATACAACATTTGCCTGATTTAATGTGACTTCCAGTGTAAACAACGCCCACTTCTGGTCTTCTGTCCAAATACAGATACAGAGACAGATCATTTTGTTGGTTGAACAGATACAGATAATGACATCCCTGTAAACCTCCATTGCATACAGTGATATTCTATGCACTGTATGGAAGATTTCCCTTCACTAGTGGCATATAACTCCCCTTTGAGCCCTATAAACTCTGGTGGTCAGACTGGCACAAACATTCTTGCACAGTGCATAAACTACCTGTGTAGAGACAGCTCTTTAGGGTCTGCAGTATTTGGTGTTGCAACAAATCTCAAATACTCTCAAATCCTAATTTTAGGGAGCAATGGAAAAAATAAACACAATCTAAAAATAGACCATATGTTTGCTTGGCCTTGAATAGAGTGGCACTGGAAGAGACCAAAATAATGAGCAAATAAAGATTTACTGTGCACAACAACTGAAACTGAACAAACCCTAACCCTAACTGACACCACAACTTTACCTCTGTGTGTACATTACCTTCATTCAACATTCAGTGTGAAATATATAAGATAAAGAAATGTATTTTAATAAAAAAAATTCCCTTCCTTGAAAAACAGTAAAAACGGCAAAGCGTACTGGGAGAAACATAGCTTTATTTGTGTATGAGTGAGCAAAGGAATGACTCATTCCCCCACTGCCTTGCAGTTTCACATGTCACTTCCATGCTCATCCTCAGAGCCCTTACTTATTTGGACGTATATGAAGAGAATGGAGCTGTGCAGAGCCTTTTGCTGGGCTCAGTGTTCCCCTTCGGCAAGTTCCAGCCAACTTTACATAAGAACCTCTGAAAGATTTGGTGCTTACATGGGTACTCCTTCGGAACATTAAAGAGATTAAACTAATACTAAGATTAAACTAATAACCTAAAACTCTGGTTAGACAAACTGTCATTCCACAGTGGTAAATGTATGAGTTTGTGTTTGAACTCAGTGTTTGTGTGTACATTTGCATTTGTCTGCAAATGATCTGAGTGAGTGTGTGTGTGTGTCTCTGTGCATGACTGTGTGGCTGTGCAGACCCATGCATTATCTATGTATCACAAATTTATATTTATATAGGAAAGGTTATGGTAGAACTGGTCTTATTATAACTTAATAATAACTCACTCACTGTGATATTGTTTAGGATAATAAGACCAGTTCTAGTAGGGACAATAATGGGCAGATAGAGTCTGTATGCTCAATCCAATGCTGCAAACACCACATTTTTTCTTGACCAAATGTTGATCTTTTTTATGATGAACACATTCACAGCTCCGGCCTGAATAGAGCAGGAGCTAAAAGGGGGAAGTGCTTCCATCCCCAATCATAGGAAACAGCAGGAATGATGTCACAATGCAATTGGTGGCATTGGCTCAGATGGATAGGGTTACACCTGTCTGCACAGCTTTGTCCGTTGACTGGTGCTTCACAACAGGATAGAGTTGATGAGCACTAATACTAATGTGTCCAAAATACGTTACAGAAATGAGACTGGGTAAGGGAATACATACAAGCACAGCTCTAGTACAATCAAGGGTACATGTCACAGAACACAAACTGATCTGAGATAGTATTTCTCTGTAGCTTCAACAAAGAAAACAAAAGCCCCACCAAGGGAGGAATTAAACCTGTCAGCGTGTACTGAGTCTGCTGTGTCATTTGAATCAGCTGAGATTTTTGCCAGGAGAAAATAATGACGTTAATACAGTTCATCCCCTATCCTATGCTCGGTGTTTTATGGTAATCATTACCAGGTGGGGTTATGTTTTTACATACTTCCAAATCAGCACACACACTTCAGCAAGCTGCTGGCTGCTGATATCATTACAGACAGCACTGCTCACAGCTGCTCACAGCTGCTCACAGCTCTACTGCTGCCACTGCCCAAAGTTCCACTGCTGCCACTGCTCACAGCTCCACTGCTGCCACTGCTCACAGCTCCACACTGCTGCCACTGCTCACAGCACCACACAGCTGCCACTGCTCACAGCTCCACACAGCTGCCACTGCTCACAGTTACACAGCTGCCACTGCTCACAGCTCCACACAGCTGCCACTGTTGCCACTGCTCACAGCTCTGCTGCTGCCACTGCTCACAGCCCCACTGCTGCCACTGCCCAAAGCTCCACTGCTGTCACTGCTCACAGCTCCACTGCTGCCACTGCTCACAGCACCACACTGCTGCCACTGCTCACAGCTACACAGCTGCCACTGCTCACAGCTCCACATCTGCCACTGCTCACAGCACCACACAGCTGCCACTGCTCACAGCTCCACAGCTGCCACTGCTCACAGCACCACACAGCTGCCACTGCTCACAGCATCACACAGCTGCCACTGCTCACAGCTCCACAGCTACCACTTCTCACAGCTCCACACTGCTGCCACTGCTCACAGCACCTCACTGGTGCCACATCTCACAGCTCCACAGCTGCCACTGCTCACAGCACCACACAGCTGCCACTGCTCACAGCACCACACTGCTGCCACTGCTCACAGCACCACACTGCTGCCACTGCTCAGAGCTACACAGCTGCCACTGCTCACAGCACCACACTGCTGCCACTGCTCACAGCTACACAGCTGCCACTGCTCACAGCACCACACAGCTGCCACTGCTCACAGCTCCACAGCTGCCACTGCTCACAGCACCACACAGCTGCCACTGCTCACAGCACAACATAGCTGCCACTGCTCACAGCTACACAGCTGCCACTGCTCACAGCACAACATAGCTGCCACTGCTCACAGCTACACAGCTGCCACTGCTCACAGCACTACATAGCTGCCACTGCTCACAGCTACACAGCTGCCACTGCTCACAGCACCACACAGCTGCCACTGCTCACAGTACCACACAGGTGCCACTGCTCACAGCACCACACAGCTGCCACTGCTCACAGCACCACACAGCTGCCACTGCTCACAGCACCACACAGCTGCCACTGCTCACAGCACTACACTGCTGCCACTGCTCACAGCACCACACAGCTGCCACTGCTCACAGTTACACAGCTGCCACTGCTCACAGCACCACACAGCTGCCACTGCTCACAGCACCACTCTGCTGCCACTGCTCACAGCTACACAGCTGCCACTGCTCACAGCTCCACTGCTGCCACTGCTCACAGCACCACACTGCTGCCACTGCTCACAGCTCCACAGCTGCCACTGCTCACAGCACCACACTGCTGCCACTGCTCACAGCTCCACAGCTGCCACTGCTCACAGCACCACACAGCTGCCACTGCTCACAACTCCACAGCTGCCACTGCTGACAGCTCCACAGCTGCCACTGCTGACAGCACCACACAGCTGCCACTGCTCACAGCACCACACTGCTGCCACTGCTCACAGCTCCACAGCTGCCACTGCTCACATCACCACACAGCTGCCACTGCTCACAGCACCACACAGCTGCCACTGCTCACAGCACCACACTGCTGCCACTGCTCAGAGCTCCACAGCTGCCACTGCTCACAGCACCACACAGCTGCCACTGCTCCCAGCTCCACAGCTGCCACTGCTCACAGCACCACACTGCCGCCACTGCTCACAGCTACACAGCTGCCACTGCTCACAGCTCCACTGCTGCCACTGCTCACAGCACCACACTGCTGCCACTGCTCACAGCTCCACAGCTGCCACTGCTCACAGCACCACACTGCTGCCACTGCTCACAGCTCCACTGCCACCACTGTTTACAGCCTTACTGCTGCCACTGCTCATAGCTCCAATGCTACAACACTCTGCTTTGATTTGTCCTTCTCTCTTTCATGCAGATTTATAAGCATTTAAATCCTTTTTTCCAAGCATTAATTGATGGAAATAATGTATATCCTACATTATTAAGTACACTATTATATTCAGTGACATAAAGGTAAAACTTATATATTTTTATAAATAATACTCCCTCTAGTAGTTGACAAATGACCACAATGTTGTTTGATGTTTCCCTTTTCCTTCAAGTCAGACATGATGAGGAAATGTCATCTCAGTAAAAGTCCCTCACCAGTCAGAGAAGCTACAGCAGAGCATTTTTCCCAAATACACAACAGTAACACTTCATTTGAGAAGGGGCTGCACATGCAGGCTTTGAATATGACATTTAAAATGTTTAAAAAATGTCCAACGGAACAAACAGCTGGCTCAATTATGGTGGGAGCGTCAGTTGGAGCAGAAACCATCAAATGTGTGGCCCTCCAGGAACCAAGTCTGACGCTCTCATTAAATAACCTAGTTGCTAAGGTTACAGGCAACTCTGCACTAATGTGCAGCAACAGCAGAGTGCCCTTGGCAGAGTCAGGCTGGCAGCACAGTCCTGCCTCCTACACTAATGTCTGATGGGAAGGATGAGATCGCCCTGATGCATGGAGAGGAAACGTCCCACACAGCCAAAGTAGAGGTGCTTTGGGGTACGTGACGATCCCCCTCTGACCCTCTAAATCACTAAGGCCCATTGAATAGATCTGCTCCTCTCAAGCACAAAAACTACTTGGAAAAACAGTCAGTTCTTCTAAGAAGCCTTTCAATATCCTTTAATATGACTCAACAAAAAAGAGGGACTAGACATAAAGACTTTTATGTGCTACTAAGGGTTTTATGATACGTTGGTTTATTGCCATTCGTGAACTTAACATGATGCACTAACAGTCAGGCATTTCATAAAAATTCCCAGAAGTCCCCTCTCAACTTGACAGCTGCATAGAACTTTTCCTCCACACAGATATGCATGGTGTGAAGAGAGCTTGAAAATTATACACTGTAGATAAACTGAGAAAATTGGTGAGTATCTGGCAAGTAAAGATCAGAGGATCACAGCTGAAGAGTAGGGGTGTTATTATCAGAGCACCATATTAAGAGTCCTCTCACCAGCCAACAGGATGCCTGGACCTGTGTTTTTCCCACATGGGAGATGGAGCAGATGTCACACAAACGGCAGCACCACAGTTGTCAGCTGTGGTCTGTGGAAATGGCCAGCCATCAGTACTGTGGAGACTGAGCCTCCAGGATGCACAATGACCCCATCTGTCCACAACTCATGGTCCTCTTTTATTAGCTTCCAGCGACACCCACACCCACACAGCTATCCAGGCAGTGGGCCGTTTCCACAAAGTGCTCCTTCAGTGCCCTGATTAGTGGTATTGAATCTGTTGTGCAGGCAAATTGCATGGACAGTATAAAAATGACTGGAGTTTGAAGTTAACTGAAGCAAAAGTTGAAACTATGGGAGAATACCAGTGTTTTTACTAGATCTATCTGTCTGTCCATCCATTCGTCTGTCCATCTGCTGATCACTTTAATGTACTGATTGACTAATTGGTATAGCAAAGAAATAATGGGCCACATTCACCAATATCCGTTTTTTCTTAAATTTGTTCTTCAGAAAGGTCCTAAGAAAGCTATAAATAATCACAAGTTAATTTTAAAGCCTTTATTTACAAACAAGCAATTAATTGCTGTTGAACTTGGACAGCAAGTCAGTTGTCTGGTCACAGAGTGGGTCAGGATGCACATCCTCTTGTTGTTGTGGTGGCTGAAGGGGAAGCGGTACACCACGTTTCATGGCGATGTTGTGCTAGACACAGCAGACCATGATTATCCTGAAAACCAAAAATGATGAAAAGATGCCCAAAGATTATAAAATGCAAAAAATTGTGATAGAATTTGGCTGAGGTAGTCTACAGGCTCTCTAATGTTTTTGCAAGAATAAAATACAATTTCTCAGCTGTCAGGGTGGCTGGTGGATGCCTGTGATATGCCAAAATAATTATTGAAAAAGATTTTTGCAATTTAAATCATATAATATTATACAACTTATAGAATTTAAGAAAATGCAATAACCAATTATTTCACACAAACATGTCAGCACTCAAATGTGCATAAGTGTACTTGAGTGTGTGTAGAATCAGAATCTTACCGAACAAATCCCAAATAAGAAAACATTGGTGAAGCACAGAATATTCGTGAAAACTGTGTAAATGGGTTTTAAGAAGAAAATTCTTCTTAAGAACGGTGAATGAGGCCCAATGTTTTCTTTTTTTCTTGCTGATGGCATTAAAGGGTTAAATGTACAAAAGTGGGCAACACAAAAAATCAACTGCTAAAATCTGTTCTCACAGACTAGGGACAATTTGAGAAATGTCAAATGAAATGTTAAAATGAAGTAAGAGGTTTTTATGTGTTAGCTTTATGCTGAAACAGATTATTGCATTGTAAAAAGAAACATGATTTCTAAATGTTTCTTTTGTTCATATCCTGGAATACAAAGCCAAGTCTTTGGTGTCCTTGTAGTAAAACACAACCATTCATCTGTTCATTGCTGGAAGATGATCACTGTGGCTCTCAAACATGCAAAATCTGCTCTGTCAGCATCTATAATCACTGAAGATAAAAAGAGGACACCACAGTGCAACTGCACCTAACATCAGAACTAGCACAGAGCACACAGCACCAGCACCTATACACACCACCAGAACAGTGCACATAGCACCAGCACCTACACACACCACCAGCACAGAGCACACAGCACCAACACACACCACCAGCACAGGGAACAAACACAGAGGACACAGAACCAGCACAGTGCATGCATCACCAGTGCAGAGCACCAGCACAGAGCACACAACACCAGCACAGAGCACCATCATACACACCAGTCCACAGCACACATCACCAGCACAGAGCACACAGCACCAACACACACCAGCAGCACAGAGCACCATCACACACACCAGCCCACAGCACACACCACTGGCACAGAGCACAGAGCACCAACACACACCACCATTACATTATGGGCATTTGTTAGACGCTCTTATCCAGAGCGACTTACAAGGCATGAGCACAGAGCACCAGCACCAGCACCAGCATGCCAGCACAACACTGAGCACAGTGCATTGTGCACAGATAATTTTTGTGAGTGTGTGGAGTATTTGTGTGAGTAAATGGGTATGTTTATGTCAGAGTGTGTGTGTGTGTGTGATCGTACATGCCTCTGTGTGTGTGTGTGTGTGTGTGTGTGTGTGTGTGTGTGTGTGTGTGTGTTTTTGTGGGTGTGTGTGCATTTATGTGAATGCATGTGTGTGTGTGTATGTGCATATATGGGAGTGTACGGGGGTGTTTCCTGTGCAAATTGTGAACAAAAAATGCAAACACCTCATAAATGTAATAGCATGTTGTCTGTCAGCAGATAATGTAATGTATATGATAGAAGCATAAGGCAGGGACAATCAAAGGTGGGTGAGGCAGACTCTGAGTTATAGGAGCTGCTGCTTTCCCCACACAATGTAAACACTGACCTAAATTAAACACTAATAGTACAGGGAAAAGCTTTTCTGAGTTTTTCTTTAAAAGCAGAGGTCTTCTCATGCAAAACAGTCATGCCTTCTTGCACATTGTTCTCTTTTTTGTTCTCTGATTGGTTCTCTTGACAAATAACTGCAGCACGACTAAACATTACATGGGAAGTAGTCATACACAGAACAAAGGAAGCATAACCAGACGATCAAGTAGCTCATGATGGAAGCAAAAAAAGAGAGCGTGTTTTTTATAAATAAAAAAGTAGGTCTCAGTGGTTTGGGGAAGCAGACTCAAAACCAGGGGGTTGCTGTTTCAGTTCCTAAATAGAGTACTGTTACGTCTCTGCATGTGTGTTGTTGTTATGTTGTTGCATGTCCCTCAAACTCTTTCTCCCCTCAGAAGTCTGATGCTCTCTCTGCCCTCAGAAGTCTGCCGGTGTCGTCCTCTTTGCTGTCATCCACAGTGGTGTGTGTGTTCATTTGCATTTTTGCCTTGTGTTGTCCCTTCTGTGTGCGGTCTTTGGTCTGTCCCCTCGGTCTTACCTCTCGTTGTGTTCCCTTGTCGGCCACCCCGAGGTTAGGGATAGGGAAGGCAGGGCCCCTGTATACCTCACACAGGGGAGATTTATATATAGACATGGTAGGGTAGGAGCGATTGCCACCTCTTGTATTTCAGTTTGGTTAGATAGAGGAGGTAGGTAGGCTTTAGTTTTTGTGTTTCGTAAGATAGTTAGCCTTTTACTTTCGCTTCCAGCCGGCTGCATTCGTTTTGTTCTTTTATTTGACATTGCTCATAGTTCCGAAACCTCAATTGTGTGTGCCTCTATATATATATATAGAGAGTATATATGTCTGTCACCTATGCACCTTTTTACACTTGTGCCACTTAATAAACACTCTTCACCATACTTGGAATTTGCTGCTGTTGTTACCCATCCGCTCTCCTGCATCCGCTCTCCTATTTTCTTTTTGGTTAACCTGGTCTATACATGTTCTTTTCCCTCTCACATACCCTTAGACTGCTAGGGTCATAACAAGTACTATTATCATACCTTGGAGTAAGGAACTTGACTAGAAGCTATTTAGAAAGTTTCCTGCACTGCAAATAGAAGATTTATCTCAAACAGCTGTAATGGACAGAGTTTTCCAAAGACAAAGGGAGATTACTACCCCCTTCCGCATCACTGCCCCCTCTGGATTACTGCCCCTTCCGCATCACTGCCCCCTTCTGCATCACTACCCCCTTCTGCATCACTGCTCCCTTAGGCATCACTGCCCACTTCAGCATTACTGCTCCCTTCAGCATCACTGCCCCCTTCAGCATCACTGCACCACTGCCCCCTTCAGCATCACTGCCCCTTCAGCACCACTGCCCCCTTCAGCATCACTGCCCACTTCAGCATTACTGCCCCCTTCAGCATTACTGCTCCCTTCAGCATTACTGCCCCCTTCAGCATCACTGCCCCTTTTGGATTACTGCCCCCTTCTGCATCACTGCCCCCTTCAGCATTACTGCCCCCTTCAGCATCACTGCTCCCTTCAGCATCACTGCCCCTTCAGCATTACTGCCCCCTTCAGCATCACTGCTCCCTTCAGCATCACTGTTCCCTTCAGCATTACTGCCCCCTACTGGATTACTGCCCCCTTCTGGATTAATGCCCCCTTATGCTTCACTGCCCCCTTCTGCATCACTGCCCCCTTCAGCATCACTGCCCCCTTCCGCATCACTGCCCCCTTCTGCATCACTGCCCACTTCAGCATTACTGCCCCCTTCTGCATCACTGCCCACTTCAGCATTACTGCTCCCTTATGCATTACTGACCCCTTCAGCATCACTGCCACTTCTGCATTACTGTCCACTTCAGCATCACTGCCCCCTTCTGGATTACTGCCCGCTTCAGCATTACTGCCCCCTTATGCATCCCTGCTCCCTTCAGCATTACTGCCTCCTTATGCATCACTGTCTCCTTCAGCATCACTGCCCTCTGTCTTTATGCATTACTCAATCTTTCAGTATACAAGGACACATAGAAAGGGATTTGGGTTTTCAGTTATAGCAAAAGTAAAATGCAGTGTTCTGTGAACCACCTACTCTAAATATACCTGACTGGTATGGCAAAGCTGTTGATGGGCACACATTTTAAATTAATAACACATTTTAAAATAAAAGTGCTCCCAGCTGAAAATGCTAAGCACTCAGCTGAGAATGCTCAGCTCAGAGCGTATGAAAGCTCAACAGATTTTTTTTTCAGCTGGTTGCTAGGGTATGGTCAGTCAGATCGCGTATAATAGCGAAGTATTATTAGCCATGCTAGGCTAATACCCTGTAAGGTAAATTCAGGGTATTAATTAGAGGCCATAAGAAATTCGCTGCAAAATAATAAAGATAACTGTTATGAGACTAAATATTTTCTAACTACCCTATTGATAGTGAAGTAGTGGGTAGATATGGTAAATATATCAGCATAACAAGTATCGCTATGATACCATGGGTTACATTTTATATCATACTAGTGATAAGTATACATAGCCAGCTAATGTACAAGCGATCTGGCCAGTTAACTATTCAAATAGGAAATTCTTGTTTACCAGATATTTTTCAAAATAGTTTAGTATGTTCATGAGGAAGCCACATATGACCATTTTCTGATATATCCGTCGATACGATCTTAACATTAGACGCAGAAATAGCTAGCCTATGTTGCTATCTAACATTACTCAGTTAATCAGTGCCTAGCTAGAACCATTTTATTAGCAAAAGAAAGTCAAGGGATGCACTTACTGTATCACCTTTCACTATGAAATGTATTGCAAATTGGTTAACTACATATCACTATTGCTAGTGATACAGGCAAAAAACAGAAGGACCAGCTTGTACTGTGCACTGTATGTCCCACCACTTCTTCAATGTGATTGGACAGCAGAGTACAAAGTGAGTGATGAGTGTGCCGTATTTTCAAAGTTGAACATTCTGCAACTCTCAGCAACCAAAAAAAAAAATTGCTGCCGTACGCTTAGCACTGAAAATGCGCTCAGCTCCAGATACGCTCCTGGTGTATTTTATAGGCGTGCAAAAAATGCTCAGATCCTATTGAAAAATACGCTGGCTGAAGAAAAATCAGTTTTGGTGGACACGGCCATTTTATGACCCTTTTACAACATGGACTTGTAGCTTGTCACTCTATCATGAATCAGGCAGGACTCAAACACAGACAGATACAACTTACAAGAGTTTATTTGGCAGCTGAAAAAACACAAAGCAAGATTAGGGACAGGCAAGATCAAAAACTGGGTAATCACAGCGAAGGTACAAAAACACAATTCCAGGGTGAAACTCAGAAGGCAGGCAGTGGTCAGAAACACAAGTGAGCTCAGCAAAAATACAAGGCACAATCCAAGAAACTAAGTCAAAAACAGGTAGGGTCAAAAACAGGGACACGGGTGGATAAATAGAACAAAGCAAGTAGCAAAACAGGAAAACTCACTGAGATGAACTAGCACTGAACACAAGAACAAACAAGACTCAATGAAGGTGAACGAAAGGGCAGGTGAAGTAAATTGGTAATCAGGAAACAAGGTAAAGGGCGGGGCAGACACTGCAGGGCTGACCACCTTGGTGATCGGAAAAAGGGCAATAAAGTGAGGACAAAGCTTGTGGGAGTCCACTCTGAGTGGCAGATCGCGGGTGGAGAGCCAGACCCTCTGTCCCTGGACATAGTGGGGAGCCTTGGAGTGGAGGCAGACAGCCGCCCTCTTTATCTGGTTGGAGGCACGCAGCAAAGCAGAGCAGGTAAATCTCCAGGTTCGCCAACATCAATGGACAAATGCCTTAGCCAAAGGAACACCAACCTCCTCCTGAACCGGGAACAGCAGAGGTTGGTATCCTAGGCAACACTGGAAGGGAGCCATACTGGGGGAGGAAGAGGGGAGTGAGTTAGAGTACTTAACCCATGGTAACATCTGGCTCCAGGAACAGGGATCCTTCGAAGTGAGGCATATCAACACCATCTCCAATTGTTGGTTGGCCCGCTCAGTCTGGCCATTAGTCTGGGGGTGAAAACCTGACAAGAAGCTCACTGATGCCCCCAACAGTTTACAAAAAGCTTTCCAGAACTGTGACAAAAACTGAGGACCCCTATCAGAAAAAACATCCACAAGGATGTGTAACTTAAAAATGTCTTCAACTCGTCCCTCTCTGACATGCACCAGGTGATAGGTGTTGCGGAGATCCAGTTTAGTGAAGACAGAGGCTCCCTGCAGAGATTCAAAGGCAGATGACATTATCCCAGGTAATCAATACATGGGCAGAGAGCCACCTTTCTTGGACAGGAGTGGCCTGACCAGTGGTAATCCGGTGTTGGTGAGGGCTTCCAGAGGTGTCTGCAGAGGAATGCGTGGCAGGAGGAGTTGGGAGACCAGCCTGGAGTCAATGAAGTTGCCATCAGCTCCAGAGTACACAAAAACTGAGACAACTTGGGACCGGCCACAGCAGTGTGGCAGGGAGCAAGGGACAGACAACTGGTGAATTGTGCAGAGGGGTTATGCTCACCTGTAATTCCCAATTACTTATGAAGTGTCCAGTGTTCCCTCAGTACAAACAGGAGCAAGTCCGAATCCTTCTCTGGTGTTCGGCTGCGGTGAGATGAGTGCAGTCAATCTGCATAGGCTTGGTCTGCTGGGCAGCAGGAACAGAGGCCATCAAGACAGGGGCAGATGGAAATGCAGACTCACCCACAGGTTTTCCCGGGGCCCCTCTTTCTCCGAACAGTCAAGTGATGGTTGATGCGAATGGTAAGGTCAATTAGCACGTCAAACCCCTCAGGCAGGTCCCGAATGACGATCTCATCCTTGGCCACCTCTGAGAGACTATGAAGAAAGGCGTCATAATGGGCCTCCGGGTTCCACCCAGTGGTGGCACCTAGGGTCACCTAGGGCCCGGAAGTCATGGCATAGGGGTAAAGCAACCCTCCCGCTGGATCTGTAGCATCTCCCCGGCCGCTTCTCTTCCATGTCTGGAGCGATTAAAGACCCATCTCATCTCATCACAGAAAGAGGCGTAGGTGGCGCATGCTGGTGAGTGGGTATCCCAGATGGCGATTCTCCATTCTCTGGCTTGACCAGTCAGCAGGGTGATAATGTACACAATCCTGACACAATCTGTGGGGAAGGTTGATGGCTGGAGCTCAAACAGCAGTGAGCATTGGGAGAGGAATGTGTGGCAGGTCCCAGGTTCGCCCGCATAGGGCTCAGGAGGGGGAAAGACGAGGCTCACGGACAGGCAGAGCAGAGTCTGGAAGAGGAGCTGGAGCAGGAGCCACAACAGGACACACCTGGGCCAGCTACAGCTACTGGAACTTGGCCATTAAGTCGGAGTAAAGTCTCCAAGGTCTTGTGGACGGACTCCAGTTGACTCTGTTGTTGGTTGAGTGTGATTCCGTGGTGATCCAGTACCGACCGCCACAGGCTGCTGTCTGCTGAGTCCATATTTGACCAGTTCATACTGTCCCGAATCAGGCAGGAGTCAAACACAGACAGATACTACTTACAAGAGTTTATTTGGCACCCAAAAAAACACAAAGCAAGATCGGGGACAGGAAGGATCAAAAACCGGGTAATCGCAGCAAAGGTACAAAAACACAATTCCAGGGTGAAACTCAGAAGGCAGGCAGTGGTCAGAAACACAAGTGAGCTCAGCAAAAGTACAAGGCACAATCCAAGAATCAAAGTCAAAAACAGGCAGGGCCAAAAACAGGTACATGGGTGGATAAACAGAGAACAAAGCTGGTAGTGAAACAGGAAAGCTCATTGAGACAAACTGGCGCTGAACACAAGAACAAATGAAAAATAAGTACAGAGAACAAGTGAGCAAACGAGACTCAGGTGAACGCAAGGGCAGGTGAAACAAATGGGTAATCAGGAAAGAAGGTAAGGGTGCTGGGCAGACACAAAAGGGGCGTGAAAACAAAAGCACATGGACTGGGGAAAAAAATGAAAACAAATGAAAACAAAACCACAGACAAAACAGATCAGGCAACAATACTGACACACTCAACCTCAGGTATGTTCATGTAGCCTGTAGGGGGTGTAATTACCACCTTGAACGGAAAGCCTGACTACACCATTCCCGATTATTAGAGTGGGAGACCCAATTAGCAACAGCGACCAGATTTCCCCACATCCAGGGTGTTCAAATGACGGTAAAAGGGTCGTTCAAATGAGGTTTAGATACAAAAATAATCTCTTCCTTTTATTAGACACAAACATTAAAAGCAAAGATAAAATCTGCATAGAAATCGAATAGTATAGAATTACACCACTGCTCTAGTAAGCACACCTCTATTTGACAGGCTCACCAATTACAATAGTTCTGACAGTAATTCTGGGCTGGGCAACATTCCAGGAATCCACTGGCGGACACACATGTAGGTTTACAGATACACAGATACATAACCAAACTCCAAACACATGACCACCACCAAACAAATTAAATATACACTTAAAGAAAATGAAATTATCACACTTCCATTGGACCACGTCTGAACGGCTGTCAGCCAACCAATTAGACACTACTCAAGGGGTAATATGGACCAAGCAAAAGGAAGGGGCTATAGAGTATCAAGGCTCTGGTAAAAACTTAAAGCACACATGAGTTAACAAGTTGCTGTTACACTTTACACCAGGCTAATACCACTACACATGTGGATCGCCAATGGCACTGCACAGAAAACAATGACAACACAGGGATACAGGGAGAAGCACAGACTATTACAATGCAAACAAAAAAAAAGAGAGAAATCAACTTGACAATCACCCTAATATATAAGCTAACACTCACAGTGAGTGCCCCAACCAGTGAATACATCAAGTGCTGAAATGGAAATGGCACAGCCAATTCCATCTTACACACACAAAATATTGCACAAGCTGATCACTGGTTTAAGATATTGTTCACAAAACCAGCAGCAAATATCGCCTCTAGTTACTAACATTAGCATGAATCAAATACTGTACAATTAAAAGACTATTAGTGCCAACACCACCTACTATGGCTGAAAGAGTACAGCACTACAAGGAATTTAAAGAAACGACCACTGCCGGCGCCATTGCTCTGTCAAAACAACAATAGTTGTAGAAATAGTATCACCGCTGCTGGTCCGAGAGCAGACAGCTACAGCATGGGCAAGGAATTTAAAGAAACTATGCTCTTATAACCATGGTTCTAAGCCGAGCAAGCGGCATTAGCACTGGAAATTTAAAGGAACCCGTCTGTCCAGGACACATAACTTTGTCGACATTCAGTACAAATGCACAAACATCGAATCTTAAAACACAGGTGGGAAAAACAGTTTCTCGATGCTGTCGTTGCAGCCATCCTACAAATAAAACACCATTTCGCGAGGGGAAATCAATCCTTCAAACAAAACTATGTGCATTATATCCGCCATGTATGTGTATTTAGAGGAAAAATCAAACAGTTCATACCTTCTCTACAGGCAAATCACATATGCAACCCCAGGTTACAGCCAGTTAGTTGGAGATAGAAACTGTAGCAAGTAAAATATTAAATAAGTGCTTGGCTAAAGGACTGCGTAACGTGCTTCCTTAATTCGCCACATTCAGAAACCTCGACTGCACTGAATACTCATGCAATCCTGATAGTTTCTGACACCACCCAAACGATGACACTTTTAATTGTTAAGCTATTGAACAGACGTAGGCCAGCATTAAAAAAATTAATCATTAAAACATACCGTATTCCAGTCTGCCAAGCAGCATGCCAAACCACACTGCCAAGCAGCACGCTGAACCACACGCAATCAAAAGGCTACATGTGTGTTTGTAATCTCACGCTGTGACCTATAACCCTACGTCTGTACACCTGATTGCATCAACAAGACAGGGTCCTAATGTCCTACAGGTTACATACACCCCCATTTTCTAAGGTCACCATCGCGGGGACACTATTTGTGCCAACCTGCGGTACTGCTGGCAAGGTGGGTACTGCTGGCAAGGTCAGCCACCACATGCAGGAATGAAATACTACACTACAGCTGCTCTGCCCTAGACACCGATTGGGGCAATTTAAAAGGATTTGAATGCTGACTTGCAGTGGCCCGAGTCAAACGTCTACATACTGTTTCCATTACATTACATTACAGGCATTTGGCAGACACTCTTATCCACAGCGACTTACAACATAAAGTGCATTTCTTTGGGGACAAGGTTTATCAAAGTGCTAGTGAAGGGTACAAGTCTCAAGTGCCAGTAGGGTTAGAAAGGACTGAAACCTATGGATGACCTGTTTTCCAAAAATAAGAAAAAATAAGAAACAATTAGTAAAGAAATACCTCTGATACAACAATTAGTAATAAGCAATCACCCTCAGGTAGCTACAGCAAAAAATATGGCTAAGTAGGAGAGCTAAGGAGGGAAGGAGAGAGGTGCATCCTAAAGAAGTAAATCTTCAGTCTGCACTTGAAGGTGGGCAGACTATCTGCTGTTCTGACCACCATGGGAAGTTCATTCCACCAGTGGGGAGCCAGAACAGACAGCAGACGTGACCGGGAGGTGCAGGGATGGAGAGGAGGGGGCACCAGTCTCGCTGAAGATGCGGAACAGAGTGCATGGGCAGGTGTGTAGGGTCTGATGAGCTTCTGAAGATAGGACGGAGCCGTCCCCTTGACAGCCTGGAAGGCAAGTACCAAAGTCTTGAATCTGATGCGAGCCGAGACAGGTAGCCAGTGGAGGTCGGCGAGGAGGGGAGTGACGTGGGTGCGTCTGGGAAGGTTGTAGACCAGACAAGCAGCAGCATTCTAGATGAGCTGCAAAGGTCGGATGGAAGATGCTGGAAGGCCAGCAAGGAGGGAGTTGCCTGTTTCCCTGGTTACATCTTTAGCAGTTAGCTTAACTAGTCCAGAGCATCCCTCGGACCCCTCTGTAACTGTAATACAAGCTGTGGGTGAACGGAAACCTGAAGGAGAAGGTAGTTCTTGGCCTACATTTGATGTTGAACTAGGTACTAGAGAGGGGGCCCTGGATGGTGGTAATTCACCTATAGTTCTAAAGTTTCTATCTGCCGATCTTTGGGGAATCCATATGCAACCTACCATAGGGCTGTCACTATCTTCTGCCCCGATTCGTCTAAATCCCTGTCTTCCACTGGTGACGAAGGTGGGTTTATTTGGCTTTGGTTCATGAACCTAGCTGGGTTTGGAAGCAGTTTCAACTCCAGCAGATGGAAAACATTTTCTTCACCCAGGCCATCCTGGGGTTTCACTTTGTACACGCTGCGAACTTGATCCAGACACTTGACTACCTGATACACTTTTGAATCCCAGGCATCCTGAATTTTGCAGAGACCCTGGACATGTTTGTTCTGTAGCACAAAGGAACCTACTGGAAGGAAAGGGGTGCTAGCTGGCTGTTAGCATCTGAGATGGGCCGCAGCGGCTTCCAAGTGTTCCCTGGCACTTACACACACTGAGGCTAAGGGGTCCTGGTGTTTGGTGACCCAATCTTCGGCGCCTCCCCCTGGTGCATTTTCCTCTGTCAAGCCAAGAAGGAAATCCCTGGCAATCGAGGCTTTTGGCCAAACATCAGTTCATAAGGGGAATGACCAGTCAATTGGTGGGCAGTGACATTATAAGCAAACAACAGCTGGGGGAGGAGTTGTGGCCAGTTCTTCTTCTTTTCAGGGGACAGAGTTTGTAACAAATCATGCAAGGTGCGATTGAAACATTCACATTGTCTGTTTCTCTCTGGGTGGTATGGAGTAGTCCTGCTTTTCTCAATACCATACAACTGGCACAGTCATTTCAGTAGCTCCCCCTCAAAGTTTGTCCCTTGGTCGGAATGAATACGTTTGAGGACCCCGTAAGAATAAAATCACCGTTTGGTCAGAGTTTAAACTACTGTACTTGCTTGGGTGAACTTAGAAAATACATCTGCACCAACAAGAACATTTTCTTGGTCATCACTAGCTTGTTCCAGTACTGTGAAGTCAATGGCAAGCATTTCTGATGGCCTAGTAGCCAAAATACTGCCCATAAATGTCCTGACCTGCGGTTGTGTGGCTTTAGCTACTATGCAGCGCTCACAATCCTTGCACTATTTCTGTATGTCTTGCAGAATCTTCGGGCCAATAACACCTCTGACGAACAAGAGCTGTGGTCCTCTCTACACCCTGGTGGCCGTGATTATCATGAAGGCTTGTAAGAACTTCTGCTTGGAGCACTTTGGGTAGCAACAGCCGAAGGACTCTCTCCCTTTGCGGAGGCAGCTGAACAGCTTGATAAAAACCCCTTCTTTCTCTCGAATATGGCCCCACTGCCGGAACAGCTCCCGGACCGGCTCAGACTCTTTGAGCCGCTCCACCTTACTAAGGACCAAGTTGCTCTTCCAATAATTCATGAAGGCACTAATCACAGGATCACTCCCTTGTAATGCCTGCAAATCTGCCTTTTGATGGATTGGGGCAGCATCCACAGTTGAAAGGTGTACAGCTTGCAGGCTAAGCTCTGGGCTTTCTACCAACACTTGATTGAATACAGAAGAGGGGACCATGATGCCCGGAGTAACAGCAGAGATGGAGGTAGATGAAGCCAGCAACCAGGACAGGGCATCTGCATTCTTATTGGAGGGACCTGGTCGATATTGTATCTCAAAATCAAAAAGAGCCAGCTGAGAGATCCAACGCTGTTCCACTGCCCCCATTTTTGCTTTTTTGAGATAACTGTGTGGGTTATTGTCAGTATAAACCAAAAACCTGGCTCCAATCAAATACTCACAGAACTTTTCTGTTACCACCCACTTCAGTCCCAGAAGTTCCAATTTCATCAAACTATCGTTAGACATATTCCGCGTGGGGCGCAAACCCCTGCTGGCATAAGCAATAAGCTTCCTGACACCCTCTTGATCCTGCGAGAGGACTGCTGGCTTGCATCAATCTCCAACACAAATGGCTTTGTGCAAATGGGTTTGTCTGCATAACCTAGAACAGGGGCACTCACCAGCTTCTCCTTCAAAGTGATAAAACTCTCTTCACAGTTTTCATCCCATTTCCTTTCCACAATTTGACTACTGCGTGGACCTGACTTCTTCTGACTACCCTGGAGCTCCCCTACTAGTTTATGTAATGGCGCAGCATACTTGGCAAACCCCTCCACAAAACTCCGATAATAGGAAGCAAAACCCAAAAAGGAGTGGAGCTCTGTGATGTTAGTTGGCCTTTTCCACTCAGAGACCACCCAAATTTTCTCAGGATCAGTGGCGACACCAGCTGCAGATATTATGTGGCCCAAGTAGTTAACTTCTGATTGGAAGAAATGGCACTTTTGGAGCTTCAGCTTTAAGCCATGCTGTTGAAGACAAGCGAGTACCATTCCTAGACGCTCCAAGTGCTCTTGAAAAGAAGCTGAAAATATAACAGTGTCATCCAAGTACAGAAGAAGTGAAAGAAATCTTTGATCCTCAAAAATCCGTTCCATCTGGCATTGAAAGGTACTTGGGGGCATTGCATAGCCCAAAAGGCATCCGATTAAATTTGAAAAGGCCAAAAGGGGTGCAAAAAGCAATCTTCTGTTTATCCACTGGTGCCATGGGCACCTGGTTATACCTCGCTAAATCAAGTGTAGAAAACCATTTGGCCCCACAACTAGCACGTACAATCCCTCGTTCCAACAACTCCTGTATGTGAGTCTTAACTTGTTCATATTGGGATGGTGGTAAGCGACGATAGCGCTAGCGTATTGGTACATTGTCTAACAATGGGATTTCATGTTGCACTAAAGAAGTACAGCCTAGGTCTCCCTCATTATGGCTAAAGGTCCCCCTGTATTTTCCCAAAAGTGCTTGAACCTCTTGAGCTTCCTGAGAGGAAATATTTGACCATGACAGTTCTGAAAACTCTAAAGAAGAGTTCACACTAACCTCCCCTGACTGGATTAGAGCCACCCTCTCTTGTTGATCTCCCGTTTCTACAAAACTAATGGAATGGGATACCGGTCGCACCTGGGCGAGACACAATTTCCCCAAAATGGTGTGGGATCTAATCCACTGATCCTGTTCCCCCACATTAATGACAAGCATGCTTACGATACCATGGCTCACAGACAGCAAAGAAGTGGAGATCAGGGGGTGGGCTGGTAGGTGACCCTCTCCATAGAGAAGGGGCTCAAGGAGGCCTGAAGAAAGAGCAGGCCCAAGCCCCTGGTGGCAGACGGGGGAAGCCCCTCACTCAGCCTCAGGTGTGTCAGAGCAATACCTGGAAGGGTCTGTGGGACTCATATTAGAGTTTCTAGGCCAGAAGGAGAGTCTGGTGCAGAGACAGGGTGGTGGGGCAGGACCTCCAGCTGTCCTGAATGAACATGAGCAATGGAAATGTCTACCTGCCATGAGGGACTGAGACAGATCAGTATGGCCGTGTCTGAGAGGCATATTTGAGAACTTTAGTATGACTCTTTCTCTCTCACACACATACACCCACATACAAACTCACAATATGATGTGCTCACACTAGGGCTGTACAATATCACGAGTGTGACGATATTATTGTCATTTTCATTTTCATGTTAGATAATAATTTAACCATGATAAATATGAATTTATCTTGATGCATTTTTAATTGTGCTTTGTAGCCTACTTCACAAGATCTAGACTATTGCCTCATGAGAATTGCATAGGAGGAGTCTGTGGCCGTGTGGAAGTTAGCTTGGTGGTGAAAATGGAGAGCAGGACAGGCGAAGCTGCAGATGGCAACATTAATGATTTAATCCCAAAAAGAAACCTGCATTCAGGTAAACACATCAGTTGGTTTATTGACTAATGTGTTTTACTTAATTTATATTTGTGTTTGTTGAAAGTAAGCTGCATGTCATTCAGACTTGAGACCACAAATTTTATCAGGATATGTTATTCTTGTCGCAAAAATGTCTAAATTTATCGTGATAACATTTTAAAGGCTTATCGTGCAGCCCTAGCTCACACTAGAATAATGTATGGTAAACACACACACACACACACACACACACACATGCAAGCTAACCCACAAATTAAATTTCATGTTATTCATGTACTGCACAGTATTGTTTATGTATTACCTTTGTGGTAAAGTCCTCGCTAAACTCCATACTGCTTAGAGGATAGACCTTAGATCTATTATGCCAGATCTTTCAATTGAATGGGTTATTAATTTAATGTAAAAACGCTTGGTTCCCTCTGGCCAAAGCGACAAAGCACAGGTAAAAAAAAGCACACAGGTGACCTCCAGAGGTTGAGGTTGTATGACTCCGGTAACTGATATCTGTGAACACAGATACACACTGAATAATACAGGAGTGTCCTACAGCTTTCCCATTCCCACCTCTTCCTTCCTCTCACACATGTTCATGCAGGCATGTCGCTGTGTATACATGGCGCAGACACAGCCACATTTGCATCCAGGCTGAGAGTACTGTCATGGGACTCTTTGCCTTAAACCACACAGCTTCATTATACCACTGGAAATGGGAAAGCCCCAAAATGGAGGTCTACTCCAAACTGTGGCAGAGCCGGTAATGTAGCCATTAGGGCGATGCAAAATCATACATACCATCCCTTCTGATTTGCTTTTGCCAACATCTGTTCATTTTCCAGTTTAGAAAGCTCAAGCTTTCTAAACAAAGCTGTTCAAAGCTGTTCATTTTCCAGTGTAGAAAGGAGAGTCATTGTAGAGCACTATTGTGCAAAAGTAGAACACTATTTTACTTTGGCAGGTAAGTGGCTGTGAACTGTGAACAGAAACAGTGACCATTGGAGTCCTTCTCTGTTTCACAATTTGTCAATCACTGAATACAGTGGGCATTGAGCAGCACTATTGTAACAGCAAGGTTCAATTCCCAGCTAAGGCATTGTTGTTGCCCTGTTAAGTGAGCTACTTCACCTGCATTGGTACTTCACGCAGCTGTATAAATGGACAATGTGTAACATGTAAAACTACAAGCTGCTCTGGATAAGAACATCTGCTAAATGTGTACATGTAATGTAATGTGTCTGAGTCAGAAAAGAGTAGGTGAGCAGGCCCTGGAAAAAATATTCCGGCAAACACCCCAAAGAGAACTGATGAACATTTTTAAATATACTGAGGTCTTGAACTGTTTGATGTGTGAATATGACTTCTTTTTTTTTTTTTGAAAATATGTCATACATACCCCAGTTTCTTACCATTCCACTGAACCGAAACCAGAGGCACTAATGAAAACCAAGGAGGAATTACTCTGTACAGAACAAAGAGTACAAGTGCAACTCTGACCCTCTTAGAGAGATACCTCCAAACCCTGACCCTGTCAGAAAGAAACTTCCAAACCCTGAGCCCTGTTAGAGAGGGCCAGGTATTTTTAAAGGTGGAATTCTGAACCTATACAGAGCCAGGTTTTTTTAAAATGTGGAATTCTGACCCTCTGAAGTGCCAGGTGTTTTAAAGGTGGAATTCTGAACCAATGAAGAGCCAGGTGTTTTAAAGGTGGAATTCTGAACCTCTGCATAACAGCAGCGGGTCCTGGTGACAGACCCTGCTACGTCTGCTCCTCCTCCTGACAGATGGCATACATGTTGGCAGAGCCTATTCGCAGGTGATGAGAGGGTAAGTGCATTTCAAATGGGGGAGTTTATTTTTGCCTCACTTTAACAACACATAATTAACACCCCCGCAAATCAGTTTTAATATGGTGGACAGTGGTGTCAAGCACAGGCAATTATCTAGCCGTCCTCTGCCTCTATCAATCTGGAAAATTAATGAGGAGGGATTTCTGTAGTTTATTATCAGCAAGCACACTGACCATTTTTACATTTCCTATACTTACTACTAACTAACAATTAATAAGATAATGTCAAACAACTAGTTTCTGTTAATAGCCTACCATTAGCCATAGTATAGGTTTGTGGACTACACATTGCATGAAAAACTGACTGGCACTTCAGACTTTAATATAAATCAGTTCATTTGTGTTAATACCAATGTATTCATTTTTACTTTTTACTTTTTACTGCCACATCAAAAGCAGCAATACCACCATTTAGCTTGCCCATGTGAAATCGCTTAAGTAAAGCAAGTGTGGGCTCGGTTAGCACTTTGATGGGAGGATGAAGTTGCTGCTGGAAGCCGTGCTCCTGGCCCAGCCATCCTTCCTCTGCACAAAATATCACAGACATTTAATAGTCCTTGCCACCAAAAAAAGGTATATGTGTCATTCAGAACTAAAGAACTGCATTGGATTTTCTTAGGTAGTTGAGGCATATCAAGTGTCCCTTTGTGAATTATATTTTATTTTAGTTACTGGAACCATGAATGTGCAAAGGAATATTGACAGATTGAGGCCTGCAAACAAGAACATAACGTAAACGAGCACCTCAAACATTTGCACCTGATAAAGCATGAACAAACTGAGATCTATGGGGACCCATAAGAAGCTGTTCTGAGCAGCACAGTGAGGCACACAATCACTACATTCAAAATCTACCTTCACAAATCATGACCTCATCAGAACAATACAATCAAACATATATCTGTGCACCATTTCACCATAATCACCATAGTAACATGCAGGGCAGTAACCAGGGCTAAGAAAAGACAGATTTCATGAGTCTGAGGCAGTGTTCAAAACTACAGAAAATTCCAGTGTGCCAAAGATACCCGGATGATATACTGATTTCGAAAATATTGCTAGTATACATCAGGCCAGGCTACATCGCCTACTGCATCCCAAAAGGAATTGTGGTTTTATATGTTGCAGATAATTTTGGAGGTAAACATTTGACGAAAACAATTGCAGACAGCGTTGCACTAGTTCCAATGAAAAAATATGTGTTTATAATTTATCTGTTCATGTAATGAACTTGATAATGATCCTTTTAAATTAATTTATCTGTCATGTAAAATCTGAATGCACTGCATACCTGTAATTAAAGTATTTCATGAAAGTACCAATTGTTTCTCACTTGTAATTTCATTCGTAATGTATTTTAATGTACATTTTACTTCATTACATGCCTATTTGACAACATATCGCTAGCGTAACTGCTGTAACACTAAAAATTAAGCTTTCTTGCTTGCTAGCACATCAGCAGTGTACTGACATCAGATTCATATTCAAGTATCATGGTCAAAATATTTTCTGTGTGTTTGCCCTTCTCCTGCTCTGCACCTCATTCTGTGTTCATACTAGGGATGTCAATTTTGTGCAATTCTTTTAATCCACTTCAACAAAATGTAATATGCAACATAAGGTTATTTAGTTAAACTGTTTAATTTAATGTAATTGATTAATCACAAAAAATAGTCGATCAAGTTTCTTATTGATGAACAGTTAGCCAATTAACTGTTAACATCCCTACCTCGTACCACAAAATGGTAAGACATTTCGATGATGGCAAGTGTCATTCACATTTTGAAAAAAATTGATGGAAGAAATATGGAAGTCTGTAGACTCGCGCAAGTGACGTGACAATATATACTATATGAATGGAATACTATATGAATGGTTGACAATATATACTATATGAATGGAATACTATATGAATGGTTGGTTACTGAGTGCTACATTGTATACTACACTGGAAAATAGCATGCAGTATACATTCAGTGGTGAATATATACTATTATAGTATGCAGTATGCCGTTTTGGTTTTGGGGTTTTCCTTTTCCCTTCCAAAAAAAAAAAAAAAAAAAAAAAAAACACAAAAAAGCACAATTTGAACTGCTGGGCCCCATTGCCTGAGAATAAGGAGCTGGCTAGCTGGGGAGGCCTTACCCACGGCCCCATTGATGGACAGGAGGACCCTTTTGAAGCTATGGACTGGTCTGCCCCCCTGGACCGGGGCCCAAGGTGGATCCTGGGGGCTGGAGTGGTCCTTCCCCCTCTAAGAGCAATGGTTCTATACACAACTTCCTTCTCCGTAGGACGGAGGAGGAGAGAAGGGCACTCAGAGAGCCACTGTGTTTAGTTTTTCACAGGTTTTAGTTCTCCCCTGAAATTCCACAGCAAGTTCAGACAAAAGAAACCACCCGGCAGGGTGATGTGCAAGCAGTTAAATGCCTGCCGACCCGGCAGGTAAGGCTGGGGTTCTGGGCCTCCCTGGGGGCCTCTGTGTTTAGAATGTTTCCTCCCACTGTACTGCTGTCTGGAGCTGTTTTAATTGCCTCCAAGTTCATCAGTGGCTGCCACTTTTTTAATTGTTTTGAACATTGCCTGAGAATAAGGACTGGCTATGGCCACACCCCCACCCCCAATACAGAATAACCACTGTGCCATTGAGCCACACCTAATATCTGTAGTAAAGAAAAGATTAACTCCTGGTTTCACAAACAGCCCATTCTGTTTCTCATTTAATCACTTTTACTCATATTTTTTAATACAGTGAATGTGACCTTGGCTTAGCTATTAACATTGATGTTTTACCACCACAAATTCCTCCACAGAGCAAACCTAAGCTATCATCAGAACAACCATCTCTGTGCCGTAGAGCCTTATCAGTGAATGGTCTGATGAAACTCAGAAAACATGAATATCCTGTGCTTTTGGTCACTTAAACCTTAAACATTATTTTTGCTTTTAAATACAAACTAAGGTAGACCCACATGCACATATTCAAGACATATTCTGACCCTGTCATTAAGTGCTGAGTGAACAATTGATAAAGGGGGGGATCATGTAAAGTAAAAGTATGAAGACCACAGTGGTGAAATACTAGTGTAGAGGGAATACCATGGTCAGAGCCACAACATTCACATGTGCTTGAACTCCCTCTCAGAAAATTTACTTTCACTGATGACAAGGCAGCCCTAAGGGAAGCCTGGTGAATGAAAATGCAATAACTCAGTCAACACATCATATGAAATACATTAACATGAATATGAGGAAATAAAGTCAGACAGCGTAATGACCTACCCCACCCACTTCCCCTTCATGGGGAGATTATTCTGAGGGTTTCACATTGTTGCAGTATGCATTTAAATTCCATTAAGTCTACCACGTGTTTGTGTAGTGATTTCAGTCACTAATGAATATGTATGAGGCCTGATTTGTTTACCATAATCTCTTATGGCACTGTTGAATCAGTAGTATTTGGCTTTGATGTGGCTGCGCAGAGTCTAATTATTCTGAGCAGTGTTAGGCTGTGTGAAACAGGGGCAAACTAGGAAAGATACATATTTTAACTGTGAGACAGAGCTATGGATGGCTTACCCGTAGCATAGATGTAGAGGCATATCACTATTTAAATAAAGATTAGATCCATGCTGAAGAAATAATAATAAAAAGGACTTGTACTCAGCACTAAAATGGCCCATTATGTTCTGGTATAGTCTTTCTTATGGGTACAAAGCAGTCCCACCTTGCTTTTAAAACCATCATGCTTTGAGTTTGGATTACTGTATGTTCACATGGTACATTTATGTACAGTATGTAGTCATTTGCAGGCATATCAAGTATTCCCTGTGTGTGTGTGTGTATCTGTGTGTGTGTGGGTTCATGTTTATGTACACACAAAGAAAGAGTCTTTCTAAAGTATTTCAATTGAAAATAGTCTATCTATTCCGGGGGAGGGGCATCATTATCATTGCAGACCTGGGTCAGCATCTAATTTTGGAATTTTGGAGGAGCAGAATGTAATGATCATGTTTGGAGGATGGGGGTGGAAAGATGGAAAAAGAGGGGATTGCTGGGAGGAGGTCATATGGCTCAGGCATTTCTATCAAACTACAGGGGTGTGACAGAGTTAGAGCTGCAATCAGCATTTGCCAGAGGACATCACAGAAATGTGCAGGCAGTCTTAATGGGCTTTTAAAAATGAAAGCAACGAAGGGTGAACTACATTAGTGTACGATGTGCACAGTTGCAGTGCTGGAAGCTTTGGGCCACTGGTATGGACACTGCAGCTGAGTGCAGCCACTATACAGCTGCTCAGCTCTGCAAGGCTGACTGCACAAACCCAATACAGTCTTACGTCCACAGCATGGCCATTGCACATTTCACCTTAAAAGGTCATTTTTACCTTCCAGGGTGTGAGCATCAAAGGATCCTTGAGTAAACCTTGCTATAGGTTACTCAAATGTTACAGCACATTTTCATATGACACACCACCTTTCTGAAAACCTACCTCAACATGAAAAGCACATTTTTGTGGTTAAATTCAGACTGCAATGTAAGTGTGCTGTTTCCACCGGCTGACCTACTCGTATTTATACAATTAAACAAAATGCACTGATCTGGGATTTGCTTTTCCCAGGCTCAGCCTTATCTCTGTGGAAGGCAGATATTCACAGATACTGTCACACCAATTGGGCGACCCTTCAGATCAGCTCAGAGCCGGAGAAGCTGGAGATTTTGTTAAGTCTGAGTACAGCGTCTGGGAAAAGCAATCTCTTGAGCTGACACTGAAAGACATGTTCATCCTCAAAATCACTATGCGTTGGGAGCCTTTGATACTGTCAGCTGCCCTTTAATCAGAAATTACAATAAGTGTGATTTATCCTGAGAAGGCTGAGCACAGGTCACCCATCAGTGCTGTAATGAAAGTGGGTTTAAAGGCAGAATTGTGTGGCTTTTCCCAAAGGTCTGGCAGTGTTCAAACCAGCCACCTCATGCCTATGTTCTCAACTGATCCCTTCTCAAAGGGTGAAATTGCCACACAGAAACTCTATGGTCCGATCTCTAACTTTTAATACCAACAACATCTGTGCTATACACTCTCCACCCCTCAATATCTCCTACATCTCTGCAACACCATTCACAACTTTTCATTTTTTAGGATAAATTTGTAACCATGCGGTTTCAAATAAATGTACAACATGTTTAGATTTTAAATTTGGCTCTGAGGCAGTAGGCAGGAGGGAATTGTTCCATGGTTTTCAGCAAGGGCCGGATTTACTAGGAATAGTCGCAAAAATATTCTCTATATAGCCACTCATTTGCGGACACAAATACTGTCATAGTAAAGACTTGCACTAATCAAGCAATCAAAAAATTAAACGCCCTCATTTCAAAATTTTGCGGTAGGTGACGCCCATAAAAAGGTCAGATATGGCATGCTTACATATACAGATAGGGAGGAGCTACAAAATGGATATGGAGCAACCAGGCACAAGTACTGAGGGAACTGCAAGAAAAATAAAACTTAAAGTTACTTATCAGGTAATGGAAATAATGGATAACAAGGCACAGATTCATATTGCCATTGAAGGAATAAAACACCAACTGAGAGGAGAAAGTTTTGGAGTGATATCATGTTTAAAATTTCTTCGGTACAGGCTAACAAAATGAAGATATAAAAAACAGATGATGGCATGATGTTAGGCAGCGTACAAAAAGCTTTCCTACAACATAATAAGGACAAATGACACAGCTGGTGGTCCAACAACAGAAAGAATATTAACACAAATTGGAATATGGTCATTACAACTCAGCTAACACATTTCACTTGTTCCACCCTCTCACTGCCTGTAGATAAAGCTACTCCTGAAAATAAAGCTGCTGTGATGTGTTCTTTGCAACAATATTTCTATTTATTTGTTATGCATCACGCACAATCTGTGCATTCAAGGGATGTGTGTTTTATATTTCTGAACAGGTGTCCATTGTATGATGGACCCCGTTATAGAAGAGCAACAATAGAGTACCAGCCCCATCCTTGTTAGGGAGGAGCAGCGTTACAGCACAATCCCCATTAGAGGAGCAGTTTTACAGCACAATCCCTGTTAGAAAGGAGCATAGTTACAGCCCAATTCCTGTGAGAAAGGAGCAGCATTACAGCCCAATCCCCATTAGAGAAGAGCAGCAGTGCAGCCCAATCTCCTATAGACAGGAGCAGTGTTACAGTACCAGCCCAATCCCTGTTAGAGAAGATCAGTGTTATAGCCCAATCCCCATCAGAGAGGAGCAGCATTACAGCCCAATCCCCATTAGAGAGGAGCAGTGTTTACAGCCCATTCCCCATTAGAGAGGAGCAGCAGCACAGTACCAGCACAATCCCTGTTAGAGAGGAGCAGCATTACAGCCCAATCTCCTATAGAGAGCAGCAATGTTACAGTACCAGCCCATTCCCTGTTGTGTTCGTCTTCCTGCAGCATCAGCCCATCATCAAATCATTATTACTGCACCGGGTGCTATTCCTGTGTTCCCCTCATATCTGACTCTCACTCTAAACACATTGATCTCAGTCCAGCCTCCGGTCCCACAGGTCACACTGATAATTAACTAAGTTAGATGGAGATACAATTCACAGTAACTACTTTGCTTATAGCCAAACCAGCTATGTCTAAACTACTTGAAACCTACACCTTTATTATTATAATCTGATCTCATGAGTCCACAGCACTGGCACTCAAGTATCTCTCGGATGAGAAATACTGTCAGAAAAGCCAGTTTATTCCTCGTGACTCACTCACTGTCTCAACCTCCATACATTTTTCAGTAGGTCCTACATAAGCTACTTCTGTCCTTAAACCTTGTGGGGTTGCATTTAATCCAATATACAGAGCATTCTTGCTTCTTTCGGCTTCATTCTTCAATCATTTTAAAATAAATCATGAGTTGATTTAAATGTATATTTTATTAAATAGCATACCTGCCCAATGAAACCAATGTCTTAATTGCTCTGTGACAAAAAGCCAACTGGGTATTGAATCCTCTGCATTATAAATCCAGCCCACCAGCCAGAGCTGATGGGAGGTTCTGAAATCACATTAATGCTGCTTTCAGACATTACAACATTGCTGCTATCATTCCTGTCCAATTAGCATGCTGTACCACTGCTGATTAATATTGCCTATAACAACGCACTGATGGCTAAATTGTGCTTATGTTCTCTGCATGGTTTAAAATGTGAAAACTGAAATTATGAGACCTTCCTTCCCACTGAATCCTTCCTACTTAATGCAAGAAAATACACCCCAAAATAAACTTAATCAATAAAGAGAAACAGTGGTGTGCAACAGTCTGATGCCACTGGTGGAAGTGCTTCTATTTTGCATTCTCAAATTTAATATACAATTTTCATTGCACATGAATTTTGGAATGTCTTAGTTTTTAGTCCCCCTTTTGCTTTAATGATAGTGTGCACTGGAGCTGGCATGGATTGTTTGTGCAAAACCACATCAAGTGCCCCCATAAATGCTTGACAAAGGAGTTAACATGGTCATTGTCATACATGTGCTTAAATGTGACATAGAAATAGGGCAGAATTTTAAATATTTCTTCTTCATTTTAAATTTCTTTTAAAAACTTTTTTTTTGTTTTTTATTTTGAAAATCCAAAACCTTTACGGTTTATTTCCAGATTTATATGAAAAAGTTCAATGTGGTCTCAGACTTTGGACCGCATTGTATATGCTTTAAAATAAACTTCATTTATAAAGAGATATATGCTCTAAAATAAAGAAATAAGTTGCATAAAGTAATAAATAGTGACAAGAGAGGGATTTTCTGTGACACAGAAGTGTAGCATGCGCTACACAGTACAGCAGGAGCACATCAGATTAGATCCATCCAGTGGACCCTTGACATGCTCCAGTTACATGCCTCATCAATCACCTGACCTAAATTATTTGAAAGAGTCCTGAATAATTCATGTTTAAGAAGTTCCAGTATACATGCACAGTGTCACATCATCTTGGAATTACATGGCCTATGCACAGTTCAAAGATTAAAAATCATCTTTTCAAGCAATTTGCTGGCAGCACCACACCACAGTATGTATATGTGTTAGAGTCTATTCTTCCATGTGAATTCTACGTTACAGTACTCTAACAGATAAAAATCTGATTAACTAAGCCTAACTGAAAGAATAATAGGCTCCAAATTACAATGTAAATATAAAAGGCAACACAGTAAATTAAATGCAATTGTAAAATATGGGACTCTCACTGTCATATCCACAGCTGGACAGGGCTTCAATTCTGACTGTACCGCTGGTTGTACACGTTGGAAAACAATGAAGAAGAGCAAGTCTTTATACAGTTGTTACTCTGCAATTGCCTTCAAATTTTGTATGAGTATCTCAGAGACTGATAATATGCTCCCTCCATATTAAGCCATGATGTTCTTTTTACATGAATGGTATAGTCTGAAACACTTTCATCCATTAAAGTTTTTCTGTTGATCACTCCCTCAAAACCTTCTATGATCGGAGGACAAAGAGTGACGCTGAGATCAGCTATAAACCCAAGGCTCATTGTTTCTCTTCACCCTTCCCATGACCCTTTTCCAGAAAGTGATTAAGCAAGGCCAATTACAGAATATTATGCAGACAGTGCCATCCAGGTGAGACTAGCATCTCTTAGGAAGCCATTTTGTTTCATAGGTCTCCTACAAAAAACTAAACTAGATCAGCTTTGAGCTGTGACCTGGTGTCTTGCATAAGGAGAAGTATTTGCTGCATCAGTGACTGTCATTTATCCCCCTGCACTGTCACCACCACCTTCCCCACACTGCTTTGAGTCCCTTGTAAGGTCTAATTCAGCCATGACATGGCCATCAGATAGATCTGCAGTAAGTGGTGGCCCAGTGAAAAGCTCAAGCCAAAAAAACGAATGTCAGAATGTACAGGTAACTGGGAAAATATTGAAGGATTTCAATCTCAGAGGGGCCTGGCCAATCAAGTTAGTTGATGGTTGGATTGGATAACCACAGCAGGTGTAATTTTCAGGTGCCCACAATACTGTTACTGTTTGAAGCAGGCACATTCTTCTGCATCCAAACTTCTTTACCATAATGTCAGCTGATCTGTGATGAACTGTGCTGAAACATCACAGCTACCTACTGCTGTTATGAACTGTGTTGACACACCTCAGCTACCTGCCATCATTATGAACTGTGTTGACAAACCAATTTCCCCAGTGTCATTGATAATGATAGTGATACTTGGTATGAAAATAGTGATGAGATACCTTGCAAACATCCACCAGCAGCAGGCCTTAAGACATCAGAGAGGACCCAATGCAAGGGAGGACCCAAAATAATCTACACTGCATAATCTACAAAAAAAAATATTTTTTACTGTATCCTTAATTTATAGCGATTAATAAATGACACATAGGTGTCAGGGCATAGCAGTAGTCATTTTATCAACTTTATTGGTAGCCATAAAGTTGGACCCAGAGCACAATTGATGGCAGGTTAATGACAACAACCACAATATCAACTGAACAGACAACACTCACAATACTCACAAAACTTCAGATCCCACAATCCCCTCACACTGCCCCTCTGTCTTCATAAACACACTTAAAATCCCACAATCCCCCTGCCTTCATAAACACTTCAGATCCCACAATCCCCTCACACTGTCCCTCTGCCTTCATAAACACTTCAGATCCCACAAATCCAGAATCATTATTAGTCTACAGCAGGGGTGGGCAACCCTGGTCCTTGAGTGCCAGAGCCGTTTCAGGATTTCGTTCTGCCCAAGTTCTTGAGTAGAGTTTGAGTAATTATGAAGTGCCTAATCCTGAATGGTGAAGCTCCTCTTCCAGCTCCAGCACATGGTCAACTGCAGTCATTAAAGCCTGATAATTAACTCTGTCTGTTAATTAACCCCTGTCTGATTACACCATCAGGGGTTTGGCTGGAGTGAAAACCAGAAATGTCTCTGGCCCTCAAGGACCAGGGTTGCCCACCCCTGGTCTACAGTATGGATTAAATCGGCATTTGTTCATAAATTTGACTCTAATTGATTTCAATAAATATGTTTTAAAGAAAAGCAAAATATTTTTTGATTACAAAACATTTACACTCCATGCTTAATCTTAAAGTTGTCAGGAAATAAAAAATAACTTTTTGGCAGGTCTTTATTTACTTTTCAACTGTTGAAAATAATCCTTGATGAATCCTTCAGACTCTCTTTCTTTTAATGTGGGGCAAGTTCTCATGCTTCATGTGGCTCTGAGGTTCTGAATGATATTACTGCTGATTAGATTTTATCTTGTTATGTATTTGGGGAGGGGACAGATGGTAGACAATAAAAACTTACGTATGCTTAAAATGCTTAAATGGGACATGTTTTAATTATTACTTTATTCTATGCCTTGTGCAGTTTTAATGGCTGAATTCCAGAGCTGTGCTGTTTCCCCTGCAGTGCCGAGTCCAGTGGGGCCCTCAACACTGCCATTATTAAATAAATGTAGACTGGCGGTATCCACCACCAGGACAGCCATGCTGTGGACCCCACTGCCAAACTGGCTGAGCACATGCTGCACTCCTTTATTACTCTGAAGGCTGAAACTGCTCTCAGCAGCCGCAATCAATAAAACATTCACATGAATTCCATTGCAGAGGCAGGTCTGGCTTGCCATGTCCCAGGCCTGTGTGGAATTAACTCCTTCTCCTACCATCACCCCTGTCAGGTCAGCTCTCTGAGAAACAAAATGCCCCTTTGGAAGAATAAGTCAAATGGAGATAAGAAGGAGAAGAGAACTGGCTGTTTCAATCTCCTGAATGACTTCACAGATCATGTAAAGCCACCACATGGACTGAGTTGTACAATCTAAAGACAAATCAACACAGTTACATCACATCCTCCCCTGAGCTAATATCGACAGTTATAGCACATTCTCCCCCAACCTAATATCGACAGTTACAGCATATTCTCCCCGAAGCTAATATCAACACTGTTACAGCACATCTTCTTCTGAGCTAATATCAACACTGTTACAGCACATCTTCTTCTGAGCTAATATCAACACTGTTACAGCACATTCTCCTCTGAGCTAATATCAACACTGTTACAGCACATTCTCCTCTGAGCTAATATCTACACTGTTACAGCACATTCTCCTCTGAGCTAATATCTACACTGTTACAGCACATTCTCCCCTGAGCTAATATCAACACTGTTACAGCACATCTTCTTCTGAGCTAATATCAACACTGTTACAGCACATTCTCCCCTGAGCTAATATCAACACTGCTACAGCACATTCTCTCCCCTGAGCTAATATCAACACTGTTACAGCACATTCTCTCCCCTGAGCTAATATCAACACTGTCAGAGCACATCCTCCTCAGAGCTAATATCAACACTGTTACAGCACATCCTCACCTGAGCTAACATCAACACTGTTACAGCACATCGTCACCTGAGCTAACATCGACACTGTTACAGCACATCCTCCCCTGAGATTAGAACATGGCCCGGAGGTCTGATTGCAATGGGCCTTTAGAGTTAATCAGTGTTCAGAACAGTCCCTCGCACTCAGCTTTCCTCTGGCTGTGAGGCTTTCATGACTGAGAGAGGTCTGAAATGGAACACATTTCCTGGAACAACAAAGAAGATAATGAGGACAGCAACAATTTCTCAGACAAACAAATAGAAGCCTCAGGTTAACATAATAATGTCCATTTATAATTTTTACTTGCTCAAACATGTGTCATTATGTTGACCTCAAAATATGACTTTTGGTTTTGTCAACCATATTTACAATGTGTTCAAAGATTGAGTGGTTGCTACTTTTGGTTGAAGAGCACAAGCCACTCACTCAGGAGTTGCCTGCTTTGCATTAATTGGTGAAACACAAAGTGGAAGCATGCATAGCTGAAAAGCCTGATGATTAAGTGGGCTAATTTTACAGGCACGTTTAGCTTACAGGATATTGCCTCACACCAATGCTGAAGCTATAACAATATCCTGGCCACGTCCTGCCCACTACGAGAGCTCTTCATCACTGTCGATGGGTCTAAAGTTACTGCCTCCTGTGAGAAACCTGGGTGTCATCCTTGATGACAAACTGGTCTTCAAGGATTACATCTCCTGTAAAGCACGGTCCTGTCGTTTTCTTCTGTATAACATCAGGAGGATCTCACAATTCTTGACTATGTACTCCACCCAGCTACTTCTCCAGGCCCTGGTGCTTTCTCGCTTAGACTATTGTAAGTCCCTCCTCGCAGGCCTATCAGCTTGCAGCATACAGCCTCTTCAGTTAATCCAGAATGCAGCTGCTCGCCTGGTTGTCAAACTCCCCAAGAATTCCAATGTCACTCCTCTATTCAAACATCTCCACAATCAGAACTTGTTGTACCTCTATTTTGTGTTATGTATAATTATGTGTTTGCATTATTTAACTATTATATTATATATAATTATGCTTCATTATAATGTAACTGTATTAGTATTTAGATTTATATTCATGTATTATGTTTATTTGTTAATTGTATAATACTAATTTTATAATTGCATATATTTTACTTGGCTATGTACCATTCTTCCTGGCAATTTTATTATGACTTAGATTTAATTATTAGATTTACTGTAGCATTATTGATAGATGCACTTTTTTTGCTGATGACTGTATCTAATCCTTGTATGTCGCTTTGGATAAAAGCGTCTGCCAAATGAATAAATGTATATGTAAATGTGAAGCTGCCCATATTCCCTTTAGAGAAGCATATTTTCAGTGGAGAGACCATGGCTGCACACATCTCCCTTTTGCTTTAACACTGACTCAATCAGCAGCAGGGATATACAGGAATTTATACACTTTTAATATACTATATGATGTGATATAAACATAAAGGTTAATATACATTTAATAGCATTTACACATTTAATGGCTTCTAACAATAACAAAAGCAATTTAAAGTACAAATTATATTTTGTCCTATGTATCCGTACCTATGTGGTACTGTGAGTAGCTGAAATGTTTAGGACATTTTGAACACTCTAGAAATTCTGGTAGGTTTAAATGGTTACTAAAACACCCATAGTTAAAAGAATATCATGAAATCTGGGGTGTCAATGTGGGCAAAGCATGAAGGAAGCAGTGCCCAGTCACATCAAAGAGTATTCTCACAGACATCTGCCACATCCAAGACTATTATCATACAGTCCTGCCACATACAAGACTATTCTCAGTCTAACCAATAAATTCCTGCAGACCACTCACCTGTAACTTTCTGTGATTAATTCTTTGTCACTTGAGGCATTCCCTGAACCTCATGCCCCTTGCTGAATACGTACTTGCCAAATATGATATGCGGTCCAAGTTGTGACAGCACTCTGAATAATTGAAGATTCCTGTGTCAGACAGGCAATACACAGCAGGCACCAGCTTGTCATGTCTACACAACAAAACGAAGCTGTTTTGAAAACTAGTTAAACTTCAATCCAAAGACTAAATTTCCTGTGGTTGTTGTGGTTTTGCTGTTAGGAAAGCAGAAAATGGCATAGAGGTACCACACACATGATATATGGGTTTAATGGGGACTGATTTCAGGAATTATCATGACTGTGGGGTTCATATTACCCTCATCACTATTACCACCTGGTACTTTGAGGTTCTTTCTAAAAGAAAGATACTTGAAAGAGTCGTTATAACAAGCAGTGATCATAATTGACCCAGTTAGCACAGCTATAGCAGTCTGCTAGCAGCAGAGCCATTCATCCACTGTTTTAAGCAATATGCACAGCTGACCCCCTTATAGAACAGGGGCAGACCAACAGGCTGCTAGTGAAACTCTGCATGCTTGCTAGCTGGACTAGCATTTTGCAGTCTGCTTCCTGAAAAGCATTCCAGCTGGAGATCAGAATGATGTTTTGCCTTCAGTGACCATTAAAACAATACTCTGATCAGGTCACATATTTCATAAATACAAGTCTAAAGCTCCTCCTCTCCAGCTTCCACAACTCAGACGCTGCTCAGAATACACATTACAGGGAATATGGCAAATTTCCTGAAATGCTTACAAAAGTGAAACTCACAGATGAACTGAGAACAAAGCAGCCATCAGCCCTCATTCATGGGCTTTTTAGACACTGTTGCAATTCTGGCAAAGCTATGTTAAAACCTGAGTGTATCCAAGCAGCATCACCTTTAAATCTTACTGAAGCTCTCAGTAGGTGTATTCCATCTTCACCTGGAAATAAACTCATTTTACTAAAGTGTATAAAACAGTAAGAGACCTGTCTTACAGCTGGTGCTATGCATTGCTAGTTTCATACTGATGCAATTGTCCTAGCACCCATGGGTTTTAAATAGCAAATAAACTTGAAAGTCCAAATACAGGCTCCCACAAACCTGACATCTTCCATGTATAAGAAATTATTATTTGTTTTTCTCACTGTATATACACTTGTGTATATTAGGAAATATGTGTTTATACATATTACAATCATATGATATAATATTGATTTAATTGTCATCATTCCAGTGCAGTTAAATTCTACACAAAAATTCTATAGAAATTCTATAGAACTTGTGTAGCTGTAGAATCAGCAATAAGTGGAATCTCATGTCTTTTTTTGGCTTTCTGCACACTGTCTCCCCTTAATGGGACCTGTTATCTCTGGCTGATTTCTGAGGCTGTGCCAAGGTATAGCAATGTAACTAATAAGCTGCCAAATCATTCACATTGTTTGCCACTTGTGTACATCCTGTTTTCTGCTGTGACTGTCTAAGCAGTATTAAGTCTTAAGGGTACTACAAAATCTGTCACTGCCCAGCAAATGTATTTTGCAAATCTATTTAAAAATAAAATGACCAGAATTCAATCAGACTCACTTAGCGACTTAAATGGCATATGCAATCAAACAAAACAATTGTCTGCTTCCAAAATATTCCAGCAGATTTCCAGAGCAATACTTAAGCTTAGCTCTGGCATACCCTGACTGCGCTTGGGTTAATGTCTCACCCATGTCTGTGTGCGCATAGTTTTATGGGTTTAGTTACTCTTGACTTGACTGTTAGCCTTTGATTTCTGCTTTTCCCCATTTGGATTTGGTTGCCTTGTAATTGACATCTCTTATGTGAATTGGACTCTTGTTGTTTCTTGAGCCTGTCTCTTGCCTGCCCCTTTGGCTCATTTACTGATTGAGCATATGCACATACCCATTACCTTTTTTTGTACTTTGGGAGCTAGGGAGTGGATCCTATTTATTTTTGCTATTCTTCTTACCTGTTTAATGTTAGTTAAGGAGTCATGGCAGAATTGTGTGTTTTGTTTTAATTTTCTTTTGGATCGGTTAAGGTTGAAGTCCCCTTTTAGTCATTATCATCTTTGTTACTTTGGCCTGGATGGCTCCCAAAGCTTACTTGTGGTAAGCTTTGTAAATAATCATATGCTTTCTGGTCTTGCCCTTGCATCTCTTCCTCATCCTAGACTAGGTCGTAACAGTAATTAAACCTTAATGTCCAACCCTTTTGATACTTGTGCTGGCAGTTTTGAGTGTTAAGATCATTAAAATCCTCTAAACCTTATAAACCCTGGTTCCAGACCCATCTTAGCCTCTTGTTTGGATCTGGATGTGCACAGCAAACAGATTTATCGACTGGGATTGGCACAAGGAAAGAGCTTCAGACAACAAACACAGGGATTGGAACAATTTAGTCACCATATAGATTTTATAATGATTACACATGTTAGGTATGGATTATGACTTGATTTTTTTGTTTTGCTACTTGTTACTCTTCACAAAAATATGTTTCACTCAGTAAAATGTGATCATGTGACATGATGATGATATGGATGTGCAGGTTATGAGATTATTATACAACTGCACTGATGGATGTCCAGATTATGAGATTATTATACAACTGCACTGATGGATGTGCAGATTATGAGATTATTATAAAATTGCATTGATGGATGTGCAGGTTATGAGATTATTATAAAACTGCACTGGTGGATGTGCAGATTATGAGATTATTATAAAACTGCATTGATGGATGTGCAGGTTATGATATTATTATAGAACTGCACTGGTGGATGTGCAGATTATGAGATTATTATAAGAGTGCACTGATGTCTATCACCAGATGCACCAGTTTCCTGACTGCTGTAATGCCCTAACCCTGAAGCCAGCTGCAAAGCAATTCTGATCTAGTTTCCTTGCAGTTTACAATCAGACATTGGATGGACTGCAGAGGCTGGACTTGCCCTTTGTCCAATTACTCTTTGGTCCAAATAAGATAGTAATCAGAGAACAGAAATATAAGGCAATGCATAGCTTGGGAATCAGACACAATTCTCAGGTGTAGCAAGCAAGTGACATGATTACCTCTGAAAGAGTGCCTCAGCAGCAAGATAATATGCATCTGTGGCTGAGTGGAGAGAATATTTCAGACAGAGAGATGTGTCTTTCCTTGGTGAGACTGCTCATGTTAAACTCAGGCTAATGCTGTTGGTCCAGTGCCTGCAGCAGCTGAGTCCTTCTAAATCTTCATCCGTCCACAACCACTGATGAAACACAATCTAAAACACACTCAATCCCCCAAAATGGCTGTGTATGGCTCTGGTAAGGTCTGTAGTCCTTGAGTGGAAGCTGTTTCATGGTACTTTAGTGGTAGTGGTAGGCCTACAGTGTGATTCTTTTACCAGGGATGTCGCAATGAATTTCTTCTCTCTGTCTCTATTTCTCACAAATTTCCACACATGATAACCAATAGCTGAACTGCTCAAAGGAGAGATGAAGCCCTGTTTGAATAATATCTTCCTCTCTAGTCTGTCTGCATTGCAGCATCATACTACCATACCATCAAACCTTTCTCATCACAAAAGCCAATACATTATATTGATGTGCAAACCATCATGCTTTGTGGTATTAAATAACAATATGGAAATCACATCATCAAGCATCCACAAAGCACTGCACAGGTTGTTACAATGATGGATAGGTAGATTTCTTTAAAAAATTGGCTGAACTCCACTCCTCGCCAAAGGACATTCAGCTCACTAGTTATGGGATTCCCTTGTAAGACTGAGCAAAGGAAAATGCTTTAAATAATGTCTTCACAATTGCAGTTCTCTCAAAATAGTGTTGCCATGCCACAATGTCCCACAATGTTTCTTACACCACAGTGTGAAAAGAGCCATGTGAACTGATTTAACAACAAACAAATGAAAATACTTAGCCATCAAAGTGAAACAGTTCTTTTTACTGCAATAAGGATATTAGCACTTTTTAAAATAATAAAATATCAACAACAATAATAATAATTTCACTTCCCATTTTTAAGACATGATGTGCAACCTTATAAAAATTCAGAGCATTTTTCAGTCTTCAATGATAATCTATGCAGCAATACTGGTACAGGTTAAGTCATAATCCTGTAAATTAATAAATTTAAAACAACATGAAAATTAGCTAATTTCACCTCAAATGATAAAAGTTGAAGGTGAAGGTTGAATTTAAAAATATTAAGGAAAAAATTGAACTTCCTTAAAAGCATCCTCCTGCCAGTTTTACTTTCTGAGTTTGCTCGAAATAATATGAAGGTAGCCTCCAGATGGATCATGCAGTAAACATTCATTTGGGAGTCGAGTCTGGGCTCAGATGTACAGATCGCAGCCATACCATAAGTGGCTATAGCCAGATTTCTGCATTGGTGAGACCATTAGCCCAGACTCATGTTAAAATGGAAAGATATAAAATATAGAATTGAAGTTCAAGAGGAGCTACATGGGAGTTATAGCAGTAGGTAGTTGGGATAGTTTGGTATGTCCTTGTGGCTCCTCAGTCAGAGCAAAGTTTGCAGAAGGTGGTCTGCACAGCCAACACAGGGCCAGAGGACATTCAGCAGAGGGGCCAGGCACATGCATCCATGATGTCAGCTTTTATTTCAGAGTTAATTCTTTAACTGCACTTGATTACACAAGTAAATGAGTTAATTACCTTAATTTAGCCTGAATTTCAAGATTGGTTTGATCGTGACACAATCTCAGTTCTACTATATTCAGACAAAGCAAAATGATACACAGAGGTACAGTGGAACCCCGACATACGAGTGACCCAAATTACGAGTGTTCCAAGTTACGAGCAGAAAAAAATGACAATTTTTTGCTTCGAGTTATGAGTTTCCCCTGAGGTACGAGTAGAGCTCGCTAGCATGATTTTGAAAATCACACGCAGCCCAGCCATCTACCAAGCTAGCAGAAGACAAGCAAGCTCTCTCAGCATCTCACGCCAAGAATGAGACAAAGTGTCAACTAGCTGTGCGTTGGCGTTGTGTAATGACACTTGCCAAACGCATTTCAGAAAAATTCTGAAGGGAAGGAAGAAACAAACAAGCATGGATAGGTTTTTATTGAAATGACCTTCAGTTCAAAGTCAAGAAAGCATGTCGAAAAAACAAAATATTTGTGAAGATGCAAACGTCACTGATGACCTTGAAAAAATCAGCTATGAAGATTAAGAGTTAAGTAAAAATAATAATGTATGTAATTTTAAGTTTAGCATTAAATTAAGTGAAAAAGCAAAAGAAATTGTAGCAATTAAGTGTACAAATGTAACGGCAAAGGCAATAAAAAAAATTAACTGAAAAAAAGTTATTAGCAATTAAGTTCATTGATAAAGTGAATAAAAAAAAGAAAAAGAAATTTGTACCAATTAGTATTGATAAGTTGTATGAGCCAACAAGAAAATCCGCCATCTGTCTCCTACATCTGCCACTCACCCCCAACTCAAAGCGTAATTTACCGTTACTCAGCGCTGCCCCTTAAATGTCAGGCAAGCATATTTGATTATTTTATGGAGCACTATTTAATACTACTACATTCATACATGTATTCTATTTTATTTATGCTATAGTAAAATACACTTGTCATGTGTGAAAGTACGTATCAAAAAAAGTAGGGTGTTTTATTTGGGGAGATTGGAACAGATTGATGGTATTTTAATTATTTTAAATGAGGAAAATAGCTTTGACATACGAGTAAATCGACCTATGAGCTCGGTCATGGAACGAATTGAACTCGTATCTCGAGGTTCCACTGTATTTATCGCTGTATTTAGTTATGGTTGGCTGCTGTCACAGCTTCGCAACAGAGGGATAAACATGAGAAATGCATGTGTCTACAAAGGTAAACAGTAGATTCAGTGAAGCTTTCAGATTAATGCATTTAATTTGGCATCGTTATTTGACTGCTACTATATAATCATTCAGGATGCAAAAATGCAACCATGCCTCTGGAATGTGACATGTAGCATGGAGCTCAACTTTTGAACCTGTGGCTTAATGTAAATGAAAACACGGTAATTACCCATTTAGATTGATATTATTGCTGGCAAACCCTTGTTCAGCATTGTGTGACTACACCGTGACATAGGAGCAGACTCTCCATTTATCGTGATGGGGTTATGCTGTTTTTTCATACGGTATAATTTGTTCTATGATTACATGAGCTACTCATCTCTGTACAGCACTGACCACAGCCCCATCAGACCTCCATTAACCCAGTTCTCATATCTGACAGTATGGACATGAGGTCTGTGGCTCAAGGGCTTGGTCCAGATTCATTTGTTCAAGTTAAAGCAGCATGTTACATGGGCTGGGTGGACTGGGGGATTGCTCTGTGCTTACTTATAATTACTATATGAGCCATTCCTCAACAATGAGACCAGAAACTAAATATCAGTCACTTAAGCTTTTTTCACATATGAACTCTGGACATTTTCTGGAGAATCTGGTCCCTTTCGCACATAGCACAGAGCCGGAGATTTTCTGTGTCAGACAAACACAAATGCCACACACTGCCTGTGTTATTTATGCCACACACTCTGCCTGTGTTATCTATGCCACACACTGTGCCTCTATTGTCTGCTGGTGTTGTGCCGGGCTCAGGCTTCTCATGGAGCAAGTATTGCTATGTTATTTTGCTGCTGTAGGCCTGAGAGCCAGAGAGCTGTGCCTCAGAGAGAGTCATGGCAGGAGCTGTGCCTCAGAGAGAGAGAGTCATGGCAGGAGCTATGCCTCTGAGAGAGAGAGTCATGACAGGAGCTGTGCCTCAGAGAGAGAATCATGGCAGGACCTGTACTTCGGAGAGACAGTCATGGCAGGAGCTATGCCTCAGAGAGAGAGAGTCATGGCAGGAGCTATGCCTCAGAGTGAGAGAGTCATGGCAGGAGCTGCACCTTAGAAAGAGTCATGGCAGGAGCTATGCCTCGGAGAGAAAGTCACGGCAGAAGCTGTGCCACAGAGAGAGTCATGGCAGGAGCTGTGCCTCAGAGAGTCATGGCAGGGGGCTGTGCCTCAGAAAAAGAGTCATGGCAGGAGCTCAGAAAGAGAGTCATGGCTGGAGCTGTGCCTCAGAGAGAGTCAAGGCAGGAGCTATGCCTCAAACAGACAGTCATGGCAGGAGCTATGCCTTGGAGAGAGCGTCATTGCAGGGGCTGTGCCACAGAGAGAGTCATGGCTGGAGCTGTGCCTCAAAGAGAGAGTCATGGCAGAGGCTGTGCCTCAGAGAGAGTCATGGAAAGAGCTCAGAGAGAGTCATAGCAGGGAGCTTTGCCTCAGAGAGAGAGTCATGGAAAGAACTCAGAGAGAATCATGGCAGGGGCTGTGCCTCAGAGAGAGAGTCATGGCAGGGGAAATCATTCTCTTAAAACTGTGAACATCTGTGAAGGGTCTGTCAACAACAGCCACAACTGCAACATCTACAATACACACTCTCAGACAGCCAAGGAACAGCTTTGCCTAGTCTAGCACATGTACACTATTCTCAGAAAGCCAAGGAGCTGCAGTAGAACATTTTGCTGTGTGACTGAGACTGTATGGGTTCAGTTACATTTCAGAGTACACTGAATACAGAATTTTGGGGTTTTGCTACAACCAAAAAAAATGCAAAAAACGTTTTTCTAACTGTAACTGTAACTCCAAAAATTTCCAAAGTATGATATGAAAGCTTCCAGGGAGGGATTTTATTACTGTTTCTCAGGAAGGTTTAGCAGCGAGGTAAATCCAGCATCTTCTGGTTTGGCAGCACATAAATGACCATCATCCTGCCAATGGCTGCATGACTGTCTGAACTCCACTGCAGCTGTCCAGCAGCAGAAGGTTAAAGCTGTTGAGCAATATGAATCTGAGCTGTTTCTTTTGTAGATTGAACCGCATTTGTGACCGAACGTATAATTCAGGGGCACATTCGCAAAATTCACATTCAAAATTCTCATTTTTGCCTGCTGCTAATGCTAAGTGTATTTGATTTTTCCTTGGCCATACAAATGTAATACCTCATTTATAATGTAATATGATGTTCCAGGCACAGATACTTTAGTCCAGGTGATGTGGTGGACTGATGAGCATCTTTACCATCAAGGGATAATTCAATGTGACCCTTATACTGCAATCCCCCTCTTTCACTCTGACATCAGTCAGATTCCCTGGTTTTTTTTGGCAATGCCTTAAATTACTGTAAAGGCACTTTCAAGAGAAAAACCGGTGTGAGGTTTATCTGATTTATGATGACCCCAAGTAAGAGCACATACAGCCAAATCCAGAGCTGAGTAACCTTCTTACATTCCCTGGGTGTATCACCCACAGTATAGCTGTACAGAGGTATAGCAATTCCCTGCACTCTTTGCTAAAATAAACATGTAGTACTGTGTTTATGATATAGAGATTTCACTTTAACATGTTGCTTAAATATGTTACTTTGGGGCCTCTGAGTGGCTTGTATGATAAATCGCTGCCTATGGGCTCTGAGGTCAGGGGTTCAATTCCCAGCTTCACCATTACCAGCCATGGCCAGAGGTCCCATTGGTGAGGCAACAATTGGCTAGCCTTGCTGGGGTTCGATACCCCCGGCCAACCCCCGTTGGCCTCATCACAATAGCACCCTCCTTGGGCTGCTTCGTAGGCCGACGTCATAGGCAGTGTGTGATTGGTGGTGCAGCCGCAACATGAAATTGTGTCAGCACATGAATTGGAGGAGTCACGTGCACAACCTCCCATAGCTGTCAGGGCAGGTGCTGCAGTGAGATCAACAAGTTCAGTTGAACATTCAGGCTGGGGAAAAAAGGGGATAAAAATAATTTTAAAAATACATATATAAATGCTGTTTTGGAATTTCCTAAGCCTACATATATGCTATATCTGGCTACCATATCCTTATGCACTTGAAATTAAGCTGGAGTTTTGTGGATCCTGTTTAATAATGTATTTTTTGGACAAGACCTGGGAACTGTGCCAATCCTTCATTCCCCTGATTACAGGAGGGGAACTGAGATAATGTCACAGAGTCACAGGATTACAGCGCTGTGGGGTACCTCTACTTCTGGAAATGGACTGCTTCCTCTCTGTGCTGTAATGTTCGATCATGTCAATATGCTGCTCTATGCAGTCAGAATCAGACCAAATTAACACCCGCCTGCCAGTAATCCCTTCTGAATTCCCCAGATTTTGCCGTTTGCCTCTGTGCTCATCTAAACAGGGGAAGACCGAGACCCATGCCCTTAACAGCAGGGAGTTTCTCAGCAGTTTAAAGTGGAACTGATGGTCAGACAGAAGTGTTAGTCCAATGTATAGAGACAGTTGTGCTTGCTGTTGTCCAGATGTTCAACATCCATGCATCCTACACTTCTCTCTGTCTCTTATTGTATGTTTGCCAGTGCATTACATTACATTACTGTCATTTAGCTGACGCTTCTATCCAAAGCAACTTACAGTTGATTAGCCTAGCCAAGGGCCAATCCCCCCTGGGAGCAATGTGGGGTTAAGGGCCTTGCTCAAGGGCCCAACAGCAATGGTGTTCTTGCTGTGGCTGGACTGGGACTTGAACCGCCAACCTCAGGGGTCCCAGTCATGTACCTTAGCCACGAGGCTATAGGCTGCTCCTAGTGAGGAGAACAGGTCAGCATGAGGAGTTGGGTCTATGCCTTCCACCAGCAGCAAGTGCAGAGAATGCTCTTCTGAGCTGGCCTTGCCTGGATGAAGACTGTGTTGTGTTCTCCTGCCGAAGGCAGGGGTCTTGGGTTTGGCTGCCAGCTATTTGCTGAGGTGGAGTTGGGGAACCTTTCTCCTTTCTACCTGTCAATGCTGAGGGTTTCAAAGCAGGTCTTCAAGGTGCACAGACTCATTTCCCAGCCAGGAGAGTTGATCATGGAGGTTCCACTTCTCTGTAGTGCCCAAAGCCAATCCAGGCGACTGAACCCCAAGTATACAAGCTTGCCTAGTAAGGAGAGGGTGCAGGAGGGTGGCCCATGTGAGAGACGATAGGTGGAGATCAGTGGCAGCCCCCCAGGTTGTCACAGGCATACAGTCCTTACAGCTGGAGCACCAATTCATGAAGAGGATGAAGAGGCAGTGCCTGCAGGCAGCACAGAGGCCCGTGGGGAGCTGCAGGGCACGGGAGCAGCTTTGCGTGCCTGCCCTTTCACCATGGCTGCTGCTGTGGGGAACGCCAGGAGGAGGAGGCTGTGAGCCTCTCCTTACGTCCCCACCACTGGGGGATTTCTGAGATACCACAAAGAAAGCTACAAACACTATGTGTGTGAAAGTAACTCACCAGGCTGAAAACCCCAAGATAGTCAGGTTTGATTGGGCCAGACCTCTCTATGAGGGGACACCGGTCAGCCCTGTATGAGCCTCCTATAGAGAAGCACACAGCTGATTTACATTGGAGGGTCATTCACAGAGCTTTAGCTAGGAACAGACACATGGTGTGTCTGAATCCAGCAGTGGGGAGTAAGTGCTCTTTAGTGGCCACTAGGAGACCTTACAGCACATGTTCCTGGACTGTCCTGAGCTTGGGGCTTTTTGTAAGTAGTTAGATTTATTATTTCAGGGATTGAGTTTGGGCTTTTCACCTAAGGTTTTATTGAGGGCACTACACACAGAACTGGTATAAAGAGGAAACCCTTTAAAGTAGCATCTTTTTAATTTTGTATTAGGATTGGCTAAATTGTCCAGCTGGAGGACTATGAAATATAGCAGTCGTGGGTCCACCTCCACAGATCCAATGGGCACAGCTAAGAGCGTGTTAGCAGCAGAGCTTTGTATAATATGAGCTGTGGTGGGGGCTCTTTGCCAGGCTGATGATAGGCAGTTGGTTTAAAATGTTTAATGGTTATGGGGGGTGCTGTCCAAGATGCCTGTGATATTATTGATTTGACATGAATGTATTATTTTTATTATTTTATTTTATTCATTTTTTTCTGGTTTGGTTTTTTTCTTCTTGTTTCCTCTGGATGATAGTTGTTTATTTTGGTTTGTTTTTTCTTTAGTCTATTCTTAAGATTATTCTTTTTTTTCACTTAAAATGGAGAATAAAATGGAAAAGAATGGCTTGTAAAAATAATACTCATCCCTGCGTCTCTGGCTCTGCCCTTTTAGGTGCTTTCCCAGAGTCCCATGGGCCTGGCTGTGTGCAGGAATCCACAGAGGAGCCCTACAGACCCAAAGTCAGGATCAAGTACAGATCAAGCTCATAATCTGGTAATGTACATAACATACTACATAGATTTAGCTGGATCATAGGTTTGATTCCACTGCCTTTCATAGATTTTGTAATTCCAGTTCAGAAGGAGGAACAGCTAGGGAAGGGTTCATGAAAACTTTTTCCTTGTTATTGCTCATTCAGTCGAATTTAGGTCCTGTACCTTTTAAAAGAGAGCACATTAACCATTTTATTGGACCTGAGTAATGAAGCACAGACAACATAGGATGCTGGATAATTTTGGATCCCTGAAGACTCAATGAAGTTGAGGCTTTACCTGACATTGAAGTCATTCCACAATTTTCCTTATTTTTGACTTTGCCTTTTTAAATGAGACCACTTTAAATGAGACATGTTTTTTTCAGATGCAAATGTTTTCAAGTTCATTCAGAAATCACCCCCTCCCCCCTTAAAAGGTCATAAATATAGTTGGTAAATGGGGCCTGAGTCTTGCTATAAGCTAAACATGGGACATGGGATTTTATGGAAAATAGTGAAGCGAGAAGATATTTTTGCAGGGGCTGTCAGGTGAAATTCTTCTTCTGCATTTTCCTTTACATTTTGATTTAGGATTAAAATAAGAGTTTCAATATTGAGGAAAATGCAAGGTAATAACCTTAAATTTTAAGCCATGAAAAATGACAATGGATCTGTTTTGGAGGATGTTTTGATCTGCTCTTCTCTGAATGTTGTAGCTGAGCCTAGACATTTAGTAAGTTAACATGCAAAACACCACATCATGGTCAGGTCAATAACCTTATCCACAAAATGAGATCAAAGATTTGCATAGATTTCTTGAAGACACTGGGCACACAGGAAAAATTTACTGAAATGTCAGTGCTGTGAATTGCAGTGAAAATGTGACAGCTGAGGTCATTGCTGAAATTACAGACTGCCTGATGAGGTACTTTATCATGAACCAAATTCAGGAGGCTTTTTTAAATACGGCTTTCAGCTCATCCCCTTGCCAAACCATAGCTGTAACCAGTGAAAATGTATGAATACAAAAAAGATATGGCCACCATTAGAATACCACGACCAGAGAGGCTGAATTATTCACGTTAATTAAATATTAATATTAATATTATTCTAGATGAAACACTTCATCTCACAGAGTTCTTTGTCTTGGCCTTGTCCCAATGCTGGCCTTAATTTCTGCAATGAAATGTGTCAGAACATTTGCTTTCTCAAACAGTTTCCATGGGTGTGAAGTCATATTAGATCCACCAAATTCCAAAGTTCCAGGTGGATCTAGCAGGCAGGCCTGGAAAATGTGTCTGGAAGGGACTGCATTTCTATTACTGATGCCAGCATACGACTCAACCTGTGAATAATTCAGGACTTGCGCATAGAGGATGAGTTTAGCGAGGGCAAAGTGTCCACAGCCTTGTACTGACATTTGCAGGGTTTATCACAGTGGGAGAAAATCACGATGACTTCATTAGCCAGTTGTTCCCTTTCATTTTTGGCTGAAGGGGAGACGGACTGCACAGGAACATGAGCTTTCCTTAGCTACACTCAGGCATTTATGAGGCCAATGATGCTATACAATACCATTTGTATGCTTTGCAGCTAAGACCCTCGCTTGGGTTAAGTTCTACTGTAGGACTGTGTGAGGGTTCAGCCCTGCCCTAAGGCTTAGTCCTGCTCTAGAGTTCAGACCTGCTCTGGGGTTTAGTCCTGCTCTAAGGCTCATGCCTCCTCTAGGTTCAATATTGCTCTAGGATTCAGTCCTGCTGTGGGGCTCATTCCTGCTCTGGGTGAGTTGAGCCATAGGAAATGCTACTCCTCACTCTGGACACTGTGTTTCCTCTCAATCACTACACACCCTTTTCCCCTGCTGTCCTCCAAAACTACTCACTGCTCATGGAATGTCACTCTGTCATGCTGTCATTCAAAATTTACTCCATTTAGTCTCATTTATGTCATCATTAAACCTAGACCTAATTAATAAATAATTTTATATTTAATATGTATTTGTTGTGATTTAAAGCAGAAGAATTAAGAGCCCTCCATAATAATACATTTATTTTTAAACCAGGTAATTATTAAGCTACTCATAATTATTGGATGAAACAGGCCTTGTAAGGAAATGAGATAGACTAACCCTAACGGGAGTCTGTTACCCACAGATTTTCTGTAATTTCTACTATTTTATAAAATCTGTGAAGGATAAACCCAACAGTCACCTGGCCTCCTGATGGAAGAATATCCTGGAATATACTAGTTCTCATCCTTCTTGCTGACTGTACACCAAATGTCCACCAGTCATGGAAATATGTATGGTAAATGCAGGCAAAAAAAAAAAATTCAAATGCACAAGAAAATATAATATACGCATCGGTATAATATCAGGATATGGTTTTGATAGGCAGATTGGCTGCTACCATTCTCAAAAATCCGATTTCATTTTGACCAAGTCTCAATAAACCCAATTAATAATAAACCTGACCAGTATGACGATGACAAAAAAAAGCCATTCAGCCCAGCATGACTCACTGTTTACCTATAATCTCCAGAGAATGCAGTACCACATCAAACCTGGCAAACTATGTGATCTGGCAACCCGTTGCAAATATTGACAAATATTGACAAATTACAAATATTCATTTGACTCTGCACTCAACTATTTAAAAATTTTTAGTTAAACAATTGTCATTTGAGACTTTTCAAAACCCCCCTCTACAGCCAAATTATATCCACTCCCCCTGCTCATGTGCTGATCCCAGTCCCACAGTAAAAGATCTATGGTCAGAGCCTGGGAAAACACTGGCAGTTATATCTGTTTTAATACATACCATATACCGCTGTCACCCAAAGCCACTTACATAGCTTTTTATATTATGTATATATATTGCTAGATATTTACTGAAGAAATCCAAAACCAACTTGCTCAAGGACTCAACAAGGGAGACCTACTCTGGAACTGAAAATTAAACCTTTGAATTACAAGCCCAGCTCCATAACCATTTTACTAGACGGCAACTTCTTAGCTACAAGACTAGCTCCTGATATCCAGACATAACCGTTTTCCAAGCTGACCATTCCACCCAAAATTCATACAAATTCATACTAATTTGTCCATTACTTTCTCAATCATCCTTCATGTGGAATAGATAGAAAGATAGACAAGCACGCACAGATATAGTCAATAATCTGATCAAATCTACTGGCAGAAGTAACAAAAAATCATGCTTAATCTTCATCAATGACAGAACAGTGAATCAAAGAACTGTTGTGGGTAACCTCTTTATATTTATATTCAATAACAAACTGAGAACTACCATTTCTTCATACATGAGAATAAATGTAACACAAAGACATCAGCAGCAAAATCCAATATACTGTTGGGGCAGTAATTCAGCTTTTTCAGAATGCTGTTCACTTAGAGTTTTGGGTCTGAGGACTGGAGCTCACACTCAGCTAACGCTGGCTCACTCCACCCTGTGGGCTGAACATAGCATTGTCCCTCTGTGATCACTCTCCCCCACAAACCTGAACATAACCATGTCCCTCTTATCACTCTTCCCCACAAACAGCAGGCAGAAACAGGCCCTTGGTGGAGAAGGGAAAGAGGAGGCTGGGAACACACAAGATGATCTCTCCCCCATCCCTGGCCTGTTAAAAATGATCCCTCCACATTCCCGCTAAATTATTGATGGTGGAAATGCTCTGGGAGCAGGGTGGCTCTTACCTACAGACTGGTGGCTCTGTTATGGTGTGGAGAGGAGGAGAACTGGCAGACTGGTGGCTCTGTTATGGTGTGGAGAGGAGGAGAGCTGGTGGGCTGGTGCTAATTTAGCAGCATGCATCCATAAGCGGCTCCCTAAGACACCTTTAATGAGCTGAGAACAAAAGGCTCCCAGCCAGAGACAACGGGCTGCCGTCTCAATGCAGATCAGTGTAGTGGGGGTAGCTGGAGCTGGCTTTTTGAACCACGATGCGTCAGCCAAAACTGTGACAGAAGGCAGTCGTGCAAGGTGGGGACACACTGCACATGTGGATGGAGGGGCACCGCTGCCATCTTTCACATGAACTCGACCAAGAGCTCCGTCACGTGGCGAATGGAGCACTCAGTGATCGCTCCTGAAGCACTGCGGACCTACCCATGTTTCCCCGCTGCACTAATCATCAATGCAAACACAACCCTGCTGTGCTAATTAACAACACAAACACAAAGCGCACAATACGCAACATGCATCGATCACATCCAACACAGAGGGTCAGACCACTGGGGATCCATCAGTCCGCAATGGTCCTCCCCGACCCCCTGCAGCCAGCTCTTTCTATCCGCCAGCATTGAGCTGCTGATCTCCAGGACAACAAAAGGCATAGCAGGCATGGTTCCCCCTCCCCCTCCCCCTCCCCCTCCACCCCCAGCTCGCATGTCTCTGGATACTTACGGTGCAGGTGCTCAGAGGTGTAGTAGTACACGTCCTCGTATCCCTCGTGGTAATCCTCCTCCGGTCGGTACTTTTTCCCTTTCCGCCTGCGGGACCACCTGATCTGCCTGACGAAGCCCAGGAAGCGCTCCATATTCTGCCAGGCTCCGCGCAGGGTCTGCCAGCAGCAGCAGCAGCAGCAGCAGCAGCTGAGTGCCTCCACAGAGTAAGAGCGCTGACTGTGTGTGCGCGCGTGTATGTGTGTGCGTGTGTTCGCCACCTCAGAGACGTGCTTGCCTGAGCTGCTGCACGGAATGGACGGATGTGTCAGATATGCCCCCCCATCTGCCCACCCAGCACCCCCAAACACTGCCTCCCCTGACCCGGCGCTTTGCTAGCTCAAGGTGCAGTATCCTCACCGATGTGCTCTTGCCTCTGTGATGCTCTGCATGTGCACAAACGCCATCAGGGCCATCGCAAGAAAAATGAACAATAATCACAGATAAAACACAGCCCAATGTGTCTCAGTCTGAGACAAAAGTTGATTGTCAGACTAGGAGCCTCAAAGCCTGGGCTTTCTCTGTGAGTGCTCAGTGTGTTGATCGCTCTCTCTCTCTCTGTCTCGCACTCTCCTTCACACAGTCATTCCATTCCAGAGGGGGGAGGGGAGGGGGAGAGGGGAGAGATAGAGAGAGAGAAAGGGAAAAAAGAGAGAGGGAAAGAAAAGAAGGAGCAGGAGAGGTAATGGAGGGGGGTGGGGATGCTCTGCGCCTCCAACAGCCAGAGGCAAATTGCAGGATTCCAGTGGCTGCCATGTAATGTGATTGCAGGCTCGGCCGACATCACGCACATGTGAGCATGCACAGCCGAGCGCACAATACCGAGCGGAGCATCTGACAGGCCAAAGACATTATCAGCCCCTGAACACTAACGCACCAATGGCTGCCCTGCTAATAATGCTAATAGGTAGGAAATATATGTTAGCTGAAGCATCTGACACCAAAGCCTTTGAACTCTAATCATCTACTCCCCCGCAGCTCAATCAAGCCCCTGTCTGGCCCCACCCCCTCATCCTCCCCCCAAAATGCCAAAGCCATCAGGGAGAAAAGATAAACAAACCTGACACTGATAGCGGGCTGCATTGTCTGCTAATCTATGTCACCTCATTATGTCAGCTGCCAGGTATCAATAGCCTAAACAATGTGTTAGCACCTGTCCATAATGTTCAGATTTTTCCTCCTGGGAGTCTCACATGCCATTTCCTCTCCTTGGGAAAGCAGTCTATTGTGCTCTGAGATATACTGCTTCAGCAGCCATGTCATATTCAGAGATATAGCGGGAATGTTCGGAAAAAACTCCCTCATTTATCAGGAATCAGGGACATGCTTTTGCTTGTTTCTGTGTGGTGCTCCCTCACCCGGTTATTAGATCTGTATTGTAAAATGCCCCGCTTTGTTTTCTTTGTTTGTCACACGTGCACACATGTGGGTGGGGAGGGTAATCCAGCCCTTGTGGATTATGCAGTCTGGCCCATAAATCACAGGAGTGAGACACATTATAAAGACTGATATAACTGAGACAGCACAGCTCTTATTCTCCAACCTGCCCCTGCTGACCAGAAAGCCATTCAATGGGAGTAATGTTGGAAATGGTATTGCCTCTTGGTGCTGCAGCACTGAAAGGGAGCACAAAAAAGCAGCACAGACCCACGTCTGAAACTACACACCCTGGCTGATCACCATGGAAATGGGGAATCAATAGGTTTTTTTAATTAGGTTTTTGCATGTATTATTTTATTATTTATTGCTATTCATGAATTTGTTTATTCTTGTAAACCTTTACTCAACCTTCACTAAATTTGACAATAAGCCTCTTAAGGCTTCCCTCATAGCTTTAAGTTTCACACCAGGAATGAGTTTAGTTGCTCTTCTTCATATATTTTACAGGAGCCTCAATATCCTTCTTATAGCGTGGTGCTCAGGACTGCACACAGTATTCCAGGTGAGGTCTGACTAAATGTGCATTGTGTAACCCTACTCCTGTATTTAGCATGTAACCCTGCTCCTGTGATTAGCTTGCAATCCTGCTCCAGTGCACAGCATATAACCCTGCTCCTGTGCTCAGCATGTTCAGCATCGCAGCACAGCCTCACCACCTTGGCATTACTCTGTAGGTTCATAGAAAATAATCATAAGAGTCCACTTAATGTGACATGTACTGTACTTCATTGGTGATATTCAGAGTGCTTCACCCTGCCTCTAAACAGGAATAAGGGAAGCTGCGGATTCACTGTGTCCATGTCAGGAGTGAGGTTGATTAATCTCACACAGGAGGAATACCGTCCGGGGAGGCATTAGGTCTACCCATAAAGCAGGCCTAATGAGGCTCCTCTCTATGCCTGAATCGCCATAAGGTAAAATATGAAACAGTAGGAGCAAGCTGACAATTTTCATCTTAAAAATGCAGAAATATGAAGCAAATATTCCAAGTGAATCTCTTTAATTTGCAATTTGATTCATGCAGTGGATTAAAATTTTCCACAGAATTTGTAATCTGACAGTAAATTATACAGCATGTACATTATATGGCATATGGTAATTGTGTCTGAATTATTTTTCCCAATAGGTTGTGGTTCGCTAGGCGAATGGGAACTACCCAGTTTACCCCTTGTCTGTGATGCTCAACACACCCCCTCTTCTGGTATGATAAACACCTGCACCCCATGGATCTGTTCATAGAGCAGTTATAAACCCCAAGGGTCTGTTCATATGGAAGTTATAGACCCCATTCTGACCCTGACAGTGCTGACCAAGACTGGATGTGAAGTAAAGCACATTACTTGCTCTAACATCTGGGAGAGAAGGTTTTAGCCAGCAGGTTTAGCCCTGCTCAGCAGGAACCCCTCTGAGCAGTCAGGGACTTGAGTGGAGCACAGGGACTCAAACTGGAGTCTAACTTGGGACACAAAGCAGACTGAGTGACTCAGCAAGACTTTGCTGTACACAGAATAGAGAATGTACATGTTAGCATACACCATGCTGGACTACCAAGCATTCTGCAGAGACTAGACATGTCTGCCAACATCAAGGAGAGTTCCAACTTAGGGAGAGTATTAGATAAAAATACTACCCATGGCTCATTGGATAGAACTGTGGCCTCACAGCAAGGGTTATCCAGGTTCAATTCCCATCATGGCCATGCCATTTTTGTGCAGAGTTTGCATGTTTTCCCTGTGTTCACATGGGTTTCTTCCTGTTCTCTGGTTTCCTTTCTCAGTCCATATACATATATTATTAGGAATATTGGACTTGACTGGAATTGCCCATAGGTACGTGTGTTTAAGTGTTGGTCTTTCTGGCCCTGTGATGGACTGGCACCCTGTTCAGGTTGTCTCACTACCTTTTGCCTGATATATGCAGGGTTTGGCTCCAGCCCACTTCGACCCAAGACTGGATGTTGTAAGATATGCAAGCAGAACTACACAAGGGAGTCTGCCTTGCAAGAGGAGAGAGATCTTTTAAAAAGCTGCAGCTGTTAAACTGAAAATGGCTGGAGAACTGAGGAACATGGGTGAGCTTCTGAGGTAATACCCCATAACGTATGGGTAATGACGTTTGCCCTCTATGGTTGGTGGACAATGTAACAGAGGTAGCTACAGCCTGAACTGTTGCCAGATTTTAAATATTCCTACAGTGCAAATCCAGATCTTTCCTGTCAATTTACACTTTACACTAAGAAAAATAGTCTTGATTCTCACCTCAATGTTCCATTATTGTTGAAGTCATACATATCATTGTACAAAGCTCTTTTGGAGAGTGGCTGAAATTCAAGTCCAAGATGGAGGACAGAGAAACAGAAGTACTTTATTGCTGTACAGTGCAGTACTTTGCCACAGTCCACTGTGGAGTTAGAGCAGGCAAACCTGGTCAAACTCATTTGGTCAAAATGGTATGGTCAAAAGTCATTTAAGGCAGGAGCGAATATTTAACTACAGTATCAGTGCTCCTTTGCACTTGAAGTTATGCCACACACATTAACAGTCCCTAAAAGATTGTCTGGCTATAGCCACTTCATACCTCAGTGCTCAATCCTGCTGCCAGACCCTTATCAATATTCCCTTTTTTTAAATATCACACATATTTGTAGTCTTTCATCATTACAAATATTGTGAGGCAACTGAAAAAACATGTTTTTTTAACATTACATAAGTATTTGAACTGTTTTTGTGACACTATCAATATTATTATTGTGCCCTGATATCCAGTATAATTTATTGCACAAAATAATTTTCCTGCTGGCTGCTGGAGTGCTTCTTAACCCTGGCCATGTGTCTCTCACAGTCATTGTATTCTGAAAGCTTATTGAATACTGATGTAAACTAGAGCTAACAGGAGACATCTGCTCTTTGCACAAGAAATGTGTTTGCAAAGACACAAGAAGGTACTTGTACTAGTTATTTCTTATAGACTAGTATGACAGAGAGTCGTGTAACTTCATAAAGAGTATTAATTCTTAAGTTGAGTTTGCCAAAATTTTACCAGTTATTAACTTAATTAAGACAACGTCAACTACTACAGGTAAATATAAATAAAACTGTAAATATATTAGATGAAAAACACACAGATTTCAATAAATATTCCTTTCAAAACATGACACTGCCAAGTATTCTGTTAATAGCAACAATTCAACCCAATTAAGTGAGACCTCACCCAGTCTAATGAAAGCACTACAGTGGGTCGAGAGAGCCAGATGAGGGAGGCACATCAGTGTGTGAAAAAAGTATGGTAGTAAAAGTATGAGATTGATATAATCACTCACTCATGCACAGCAGTTAGTCAAACTGGATACATCACATTCACCAGTAAAACATACAAACTGTCAATTTTAGGATCCAGATTTGATACCACAGCATGACAATGCATTTGTTTGAGGGAAGTCTCACAGCTAAGAAGAGCCTTCCGTGGGAAGTGAGTGGATGCGTTTGGAAATTAGAGCCTCACCCTGCTGCCGCAACCTTGACTAAAATAGAACCCAGGGCTGTCTAATGAGTGAGGAAGAGCAATGCTCTCAGGGAAAGAGAGCGGTAGGGTATGTTAATGGCTGGCGTTAAGGTAATTAATAAGAATGAGATACATCCAATGAGTACCTGTGTGGCAAATTGAGGGTGCATTCTGATCGATCAACAGGGGCTGGTAAAGTGGGGGATCCTGACTGGCTGTGGCTCCCAAACCTCTGTGATCATATTGAAAGAAATCACCTTCAAGTCCCAGTAATGACATCCACTGAAATAGTCCCTTAACAAGATGCAGACTGTGGGACCCATTCACACACTAGAACAGTGCCTTAACAGGATGCAAACCGTGGGGACCATCCACACACTGGAGCAGTGTCTTAACAGGATGCAGACCATGGGGCCCATTCACACACTGGAGCAGTGCCTTATCAGGATTTCAATATGATCACAAACCTCTGTGATCATATTGAAAGAAATCACCTTCAAGTCCCAGTAATGACATCCACTGAAATAGTGCCTTAACAAGATGCAGACTGTGGGACCCATTCATACACTAGAACAGTGCCTTAACAGGATGCAAACCGTGGGGCCCATCCACACACTGGAGCAGTGTCTTAACAGGATGCAGACCATGGGGCCCATTCACACACTGGAGCAGTGCCTTATCAGGATGCAGACCATGGGGCCCATTCAAACACTGGAGCAATGCCTTAACAGGATGCAGACCGTGGGGCCCATCCACATGCTGGAGCAATGCCTTAACAGGATGCAGACCATGGGGCCCATTCACACACTGGAGCAGTGCCTTAACAGGATGCAAACCGTGGGGCCCATCCACATACTGGAACAGTGCCCTAACAGGATGCAGACTGTGGGACCCATTCACACACTGGAACAGTGCCTTAACAGGTTGCAAACCGTGGGGCCCATCCACACACTGGAGCAGTGTCTTAACAGGATGCAGACCGTGGGGCCCATTCACACACTGGAACAGTGCCTTAACAGGATGCAGACCATGGGGCCCATTCACACACTGGAGCAGTGCCTTAACAGGATGCAGACCGTGGGGCCCATCCACACACTGGAGCAGTGTCTTAACAGGATGCAGACCATGGGGCCCATTCACACACTGGAGCAGTGCCTTAACAGGATGCAGACCATGGGGCCCATTCAAACACTGGAGCAATGCCTTAACAGGATGCAGACCGTGGGGCCCATCCACATGCTGGAGCAATGCCTTAACAGGATGCAGACCATGGGGCCCATTCACACACTGGAGCAGTGCCTTAACAGGATGCAGACCATGGGGCCCATTCACACACTGGAACAGTGCCTTAACAGGATGAAGACCATGGGGCCCATCCACATGCTGGAGCAATGCCTTAACAGGATGCAGACCATGGGGCCCATTCACACACTGGAGCAGTGCCTTAACAGGATGCAAACCGTGGGGCCCATCCACATACTGGAACAGTGCCCTAACAGGATGCAGACTGTGGGACCCATTCACACACTGGAACAGTGCCTTAACATGTTGCAAACCATGGGGCCCATTCAAACACTGGAGCAATGCCTTAACAGGATGCAGACCGTGGGGCCCATCCACATGCTGGAGCAATGCCTTAACAGGATGCAGACCGTGGGGCCCATTCACACACTGGAACAGTGCCTTAACAGGATGCAGACCATGGGGCCCATTCACACACTGGAGCAGTGCCTTAACAGGATGCAGACCGTGGGGCCCATCCACACACTGGAGCAGTGTCTTAACAGGATGCAGACCATGGGGCCCATTCACACACTGGAGCAGTGCCTTAACAGGATGCAGACCATGGGGCCCATTCAAACACTGGAGCAATGCCTTAACAGGATGCAGACCGTGGGGCCCATCCACATGCTGGAGCAATGCCTTAACAGGATGCAGACCATGGGGCCCATTCACACACTGGAGCAGTGCCTTAACAGGATGCAGACCATGGGGCCCATTCACACACTGGAACAGTGCCTTAACAGGATGAAGACCATGGGGCCCATCCACATGCTGGAGCAATGCCTTAACAGGATGCAGACCATGGGGCCCATTCACACACTGGAGCAGTGCCTTAACAGGATGCAGACCATGGGGCCCATTCAAACACTGGAGCAATGCCTTAACAGGATGCAGACCGTGGGGCCCATCCACATGCTGGAGCAATGCCTTAACAGGATGCAGACCATGGGGCCCATTCACACACTGGAGCAGTGCCTTAACAGGATGCAAACCGTGGGGCCCATCCACATACTGGAACAGTGCCCTAACAGGATGCAGACTGTGGGACCCATTCACACACTGGAACAGTGCCTTAACAGGTTGCAAACCGTGGGACCCATCCACACACTGGAGCACTGTCTTAACAGGATGCAGACCGTGGGGCCCATCCACACACTGGAACAGTGCCTTAACAGGATGCAGACCATGGGGCCCATTCACAGCACTGGAGCAGTGGGGCCCATAACAGGCAGTGTCTTAACAGGATGCAGACCATGGGGCCCATTCACACACTGGAGCAGTGTCTTAACAGGATGCAGACCATGGGGCCCATTCAAACACAGCAACTAACAGGATGCAGAGTGGGGCCCATCCACATGCTGGAGCAATGCCTTAACAGGATGCAGACCATGGGGCCCATTCACACACTGGAGCAGTGCCTTAACAGGATGCAGACCATGGGGCCCATTCCACACTGGAACAGTGCCAGACCATGGGGCCCATCCACATGCTTAACAGGATGCAGACCATGGGGCCCATTCAAACACTGGAGCAATGCCTTAACAGGATGCAGACCATGGGGCCCATTCACACACTGGAGCAGTGCCTTAACAGGATGCAGACCATGGGGCCCATTCACACACTGGAGCAGTGCCTTAACAGGATGCAGACCATGGGGCCCATTCAAACACTGGAGCAATGCCTTAACAGGATGCAGACCGTGGGGCCCATCCACATGCTGGAGCAATGCCTTAACAGGATGCAGACCATGGGGCCCATTCACACACTGGAGCAGTGCCTTAACAGGATGCACAACCATACAGTGCTGATGAGGTATATCTGTAAGAAAGTCATGATTCAAGTCTGTTTAGCACAATGTTAACATTTGAATTTTGGTATGAATTATGATTCTGCTTTCCTTTTATCATTTTAATAATCTGTTTTTCAAGGTCAAAATTAATAATAAAAATAGGAATTAATCAAACTGATTAATTATTACAATCTTTCTTGATTGCTAAGACACATTTCTTGAAATTATGCTCCATTTCCTATAACTCTAAACACAATTGCAAAACTGCACACTCATCACCACAAACTTCAAACTTCCATGTCAAAACCAAACTCTCTCTAAAGAAACAAAATATGTATACATTTACAATGTAATGTACCCCTTAATGTAATGTATCACACTAAACTTTTGAGTTGTATGTTGCTGTGGATAAAAGCATCTGCAAAATGCCTATAATGTAAGGCATGTAATGTAGTAATGTAAACTGAAATTGAGTGACACAGTAAATGCACTGTAAAAACACCTACAAATATAAACTACAAGTTTTTGCAATTGTCAAGACACAATAACTGGTACTTAAAAATAGTAATTATTAAAACCACTAACTGATGTAGCCTGTTGACCAGGTATGCTAAACCATGAAACCAGGTTGACCATCTATTGACCAGATATGCTAAACCATAAGCAGAGTGGGCCTCAATTATCAAATGTGAGCCTATATGAATTTAATTGTAAATCTATCGTAAATGAATTTATGCAAAAAATGTGGGATTTATCCAAATTTTCATATATCAGTTTGTTCGGAGGATCTGAAGAAATTTCAACTGTTCGTATTGTGTGCGTAAATGGAAGAACGTGGCTGTAAAGCATGTTTTCGTGTTTTTGCTTTTATTTTTCCATTCACTCATATTTTATTGGATTAAAAATGAGTAGTAAATTATTCACTGAAAATATAAAGAATCCATCCCTGACAAGACTCAACTATGATGTCCAAACAAGCCTCCTCCATGGCCTGGAGGAGGTGAACATGGCTGTAGGGGTCTCGGTCATAGACCTTCCACCGCCATGTGAAAAAAACTCCTCTATGGGATTTAAGAATGGTAAAAATGCAGGTAAAAAAATGTTCTGGAATCTTGGATTGTTAAAAAACCAGTCACAAACCAGACCCGCCCCGGTGGAAAGGTACATTGTCCCAAACAACAACATATTGTGGCTGCTCTGGTTGTGCTGGCTCCCTCTGGTCAAGTTGATATATATATATATATATATGAGATATCATGTGATTCTGATCTGATTAGTGTGTCACTAATTTAATGGCTTTGTGTTTACACCTGGGGAAAGGTTTGAGTTTGGATCAGTGACGTGCGGTCAGGGGAGGCAGGTGAGGCAGTGCCTCACCAGCCATCATGGAAAGAAAGAAAATATATAATAATAAAATAATTTAAATTGTTATATTCATCCGGTGGTTTGTACTAAAAAATATTTATTTTTCATTTAGCTTCACCAATTTCGATTATTCTTTCTTCAAAATCGCTGAATTTTCTTAATTTCCCATTCAAATGCTTGAAGCGATGCCGGTGAGGCAGCAGCGAGCTCAGCCTCACCTTGGATTGCGCAACCCCTGGCTAACTGCGCTGGCTGCTAAGCGGAGAGAGCATGTTGCTGTACGGCGTCAATAAAATGGTTTAAACACATTTAATATGTAAACTGATTTTCAATAATTTAGCTTATGTATATAATGTACAGTGCTTTTTGTCACCAACTGTGTTTGTGTAACGTGTTTCGTGTGCTGAGCGATTATAAACGGCAGAGAACAGGTTGCAGGTGAGGCAGGCAGTTCTCTTGCCTCATGGCAGGGGGCGCTCAAGATCCCAGTCATTCACTCCACAACTGCAGAGTAAGTGACAGCGACCTAGGCTAAACGATACGGTAAGCAAGTCAAGTGCAGCGATAGATTATTAGAGATAGAGATTATTTTTTTCCTCTCGCCTATCCCGACTTTCAACATGGATGACTACATTTCGACACTAAAACAGTTTTCTCAAGTGGACTTTCAATCGAAGCAGGAGATAACTAAAGGAAGACCAACGCCGGAGCTGAAAGGATTGCTTGTATGTGTAAAGGATGCAGAAGTGAAACATAACCTGTAAACTGCTGTCAATCTATGCATCCATTTGCAAATCTGATTCTGATGACGTCAGTGCCTCACCAGCTATGAACCTCACCGCACGTCACTGGTTTGGATGATAATGACTTGAGTGTATTGTATTGGTTGTGTGTGTTTGCCAAATAAACATATAGTGCAGTGAATGATTCATTTGGCCACTTTTGCATATACAGGGGGTCCTCGACTTACGAATGAGTTCCGTTCCTATGACTTGTCGTAAGCCGATTTTCGACGTAAATCGGAATTTATACCTAAATTATACCTCAGTTAACACCTTAAGTCACTCTCTCTGTACACACAACACATGGAGGACAAATACAGTAATTAAATGAAACATTAATTAAAAAAAAGAGAGAACAATTTCTTATCTTTATTTCTGTGTTCGTATTTACGAACCAAACCGCGTAGGACGAAACTAGGTTTATTAAATAATTTATGGAAGTGCGTCGTAACCACGAAACGTCGTAACTCAAGACCATTGTAACCCGAGGACTCCCTGTAGTTATGCAAAAAGGGTTTTACACATAGAAACTTGTGTGAAAACATGTGAATAGTGTTTAAAGTTGTGAGAAAAGTGTATATCTTTTGAGAAATGAGGCAAGGCTATAGGTTGTCTTGCTGAGGGAACCGGTTATAGTGTGTTTGCAATTGGGAAAAACTGTAAATAACTAAACTGAAGCACATTGCTGTAGTACACAAGTCGTCCATCATATAGCCTGCACTATAGTATAGGATGGGATGGACTGTAATTGCAATATACTGTAGTTTGATTACAGTACAATACAGTAATTGTATTCATGTCATATTCAATTACAGTAAAGTAATTGTGTCTGATTGTGTTACAGTAGGCTATGTGCATGAGTATTGAGAATAAAGAAATTAGATTGTGTCCCCATTGCATTTGTGTTCATGGTGTATATTTTCAGTATGCTACAAATGAAAATGCCAAAGACAATAGTGTTTTATACTTAGCACATCAGTATGCTTGTGGAAAGAGATATTTATTTGGTGTTTGTGTGTAAAGTAGTGATGCAAAAATACCATTTATAGTAGAGTTTATATAGTTTTTGAATGAGGTGTTTTCCTTTGCAAGAGATGTAAGATATTTTGTATTTTGCATATATGTTTTTGTTTTGTATGTGTAGAGTTTCAACCTTCAAGGGCCTTAGTTTCAGAAAGTGTGTTTTAGCATCGCATAATATTAAAAAATATGTAATAAAATAAACAGTTTGTACATAAAGAAATCACATCTACTCTGCCTCAGCATCCTTTCTTTGGTCAGATATTCTCATCAGCATCACAGGCAATGTTATCCTTAGCCAGGCAGTTGGGGAAGAAACCCTTGTATACAGTATCCACCCCTGGCAAGCCTCAACCATAATATCTAAACAAGCCTCCACCATGGTTTGGAGGAGGTGAACATGAAAGTGCAGGTGTTTGCTAGAAACCTTCTACCACCATGCCGAAAAAAGTTCTCTGTGGGATTTAAGAAGGGAGAATATGCAGAGAGAAAGATGTTGCTGAAACTCAATATAGATGATCTCACAAACCACTGAAGGTCCGGATTATAGAGGCTACTGGGAAATGGCTCAGATTCACTCTATGCCCAGCTAATTTCATTTACATCCCATAAAAAAGACATAGTCATCTAGAGTTGGATGGATCTCATCAGCAACATCCTTGACCTTACCCACTTCCTCCTCCTCCTCCTCCTCCTCCTCCTCCTCCACCTCTGTGTGTCCTCTTCATCTACCTTCAGGTCTTTCTGGACCCAAACTGTAAACTGATCCTTAGCCCTTTTATCTACCCAACCTGAGGTTCTGAGTAGTGTGTGAACAATTGTGACTTTTAGTATTTCCATATGGGGAATTGTGTGTTAATTGTGTTTGAGTTGTGATGACTTGAGGTAATGATATTGAATGCCAGTGCTTTCTAAATGAGTGCATTGTGTATCCAGTGATAAATTAAAAGATTTACATGTAGATTTACATGAGTTTTGCATAAAACGTTCAACAAATCTGAATAATGTGTAAAAACAGGGGAATGGTGTTTAAAGGGAAATGTGTCTGTCTTTTGGGAAATGGTGTTATGGTTTGTGATGTTTATTTAATAGGCACAGGAATAGTACGTAAGCAATGAAGAAAAATTGTAATTACATTATTAATAAAGTGTAATTTGTTCACATATTCCAATAAAAATACCTGTTATAAATTTTCAGTTTTTTAAAGTCATATGCCACAACATAACAGTAAATGAAAAACAACACAAGTAGAGGAAAGCAGGCAAATGTCAGGGTGGAATGGTTGGAGATGATGAGGGATGGAAGAGCTGCTTTGAGGACAGTCAGAAGTTTCATTCTGATTTGAATAAGTATAGCATGATGGGATGCATACGGTCCTCCTCCATCCAGCCAGTATCTGAAGAGCAGACATTAACTTTCCGCTGTGAAAATGTGCTTAGTGGCTGATTATGAAGGAGACATTTCCTTTGATATTCTCTACATAGATATGGAACAAATTGTTCAGCTTGGCAGCAGCTAGCATTTTTGAAAGTTAGTTTCTGGGTTCCATTTCAGCTTAATGATCAATTATTTTTGGAAACCAAATGCTATGAAAAATATGGAAATGTATCATTCCTTGGCTGATTTACTGACTCTGATAAGGAAACTAAGGGAATAAGGGAAACCTACTACGTATATAAAGCTAACATGACTGTCTGTGAGTTTCATGTCAGTTTCTGAAAGCTTAGTTCTAAGACTGTCCCATTTCAAACCAGGTAACTTGACCTGCACAAACTGTTCTATGCAAAACAACCTCACTAAACTCAGATCAGTGGGTAATGACAGAAAATTCAAAGTACGCCATTGTTTATGCTGTGAATGTACAGAGCTTTGCACCCAGTGACCTCTGCGTGACCTCTGACCAGTGCAATGACTCCTTCCTCCAGTCCTGTCAGTTAGTGAGCCCTCTCAGCAGACTGGGCCATTCTGTCAGAAATGGACAGCTAGCTGTGAGTGTAAGATGAGAACCAAAGCACATTTGGGCCATTATGAGTCTGGAACTAAACTGAAGTAAGTCCTACTGCTCATCATTGTATTTGATTTACATTTTAAAAATAGATAAAATAGAAACTGTCTCCAATATATAATATGACAAAAAAACACGGGCCCTATTTTCTCTAGCAGGTTCAACATTCTACAACCTATTTAAAAGGTGCCATTACCAGCAACATGCTGGCACTGCAACAAGAAAAATGCGGAAGCACAAAGACACTTGCGAAACACTTGTGCCTCTGATACAATAAAGGGGTGTAGAAGCACAATGGCTGGGAGTGTCCTCTGAAAACAAATTTGAGTACCATGCAAATTATGGGCCGCAATGCCCGAATGGCAGTTTTCGACTGAAGAGAAACCCTTGCATTTAAGAAGTCTCAAAAGCAGGTCTAAAGCAGGTCTGAGGGCAAAACCTGAGGGTAGAAAAATAAATTGTAGTACATTGACTAAGCCAGTAGGTGCCATAACATGACTTTGGAGATATTACCGAAAGGCAATAATGGTCAAACTTCCATATTGACACAAATAATTGAATTCCCCACGATCAACTAGGACAATATGAGACCTGTGCTCTTTAAATTTATATTCTTTTAATTCTTGGAACATGATGGATGCAGACTATTAATCTTGGCTGAATTTAACATCTCTGTTTTGCTGTTGATTCCAATAGTATGGAATACATAACTGCAAGGAGAAGAAGGCGTTACCACCAACAACTTTTCAAACAGCGGCACTCTTTCCTTAATATGATGTTCACACATAAGTGGAATTTTGGCTCCGCATTTAGAAAGTGAGAGTGCAGAACATAGAACAACGTCACACCTGTCAAAAATAGGCGATCACTGATTGGGACCTGCAGCAGACATGTAACTTGCAAGTGATACATAATTACATAAGGCCAATAAATGTAGTTGAATGTCAAATAATTATCATCAATACATTTAGCTAGCTAGCTAAGATAGGCCCCCATGACCATAACGGCAAGTTGTGGAAAGCAAGTTAGCTAGCTCTACTTAGCTAGATAGAACACTCTATGTTTTATAGGTCATAACTAAGCTATTTAAACAATAAAATACATAACTATCAGTGCATGTCCTTTTCTTTCAGTGTTATGGTATGACTTTAATTTGATATTGTACAATCCATAAGAATGAACGAGGCAGAGGTCCGACTGGATGATGTCCTTGGAGCGGTAGTTTGAAGGGGGGATGTCATAGTTATGGCTTAGATAAGGAACTGGAATGGACAGCTGCTCTGCTGCAGTTTCTAGGCTGTTGCTGAGTGGAGCCTTCGTCGCCTTCATCCATATTTAATGTAGCTGAAGGAAATGTGTCGAGCTAGCTAAAGTGGTTACTATAGGCTGTATTCATTTTTATGTGTCATGTGGTTTGACCTTATGTGAAATGAACCAGTACGTCCGTCTCCTGTGGTGTGAAGTGCACTTTCCTCTGCCTTATATTCCTCTCATTCATAAGATAAGATAAGATAAGATAAGCCTTTATTGTCTCTTAGAGAAATTTGTCTTGGACATTCAAGAGTTACTCATAAATATACACAATTAAAACATTTCCTACCATTTCATACACTTCAAACACACATCCACATTTAAGATATTACACATAAAATATTACCACAGCAAATGTATTGCATACACACATCACCATTCTCATCTATTGTGAATCCTCTACTACAGGGGGTCAACAGCTCAGAATATATAATCTTGGTTTTACTATTCAGCAACTTCACTGACAGAGGAACCAGAGAGAATTTATACCTCTTGGTTTATTTAAACAGAAAGAATTTATACCTCTTGGTTTATTTAAACTTACAGTTTGGTAACCTGTACCTTCTACCAGATGGCATAATCTCATACTGTTGGTGAAAAACAAGGTTTGGCTCTGCAGTACGTTTGGATCTGCAGCACGGCTGTGATTCGGTCATAGGTATGAGGCTGTAAGTACGAGGCTGCAGTATAACAGCACTCCCTCTCGAGTGATATTGCTTAAGTATATGATTTTGTTGGCAAACTCCAGTGAGTGACAGACATGTTCATCGGAGAACTCATAAAAACATTCCCTTTCCCTGCTGCTGTCTGCCTGTTAAGAGTGCCTGTACCAGGCAGGAGCTGTGGATTAACATTAGAAGATGCTGTGCTGTGTTGTGTGTGTGTGTGTGTGCACGTGTTTTTATTAAATAAAGAGACACTGTGAGTGTGTGTGAGACAGTGTGAGTGTGAGTTTTTATTAAAGTAAGTAGATACTGTGAGTATGTGTATGTGAGTGTTTTTATTAAAATAAGTAGATACTGTGAGTGTGTGAGTGTTTTATTAAAATAAGGAGATACTGTGAGTGTGTGTGAGTATGTGAGAGTGTGTGTGTGTGTGTTTTTAGTAAAATAAGGAGATACTGTGAATGTGTGTCTGTGTGTGTGAATGTGAGAAAGTGTGTGTGAGTGTGTGTTTTTATTAAAATAAGGAGATACTATGAGTGTGTGAGTGTGAGGTTGTGTGTGTGAGTGTTTTTTTATTAAAATAAGTAGATACTATGAGTGTGAGTGTGGGAGAGTGTGTGTGTTTTTATTTCAGTAGATCAAATTCTTAGACAACAGAGAGCGCATTTAGGATGGATGTATTGATAAGGAATGGTATGAGATGCAGACAAAGAATGATCTTGGCTTGGAGTCCAGAGGAGGAGGACGAGTAGTAGAAAAACAAACTTATGTTTTATCAAATTCCAATAAAATGGAGATACTGTGTGTGTGATTGCGTATGTGTCTGTGTGAGTGTGTGAGAGTGTGTGTGTTTTTATTAAAATAAGGAGATTCTATGTTGTGTGAGTGCATGTGTGTGTGTGTGTGTGTGTGTGTCTGTGTGTGTGTGTGAGTGTGTGTTTTTATTGGAGTTTGATAAAACAAATGTTCGGGATGATAATTCTCAGACAACCTTGCAACTTATTGCAACCAACCTCCCAGGTCCTATGCAAGTATATAAACGCCATGTACCTCATTTCCCATCACGCTCATGCTCTTGTTGTCTGGGAATTTGATCTTCTAAATTTAAATAAGGAGATACTGAGTTGTGTGTTCGGCTCTCAGCCCCTGCTAGGATTTGATGTGTCTCCCTTTGTCCTGCTCCTTTGTTCCTGCGTTTGATTAGCCCACTAACATTTCATATTATCTACACTCATATGAAATGGGGATTGGCAGTACCACAAAAACAGTTCCGAGCAGTGACCCTGGGTCAGCTCACCTGTTTTCATACTGAATATGTGAGGATATGATTATGGCTGATCTGATCCCAGACCAGCTGCTGCAGGCAAGAGACACTAAGGGCTTTGTTTTACACCTGAGTAATAACTCAGACAGGAGCTTTGACTCTCATTAACCATTAAATGAGCCTTATCTGTGTCTTAAATACAGATATCTTAAAGGATAGGTTCTACAGAGAACCTGTGAGTTTAATTTATATCAAATATGAACCTTTAAGGGTTCCCCAAGCAGGACCCTTAAGGAACCTTTTTTAGGCGTACTGAACTGGGGTTCAGATATGTGACACTTATTTGTATGGTCAACAGCTAAGTAAATAGTGCCTTAATTAGGTTCCATTTCAATAATTATCCATTTAACATCAGATCAGGTTGAACTTAGAGGTAAATGTTTGCCTACAGTATAAACTGTTACCCTAAGTATTAAAGCTGGAGCTTTGAGTCCCAGCCATTTGTTGGCTATGAGGTCCACATTTATGAGGCAACAGGTAGGTCATACTCACTGTTGAAAAAGGTAAACTGGTAAATTCATCGGTCTTACTGCTCTTTAGCAGCCTCTCCTGGCTGGGTGAGTGGGACCAACTGTATTTTTCTGTTGTGAAGTACGGGTGCTTCATTACATTGTGAATCAGACATTACCCAAACATGTTAAGAGAGGAAACCTGGATTTTATGGTTATTTTCCCTTCCTTCATGGTCATCTGCCCAGCTTACGGCCAAACTGAGGGCAGACAAAATAAGCCAACAAAGCAATGAGTGAGAGTGAGAAATAGCTCGCAATAAAAAATACCTTTATGTCAGTGACCACAGGGTCATGCACCCACTTAAAGTGAAACAGCCATTCTCTCAAGATCCTAATCAAATACCTAAAACACCACTTTATTGATGGTTAACATGGATCTACATTTGGGGTTACCAGATTAAAGTGGAATTGGGCATGGTATGACCCTCTTTGTTTCTTGGTAACCCTTAATGTGCCCCCAAATGTAGAATCCTTTGCAACAGTCCTAATCGCAGGGGGCCATCACCTTTCTCCCTCTCACTCCTTTCCCCTCCAGGACAAGCAGAGTGGGTGCTTGTGTGTGTGTGTGTGTGTGTGCATCACAGTACCTTTTTGTACCACCCAGATATGTTACTTTCATATTAAAGGTTTGAAAACATTACGTTTTGTGATGACAAGTGTGTCCATAAACACAGCAGCTAAAGTATTTGTGACAGGGTGTACCGAGGGCGGAGGACTTAAAGGACGAGGATGGCAGGAATAGGTGCAGATGGTGTCATTTATTTACAGGTGAATGGTGACATCAGTGACGGTGCAGGAATATATATATATATATATATATATATATATATATATATATATATATATATATTTACAGAATGAAAAAACAAAAACTATACAAAAACTGAAAACCAAAAACAAAGGGGAAGAAATAATGGCTAGTACACTTGGCTAAACCCACAATGAGGCCCAAGCACAGAGCCACTCCCATCCACCTCTCCAATTCACACACAAGAACAAAAAAAAAAAACAAAAACAAAAAAAACAACAACAACCCGGAGGCACTCTAAACACCCTGTTTTATAGGGGTAGCCCCTCCCACCAGCCACCTTCCATTAACAAAAAAACAAACAAAAAAAAAAAACAATCAACCACCTATATCAGAAAATAACAAAACCAAACACACAAAGCATGGCCATGGTAAATTTCAATAACATAACAATTCAACACAACAACAAAGGAGGTCCTAACCAAAAAATAAACCAACAAAAGAAGCATAATTTATTTTTCCCCCCTTAACGTGGACCCAGGTGGATGCTTCCGCTGCACCCCCCTGCAGAAATACTACCTGGTGCGCCCCACTTCCTGCTTGGCAGTGGCTAGCCGAGACGCACCAGGTAACTACGTTTTTTCACATTAATTTCTTTAAGTTAGTTAAACCTTGTACGTTTCCTCACAAATACAAATCAATAAATGCATTTTACCGATTTCGCTTGTGTTGTTCTTTTTTGTTTAACCAGCCGCTGAAAAGGATGTTTGCCATTGTTAAAATTCTCCACCGCCGCACAGACAGGCCTTATTCTATACGGGGTAAAAGCGGTATTACACAGAACAACACACAAACACATACACATTACTGACAGTTGACACAATCAGCTCAACACACACTAATACTGACGTAAAATGTCGCCGGCAGAAAGTACTGAGTGTGGTGTTACGGTGTTTGTGTTTTGCGTCTGTAGCAATGTGAGTCTCGTCGTGGCGCTAGTCCGTGACAGTATTACTTTGCAGAATTGCTCATCTCTCTCTATGAACTCTCCTCCCGAAAACCCGTGTACATTAATGTTTGGTGTCATTGTAATGCACATAATGAGCAGATTGTCAAAATGATCATTTTGAAAACAAGTTGTGTCTCCACAGGTTTGGCTCATATGTCTAAAAATAAGCCCTGTGTTAACTTTCAGGCACTCCTCCATCAGGTAATTAATTATGCTTGGAGGAGAAGGGAGATCCTTTTTAAGTTACTCATTGCTCGGTTTTTGTTCTGTCAAGCTCAGTTTTTCAAAAACATCAAAAACATATTAAAATTATTGGCTGATATTAAAGTATCATCAACGAAACATTAACTTAACTACTCTACTAGCTAGCGAATACCTTGAACATCAAGCTAGCCTAACTTAGCAGATGGAGAGTGAGCTACTGACTACCAAACAGCAGCTGAATCAAAATTATATTACATTACATTACATTAAGGACATTTATTAGACGTTCTTACCCAGATCGACTTACAAGGCAAAGTGATTGGCACAAATGGCACAAATATTAGGACACAGGAAATAGAAAAATCATATTTGAAACCAGTGACTTACTGTAAGCAGCATTAAGCATCTTAAATCCAACATCCAAAAATATTTTGCCAAATTCAGTGCAGTGATGAAATCACTTGAGAAACAGCAGACCCATTTTGATACTTGGGAATGAAGAGGAGCGGCGATGTTGATTAAGAAAGCTTTATTTACCTAATCACATCCTTTTTTCATCTGCTAAATATTCATTTACTAAATGCTAGAAGTAGTGGACTAGTTCGCTAGCTAGGTTATATCTAACATTTTTTTTAAGTAAATGATCTTGTGATTGCTCTTCATAAAGTGATTTCTACACCCAGCATTGAGCCATAACTACGCAGCTTGTTACCAAAATCTTCTAAATATCAAGCCACAATAGGCTTCTACTAGCAAAATGTTTGGTTAGATGCGTGTATCAGATAGTGTGTGTAGCAGATAGAGGGTGGATATCCGACCCAAGCAGGACAGGTCGGTCCAGGTTCGGACAAAGATTTAGAAATGATGTTCGGTTTTGGTCAGGCCGGCTGAACAATGACTAAGCAGCAAACATTTGACTTTTGAACTACTATTTAGGATGGGATAGCCTAGTTGACATGGTGCTTCATGTCCTTTTAAGTGAAAATATTGTGTAAAAATAAATAAAAATTATAGACCTATTGTCTATGTATGGGTACCTTCTGTTCAGAGCTGGGGTTTGTTTATTTTCATCGCAACACATAGGGTATTTCAGGCGTTCAATATTCATAGGTGGAGGACGTCAAATAAAATTTGTCATCGGGGAAGTGTAGAAATATTGAAAGCCATGCAGGGAAATCCACAGTATAGAGGCATTTCTATTTAGTAGTCAGTGCAGATAATAACAAAGCAGTTGGTTATGTCAAATTTAAAACGTATGGGGTTCTGATGAGATGTGACAGTAAGCAAACTGGGAATTCTGTCTTGCAGCAACATGTTGACAGGGTAACACAAATTCAACGCTTCAGCTTACATCAACTGCGTTGGGCTAGGGTCGGGTTCAGACATAAAAAACAGAATGCCTGTCGGGTTCGGGTCAGGCTCAGTTACTACTCTCTCAGACCTGGATAAGGTTCAGACAGAAATATTTGGCCTGAGCCGCACTCTAGTTGGCGACCGTGCACTTTTGCATGCCTGGCTGTATGTAGATTGGGTTAATAGGGAGAAAAGCAAATGAATACTGGTACTGATAGGCTACACTGGTAACCAAGCCTAGCTCTTTTCTTTTTTTTTTCTCTTGTCAGCTCTTGCCTACATTTTTAAAATTCTATTTATCCAGAGTAAACACACACACACACACACACACACACACACACACACACAAACACAAACACAGTGTTAGTGAATCAGCATGGGTAAATTTTGTAGCACCATTTTCTTATTCTTTTTTACTCACTTTGTCTTTATGGAAGAAAAGTTCAGGGTTTTTCTGGACATGGATTTTCTGCCTCTATATTCTAAGGTGTATCAGAAGACAAACAAGAAAGAAGATATTGTACGTCTGGTTACTGATGGGTCTGGCATGAATATTTCAAAATAAAAACATAGTACTTATTCATATTTTCCTTGTCGATGTCAAATTTGTTACTTTCAAATCAAAGTTAGATTGATGAAAATAGTGAAAATAGCCTACAACTCACCTCATTTGAAATTCAACTGAATTTCATATTAGTCATATTATTTCCATTGAATTATAGTTTGTCTGGACAGGGCTGAACACCAGTTTACCATGACTTGTGAGAATTCATTATACTAAGTAATACTAGCACATTAAATTTGGTTATGACCACATATTGACTTGTTTATGACTCGAAATGTAAAGTTAAGGACTTGTAACATGACTTGGACTTATCCATCTTGACTTGGGACTTGAATGCCAAGACTTGAGACTTACTTGAGACTTGCAAAACAATGACTTGGTCCCACCTCTGCCATCAGGACCCTCTAGGCCTTCAGAGGGGGCCAAAGATATTGTCAAAGTTAATATTTAAGTCATCAGTTATAATTTTCTATCAATTCATAATTTGACAATCAACATCTAAATAAAATGTTTCTGAGGAAATAAACCCTTCAAACCTCCCTATTCAGTTTGTGTTGGAATGTGAAGGGTTAAATGAAAGAAGCTCCTTTGTCTCCCTATCAGAATTTTTATGCCTCTGCAGTTGCTGGGATGAAAATGCTATGCTTTCAGCTCTTTGATTGGTGGTCCAGCTATAAATGTACAGAGGGCTCAGCAATAGTAATTCAATGACTTGAAGAGACTTGCAAATGACACTAAAATTGACCAATCATATCTTCCCTCTAAATGGGTGGGCTTTGTTATCGCTAACTTTATGACAAGTTCTGCCCGCTGTGGGGCTCACAAATCAAAAGCTAGTGGGAATAAAAAAATGCTGATAAACTAGCTAGCTAGCCTGTGTGTTCACAATAGCGCTAGTGAGGAGGATTTATTATCCATGCTGGTTTCAACATTAACCTTTAATGAAAAGTTGGAGACGCATAATGACCATTTTCCAAATAAACCATAACATTTTGACTTAGGAAATGAGCTGTTTTTGTTTTGAAGATATCTCTCACACCCTCCGTACTGTTTGCTCGTTGCATTGCTAAGGCTGGACTTGCACCTTAATTTTTGTTTCAGAGCTGGAATTGTCATAGGTCACTTTTGCAGTACTATAAGAGAGGACACAGTAAGCTAGGCTGGTAGTTATTTTTTTTCTCAGTGAGGGAAGTGGGGAACAGAGGGCCAAGGTTTAAGTGTCACAGTTCACTACTGTGCTAAATACACCACTCACGCAAGATGACAGCACTAACAAGGGCACGTCAACCAAATACTAAATTGTGTAGCACCTCGCACCAGTGTCCTTCTGATGCACAACTTTGGCATGCTGTACTTATTCTCACTTCTGAGACTATACTGGGTGACTTTAAGGAATTGATTAATAATGATTAATAATTTATTGTATTGCCACATTGTTAAAAACACAGTGTAATGTATGTACTGAAAATGTATACACACACACACAGGGAATTGTCAGCAGCATCCATCAAATTATAAAGATGCCAGATTCTACCTATCAATGCGTGCTAGTTCATGCCTCCAATGTCACTGGCTCCCGTCATAAAATCATACATTTGACAAGAGTCAAAAATAACTTTTTACCCAAAACAGTTATTTACATAAATGTGTCTTAAACAACACCTGACTTGGACCAGACAAGTTGGAATCAGTGGAGCTTCTAACAGAGGAATACTGCTCGGATATGTAGAGCTGGCCTGCTGATCTCACACCGGGATAGACATGCCCTCCACCCTCTCCATGTACGAGGCTGTCAGTGGTTACTCATATCAATCAGCAAAGGCACCCAGCAACTACATCATATTATTTCTTTTTATTTTATGTTACAGTTCCAAACTGCCCAGAATCTCAACTTTCCTGCTAAAGTGTAAATAGGGCCAGACCAGGAGGAACACGTGCAACAGGAACTCCTCCATTTAAAGGCTGCTCCTCATATGCAGGCCTATGTCTCGCATTAAGAGACATTCTGTCAGAATATTCTGTCAGTGAAGCGGGTAACAGCTGTTCTCAGAAAAAGCATGTCATTTTCTCCTCCTACAATTCAAACTCAAGTTTGTTTGAAAATTATGTTTAGAACATTACATCTTTTATAATTCGGACACACTATCTAATGACAGTGTCAAAAAGAGCTTTAAACAATCTATTATTTTTTGTGAGAGGGAAGCTACAACCTCATGCTACCATATGTGATGGAACAATAAAGGCAATATGCAATATGAATGGACTAGAATATATACTTTGTGCAAACCTGTTACTTTTGACGTTGATTACTTGATCATCGATCAGTGACTGACAACTGTGTCCTGGAATGTATAAATTGATTTTTCAATAGCATATTAATTATTCAACACACTTACCCTAATGCAGTGTTTCCCAATGTGTGGGGTGCGCCCCCTAGGTAGGATGCGCGGAAATGATAACAGTTATACTAGGATCAGATCAGAACTAGGCTTGGGTGATATCTATTTTTTATAAAGTCATACCTAAAATAACAGTTACGAAAACAAACAAAAAAACCCATTGTTAGTTGCATGCTAGTACAGCATGACTAACAAAAGTAGTTACACCCCTGTAACACAAAGGTTATATAGTCATAGGTTTATGAATTACGGTGACAGTTTGTTACCTTGTAATGGTAGCTGCAATATGTTTTTTTTTGTGATCAAAAGTTTTTCTATTTTTGTGAAGGATACAACAGGAAAGAAAATTACATCAATTGTATAAGAGAAAAGGAGAAGAGAGAAAAGAAAAAACAGAATAAGAAATAAAAAGGCAGCACATTATTAAGAATCTAGTGGATTATATTGTCAAATATAAGGATCCTTTTAATTAAAAAGTTACTGGCAAAAAAGTCTGTGATGGCTGAGGACTCTTTCCATGTATCATTGAAGCTCTAGCTCTGTGAAATATTGCAGTACTGTGTTCAAAATTGACAAAAGACCAAAATTGATCCATGACTGGATTCTGACCCTTTAAGAGATTTTGTCAATTTTCCAGAGAATCCAGTCATAGGTGGATTCTGACCCTTCAAGATTATACCTGTCCTTCCAATGCAGAACAGGTATAATCTTGAAGGGTCAGAATCCACCTATCTAAGAATCTTATGGATTATTTAAGAATCCATAATCTAAAAATTGTTTACTTAGCAGATGTAACACAAGCAAATATGTTCTTTTTCTGTATCAATGATAACCAAAGAGTAGAGTCATCATTAAGCTAATAAGTCTGTTTTAATTATAAAGTTTTTGTGTTTCCATGTTTTGTAAAGCTAAAGTAAACTCAGGATAGCCAGATAGTTTTGTAAATTTCTTTCAGTTATTAAATGCAATAAAATTGGGTGAGTCATGAACTATGTTGCCTGGAACAGCAAGTTACATTCACCAGTTTCAATAGGAAAAATGCACAAGTTTACTTTTTAGAATGGTATGTAAACCAGCAATGGCAGAGCTACATACAGAAGCAATAAACAAACGTTGCATGCTACAAAATTGCCAGGATACCTCTTCATTTAAATTTAAAAAGCTGGCTACATTTGTGAAGTGTTTACAGCAAAATGCTAGGATACAGGAAAGTAAGAACATGCATTAGTTTTTAACATGGGTGACAAGGAAAGCAGGCCAGGTAACACAGAAATGCATCAGATGCATTGTGAGGTTTTGTTATTCATAGTGTTCTTATGTCATTATACTCAAGTAGCTTTTAAATTCAGCACAATAAAAAATTCCAACACTTTCAGCAATTGAGAATAGTTAATTTATTTAAAGAAAATAATTCAAATAAAGTTGATCCTATCATGAAATTTGTGAGGGAAATAAAAAAGTGCTGTTTTACCCACTTTCCTCACCAGTTCTAGACTGTATTTATAGTGGAAAAGAAGTAGTCCTTTGGTCTGCAGCATTATGAGAGCACCTTTATGAATCTAGATTACATTTTTTCAGGGAAAGTATCAATAATAGATATTATATATAGCCATTTGTTTTTATGAAAATAAAAATATTAAGACTCAGCCTTTTTATGGAATCAATGTTCAAAAGATCCTTTTGAATTTACATGATACCATTAAAAGAACAGCCAAATCAGAAGAGTTGCATTTGACCGTTATCATATTCAAGTATTCCTGCATAAGCTACATAAACAGTGGATGGAAAATGTTTAATCAATGGTGGAGTTAAGTGTTGATAATATAATGTAGCCCAGGGTAATTAATAAAGAGCATGGCTGAAACTATAAAAGCACAGGAATATTTTTTTTTCAATGTCAAATGATAAATTCAAACACTGTAATAACCCAAAAGCTCAGCATGTACCTATTATTTCTCTTTCCTAAATGTCATTAGTCTGTGTCCATTTTATCCCACTTTTAAATCCCCGTACCATACTGTGGCAGGGCTTGTTCGGGGAGAGGGAATTGGGGCAATCTAGGGCCATGCCTACTGGACACCTGCGGCACATTTGTCAATCGGGTGAAGGTTTTAAAAGGCGTGGCCCTAGATTGCCCTGACTCCCTCTCCCTGACCGAGGCCTGCCACATATACATTTGTACAGTATGTTGAAATGTTGGTGAAAAGTGGGCCAACAAGACTTTCTAGGACCCGCACTGGACCTGGGAGTCTCAAACTTACTCAGGAAATGATCAGGAGTTTAGTTTGCCTGGTAATAAGGAAAAAAAGTGTACATTTTCCCCCTAAAAATAGCTGCAAGCTGTACTGTAAACAGTGCATTCTTGCTTGGAAACCCTTCATCCCTCTTTTTCTCAAGGTGTTTTCCTGTCCTTGAGCACAGTGTATTGTTGTTTTGATGTATCCTGTAATTATGTGTAGTGAATGTGTGCTTTAGTGGAAGTAATACAAGGATCTAAAAGTGAGTTGATCTGTTTGGGTGGCAATGACCAGGGGCTGCATTGTAAACTTGGGTATGTGTCACATTATACATACCATTGAGCATCAGTGAACCATCACACAGTACAAATGCCTGTAAATAACATCGCCTCCCACTCTTCTCCACCACAGTACCCCAAAATCTACACATCTTGCTGCAGCCGTGGCTGTGTGCATCTGCCATGTATGTGGATCTACTCATGCTATCTGGTCTATGTGCTCACTTCACAAAATCAAATTCCAGATGAATGGATATTGTTCTATTAAAATTCACGCATATTCCTGCCAAGGTCTCATTTTAATCATTTTATATTTTATTGTAACAGGCATGTTATTAGGAGCACATTTTATTATTATATGGATATAGCAACACCATCAGCACCACCAAATTAGAAAAAAAACAACCTCTGAGCTTTATCATTTGTAGCTCCACTCATCTTACATCATACATTCTCCTTGCAGTCTTGTGTATTTTGCCAAACAAAATGTCTGATTGAAATACAAATTACAAGGGTGTATGGGTGGCTCTCATATTCAGACATCTGTTAGAGACACGGGTGTAAGCCCTGCAGCTGGGCTGTAGCCAGAGGTCTTCATTAGGGGGCCGTGCATGGCGCAGCCCTGCCGGTTAGTGAAGGTGTATGAATTGAGTGTGTATGCTAAATATGTCATCCTTCAACAATGTAAGTGGCATATAATTGGTGGCGTATCATCTAGTTCTAACTAATTGAGAAGCCACATATTTTCCCTTAGTAATTAAAAAAGACAGCTTTGATACCTGAGGAGATTGGTGGGTTAATGTATGCGCACTCCACGGGCACGTGACAGGGCGTTTGAGCTCCAACGGTTTTCCCAGTGGGTCCAATGCTTGCTATAATGGGAAGCAATGAACACAGATACCAGCATCCTCAATGGAGTGGTTTACAGGTTGAGGGCCTCCCCCCACCCCATTGGAACGGAGTGCACGGGTAGAGAGGCAGCTCATTTTAATTCACTTTAATGAGAATAATATGATATCTTCTTTGGCATGCCATCAGCAGTGATGTCAGTCTGCCAGTGATCAGCAGCTTTGCACTAGTGAACAGCAAAGGAAGAGCAGTCAAAATGAGGATCAACAGTAACATAACTGCAGTGCAGGGAAGCACTGCATGGAGCTGTGTAACAGTGAATTCTGTGACTTTAGAAAAATAACTTTCCATTTAGAAAAATGTGCAGTCTCACCCGATGCTTCCGCACCCTCAGGCCAGGATGAGTGTGAGCTCACTGTCACTGTTAATGGGGGAAAAATATACACCTCTTAACTTTGACTACCACTGGTAGACACAAGACACACAAGCCACTATTTGATCAGCAGCTTTCTGTCACTTGCTCCTGAAGGGCATCCTCATGAAGATGGCACAGCCAGCACCAGACACAGATTGGCTGAAAGAGCTGGGAAATCGCCTCACAGAGGTGGCTGGCAGAATGATGCGGTGTGAGCAAATTAAATCAGAAACTCTGCTTATCTCAGGAAAGTGCCTTTTATGTTTCCCCCCACTCTATCAATTACAGCCGGCTCTGGATTTTATTGCTTAGTTATTATAGTGTGAGGTATCTTGATTCCTACTGCTTCCACAAACAGGCTTTGTAGATAACAGCTAACGACCCTTCAGCTGAGCATGTGTGTTTGAAATCAATGTTAGATTGCCTAATTTGTAAGAGATCCATCACTGTCTTCATCACTGTCCTGTCTTCTACGTTTCCAAGGGCAACAGGCTCCTGCAGCATTGTGCAATACCTATGTCGGCATTTATCTGTGGATTTATGTTTGAACAGTGATGATCCCAGGGCTGGGTTTATGCTTGAATAGTAATGATCCTCGAACTAAAAGATGCCACTCACTGTAAAATCACAAAGAGGAGAACTAGAGCTCTGTAATGTTGTCTCAGCTGTCATTAATAAACTGAGGAAATATTGTAGTATATTTATGTAAACGATGTCTGTGTCATATTGGATCTGGAGGAACTTCAATAAAAAATATAACTGCAAATAGCAATTAAGGGTGCAAGCCCGTTATAATGGACATGAATAAAGAAGAGAGTAATAATGTATCTATATGTTTCTTGTACTATCTGTTTTATTTTCCTTGCTCATCTGTAGTGTGTAATTAAGGTGCAAGGCTACATTACATATAAATAATGTTCTTTGATATGTACTTACTACCATCTTGTGGAGGAAAGCTGTGTGATGCTTCATTTCATAAAAGGAGTGTTAATGTTAACTTTTCATGTTGTAAATTAAACCCTACCTGTTGCTGGTCAGTCATGCTCAAAATGGTTGTCTAAGCTTATCCAACATGAAAGTTTCATTAAGTTGCAGAAGTTACATGCAGTTAGGCTATTTATTTACAATGTACAGATTAGTTAGTCTCTGAAGTTCTTCAATTCATGTACCATAAATAAATGTGATGGTAGATAATTCTGTCCACTAGATGGTGTCCTTTATAGTGTGTATGTAATGTTCTGCCAGTGAATTTGTAGCTACACAGATTCATGGTTTTTGAATTACACTATAGAAATAAATTTATGAATATAATGACAAATTAGTAAGTCTATGACAGGATACGGAACACACTGTGTGAAAAATATATCTTATGCACAAGCCTAAGCTGATGTTATTCAGTAGGACAGAAACAGTTTCTGCAGTTTAAACCGTATTTTATTTAGGAGTATATGGCAGCCATGCTTTTTATCTGAATCAGCTTAAAGTTGGTACACATCTATGTTATGGCACTGTCTCAAAGAACATTAACTTTGAGAGTGATCAGCCAAACAATGAGTAATATAACCTCATTTGCATATGTCATCACTTATGGTACAGATTAATTTCTATGTAGCAGGATGACTTTGGTACAGCATGATGCAGCTTAATTTGCATGTAGCAGGGTGGTTCTTAGGAACCTCCGCTGCAACTTTGTAGGGACTAGCACTGGCATGCTTTTATTTTATTATTATTATTTAATATTTATTATAAAGTTATTTTTAAGAAATCTCTTAAAAAATGGAGAAATACCAGATGACTGGAAGCTAGGCAGTGTAGTACCTATCTACAAGAAAGGAGACCGGACTGATCCAGGAAATTATAGGCCTGTCAGCTTAACTTGTATCTCTTGTAAATTACTGGAAGCCATCATTAGGGACAATTTGGAATTATTCTTAGAACAAAATGGTATCTTAAACGATACCCAGCATGGTTTTCGCAGAGGGAGGTCATGCTTAACAAACCTCCTGGACTTTTTTGAGGAAGCTACAGCATGTTTAGATGCAAACCAAGCTTATGACATTATCTATTTAGACTTCCAAAAGGCATTCGACAAAGTTCCACATGATAGGCTCATAGAGAAAATGAAATCTGCAGGAATATCAGGAGCTATCACCGAGTGGGTTCGAAGTTGGCTGGCTGGTAGAAAGCAGAGTGTAACTGTTGGAGGAATTGTTTCAGAACAGGGTCCTGTGAGAAGTGGAGTCCCGCAGGGATCAGTGTTGGGGCCTTTGCTTTTCCTTATTTACATAATTGATCTTGATGCAGGGGTTAGTAGTAAAATAGTAAAATTTGCAGATGACACAAAACTGGGGGGGCTAACAAACAGTATAGAATCAACTAAGGTAATACAAGAAGACCTAAACAGCATCCATATGTGGGCAGGTACCTGGCAGATGACATTCAACTTAACTAAATGTAAAGTCTTGCATGTGGGCAACAAGAACATTAGACAAGACTACTTCATGGGAGGAAGTAAACTAGATTGTGCTCAATTTGAAACAGACTTGGGAGTAATAGTTGACCAAAGCCTAACAGGATCTAGGCAGTGTGCTGTAGCAGTAAAAAAGGCCAACAGGATGCTAGGATATATAGCAAAAAGTATTGATTATAAATCTAAGGAGGTTATATTAAAATTATACAATGCTTTAGTTAGACCACACTTGGAATACTGTGTGCAGTTCTGGGCACCACACTATAAGAAAGATATCGAGACTCTTGAAAAAGTACAAAGGAGGGCAACTAAATTAGTTCCTGGCATGAAAAATAAAAGCCACGAGGCAAGACTAAAGTTACTTAACCTATTTAGACTCAGCAAGAGGAGACTAAGGGGTGATTTAATAGAGGTTTTTAAATTTATAAAGGGACTCAACAAGGTTAGCTACGATAAATTTTTGAAATTAAGTTCAGTCTATAAGACAAGGGGACATAAATGGAAACTAGTTAAGAGTAAGTTCCGCACTGATGTAAGGAAGTATTATTTCACGCAAAGAGTTATCAATACATGGAATGGGTTGCCAGGTCATGTAGTTGAGGCAGAGACCCTTGCTGTGTTCAAGTCCAGACTTGATGCAGTTTTGGAGACTCTTTAAATAATGTATTGGCGAGCTTTGTTGGGCCGAATGGCCTGTCCTCGTCATAATATGTTCTTATGTTCTTATGCTACGTACATAATTTCATGGCGATCGGACTTGCGGTTCATGAAAAGTATTATTTTTTTGGATTTAAAAATTCTGAATATTCAAATGTTTGTGGCAGCCATGTTATGTATCCGATCCTCTTCAAATTTGGTATATGTCCATACCAAAGGATTTTGTTGAATGACACCACACTTCACATTGATTGGCTTAAAAATAGCTGAAATAGCCTCATTTGCATATTTTACTAATTATGGCACTGATTAATTTGCATGGAGCATGGTCATTTTTTAACATGGGAATTTTCTTTCACAAACTTGTTAGGGACTGGTACATCCTTTATATCTACCAAGTGTCATGTTGATCGGACTGACGGTATATTTTAAGAAGATTTTTTGTGTATTTCACAAAATTCAAAATAGCGGAAAATCTATTATGACGCATGACAGATCTGCCATCTGCCGTATCTCTATGACAACGGTTCAAAAGTTATGGCCTCTCAAAGCTGAAAAATGGTTTCTATAGTGCCACCTTCTGGAATTTTTGTGTTAAAATTGTTGTGAGGGTGTGGGCTTGGGTCCTCTACCTACCTGCCAAAAAGCAAGAAAAGTTACCAATTGGTTGGTAACAAAATGACGACTACAAAATACACACACACATACACACACCCACACACACATAAAAAATATATATATATATATATGTAAATGACAAATTATATTAACAATTTAAGTGTAAGGTTGAATCTTTGAAATATTTTCTGATTACTTCCAGGTTTCCATGAAAAAAGTTTGAAAAAATAAAATGTTTAATGTGGTCTCAAAACCATGGGTTGACATGACACTGAGTACAGCTGGCCTCATTTACAGATATGGTAGAGCTGGGCTCGTTTCTACAGACATAAAGGAGCTGGGGTCATCTCTACAGACATAGCACAGCTGGGCTTGTCTCCACAGACACTGAGTGCAGCTGGGCTCATCCCTACAGACACATAGCAGAGCTAATCCCTACAGACACAGCCAAATAAAAAATGTCTTGTCAATACTTGTCTGACTTCAGGAAAGCATATGACATATTTAGAGGTAACAATGTGTTTGAAGATGTGTGATAATTGTTGGATGAAAGGATTTCTGGAGACTTCTGGGATGACTGTTGGCAACCACTGTCAGCATGTTGAGTACCTGGTGAGTATGGTCCTTGATCTCAAGGCCCAACTTGGAGGACTCCATGGCAACGCTGAACTGTCAGAGTTCCAGGAGCAGGGACACATACAAGGCCATACACAGACAGGGGAGGGGTTAGGGTCGGGGTTGAGTGTTCCTTGATAAGCTGGATTTTTAATTGAGGTTTTATGTTGTACTTCTAAATGAGTATTTCTGTTAAAGATGGAAGGTAAATATACTCTTCAGTTTATCAGTGTTCAGCCTTTCGATTCCTTTATTTGCTGTGACAAATCCTGCCCAGCCCTAGGAGCAGGCCTGATTGAAAAGAATGACATTTGAGTAGGTGTGTTTATTGTGGTGGCTACACAAGTCCTGCTTTGTGCTATAAACTGGGAAACCCAATAAATATATCAGCAACAAAATAGTAAACTCAATAAAACTCAACTTCTCAGCAAGGGAAAAGGACAGGTCTGTCACAAACTGTAGAAATAACGACATACATTAATTAATTATGTACATCAATACAGCACTACTTTACTATAGGTATGTTAGCCTGCTCATACAATGCTGAGATCTGATACTGTAGCTATGTTAGCTTGTTTACACACTGCTGTGCTTTTTCCTTTTAATCAAACTTTATTTTAAAATACATGACAAAATACAGATATTGTTGTAAACTTATTTTATATTGCGTGATCAATAAATACAATGCTTCATGAATATATCAAAGACATTGAACCTAATGTGACAGAAAGAGCATATGTTTGAGTCAGGCCAGAATATGGTTCTCTGAAGTACAGACACACTGTAATGGCAGACGAGCATAAAATGTGTTTTCACCACTGTATGAATTTGTTTTGTTGACAGGTTTTAAAGGCTTAGCCCATCAACACTGTGAGAAACTGTATCCTAATGACAGACTTATGTGAAATTACATTATGTTAAATTATTAGTATTTAGCAGACACTCTTAACCAGAGTGACTTAAAATACAAAGTGCATAGGTCAAGTATAACAGTGCCGAAAATTTTAGAGGGAAGTAAAGGTCCAAGTGCCTGATGTGACAACACAAGACAGAAATAGGATAAGGGATATTGGAGGATATGTGCAGCAAACATCATTATAACTGGAAACACTGGTCCCATGTCGCTGTGCTGATGACCAAATAAGTGTCATCTCTCATGCTGGCTTTACTGATACCCACAGTTGGGTTAAGGTGCACTGACAAAGGGTGTATGTGTGATATATCCTGCACAGTGGCATGATTGCCCTCAAAACCTTAAGTAATACTACATTGTCAGAGTGCTGATCAGAGGTCCAGTGACAGCACACTGACATCATGAAATGCAGCATGTGACCCTTCCCTGGGATCCACCAGAATCTGGATCCTGGACATTTAAAAGGCTCCTAAACATCTGGACCCCCAGCCATGCTAATGAAAAAAACACAGAGATGGCCTAATGGAGCCCTTTTGTTTATGAAAGAGTAGAGAGATTGTGAACCACAGGTGATCAGGGGATAAGCCCTAATCAGCCTTGCTGCTGGGTGGGGTGGCCTTTATGAGCTGGCCCATCCAAGCTCTCTAAAACCCTGGAGCTGGCAGGTCCTCCCCAGCCTGTGCTGATGCTAGTTCCCTGTCTTGGCTCCAGCACTCTATGGCCACCTCCATGCCAGTTTTGAATCCACACCGCAGGCTGCAGCTGACCCACAATGGGGGCACAGTAATGCCAGAGCTCTACAGACTGTCACCAGCATGGCATCCCAGTCATTAATCACCAGGTCAAAACAACCACCCCATCTCCAGCTCAATATTTTAACATCAGGATAAAGACAGTGCATCTGTCTGCTTTAAACATAGCTAATGTAATTTAAGAGAGCTTAAACTGCTTTACATTTTGTACTAAATTTGTCTAATAGTTCTGAACTGTACAATATACATAATGCAATACAAAAATAAAATAATAGTCCGTAATTCCCAAAGAAGGGAGAGAATGGCAGCATGATGGATATTAAGATATTACTTGTCTGCTCTGAGCTATCCACCTCAGAGATGATTCAAGAGTTTAACATCAAGGATATCTAACATCAAGGTAGCATTTCAGCTCAAAAGAAGGACATACTTCACTTTCTATAAAATAAAGAATAATGAGCCTTGTCCTGAGACCAGGTACCCAAGCATTTGGGAGTTCTAGAAAGCTTATATTATAAGGGCTTCTTTATTTTAATGAATGAGCTTTACAACAAATTGAAAGACAGACTGTTTGCATGAATGGAGAGTACACAGGGAAGTAGCTCCCAGAGGTAGCATCTCTTATTCTGAATGCAAAAACATCTCTGGCTTTGAAGTTAGAGGGAAACAATACAATGCCTGCTGTCTGCTCTGTGTTCTCCAAATAAATCATCTCTAAGGAAATCTCTGCATGTGCATATTCTTCTCAAAAACATTATTTACCCATTGAATTTTGCTTAACAGACTGTGAATTAGCATTTGTTGCCTGGATAGTTTTTTTTGTGTTATAATAATTTCCTGCACCAAACTCAGTCACACTGTTTAGTTCCCTGCAGCCAAAAGGAGGAGGTGGCCATGAGTGTGTGATTCCTCCAATCCCAATCACCGCATATTGCACATGCACCACCAATTACGTGCTGCCTGTGTCACTAGAGGTTGACCACCTCAGTGCAAAGTCAGGTCTTGTACCCACAAGTGCTTGGTTTACCAGCAGTTGCAACTAGAAAGTGATGAAAAAAGATGATTACCTCCTAACAGCTTACTCTCTATCTTCAGCTGGGGGAGGTTGAGTCAGTTGTTGCCTCACCAATATGGACCTCTAGCCATGGCTGGTAACAGCACTGCTGGGAAACCCAGTTGCAGGTCTTACACCTGCCTCCTATATGAACATCTTACTGTGTAAGCTACCCAGAGGCTTAATCCATTTCATCGTCAGTGGCCTGTAAATACTTCTGGTTCCTACTATGAGAAAGGTTGCCTGTTTTTTTAACAGCTTTCCATTCTGAGACATGCTTTAACTGAATTGAAGCCAAGAATATTTTTTTTTTTGGCCAAAGGTTTGCGCCAAAATGTATGTGTGAGATTATACAGGGAATTACTAGCCTCTCCATTGTTCTGCATTCCTAACTTGACCTCAACCATTTATAATGTCAGTAGCTGTCTATGCATCCCTGCTCTGGTTTTTCCTCACCTCTTTGCCTTACAAGGTGCTGCGTGTGCAGTTTTAACTGTAGACCAAGGAACATTTACACTGACCTTGAGCATAAAATCTCTTCCACACTGGTCTCTATCTGAGAATGAAGTTCAGATTATTCCTAGCCAAGCTCTACAAATAAGTATCTATTCTATACAGAGAAGCAAAACATTTAAGTCCAAAACTGCAAGACATCTATCACTGATAAAGCATCTACCAGGTAAATTCATTTCAAGATGCCTCTTTACTTAAACCCAAAGTGTTGAAACTGCCCACATCGGGACCTGGGCTAAATTTTCTGATGGCTTTAGTCAAGCCATTTTGAAGTGGCAAACCTATTTTACACTGCTAGTTAAAACAATAAAATTCTCAAAATGAGTAAAACAACCATGTTGTTCATGAAGAGACAGATCCCATGTTCGCAGCTGAAGACAGATACTTCACTTACACAGCCGCCCGCGGGAACACAAGGATGGATTAAAATGTTCACAGATTACATTGTGTGGTCAACATTTATACAGTTTAGGGGAAATTCATTAGCATGTGATGGCTCATATATGGTAATGGGGAATCCTACATTCTGCAGAACAGGTAACAGGTCATTAACAGGAGGCGCCATTTGGTCCTGGTCGGATGCGGAGACATCCCTTTGTAATTCTAATACACATTCTCAAACACTGTGCTGCTCTCCAAAACTGTCTCCCAACAACACTTACAATTATATTAATTGCCCTTGATGGTTTTGGATAATGTAATTTTTAGTAAACATGTTTGAATTATGTAATTTTAGCCTTGTGGTGTTGACTTGAAACACATCATTAGAACATAGACAACTTGATAATTTCATGATCAAACTTATTTTAACTGTTATTTGTTTAAGGAATACACTGTTGAGACTAAGCCAATACATTCTGGGATGATTGTTACGAAAACCCCATATAATTCTTGATATAAATGCCTTCATTTGAATTCAATGGAAGATCAGTTTCAAAATTGAATTTGATATGGTTATTCTGTCTATCTGTTATCTGTAACCTGTTCTGTTTGGTTCAAGTACTCACTTCCTTTTCTCTTCTCGTGTACTGATTTGGTGAGCTCAACAATGGAAGAGCTCTCTCACTAATGGCCACCACCACCAATTTAACATGCTGAATTGGACCTACTAGTGCCAATGATGCTCGGCACACCTCAAGAGGAACTATCCCTAACCAACAGCCCAACTAATTGATGACATCGGCTTGGTGTGTCAGAGGCCGAAAAGGCTACATGTGACGATTCTTGTTTTTCAATGATTTTTTTCAGGATATGCAGATGTATCAAAATAACTAAGCACGTTGGTAGCATTAGCTAAATTACACAAAGCTATCAAGGGATTAACCATATTTTGCAGATGTGTACATAGAGTGTTGATAATCTTGGAATCTTGGGTAAAATCCAGCTGGGCTGCCATCTAGCCAGGAAATCACTGATGTTGTACTCATCATGGTGTACATACAGTCAACATCCTTGTCAAGAATAGTGGTTTGACTTAATCAAAGAGAAACTACTGAGTAACACTATATTAAATGTTTCCTGGATAATACAAAAAAAATGTAAACATGAATTTCATTACCATAAAGCAATTTCACTCTTCTTTTGCTGAGAGTGTGGTTTGTCTCTGTTGGGACATAACACAGCTTGTTTTGATTAGCGCTCAATGTGAAAAGAGTTGGATGACAATGAGTTTAGACATTGAATTTGTCTACTGCCTTCCATTAGGGTAAGCCTACAGACATTCTTAGTAAGAGAACTCCAAATCAATTCCTTCTCTCAGAAGCAGTTCCAGGCTTGCGCTTCAGTGGCCATGTTCCTGCCCCGGCTTAGAGGGTGACTCTGGCCTTAAATTTTTAATGAGTTTTAACATGACTTCTCTCCTTTACGAGGCATAAAAAGCATGACAAAGCAAATTAATGATGCTATCTAAGAAAACACTTCATTTCCATTTTTTACACAAAGCAGAGAAAAGCAGACTTGAGCCTGAAACATCACTATTGTAACAATCTTTTTTTTTTTGCTGTCTCGACGCTGCTTTGTTCTGCTCCGTTGCTGTAGCCTGGACGAGTTCACTCTGTGTTTGTGGAGTGGAGTGGTCTCTGTGCTCTTACATTAATTCAGATACTAATTAAAATAAAAGTTGGGGCTATTCACCAAGCTATTAAATAAGGTAGGCCTGATCTTCTCCTAAAGTTTAATCTTTGCTGCCATTAGGGGACAGAGAGGGAACTTTCCACTTTTTTTCCTCCGTTAGCTCTTTAGCTAACTCTGCTAATTCGGTGCATAGTCTAGCTGACAAGAGTTTTTTTTGTGGTTTTTCATCCTCTCAGAAGCAAATCTTTAAATAGCAAATCTTTAAGTAAAATACTCTTGCTCACTAGTCTGGTAGTTCAAATCTACACTTGAAAAAGGATAGTCAAGGATGAGATAAGAGGTTTAAAAAACAAGGATGGACTTATGGTTTATAATAACAAAGCTATTGCTGATACCTTAAACAGCTACTTTGTGGAGAGTATTTTCTCATATGCCTCCAGGAGCATTCAGTTCTCAGAGCCTTATGGAGGAAATTGATTTAAATGATGCAGGAGTACTAGATAAACTTCAAAAACTTAAAACAAATAAGGCAGCAGGTCCCGATGGAATATTTCCAAGAGTCCTCAGGGAACTAGCGGAAGAGGTCTACAAACCTCTGACAGTTATTTTTAAGCAATCCCTTAAAACTGGAGGAATACCAGATGACTGGAAGCTAGGCAGTGTAGTACCTTATCTACAAGAAAGGAGACCGGACTGATCCAGGAAATTATATGCCTGTCATCTTAACTTGTATCACATGTAAATTACTGGAATCCATGCAAAGGGAGGTCATGCTTAACATACCTCCTGGACTTTTTTGAGGAAGCAACAGCATGTTTAGACGCAAATCAAGCTTATGATATTATCTATTTAGACTTTCAAAAGGCATTCGACAAAGTTCCACATGATAGGCTCATAGAAAATGAAATCTGCAGGAATATCAGGAGCTATCACTGAATGGGTTTGAAGTTGGCTGTCTGGTAGAAAGCAGAGTGTAACTGTGGGAGGAATTGTATCAGAGCCGGGTCCTGTAAGAAGTGGAGTCCCGCAGGGATCAGTGTTGGGGCCTTTGCTTTTCCTTATTTATGTTATGATCTTGATGCAGGGGTTAGTAGTAAAATAGTAAAATTTGCAGATGACACAAAACTAGGGGGTCTAGCCAACAGTCTAGAATCAACTAAGGTAATACAAGAAGACCTAAGCAGAATCCATAAGTGGGCAGATACTTGGCAGATGGCATTCAACTTAGCTAAATGTAAAGTCTTGCATGTGGGAAATAAGAACCTTATGTAACCGGCAGAATTATCCTTTTCTGCTTTATTTTCCTTCAAAGCCACCGTAGGTGTTCCTGTTTTTGGCCACACCTCCTGCATAGCTTCTAGCAACTAACAGGTAATTAGAGGGTCATTTTAGTTGTGTATATATACGAGCTCCATCAGCTTTGGTTTTTACTCTGGTTATCGTGGTTGCTCTTCTATTTTGCAGCGTGTGGCGTGCTGAAAGGTATGGGCTCCTACTCTGTTAAAATCTTAAATCCCGTCTGTTATTGGTGTTAACCTGTGTTTGCTAACAGGTGTTTTGCCTGGTCTGTAACGAACCGTCAGGGTGGTACGTGAGCCCGTTCGCCACAACAGGTAGCCATGTTTCTCGACTCTTATTAAAACCACGCAGTGTTTGTTTCAAATGGGACATGCATCTAACGGCAATATTTTAATATAGGTTTCGGCGGTGAGTAGGCTAAATACCGCTTGCGGTCACTGAAAGCAACTAGAGGTAAAATAAACTGATGGTTTGCATATTTATTTACCTACAACAAGGAAATGTTGCTATATGATGGTATTGCAAATACGATCTAATCTGGGTTGTGTCTTTTTAGGAACGTTTGTCATCTGCTTTGCCTTGTTGTAAATTAGTGTTTTATGGGTAAATATAGTCAGTGCTGTGTTTTTGTTTTGTTTATTTGGATGGGCAATCAAGTGAGGTCCTGATTGCTCCCAGAGTTTTCTTTTGGTCCCTATCGTATGTTCTGTCCCCTTTTAATACTAACTACGCTGGTCGTGTACTCTTTCCCATCTTGTCCCCTAGAGTCTACAGGTGGGTGTTGGCTGTTCTGTGGAGAGGCCGCCGGACCTGGGCCTCCCCCCCTCCCTCCTTCCTGTACTACATGTGGTGTTTGCTAGGGTTTAAGTGAACTTCACTTTCTTTTACAGTAGTCACCTATTTGCCGTGTGTGTGTAGCTGCACCAGCGTGTGTGAGTGAGCGTGTGTGTGTTAACAGGCACCGGGATCCAGAGCACGGTGGTGTATTGCTTCCCCCTGTTCCAGTGAAGGTAACCTCCCGACAGACGGCCTGCATCCCCCTTTTCCCTTTTATTTATTCATCATTTCTGGTGGCAGTCTGTGCCCCTCTTGTGAACCTCAACTTTTACTGTGGTCTATTTTTAATGACTTTGAATAAAATGTGTTTTTAATGAACTGTTTAAATAAATTTTGCCCATTCAAATCGAAATACCACGTCTCTGGTAAATTCTTACAAACTTACATGTGTACGGGAACCCTGTAGCCTCAATACTATCGAATTTACTCTTGGGGTGGAAGTCCCTAGGTGGCGTAGTCAAACTTTTTTCATAAAATACTTTTATTGTATGTCCACTGGGTCACACTTAGACAGGGACTACTTCATTGGAGGAAGTAAACTAGAATGTGCTCAATTTGAAAAAGACTTGGGAGTAATAGTTGACCAAAGCTTAACAGGATCTAGGCAGTGTGCTGTTGCAGTAAAAAAGGCCAACAGGATGCTGGGATGTATAGCAAAAAGTATTGATTATAAATCTAAGGAGGTTATATTAAAACTATACAATACTTTAGTCAGACCCCACTTTGAATACTGTGTGCAGATCTGGGCACTGCACTATAAGAAAGATATCAAGGCTCTTGAAAAAGTACAAAGGAGGGCAACTAAATTAGTTCCTGGCTGGAAACATAAAAGCTACGAGGAAAGACTAAAGTTACTTAACCTATTTAGACTTAGCAAGAGGAGACTAAGGGGTGATTTAATAGAGGTTTTTAAATTTATAAAAGGACTCAGCAAGGTTAACTACAATACATTTTTTTAAGATGAGTTCAGTCTGTAGGACAAGGGGACATAAATGGAAACTAGTTAAGAGTAAGTTCCACACTGATATAAGGAAGTGTTATTTTACACAAAGAGTTATCAATACATGGAATAGGTTGCCAGTTCATGTAGTTGAGGCACAGACCTTTGCTGTGTTCAAGTCCAGACCTGATGCAGTTTTGGATACTCTTTAATTTGTAATGGTGAGCTTTGTTGGGCCAAATGGCCTATTCGTATTAATATGTTCTTATGTTCTCATGTTCTAATCTGGATTTTCTCTTTTGCTCTTGTGGGTAGTTACAGTTAGCAGGATGAATAGCCAAAATGGTTGTTAGTTACTGTTGGAAAGGTAAATGGTAGTCATCACCAGGGAGTATGGCGGTCCTGGTGAGCAGTACTAGTTAGCAGGGTGAAAGACAGTCCTGATGAGTAGGACTTTTAGCAGGGTGAAAGGCAGTCCTGGTAAGTAGTTCTTGTGAGCAGAATGAATTGGAAGCCCTTATGAGTAGTCCCTATTAGCAGGGTGAATGGCAGTTCTGATGCTTATTTACTGTTAGCAAGGTGAATAGCAGTCCTGTCGAGTGGTCACTCTTAACAAGGTGAAAAACTATACTGTTGTAATTACTTGTAGCAGGGACAGTTTTGGTCTTGGTGGTTAGTTACTGTTAGCAGGGAGAATGGAGGCCCTGGTGAGTAGTGGACAGTTACTTTTAGTGTAATCTACTGGAAAGCAAGAACATACTGTTTGGTTCTGCATGAGTAAATGTTAAGAGATTCTTAAAGCTAGGATACTGTCAGTTGCCATTGTTCATTTATATTGTTAATGGTCTGATTATGTGACCACTAAAGTAAAGTGGATTTACAAACGAGGTGGGAGGGACAGTGACATTCAGAGTAGCTGCACTGAAGCTGCAGAGAGAGGTGGAGAGTAAGCTAAACCTGGCAAGGTAGCCGTGCTGCTGACGCTGAACCTCCCAGCTCAGGGAAGGGGGGCTGCCTTCGCACAGCCACCACAGGGCATAAACATCTAACAGGGCAAGGGGAGAGGTGAATGATGCGGATATCTCCATACTTATGTTACCCTCGCTTCTAATCCAATGTTACTACTGACCATTCACAAGAGAGAGAAAACACTGAACAATACTGAGGGTTGAGTGGATCCAGAGAAAAAGTAAGGAACAGTCAACCACACACAGGGGTGTAACTGAAAGACTGATTTTCCTTACAAGCATTTGACTTTATGCACATTACCTTCAAGATGTGTTTATATCACACTCAGACACAGAGACTGAGATCTGAAATTCATTTTAGCATTCATGTAGGTGGACCCAATATTTCCCCCGGATAGGAAAAAAGTAAACTATTAGGAAACATGACAGCAGAGTGAAAAGCAGGCAAGAGTGTTGAGAATATGCAACATTGGACAAATCCATCTGTTAGCAGTTTATCCCACTGGCAAGGTTTAGCACTGCATCGCTGGCTGAACCAGACAGTGTCGCTCACAGGCCCTCTCATTCCCTGTGGTTACCCATTCAGTCCTGCCTTATACAAAATTCAGCCACATTCACAAGCGATTCACAATTCCTGCTATAAAATACTGAATAATGTCACTTACATATTGTGCATAAAACATTATGATGAAACATCCACATCAGCCACCCATGTTCCCACAACACATTTCCATCAATCTGTAAAACAGTTCAAAATGTTTTGAGTTTTTGACCATCTATTGTCACTACATACCAAAGAATGTTTTTATAACCCCCCTTTAAGCCAGACTCATTCATAGGAAGTACTTTTTGCTAAAGGTACTGATGATCTCATTTGTGCTTGATGTTGCCTTTCCCTGCTTCTATGGCTGCTGACCTGGAACAGGCTGCTCAGATGGTTAAAGCCTCCCAACAATGAGCCAAAGGCTTAAAACTGCCCTGGTAAATGCACACTCACACCAGAATTTACACTGTCTTCAAAAGACAGCAGAGTGAATTTCCTAATCTCAACAGAATGTTCTATTAGCCATCTGCTGGTCCAAGCTCAGGTCATGCTTTAAATGTGTTACAGAAGCGATAAAATACCAGTGTTCTCTTACCTGGATTCCAGATTCCGACCATAAGGGAATTTCAGTCATGAAAAAGAGAAGAAAAAAAAATACATACTTCATTTCATTTCAATATTTCATATTTTATATATTTCACTCATGACTGCGGTCTTTTCACGTACAAAGAGATGGTGTTTATGGTGCTGTAAATCATAGTGGTGGATTTTTGTAGTTTTGGCTCATTTAGGGGTGGCTTTTGTGTTGATTCACTCATAGTTTCTGCTTTCTCAACTCTCTGTTGTATACAGTATAAAGGATTACCAAGATTCATGGCTTCAGGAGGCGGAGGGAAACAAACAAGACAAAGTATCCTAACAAAAGTTTTTTTTACGGTGTAGAGGGACTGTTGGGTGAGTGTTATTTACAGCAAAAGCATGCAGAGGGAGTGCTAGTTTTTTATTAGACAGAGTAGTTTTATTTACAGAGTACAGCATACAGAAGGAATGTTGGAGAGTTTTATTTACAGTGTAAAGCATGGAGGAGGAGTGCTGGTGAGTTTTATTTACAGCATAAAGCATGCAGAAGGAGTGTTGGTGAGTGTGTGGATGGCGAGCGGTCAACAAGAGGCCAACACGGAAAAATAGGGCGAAGGGTGATTAATTTATTAAGGTGAGAAATTTTTAAAAAAGCAGTACACAAAATAAAGTAATAATAAATAACTAAATATTTACAAATAAATTACATCTGGGGAAATCAGTCCCCAAATGTCTCTTCCTCTGGCTGTTTCAGGGTCCTGCCTCACCCACAGCCTTTTTCTTAAGACAGGACAGGAGGGCCTTAAATAAATTTACCCCTCCCGACCATACCATCCCCAAAAAGGAAATCAATTCATTTCCACAGAAACAATAATCAATCAATTACTGACATGCTGTATACAACATAATTATGTACAAATAATACATTCAACAAATACATTTATTCCATCACCAATACAATAACATTACACAAAACATCGAACCAATTCCCCCACCTTCCAAACCAAAAATGAACTACGCTACCCATAATCCACCACGTTTTCCCCCATGCGCTCTTTTGACACCCCTGTGAAACAGACACAGACGCACAAGTGAGTAAACCGGGATTTTTGTCTTTATGAGAGTTTGAGTAATGAATGATGAAAGTGAAACATAGCTTCCTAACAAGACAACGTGTGCACCCGTTAAATGTATATGTGTAGTTCGCTAGTTTCACCGGTAATATATGAAAAGTATTATTTTCCCCAAACAACAAACGCCGAGATTCACCCACTCCATCACCTTGAAAGAACAAAAACAGCACTTTTAACCGACAAATAAATGAACATAAATACAAAAAGTTTGGTGTTTTTTTTCCCCTCAATATACACCGTCACAGTTTAAATCCGGGCCATTCCCCATGTCCACATAACGCGGCAGACGCCGATATTTGGGGCGGAGGATAAAACATACATCAGTTCTCCGTCACAGTGAGTTTTATTTATGGTGCAGGGTGTATTAAAATTGCTTGGTTCCCTTGACAACTACATGGACAACAACTGTGACAGCAGCCAAAGCAGCTGAAAAAGGCACGGAATGGAAAGCTTCCAGCGTTAATCCCCAAACAACACAGCTGTATAAGCAACTGTGTATAAATATACAGTGCAGTCCATGATAAAGACACTTTTGGAGTCACTTTTGTAGTCAAATAGGACATTTATGTTAATTAGTGTACTTACTTTTGGTCCCCTATAATTGGGGGACAATATAAATAGCACTACAATTCCTGAATGGTTCATCTAATGTGGATGTCAACACACCCTGACGTAAATGTGAGTATCTCGAAGCATCATTTGAGGTGATTAAGACAACTCTTAAACGGTAAATCTACTCAGCTGCACTCAAAAGTTACAGACCTAAGGGAAACTCACTGCCAATGACCTACCTTTGGGTCAGCCCAACATTTGTGTGTCAGTCTGACATATTCTGATTACATTACTTCTAAAATTATGTTTCTGCTTATCTGCCTTTAAAAATTACTGACCAAAGAATGCAAACACACACTGACCCCATGTGTGCAAAATTTGGTAAGCCTCATATTTGTGTCAATACCTCAGCAACTCCACATTTGATCATATCCGTTAGGAGTGTTCCACAAGTCCTTCATTTTCAGTTAATAATACAGCTTTTAAATGACTTTTTTCATCCTCTTGACAACATTCTGAGAGCAAAGATTTTCTTTATATCTAATCTAAGGAGTGTAACATAGTCAGATTTGATTATAATGTGTCCATATTTAGCAGAAACTTTATGTTTAGTTTTAAGCACCTTCTTTCAAAGAAAAAGAACCATTCAAACATGAGCAAACCTTGTCAAAACTGCATTCTTTACTCAGTAAGAGTATGTTCTTCAGTTCTTTTATCAATTGAAGATAAGTCCAGGGTTGTTCTTTCTCTTTTTCTTATGGCAGGAGCATGTAGGCCATTGTGTTTTGAACCCAGCACGGTACAAATATTTTATGTACTTAATAGATACAGTAAACTGCACATGAGTAAATTAAAGCAAAAATAATATATATATTTTTAATTACTACTGGGAACCCAAGGAGTTTTAACTTAAAGTTGCCACTTTGCATTCCACTAATGCTGTGAGATGCACAGTCCCAGAGGACTGAGGAAACACATCCATTTGACTTGCCTTTGCCTTGAGTGTTGATTATATCCATGCATTATATCTGAGCAGTGTTGTTTGCAGTTGCAGTGTATGAGTTAAATTACAGATTTACCAAGGAATCCAGCCACCAACTCGTCCCCCTCATTGATAAACATCGTTGACAGTGATTTGACTAATGTGCAGCCAAATCCAGGCTTCCTTTCACTTTTTTTCGAGGAAACTTGTTAGATACAGTGTGCACAGTTCGGCCAATGGAGTGATGATGCAACAGTTACAATGAAAAAATGGCTTACAATGTTTCTGCTTCTGGTTCCATCCCCTGTTCGTCCACCAGGCTTTAGCAAACATCTCTAAGATTGCCACAAATAAATGTAACGATTTACAGCAGTTTTTCGCCATCATAATAATGTTACCCCAGCAGAATTTTACTTTGTTAATTCAATGACAATACTACTGCTACTTTTATTCCACAGGACACAATTTACCAGAAACCCAATTTATCATACCAATTATTCTCATCAGTAAATACTCATATTTACATCAGAAAATTAGTTACATTTTTTAACAAAACCAAAATAACATTTTGATCAGTTTGACAAAACTACTTGATACTATGCTGTCACAATAACTGAGGGATGTGGCGATGACAAATGGCACTCTGCAGAATTTTTCTTCTGTGGGAGGGTTTTTTAAACTTGATTTCTTAGACTGAGAGGGAAACAGAATCAGGTTTACAAATGAATAATGAGTCAAAAATCAATGACAGGTAGCTTAAAGGCACATTTATTTCACAGAATTGTGACTTATCCATGCTAATGGCCCAGGGAAAAGCTTCATAACAAATAGTGTTTAGAAAGTTCTTTAATTCATAAATGATAAAGAATCTTGAATAACAAGGATAGGTCGGATATGTATGTCTATGTCATAGATTGCTTAAAGTAACAATCTAAACTGTTTGGCAACAGTAATTGCACTAAAATCTACCACTAACATGACTTGATGTCCTTTTCCGACCCGCATAAATTTGATGCCAAACCTAACCACAAAGAAAAACAACATTGAGAGGGTTTTAGCTCAATAAGTCCACTGTAAATCAAACAGACAATTCTTTCCCCATTAGAGTTTAAATACAGGCTTCATCTGCAATGAAAGCTAACCTAAACAAGAGGATTAGTGTAAGAGTAAGTTCACATTAAAATTTCAACAGACATTGTTTTTGTACCATGTGTTACTCAATAGAGTATTGCATAATAGTGTGGTAGTACTGTATTGACAGTCCTCAGCTGTTCAGCTGAGTTGACAATGCTGTACAAGCGTAATGTATTGAATTACCCTAACAACCATAAGTGGCTAGCTGATTTACATGTATCATGTGACCACTACAGTAACTGACTAGATATACCTTTAATCAGCCGGTGCTTATTTAAAATTCCTGCTACCATATCATAGTTTTTAATCTTTGCACAAGTGTATCTCCCTAGAGCCATCTGTTGCAGTGTGTGGGCTATTTGGATTCCTGAACCTGTGTAAAATGTATTAAATATTTTAAGGAGCCTTGAACAGTGCCAGCCAGTTAAACAAATACATTCATATCTAATCACCGGCAGGCAGAAGAGAGACACTGAATCAATATGGATGTTTATGCCTTTCACTTTCAAAGCTTACTGTGCCTCACTTCTGTAACCCAGCTGTAGTCAACAGGCGCACTTGAACAGTGAAATCCACTGTGTGAAAACTCAAGGAAAGGATATGAGAACTAGATTTAAACTGAAGAGTCATCGGAATTGGTGTATATGCAAACCTTTGTGTAAGACTTCAGTATGAGGGTATGTCTGAGGCATTTGTTTGCACTGTGGCTAAATGCTGGCACTGCTAAATTATGACCCTCACCCCCATCTGGCTTCAGGCCTGGGATTTGAGAGAGGACTTTTTCTGCCTTCTCTCTCATTAGAGTACATTCACATCAATGTGTTTTAGAGTGACTCAACAGCAACATCTAAAGAATGCCTCAACTTTGCACCTTTGAGCTGGCCCTGCCATGCAAGAAGAGAGCACAGGTTGCCAAGGAGATGCTCCGTCAATTACGCTGGTTGAGATAGTGAAAAAATAACAGGGGCTTTCAAAACTCCTACATATTGCAGGGGGTTGATTTATTCACTGTTGAGAATCACTCATAGGTAAAATTAAACAAAGGCTGACAAATGGTCTCCTTTTCACCACAGGTAAATTCAGAAAGGGATTAGAAAGAAAGCCTTTTGCACGGGCCAACATCTGGGGGTCAAATAAGGCATTAATTTAACAATTTATTATTTTAATCAGTAAAAATGAAAATCTTACATTTTATTTTAATGTCACTTTCATTAATCTGGAAAATTCATTATTTTTTAATATTTTTCTACTCCCCTTCCCCCTTCCCCTCCCCACCCCTAATGCAACAAGAGCCCTGGTTACAGTATTTGATTAATGTAGGCAAAGAGAACACCGAAACACTGTACTGGAATAATATGGTAAATCACTGTAAACAAATGTGAAATGACTGCATATTTACATGTAAAATGGCAGAAACACTCACACAGGCACACAAAGTTTTCAGATGGAGTCTGAAATGAGCTCATGCAGACTGCACATTAGCGCAAACTTAGATCACCCATGAAACTGCAAATCTAAATCAATAGTATGTATACTATTAGTACTCAATGTTTTTGGGGAAATACCATTGGCACCACTTCACTATTGCTATAAATCTGTTAGCTTAATTCCATGGTGACCGTAGTTTTCTCAGTATTTAATAAGAGACAGCAAAACACAACAGAAGCATTAGGGTTGTGGCTAACCACAGCACAGATGAAGAATGTGCATTGTGGCACTGTGTGGTAACACACAGAATTAGCATCACTAGCATTTCGTGGTAACACACAGCAAGCTGGTGTTTTATTAAATTAACTCATAAGAAAATCAAGAAACAAACACTGAAAAAAGTAAATAAAGGTATAATTCTACTTTGGGTTTCCTTCCTAAAATGGATTAATCACAGTTTAGGTTTTCCTCCAAGAAAACAAAAACCGGTCTTTAATGATCCTTCCAGATGCAATACACTTGTGAAAAGCCACCCATGTACCACCACCACCACTTCAACCTCCACCTACACCATCTCCTCAGTTTTCTCTTCATATACTTCCTACCTTGGCCAAAGAAGGGAGTGCTTATATGGGGTGCACCATAAAGACTGTGTTATATAATCCTGTTGTATTATAACTACCATGAATGAGGTAATCAGCACAGAATTATGATATAATTTGGTATGTGGTATGGTATTTTAGTTTAATGCACACCATTTTGCATTAGAGTGGTAAAATAAGACATATTTAGAATATTGTTTCTGGGTTAAAATAATAATATATTTGTTTATACCTTGTTAGGTTGTCTTTCTCTAAGTGTATCTGACCTGCTACTGTAATTTAAAACTAATCTTCATTTTCAGCCATTATTGGTCTACACCATCCTCCAGTGGGTCAGGTTTGAAATCATTGGCTTGGGCCACTAGAGGGAGGTACAGACCAATATTTCAGTACCAGATAATACACAACCAGAACTGAAAATGTTATGCTTTCCCACTCACACTACATTGAAGATTACCTGTCTCGTAAGTAGTCACCAGTCTCTATGTTATTGTATAACTGAGCCATACATGTTAAAAATGTATGTTTTTCGAATGTTCATGAACAAGAGTTTGTGCTGAACTAAAACTGTTACTGAGGAATGTGTGTAGAAATTAAAATCTCCAAGCTAGTTAAAGGAACAAAGTAGAAGCCACATACTGCTTCCAGTTTTAGTGAACAGCCTCAGTTTGTCTATGCTGTCTTTCTCTATCTGCTGAAATAACAGTTATTGACAAACTGTGATGTTACATACACGTGTGTGCATTTGTACTGTGATAAAAAAGAATGGACATGTTTTTTTTAGAAAATACATTGGATGTAGATCAAGATTTTTCCATTCGAGTTTGATTTGGTGTTTATCTCAACAATCAAAGCATTGAAGGTGGTATTAAGTATAGGGGGTATCATTTTGAAGGTAGCTGGGAATATTATACACACAATTATATAAATATCACAAAGTCCCTGGCCAAGTTATAGTCACTGTTCAGTGTGGAAGGCAGCATATGGTTTTGCTCCAGGCTAGGCTCAGTGTGTGTGATGGAAGCATACCTCTCACACTGTCATGCCCCTACAGCCCAGATGGGCCCAGGGGACCCTGTGCTTCCACACATGTACTGGCCTAACATTTCTGCTCTGAAAAAAATGTCCTGAAGGGGAACCTCCAATGAGGGAAACTAGTTTATCTGTGACAAGTCACTGAGCACTGAGAGGCGAGCCCACCACTTAAACCCTATAAGACATTAGCATGAACAGTGACAAGCTGGGGCTGGAGCTGGAGCTGATGCTGGAGCTGGGGCTGGAGTAAGAGCTGGAGCTGGGTTTAGGGCTGGAGCTGGGGTTAGGCCTAGGGCTGGGGCTGGAACTGGAACTGGAGCTGGAGCTGGAGCTGGAGCTGGGGTTAGGGCTAGGGCTGGAACTGGAGCTGGGAGTGGGGCTGGAGCTGGGCTGGGCTGGGCTGGGCTGGGGTTAGGGCTGGGTCTGGGCTGGGGGCTGGGGCTGGGGCTGGGGCTGGGGCTTGAGCTGGAGCTGGGTTTAGGGCTAGGGCTGGAACTGGAGCTGGAGCTGGAGCTGGGAGTGGGGCTGGAGCTGGGGTTAGGGCTGGGGCTGGGGTTAGAGCTGGGGCTGGAGCTAGAGCTGGGGTTAGGGCTAGGGCTAGGGCTGGAACTGGAGCTGGGAGTGGGGCTGGAGCTGGGGTTAGGGCTGGGGCTGGGGTTAGGGCTGGGGCTGGGGCTGGGGCTGGGGCTGGAGCTGGGGTTAGGGCTGGGGCTGGGGCTGGAACTAGAGCTGGGGCTGGAGCTGGGGTTAGGGCTGGGGCTGGGGCTGGAGTTGGGCCGGAGCTGGAGCTGGGGTTAGGGCTAGGGCTGGGGCTGGGTCTGGGCTGGGCTGGGCTGGGGCTGGAGCTGGGGCTGGGGCTGGGGCTGGGGCTGGGGCTTGAGCTGGAGCTGGGTTTAGGGCTAGGGCTGGAGCTGGAGCTGGAAGTGGGGCTGGAGCTGGGTCTGGGCTGGGCTGGGCTGGGCTGGGGCTGGGGTAAGGGCTGGAGCTGGGTTTAGGGCTGGGGCTGGAGCTGGGGTTAGGGCTGGGGCTGGAGCTGGAGCTGGGGTTAGGGCTAGGACTGGAACTGGAGCTGGGGCTGGAGCTGGGCTGGGTCTGGAGCTGGGGCTAGGGCTGGGGCTTGAGCTTGAGATGGAGCTGCAGCTCCAGCCCCAGCTTCAGCCCTAACCCCCTCCTTACAAGCCAACAAGTTAGACAGTTAAGATAGCTGATCCCATAGCATGCTTGTTATTAACTTTTATGGTCTGTCACTGAAATTTTTAGTGCAACCAGCAACAAGGCTGCTCGAGGTATCCTGCTAAGGTATAGCAAACAAAGTGCCATATTACAGAATCAAATTTCTGTTTTAGTAATAACTAAGGAACACACACACACCTACACACCTATAAAGCACAGTGGAGCATTCCATTCCATTACCAAAATGAATTACAACACTCCCTCACTGTTCACAGAAAGGCATTACTCATTGTTTAAACCTCAATGTAGCAGGATGCTAGGTCTGTTAATGTTGACTCAGCAGAATGGAGTGTAAATATTTGATGCTTGCACATGTCAGAATGAGGACAGAGTGTAAGTAGTTTCCTGTCATCTCTGTATTTTGTACCACCAGTAACCAATCATCAACCCCTGACCATCCCACATCACCAGCTAACAAATATAATTTATTGTTTATCATATTGCATAATATTCCTTTTGTGTATATTTCACTTTGTTTTGATTCTGTTGTTAATGCCTGTTCTTATTTTCCTAAGTTCAGTTCCAACATGTCGGTAGCTTAGACACAACAACAGTGATTCTGCTGCAAGAGATGCCATTATGTTTCAGGATCACAGTAAACATAATTTTACAGGAACTGAACAACAAATGTCTCTGATGACTAAAATAATTACGGTTTTAATGCAGTCCTGAATTAGCTTTTCATAGCATCAAAATTCATACTGTAGGCTACAGTTTATTAAAATTTGATTGTAAAAAACACATTGCACTTTAATTACATGCAGTCATTTTTCTTTGATCTATTCAATTGTCTGAAAAGACACCTACCTCAGCAAGCAAAAAAGCTCTCAAGGGAAGAAAGGTAAAAAAATATAAGCGTTGCCCTGTGGTGTGAACACTTCAAAAAGGAGAAAAACTGCAGGAAGGTGCCCTTTCTGATTTATTAGCTCAGGGTATAAGTTATGAGTGAGAAAGAAGATGGGGAGACAAATATGGGTGGGGGCTAACATTTTTTGAATAGCTGAAATATGTCACCTACCATGGTCCCTGTCAGCATATTTAATAGTTATCTGCTTATGGAGCACCACAGAATGAATTATAGCTGTGGAATTGATATTCACAGACACTCACAGCCTCCAGGCACACATTTCACTGCTTGCACCAAGCTGCTGGCATTCTGTGCATCTCAAGCTGTGACATTCTGGATTAATATTACACATTCATGTTTAGGGTGCATTCTCATTTTTGTCTCTGCAATGTGCCGATGAAAGCTTGTTTAAGGCATTTTCTTAAGGAAACCAGGTGTAGTGAAATCCCAGGTGGAGTCCGGGCATGCTCAATTTGGTATGCAGTCTGTTTTTAGCCTCAGGGCTGAATGACTATTTCTGAGTTTGACATTCGTGAGAGTCCCAGACCTGACAGCAATTAGCAGAGATAGACAGCCACTCAAGGCCACTAGACACCAGCCAAAGCCAAGGTTTCCTGTAAATCAACTGATATGTTTCTAACACAGGGTCTCTTCCTCAGAGTGACACTTTGGTTGAATAAATGACCAAAATTAAAAGAGTCAAAAGTTATTCCTGAGGGAGTAAGGGAATAGTATCTGTTACTAATGACTGAATAATAGTAGCCGTTACCCTAGAGCCAGTCAGAGAATAGTAGCTGTTACTCTTGAGGGAGTAAGGGAATAGTAGCTGTTACTCAAGAGTGAATAATAGTAGCCGTTACTCTAGATCCTGTCAGAAAATAGTAGCTGCTAATCTTGAGGGAGTATGGGAAGAGTAGCTGTTACTCTTAAGTCAATCAGAGAGAAGTAGCTGTTACTCTTGCGGGAGTAAGGGGATTGTAGCTGTTACTCTAGTGAAGTTTTTTAAATTTTCTCTCCATATCTGGGCAACTAAATCCAGGACCTTTAGAGCCAACATTTAATAAGTGAAGTACAGCAGTGCTCAAGACTCAATTAGGCAGCTGTAAGAGATCATTTCTCATACTGAGCCACTCCATTATGCTATCTTTATCTCATCACAGGTAAACCTGACCTGATCCCTTGGGCGCAAACACTGTATATCCATACTACTGTGAAAAAGTATTTTCTTCCTGTCTGATTTGTTGTATTTTTAAAATATTTTGACATTGAATGCAGTCAAAACCTTATACTGCAAAAACATGAAAACTGGCTTAGAATTGTGTTTTTGAGAATATTACGCTATAATATATGTCTTGTTCGAAGTAGAATTGTTTCAATCTATTGACAGATAATTGAGCTGCCATTTGAACCATACCAGCCCATTCATATCTTTTCACAGTGCTCAACTGCTACTGAGAATTTAAAAGAATCTACACATACTGCATGACTCCCTCCACAATTTCCACATTTCAGTTTAGAAGTGGTGTACATAAGAACATATTATGATGAGGACAGGCCATTCGGCCCAACAAAGCTCACCATTACATTATTTAAAGAGTATCCAAAACTGCATCAGGTCTGGACTTGAACACAGCAAGGGTCTCTGGCTCAACTACATGACCTGGCAACCCATTCCATGAATTGATAACTCTTTGTGTGAAATAATACTTCCTTACATCAGTGCGGAACTTACTCTTAACTAGTTTCCATTTATGTCCCCTTGTCCTACAGACTGAACTCACCTTAAAAAATGTATTGTAGTTAACCTTGTTGAGTCCTTTTATAAATTTAAAAACCTCTATTAAGTCACCCCTTAGTCTCCTCTTGCTGAGTCTAAATAGGTTAAGTAACTTTAGTCTTTCCTCGTAGCTTTTATGTTTCCTGCCAGGAACTAATTTAGTTGCCCTCCTTTATACTTTTTCAAGAGTCTTTCTTATAGTGCAGTGCCCAGACCTGCACACAGTATTCCAAGTGGGGTCTGACTAAAGCATTGTATAGTTTTAATATAACCTCCTTAGATTTATAATCAATACTTTTGGCTATATATCCCAGTATCCTGTTGGCCTTTTTTACTGCTACAGCACACTGCCTAGATCTTGTTAAGCTTTGGTCAGCTATTACTCCTAAGTCTTTTTCAAACTGAGCATTTCCTCCCATGAAGTAGTCTTGTCTAAGGTTCTTATTTCCCATATGCAAGACTTTACATTTAGTTAAGTTGAATGTCATCTGCCAGGTATCTTCCCACTTATGGATGCTGCTTAGGTCTTCTTGTATTACCTTAGTTGATTCTATACTGTTGGCTAGACCCCTTAGTTTTGTGTCATCTGCAAATTTTACTATTTTACTACTAACCCCTGCATCAAGATCATTCATGCAAATAAGGAAAAGCAAAGGCCCCAACACTGATCCCTGCGGGACTCCACTTCTCACAGGACCCTGCTCTGAAACAATTCCTCCAACTTCGAACCCATTCAGTGATAGCTCCTGACATTCCTGCAGATTTCATTTTCACTTTGAGCCTCTCATGCGGAACTTTGTCAAATGCCTTTTGGAAGTCTAAATAGATAGTGTCATAAGCTTGGTTTGCATCTAAACATGCTGTAGCTTCCTGAAAAAAGTCCAGGAGGTATGTTAAGCATGACCTCCCTCTGCGAAAACCATGCTGGCTATCGTTTAAGATACCATTTTGTTCAAAGAATAATTCCAAATTGTCCCTAATGATGACTTCCAGTAATTTACAAGTGATACAAGTTAAACTGACAGGCCTATAATTTCCTGGATCAGTCCGGTCTCCTTTCTTGTAGATAGGTACTACACTGCCTAGCTTCCAGTCATCTGGTATTTCAGTTTTAAGGGATTGCTTAAAAATAACTGTCACAGGTTTGTAGACCTCTTCCGCTAGTTCCCTGAGGACTCTTGGAAATATTCCATCAGGACCTGCTGCCTTATTTGTTTTAAGTTTTCAAAATTTATCTAGTACTTCTGCATCATTTAAATCAATTTCCTCCATAAGGCTCTGAGAACTGAATGCTCCTGGAGGCATGTGAGAAAATACTCTCCACAAAGTAGCTGTTTAAGGTATCAGCAATAGCTTTGTTATTATAAACCATAAGTCCATCCTTGTTTTTTAAACCTCTTATCTCATCCTTAAGTATCCTTTTTCGATTGTAGTATTGGAAAAAAGCGTTTATGGTTGTTCTAGCGCCTTTTAACTTCCCTTATTTCTTTCTTCACTTGAACTTGCATTTTGCTGTATTCAGTCTTGTTTGTCTCTGAGCTCTCTAACTTGAATTTTCTAAATATTTCCCTTTTATGTTTCAAAATATCATGTAACGCCTTATTCATCCATCGTGGATGCTTATTTTTCAGCTTCCCTTTTCGCACTTGCGGAATGAATTTACACTGTACATCCAGAATAATCGTTTTAAATATGTTCCACATTTCTTTCACAGTCCCTACCATCTAGAAGAGGTACCCAATTTATATTTCTTGTATAAACACACATTTTAATAAAGTAAGCTTGTCTGAAGTTGAAAATTCTAGCATTGGAGGATGTAGTCTTAACTTGCCATAAAACTTCAAATGTAACTGCACTATGGTCACTTGTTCCGAGTGGCTCTGCTACCTCAGTACTGCAGATTCTATCAGGATTATTACATAGAACCAGGTCTAGAATTGTGTTCTCTCTTGTAGGTTGAGTAACAGACTGTATCAGAGAACAATTATTTACAACATCCAGAAACTCTTACTCACACTTACTTTGACCAGACACAGGTTCCCAATTAATTGAAGGGTAATTGAAGTCCCCCATTACTATTGTCTCACCCTCCTGACATGCTAGTTTAGTGTTATCAAAGATCATACTGTTGACACTGCTGTCAGAGGTTGGTGGCCAATAACATACTCCGACATTCAGACCTTTTTCATTTTCCCCCAGTACTTTAATCCATATGTCCTCACTAACACCAAGGGGCTCCTTACCTGGAATTTCCTGGATATTAAGATAATCATTTACATACAGAGCTACGCCCCCTCCTCTTCTATTGGTTCTATCTTTTCTAATCACCTCTGTATCCCTCTATGTTATACTCATCCCCATCCCCTGAACCAAGCCACGTCTCCGTGATCCCAACAATATCATAGTTACTATTACTCATAACCGCTTCTAGATCCAAAACTTTATTTTTTATGCTTCTAGCATTTAAACAGAGAAATGCAGGGTACTGTGTGTGCATTTCCTCTTCACTCCCAGCTGCTCAAAACCACCTCTATAATAATTCTGCTCTAACTGATTTGCAATCATGGTTCCTTCACTACCAATAAAATATTTAGCCTTGGTGTTTTCTATTCCAGCAGTCTGTCTATCCCTACCCATCTCACTATATAATCTCCCTGGCCCCCTAGGCCCTAGTTTAAATACCCCTCTGCTACCCTAAGCATACGCTGGCCCAATGTAGCTGTACCCCTCCGGTTCAGGTGTAACCCGTCCCGCTTGTACAGGTCACCCCTGTTCCAAAAGGAGTCCCAGTGCCCCATAAACCTGTACCCCTCTTTCCTGCACCAGGTTTGTAGCCATGTGTTAAACCTCTGTGTAAAATGTCATCCAGCGATCTTTCTGAGAAGAAAAACAAGAGCTACATCACTTAGGAGAGGATCAGAGAAGGAGAGTGAGTAAAGGTTGATAAGCTATTTAATTTCTCAACAAAAAAGAAAAATGAAAGGTATGTCTCGGCAGTAGAGGATGAACAGTAGTACAGATGAATAAAACGAAAAACAGACAGTGGTATGTTTAAAAAGATGCTGACTCAAGGATTCTCAGAATACTGTTTTATGTTTGCTATGCTCTTGCAGCCGTGGCACAAATGTAAGACTGGCATACTGCCACCACAATATGAATGCAATCATAAACACAGACCTAAGCCAAGGACAAAGAGGCCTGCAGATCTTTACATATAGCATTTTAAGGTTCTCTGCAAGTTCCTGAATGATTCCACTCCTTACTTGTGGAGGGACAGTCCTAGGAAGGCTCAGTATTGTCAAAACCTTCTCCATTTGTATAGTCCATACCTTCTCCATTTGGCCTTCATGGCTCTGATTGGGGTTTAGAGAGGCTCTAAAATCTGATGAATCACACTGTAACCCTTTCTAGACTGATAAGCATCAACTTTTCCCCCAAAGTCTTCTCTTCTCTTCTCTTAATTGTGGCATGATATGACCCAGAATTGGTGTGCTGACAAAAACTAAAGGTCTCTATAATAGAAAATAAGCTGACAATCAGTTTTTGCAAAAAGCTAAGCTATCATGAGCATGAACAGGCCCTCAGAGGGGATGCTATTTGTCCTGGACCATGGCTCATGGGGGCTGTGGCTTCCCTATGAGGGGAGGCAGGATGGCCAAAGGCCAGCCAATACTGGCCACTCCCACACAACCAAACCCAGAAATCCAGTACAGCATGGTGATGAACTTGATCTGTGATATGAGTCACACCAACCGACACCCTTGCTTCAGGCCTCAGACAGTCAGGCTCAGCCAAACCACCCACCATCTTTCACTCTCTGTCTTAGCTCTGTCTTAAACAGAAGCTACACAAAACAAACACTTCCTGAGTACAGTTACATTAATTTAACTCACACACGTTGCACGATACAAGCACTGTCTGCATACAGTCACATTCATTAAATTAACAAAAGTTACATTTAATTACATGAAAACAATTAAACTAAAAACTGAAAGAATTACTGTAAATGTTTTCCTGTACAGTGTTTTAATAAAAGGTGGGTCACAGAACATGTATCCATGAGTAATCCTTGGGCTTGGAGATGCTGGCACACACTGCCTTATTGACTGAGAGGATGTACCCACTGCTTGCATTTTTGCTCACTGTTACTATGAGTATTGAGATAGACTTGGTGATCACAGCAATGGTTACCTGCAGTTACACATTGGTGAAGATTACTGTGAAGGTTAAATTCACAGTTACACAGAGATGGTGACCACTGTGAAGGTGAAGTACACCGTTACACAGAGGTGGAGATCACTGTGAAGGTGAAGTGCAGTTACACAGAGCTGGTGACCACTGTGAAGGTGAAAAGCACAGTTATAATCAGATACCTCATCAGCCACAGCGCAGGATTATCCTGGAACATATCAGTATAGAAGTGGTGTAGAATGGCATCAGAGATCTTTCTAAGAAGAAACGCAACAGATACATTACAGGGGGTCCTTGACTTACAAACGAGTTCCGTTCCTAATGACTTGTCATAAGTCGATTTTCGACGTAAGTCGGAATTTATACCTAAATTACACCTAAATTAACACTCACACTGTACACACAACACATGAAGGACATATAAAATACAGTAATCAAATGAAACAGTAATAAAAAAAGAGAAAACAATTTCTTACCTTTATTTCTGTGTTCGTATTTACGAACCAAACCGCGTAGGTCGAAACCAGGTTTTTTAAATAATTTATTGGAGTGCGTCGTAACCACAAAACGATGTAACTCGAGGACCCCCTGTACTTAGGAGAGAATCAGAGAAGAAAGACTGAGAGGATATGCCTCCACTAGTCAGGTGATCCAAACAGAAACTATTCAGAAACTATTCATCTTGTAAAGGCTGAGAAATTTCTCCCTAAAAGATGAAACCGTGAAAATAATTTCTTCTGTGTAAACTATGTATAGTTCTTACATCTCATTGATTTTATTCCAGATAAATCACCTCATCATGAGATGTTTCCTTATACACATTATTATTTTTGCAAAGCAGGTGTTAATGAACAAATTTGGGCAAAGACTCTCCAGCAGAAGCTGGCAGACATGTCTTTATGAAGACACAAGCACAATTAGCCCCTCCTTCACTCTGGGGATCAGCATAAATGTTTATCATTTAATTTCAGGCTGCCACCTTGTGTGTCTGTCTGGTTTACTCTGTCAGAGCAGCTGGGAGAGGGCTGAGTGGGCAGCAGGCTATCAGCACAGCCACCTGCGCAGGTCTGCTGCAGGTCTCAACCTACTGTATGCTGAGAAACAAAGGACCACAGCTTAGAATAAAACATCAGACAAACACTACAGTCAGCATTTAAGGCTTTAAGTGAAATGCTGAGTTAGTTTTTAGGGTTCATGTGTCATCCTTTCTAACATGGAATTGTTAGATTAGCGCACCGGTGCAGTACCCAGTACCTGCCTTAGGCAAAATGGGACAAATCTGCAGAGTTCCCTCAAAGGTTCCTCAGTTCTAGACTGGGCCAACAGTGACACAACCAGGCTGAATTAGTCTATGAGGCAGTGGTCACAAAGCCTTTGTATGTTCATCAGTACTACACCTTTGCAATATGACAGCATCATCTTTATACATTCATCCTTTTACCATCACTGTGGACAGTGTCAGGTTCACACTTTCATGCTTTAACCATCTCATCACTGCAGTGCACTGAAACTGAACCCTGCAGGCAAACGCTGAGGGGAAGGACAACATTCTTGGGAGGCTGAATCACAACATGTTTAAGACTTGAGCTCTGAGATACAGCTGAACACAGGACACCTCTCTGATACAGCTGAATATAGGGTCCTGAGAATAGAATTCTCATACAGCTGAACACAGTATCTTGAGCACTCAAGAGCCTGAGGCCAAGTGGGAGCAGTACTCTTTCCACTGTCTCTTTCCACCTGCTGTGATGGTGCACCCACAGAATTGTCCAGCCTTATAGATTCTAAGTTAAGATAAAAATACAATAACATTTCATTCACACTGTCAAACAGAATGTCATCCTGTATTTCAGGATTTGGGGGATAGAACAGGCTTTGCGGCTCCCTCTGTTCATCCATCTGTATGTATCACTACATAAAGCTTGTATTTTAATATTGACACACCGGGTAAATTTGTTTACTACCCAAAGCTTTTAGGACTGTGGTGTAAAACATACAAACGCAACGGCATAATGCAACGGCAGCAGACATTGCCATCTCTATTCATGGCTCAAGAGAACAACTTACTTTTTCATCACCATGTGGAGCTGTACATTTCAGGAAGATGAGCAGGGAAAATTTGTCCTAATATCAGGCACCCCAGATTAATCCTAAATCTCACCAGGTGATATTTAACAGCAACTTTTATTTCATCACCTCAGGTGGAAACAGAAAAACACGATGAGTGTATGCCAGGTTTGGCCATGAGTTTTAAAAAGAAAGACATGGCCCAATATCCTTTAGAGAAGTCATGTTTAAAGTGATCAATAACATACACTTTCTGCAGACTACTGGACCCTGTTTTCATGCCCAGAGCTTCATCTTTCCCTGTTTAGCTCAGGCCTTTTGTCCATCAATATTAAACAGTTCTATTATGCCAGCACCCTAACAATGCCATACATAAAAGCCTGCTCTTGGATTTTGCATATTCCTCCTACCAAATCATGAAGAAGATCATTGAGAGAATCTGAGCCCTCATCCCCACAGCATCCCCTCTGTCATGTGATCATGGTAAACTGTGAAGCTGTAGTTGTAGTGGGGCATGAAGAGTGCCACTGCAGTGGGATCTGCTCTGCTAGCCTCTATTCATCCTGCTACTGCTTCTGGAAGTCTGCTACAGCCTATTTTACACTGGAAACAGCAGTGATGTGTTCTGATACACATTCAGATATGTTCTCATATTTGTTTTTTTTCCTGCGTACTGAGCTCAGCAGCAGAAAAACTGTTTTTCTAAAATGCTACAGAAGGGCTTGCTCACCATTGTAGATTTCTCAATGGACACTCTACAGCACATTTTTATTATTACTTAATATAACTCAGTCACTGGTCAATTGTAACACTACCAAATAAATCACTACACCATTGATAACACACTGATGATGGTAATTTGTTTTTAGAATTAGCCTAAAAAGCCAACACAGAGATGTAATGGCACCTTTAGCTATCACTGCTGGGTTTTATGAATGTTCCACATTGTGGTGCTGGTGCAGCCCATGGTGTGTACTGAGTGAGAGGGATAGTCACCCCTCCTGCCTGCTCTCTTGCCATCCAGCAGCTATGCTCAGTTCCCCACTGCCCTGAGAGTGCCACTCCAGTGGGATCCATCTCACTCTGAAACTCAATGTTTCAGCAGGAAGAGCCACCCATACACAGAATTACCCACAACACGCCACAACTCATACTGTTTCTGTGCTTGCAGTTCTGAGCTAAGAAATCTCCAACGGAGAAAGTCACAATAGAATTTTGAAAATAAATTCAAGTTGCTTTGTAGTACTGTAGTGTTAGATAATCAACATTTGTCATCTTTATATGACAATGAGACTGGCAAAGGCTTTGATTTATTTTCATAACACAAATTCAATTATCATGTGATTTGAAGTCAAGGCTGGTATGTAACTGTAATGTTTGCACAAGTGTTTGATACAGCAGAGGGCAAAGATCACTGCTGGCTTTCTTCAGGCTCATCCCAGATCAGTCTTAGATGATTACCTACTGAGCTCTTTTAATGACTTTCTGAACAATGATCAGTACAAGTTAAATGGCAACAGATAAGCTCACAAAACAGCAGGGTGTGGAGAGGGATCAGCTAAGAGACACAGCAGGATTTGGAGAGGGATCAGGTTAAATGTAAATTCAAAGTGATAGGCTTTTCACATCATAGCAAACAGCTATGGGTCTGCTCTCAATTTCAGGAAATTACCTGCAATAAAGTAGTTCAGTTGCTTTACTGCACATGCTCCTAGGTGCTCTTGGGCCATTCTGTCGAATGATGGTGTTAATAACCATCTCATTACACCACTATTACCCTCTTCCATCATAGATAAAAGGGGTAACCAGGTTTGGGCACATGGAAGAGCTGTCCACAGTGGAATGCACTGGAAAGCATTCCTCTGGAGGACATTTTTTCCAGTGTCAGCTCCAGGCTAACCGTGGAGATGTAGACCAGCACAACTTTTTCATCCTGGGCAGAGGGTCTGGCTGTCCACCAGAGACCTCCCATTGCAGGATGAGTCCTGCAAGCTAGCCCCAAGATTTGTAGGTCCCCTTAGGGTCTTTAACAGAATGAATCCTGTGTGTTCTCATCTCCAGCTTCCCCGGGCCATGCGGATCAACCCTACCTTCCATGTTTCCCATCTCCGACCAGTGATGACCAGTCCCCTGTCTCCAGCCATCAGGCCTCCCCCTCCTCTGCATCTCATTGATGGCCAGCCTGTTTACACGGTCTGCCACCTGCCGGACTCTCACTGAGTCTGTGGTGCCCTACAATACCTGATGGACAATACCTCTGGACAATAACCTGCAGGGATAGACATAACAATAGGCATAATGTAGAGCCTGACCAACAGAGCAGAGGGGCACAGAGAAAACCCTGTCCCACAGAGCAGAGGGGCACAGAGAAAACCCTGTCCCACAGAGCAGAGGGGCACAGAGAACACCCTGTCCCACAGTGCAGACGGGCACAGAGAAAACCCTGTCCCACAGAGCAGAGGGGCACAGAGAAAACCCTGTCCCACAGAGCAGAGGGGCACAGAGAAAACCCTGTCCCACAGAGCAGAGGGGCACAGAGAAAACCCTGTCCCACAGAACAGAACGGCACAGAGAACACTCTGGTCTACACAATAGAGGGGCACAGAGAAAACCCTGTCCCACAGAGCAGAGGGGCACAGAGAAAACCCTGTCCCACAGAGCAGAGGGGCAACTGGAGCAGAAGGCTGGCCCTGTTATCCATCCTCTCTGTGTGCCAGCAAAAAAAAGAAACCCCTCTAACAAGCAAAGGCTGAGTGTGACATATCCCCCTCCCTGCATGGCCCACATTAACAGAATGCAGATGTCAAGCAGGGTCAAGATGACACTTTCCCACTTCAGAGTTTGACAGGGTCAGACATCTGGCAGGGGGCAGGGCACAAGAGAGAACATGTGGCAGACTCAAGGGCACATTTGAGAGGGTGATGGAAAGCAAGAGCCCAAACAAGGGGCCCCAACAAGAGCCCAACCTGGAAACTTCCCAGATCTAGCAAAGATACAAAGAACTACAGCTACAATAAGTATTTACATGCAGAAGAAGTCTCCATCACTGCACTGTGGTCTTTAGATGTTCTAAACATTCAGAGCAAATCCTGACTTGAAGAAACTGGTCCGTATTTGGTTGAGAGGATGCCTTAACAGGAAAATACACAACCTTATAGAAGAGATGGATACTTTGTGATTATGTAATAATAATTATGTAGTTTATGCATACAAAAACAAACAAGCAAACAAACATGATATTTATTTTTGTACAGGCTATATTTTTATTTCATTTAAACCAGAAGCCCAGGGGTGGTACAGCCTAATTTAATAATTTAATGCCAGTTATTTTGGTTATGAGCACTTCTGGTTCCATGATAAACAGTTGGTACAGGTAACACAGTAGCTTGCAGTCGTATATGGAATCAGGTATGGAGAGGGTTCTGAGAAACACAGGTACATGGGTGTCAGTATTGCTACCTGATCTTGTGTTTTTTTTATTTGGTTTTGTTCAGTTGTTTTCATGTGTTTTGGTTTTCCAGTTTCCCTGTCCATGTGCTTTGGTTTTCATTCCCATTTGTGTCTGCCCCGCCTTCCATGTCACCTGCCTAGTTGATTGCTCTATTGTTTCACCTGCCCTGTTGTTCACCTATGTCTTGTTTGCTCATTAGTCTGTGTGTTTAAACCCTGCTTTGACTTTGTTCTGTGTGAGTTCATCTCTGTTGATTCACCTCTCAATTATGCTACAAGCTTTTTGTTCCCGTTCTGTTTACCCGATCTGATCTTTGCCCGTTTTCCGTTTTTATTCTGTTGCTGTGTCTGCCTGGTTTGAACCTTGCCTGTTTTTTGACTTTTTTTGTGAATTCTGTTTTTGCTCTGATTGCTGTGCTCTCCTGGGTTTGACCCTGTTTCTGTTTTTGGACCTGCCCTTTATTTACAATAAACTTCAGTTTATTTTACTCCTGTATGCATTTCAGTTCATACTGAAGCCTGATACATGAGGTTCAATGGAGAAGTGAAACTATTATACCAGAGAACTACACTGCAGGGCATCACAGTGAAACAAATTTACTCACAGAAATCACTATTCTCTCTTTTGAATTCTGCATCACCCTTTGAGTACCTTAGGAAAGTTAGACCTGACAATATCCAAAGCTGGAAACTGTTGTGTTGAAAATAATATCTGCATACTGTCCTCTGAAGACTATCAGAAGAGGGAAGCCCCTCCCAAACTATGGAGCCATCTTTGGAAAAATTGCCTTGTTGGACACTAACTCCTCTAATGTCCTGAGATGTAGAAATCTGACAGTACAGACAGCAGAACTTGAGGAGCAGACAGTTATGTAGATCTTCACCCGGCTTCGTCATGACTCCGGGTACACTGTTTATCCAATTTCTTTACAGCTGGAGATTAAGCATAATTGCCCTTTTCAGCTTTATGGGTAAAATATTATATTATTTTGGAAAACATTACTCAATGTCATACTTTCCCTGGCTATAGATTTCTTACGCAGTGTAAAGTAAAAGCAAATATGCTGTGCTTGTCCAGGGTTTAAAAACACAAGGCTAGCAGAAGGTCAGTGTGGTTACTAAACTGTGATGGCATTGATCAAAGCTCTGAAAAAGACTGATGATACACAAAGCACACAGCCACACTACTTAAAGTTCTTAGGGCTGCAGTCTATAGCAGGGGTACTCAAATTTCTTAGGGCTGCAGTCTATAGCAGGGCTACTCAAAGTTCTTAGGGCTGCAGTCTATAGCAGGGCCACTAAAAGCTCTTAGGGCTGCAGTCTATAGCAGGGCCACTCAACGTTCTTAGGGCTGCAGTCTATGCAGGGGCTTGCTCCATCCGCACTCATAATCTCCTGGACAAAGGAGGTAAATTAATGTGGAGGTAAGTGAAATCAGGTTGTGCAGTGTGTGGTGGCTACACTAAATACCAGCATACACTGCAGCCCTCATGACCTGGAGTTTAGTGGTGGTGGATGTTAGAATATGCAGTTAGCAAGAGCAGAGCAGCTCATGCATACAAGGTTATAAAGGCATTCTGTTATGATATTTCCTTTTATTTGCGAGCAGGCAGAGACAAAACAGACATCATAGCATATTGAATAAATGGGTAGTCCTGATTAACTCCTTACACCACTGGCATGGAATTATAATAGTGTCTTTTCCTATGCAAACAGAGTTTTGGTAAGCATATTTTAGTGATTGCTGATCTCAAAATGTACTTGTAAAAACAGAAATGGATTTCTTACTTTTAATAGTGAGCATGGCCATTACCAGGATTTTCAGGGCCTAGACTGACAGACTCAGATATTTAAGGTCCCTAGTTCCACCATTTGGGAGTACTATGACAGACATGGGAACGAGCAGTGGATAGCTTAAAAGTTGACTAAACCTACAGTAGCATACAGTAAGTCTTTGTGTGTGTGTGTGTTGCTACGGTATTGCTTGCATATTTGTACTGGTTAGCCCACATAGTGGGCCTCATTTATCAAACGTGAGCTGAACGAATTTGATCGTAAATCGTCCGTAAATGCATTTACACAAAAAACGTGGGATTTATCAAAGTTTTCATATATCAGTTTGTTCGTAGGATCCGAAGAAATTTCACGAGTGCTCTAAAATGTTCGTATTGCGTGCGTACATGGAAAAACATGGCTGTCAAGCTTGTTTTTCGTGTTGTTGCTTTTATTTTTCCATTCACTCATTTTTTATTTGATTAAAAATGAGTAGCAAATTATTTGGCAGTAATATTATATTATATTAAAACATTATTAGTATACATATTTATATACATACATATATTAATTATATACATACTATAGAATGTTACTTCTTCTTCTTAATATTAATATATACATATATTAACTGGTCAGGTTGCTTGTATTTTCTGAGCATTGACTTTCATTGACATTGGTGGAATGTTGAGTGTGTTAATGTGGCTAACGTTACTAAGCAACAATTATAACTGCCGCTGCAATTTTAAAGTAGTTGAAAAAAATATCCAAAGAATACAGCATGCTCACCGGTTAGCTACCTTACCGGACTTGACATTTTGAAATAACTTTCTGGATATAATGACACTGCAATGCTGATCAGGTGTAGTGATCTTCAATGACAATTTCAGGTTTTGGACAGAAAGTTCTGCTGTTCTTTGACTGCTTCTAGTACTCTTGCTGCTACTATGTCGGTTCTCAGTTCCTAGTACAATCGTCATTATTTTTATACAAGGTAAAATGACGTTAGAGAGGGACTGCAGAATGGAGGGAAAGGCAAGGGAGGGCACACTATTATGGAGGATCCTAATTACGTAACAGTTCTAATTTGAACAAATTATTTAACTAGGGATTCGTTCCAAGTTGATTTAGGGAAAACATGACTGGAGAAACGAGGGATTACATTTACATTTTAGCAAACACAATACTTAAATATAGCCACAAGCAGCAATTAAGGGCTCAAGCCCGTCATCAATGACATGAATATAGAACAGAGTAATAACGTATCTATATGTTTCTTTTACTATCCGTTTTATTTTTCCTTGCAAGGCTGCAGGGCATCATTAAGGTGCAAGGTTTTAAGTATAATTTTTTTATATTAAAAAAATGGGCAAAAATGTGGGATATTGAATGGCCTGGTGCAACCATGTTTTTGCATATTTTATTCATTATGGCGCTGATTAATTTGCTTGTAGCATCGTCATTTTTTGACATGGGAACTTTTCCTTCGCCAACTTGTTAGGGGCCGGTACATACTTGCTAGCTACCAAGTTTCATGTCACCTCAAGATGGATCTGCTCGTGTTGATTTCGTGTCTCTACGACAAATTTTTGCATCAAACTTGTGGTGAGGGTGTGGGCTTGTGTCCTCTACATGCCTACCAAAAAGCAAAAAAGTTACCAACATTTGGGAGAGTTAAGGGCTTCAGACCACTACATGGGCTTGCACCCTAAATATAGCTGCAAGCAGTGATGAGGAGGCCAAGCAGTCCAAAGAGTTTAAAAATCAAAAATCAATCTGATAACTTTTATGAGGTTTGGTCTGAAGATCATCTGTGCCAAATGTGGTAAACATTGGACAAAATGTGTGGCCTGTGAAAATTTTTTACACCTTTTGATAAAATCCAATATGGTGGCTGTGTCAATGTGGTTGACATGACAAGTTGCCATGTCTCAGCCTTGAGATCTCACAAGATATCAGGAGACATATGAATTACTTTTTTAAGGCAAACACATCAACAGTTATTAGCCAAAACTCATTTTTGCTTATTGCAACGGCCTCCAGAGGTCAAATGACACAAAATGTTTTGGACATCCTCAGAATAGGGTTCCAAGTCCATATACCAAGTTTGGTGTCAATACATTAAAGAGTTGCTGAGATATGACCTCAATTACTGTTTGGCCCCCAGTGATGACTGTCCAGTGTGATAGCAGAAGCAAGGCTAAAGTAAAGTAAAGTGCCACGTGAAGACACATGTAATTACACATTTATATTTACAAGACAAACAAAATATGACAAGAATTGTAACAATCAGACTTGCAATTACAGTCTGTCACCGACTGCCACACAGAACCCCCACTAACAACAAATGACCTGCTTCAGTAGGTTATACTCAGGTACATTAGTTAGATCATACCACTAGCAGGAACAAAATAAATAAATTCACTAAAACAATTAACATGACTTTTCCCCTCAATTATCACACATGTTCATTTTATCAGTCCCAGACACTTCAGACTTCTCATCTTTTAGCCATATACACAACCAGAAATATACAATACTGTCTTCGCCCTGCCTGTAACAGCCCACTGTCTGCATCCTGTGCTTTCAATAAAGTTACACAAATTCAAACAGTCTATTTGCGTCATTCAGCTTTGAACATGGAACAGCAGGAAACAACATCAAGGGTTAGTGAATAATACGAATAATACTTTGCTATAATTGCATCATTCGCAATAAACATTTAACTTTTGTCAACAGGATGTCAACGTTATGTGGTGAATTATTTTATGTACAGGAACGATTGCATAACAGAGGTACAGTTTCAAATTATTGCTGTTAAAACCAGCAAACATAAATGGTGTGCACTAACATCCATTTAAGTGGTAAACGCGAACCGAACAACCTGTCTATACATCAAAACCTGTTAAACAGTGGTTTTTCAAAGAACGGAGGATTTTCTCCATTACAGGCCTCAAGGTTTTTTGTTTAAGATATGAACTTCATAGACTTCATATAATGTATTCAGAACCATGTTGCCAGTGACAGCATATACTTTTCAAATAATTACAGACTTTTCAATGCACCACAGAGTGAGACTATATTCTCTCCTCTGCCAATTTAAATGCCAGAGCAGATGATATAGATTTTTATCACATGTTTATCAGACCATTCAAGCCATATTCAATAGAGTTCAGGGTGGACCCACTAGGTGGAGGTTCAATGTATTCCTTTTTAAAAATAAAGATTTTCTCTCACAGCGATCACAGCATTAATAAAGACTCATTGTTATTCAGCTTTGATGCTGCTATGAAAGGACTGTTCTGCAACAACACAACCTGGTTTTCCTCTCATATGAAAAAATGAGTAGAAAAGTAGAAAAAGGCTGCCCCATTGAGGTATTTCAAACATCACAACTTACATTAAAGGCAATTAAATAAAAGGCTGAACTGAACAATTCACTAAAGTAAAGAGCAGAATAAGTGATGCATATTATTAAACACCAATATTATTCTTATGAAAGCAGATCAAGCCCTCTCCTCACTCTGGCACTGGAACAATATGAAAACCAGACTAATATCCCATCCATGAATTGTCCTGGTATGAAACAGTAAATATGACATGTACTAAAGTTTAGTCAGTATGTAGTAACACCTCATCTGGTAGAAGTCACAGCTCGTAATCTGCTAACAGTATTTCTATTCATGCTTTAGGCTTTCTTCCAACTCTTCCTTGTAGCACCCTTCTAGTGCAGAAATATTTGTAGCTCCTTGCATGCAGTGTGTGTTCAGATTTATAAATGTATTCAAGACTGGGGTCTGTGAAGGCCATTCCAAAACCCAGCTCTTCCATTCCTTTAGGCAGCTCATGGAAGATTTTAGGTAGTTCATGGTTCAGCTGTGCTGTTGAAATATCCATCCTCTTTTTAGTTTAAATTATTTCACTGACTCTAAGCTTCTGGATAACTGCATGTCAAATCTCATTAGGAGAAAAGGTTTTGATACCACCTGTTTGACACCAACAGTGGCAGAACTTGAAGCATACTTTGTGAAAATATTGATTGGTTCCAAAGAAAACTGTGAACTTAGGTGGCATATTTTGGTGGTTATTTTGACAGCCATGCCTCAGAATTAGACCCAGTTTGGTTCTGATAATAATAAGGATCAGGTGACTCTGAAACAGTGACCAATAACTTTCATGCAATCCTCTGATCCCTCAAATGTTAACATTTATCTGAACAGCTCATGATGTCAACTCTTAAAAACTTAGATGTTTCATCAAACTCATCTTCTTTAATTAATTTATAAAACCATATTTGAGAGAATTTAAGAGGATTCTCATAAATTTAAGAGTTTTTTGTATGTCCACATTAAATGGCTGTTAGATTAAAATATTTATTAATGGATTTCTGCAAAACCAGATTTGTCCACTAGATGGTGAGCAAACCTGCTATCATGTGACACAAATACAGCCCCCACAGAAAAATTGATCCACCCCATAGTTAACTGTTGGCAAGGTTTTCTTTTCTTCTCAGAAAAAACAAATCTTTGGTGGTTGTGGCCAGAAATTGAAGAGTTAAATTTGTGTTTCATCAGTCCATAGTACGTATTTTCAAATTGTCTCATGTTGTGCTGCATACCTCAGTCATTGACTTTTGAGCTGAGATCTCAGGAAAGGTCCCCTTTTGACAGATCTAACATGCAGTTCATTTCTGAGTTGTGTCTTACCCCAGTGTCAGCAAATCCTTCCTGCAGTGTTATGTGGGTTTACATGGCATACCGGGGCCCTTTTTACACATGTCCTTGTTTTATGCATGATGCATGGAGATGCTCCATGGAACCTTATCAGCCACACTAAACTCTTGTTCAGCAAATATTGTACAAATATTCAAGTACAAATATTGATTACAGGAAATCTGAAGCTACACTGCACAACAATTACAAGAAAGTTGCAACAACGTAACAAATTTTGCTTGAAGTAAACAGGACATTAGGCAAGAGAATGAAGTAGCCTAACATTAGTGGGCAGTCTCCTCTAATTTGCCTGTTCCTTTTTATCTGCTTCAGCTCCAACCCCAGCCACCCCAATCCACTTGCTCCTGTCGCAGCCAGCCAAGCACACATCAGGGTTATGAGTAGTCAATGGCACTAATAGGAAAGAATAGTTTAGCTGAGATTCACTCATTCTGATGATCTTGTTTGTGTTTTTGAGTGATCAGAGCAGTCCTACATTAACACACAACATACACACACGCACATACAAAACACACAAACTTTACACAATCGATATACCCACACACATACATACTACACACATGCACACACACACTCTCTATACGCACAACAATCTCTCAAATACACACATACACACACACACACAAAATGAACAGTGCAGCAGAAACTGAACCATTCACACTATCCTTAGCACAGGCTGGAGGATGTAGACTGACACACAGCAGGCATTGAAAGGACACGGTAAAGAATGCCTGTGCCTGTTGTGCACATCCCCCACTGGTTGTGTAACACTGTATGAGCTCTGCATGGCATGTTCCTCTTCTATAAGCTCTGGTTGGTCATGCCAGCTGATGCAGAAGGGACACCTCTTCTGGCAGAGTGGAGCAGACACTGTGTGGAGTCAGCTTCAGGCTGCTGTTTACCTCATTTAGGTTCAAATACTGTGTTAAGGGCTTGTTTATTCTGTCAAGACACTGTTAAACATATAATTAAAGCAGCAGAGTAGCTGAAAAACACAGACTCCCATGATGTAGCTGTGATGCTGAGGAACACATACTCCCATGATGCAGCTGTGAAGCTGAGGAACAAACAGTCTGCATTCAAATAGTTTTTTTGCTTAGGAAGGTTTCTGACCAAGTGAAATGACCAGGAAGTATCAAAGTGGCAGCCATGATAAGAACAGTTTGAATTCTCTAAATGGCAAGGAAAGGTGCTTCAATGCTTCCTTTCCGATCTCCTTTAGCATAGGGTACACTGGACCATCCTTTATGAAAGGAAAGGAGATAAATGCCATCCCATAATTCCTTGTGGCAGCAACAGATAAAGCAATGTACCATTCAGCCATTTATAAAAATAAATGATCAACATGACTGACAAGGGATGCAGATGCATAGGCTTATAATCAGATAATAATCAGCATATTAATCATAACACAGACGTCTGTCTTTCGAGAAAAAAGGGATATGAGACATTTTTAGCCAGATGATATTTTTAATTCAGCATGTTTGAAACTTAAGAATGATACAGAGCCCCTGAAGTCCCAAAAGGTGATATTTTTTATCTTGACAGTTCAAGATAGTTCCCACAAAATAAAACTTGTGCACACAAGATAAAAAATATTACTTTAGGGGCTCCGTAGAATGATGATATGTACATTAGTAGATTTGTAGGACTAAGATGTTATGACTATGATTCATAAATTTAACAATTATTTTAATACATTCATACTATTTGGGATTCATTTCGATAAATATGAATGGACAACAGGGTGAGCATGACCAACTGTTCTCCATGTGACAACCACTTCGTTTCACTTTTGTGACTGGTAGAAAATATTCCTTTTTTATTTCAATTCCAACCTTGGTAATGCAATACTATTTTTCACCAGGGTGTCCACATTTGTATAGCCAGCATGAAACAACATGGTAATAATGCAAAGGGCGAAGTATCTAAAGATGTGCTTTTAGTAGTCCATCTTCAGAACATTGTAGTTTCACCACAGCAGATTCCCGTCAATAACGTCCGCAGTTGCATAATAACTTAGCCTAGTGTAGGAGCAGTCAGATTCCCTTAGCACCACGGTTGTCTTTTCCTAAATCCTTATGAATTCTCCTTAACATCTTTCCTTCACCTCATGACGCTTTCCATCGAGGTCAAGGAAAAGTGGTTAAGAAAGGACATTTTTTGACTATTTGAACGTAGCCACACTCTCATAATGGTGGGGATGTCTGAACAAAATCAGGTGACCCTGGTTATGTGATCTTTCCTGGGCAAACATCAGGCCTCTATAAAGCAGCCATTGGCCAAAAAATTCCAAGAGGAAACAAAAGATGTGACAGTGATATAGGACATGACAGATCATCCATTTCCTCCAGTTGTTGATTAGAAATACATTTATAAGAAAATAAATCTTAAATCAAAATATCTGATAGTAGCTAAAGAAATCTGTTAAAAAGCTGGATATCAATGTCATCTGTTTTCATAAGTATGATTGTGCGTATCAGACACATACTTAGAAAACAGAAAGAGAGAACACTGGGCAAACACTTGTCAATATCCAGTGCACAAAAATTATATTTCCAAAAACAAATTTGCCACTCCTGAGGCTGAAGAATTGTTCCAAAGTAAGCCTTTCTTTGAAGTCTCTTTTCTTGGTATGACACCTTAAATCTTCCAGACAATGTCCCTGTCTCAGGAGGCAGAAGAAGTCCTCCCACCAAACAGTTTTGGGAGAATTTGTGAAAGGTGTTTTTATCCTTGAGGCAGCAGAAGTTTGCTGTCTGCGATGTCTTACACACTGACATCAGTGCTGGTATTTTGGAGGGTGTGGTCTTACACAGCTGCTGAGCTGCAGGACTCGTGCAGGAGTGCAATGATGATATCATACTGATGAGAGCAGATTACCCAGCAGCCCCTGAGGTTGGTGGTTTAAGCCCTAGTCTAGCCACAGCAACAACATCATTGTTGTTGGGCTCTTGAACAAGGCCCTTCATCCCAAGGGGGATTGGTCCTTGGTTAGCCTAATCAATTGTAAGTCATTTTGGATAAACGTGTTAGCTAAAATGACTGTAATGTAATGTACATTCAGTTCTTTCTGGACCCAAAAACTGTGAACTGACCCATGACCCTTTTATCTATGCATCCAGAGGTTCTGATTGGTGTGTAAACAATTTTGACCTGTAGTGTTTCTGCCTGGGGAGTTGTATGTTAATTGAGTTTGAGTTGTGATGACTTGAGTAAATGATATTGAATGCCAGTGCTTTCATATATAAATGTTCAAATTGTGTATGAATTATGTACAGTACATGGGTATGACACTAATTAGGATATATAGCTCCTGTCTGCATTGGGGCATTGGAGTATTACCAAATAAATTCATTAATTACCAATGATGACTTTTGGTGATCACAACCACTTTGCCACTAACCCGAACACTATCACTAACACTCCCATTCAACCTCCACAGGACATTGGGTTGAGCTAAAACAGATTCTCTAACATAACGTTAATACTAGCACCTCATCCAGAAAATAACTTCCTTCAAGTCTTATTGAGAAAATATAAACCTCTATTCATTCTCATCAAATTCTCCTGGCACATCCGGCCAATTAAGGCTGGACTGCCAGACAGTAACGAACAAAAGCAGAGCCGCAGATCAATTTCTGATGGTTAAAAGAAGGCCAGCACAACCACAAGAAATTTCTTCACGATTGTGGTCAACTATTCTGACGATTCTTACAGAGCACCTGAAAAAACAGAGACATGATATGCATTTTTAGTTTTAGGATTCCAGTAATGTAACTAGTCATGTCACTCTATGAACACTATGTTTTTAATATAAATGACCATCAGCAATGGTCCAGCTGCTGTTCTGTATTGTGTAGTGTCTGTATTAGGTACTGTATTGTCTTTGTAACCCGTAATATACTACTTGAATGCAGTCACCTGCAATGCATCATTTACAACAACCCCCTGCTGCTGTAAGTCAGTAATGTTGACTGGACAAGTTGCTGGTTTTTATTATATCTGCATTAATGATTTGAACACTTTGAATCCTGGCAAACTTGAATCACTTATTCCTGTCAGGGAACTGTACAGGGTATTACAAAGTGCTATGTATCTGCAGACCAGGGCTGTGACAGGAAAACTGAGACAGGAAGGAGAAATTCTGCAAGAAGAGAACTCATGAACACTGAGGCAGGAAGTGAAAATACTGTAATAAGAGAAATGATTTCCTCTGCTCTTCTGTCCTGCAATGGAACCAAACATATTTTACAACAGTAATAGCTCACACCTGAATTTTACTGAGGTAAATGAGCACACAGCCAAGCCCCACTGAAACACTTATCGAAGAGATAATGCAAGGCAAGGTGTTAGGTTATATGAATATAATGTACGACAAGGAGGTCAAAGGAAACCCTGAGTTGAAGCCAAGGGGTGTTCCCTCCATAAAGTACATACTTTTTGTATAACCGTGTCCTGCACCTCAGAGTGCATTATCCTGCTTATAACTGTCATTTGCCAAAGATAAAAAAAAACATTAATTTGCTACTGTCCAGATGAAATGAACACAGATATTCAAAGAATAAAAAAAATTACATATGATATTATTTATTCATGTATAAAAAACAATTAAGCCTAAAAACAGGACTTACTTGTTGTCACTTGTTCAAACTAAATAATTCACTAGAAAAACTGTTTGAAAATTAGAAAAATTAATTTGAAGGAGGGTCACACCTATTTCATCTACATATTTGAAAATGGGACCTGAAATAATATATCTTGAATAGTACATTAGCATTTGAAAATAAACACACTGAATATGTTCACTTTTATGAACTACACAAGTACCAAAGGCCTTGTAGTTAGTCCAAAGTTTATTTGTAAGTCTTTGGTATACCTTGCCAAGTTCCTTTTGTTATCATTTACATAAAACCATTCGACATGCCTATTAAAAGTTAATTCCCAGAGAGAAAATGAGCAATAGAAAGATTATGATGATATAGATATTCCATATGGTAAATGAAAAACTATACGAAATACTGAGAATCCCAAACTACTCAAACAGCATAAATCTCTTATTACTCTTATTACTAAATTGTGAGGGCTGACTTGGCATGGTTTTTCCTGGGTCATGACAGCCTCAGTGTTCTGAAGTATGACATGGCTCCATGCAGCTACCTGACTGATTCCTGATTAATCAGTCTATAATATGATGCCCATTTCCATCAGGGATCTATGAGTCTTTGGTGTTCATTTTGATTGGGATATTTGGGAATTCTTAATCTAAAATGTAGCTCCCCAAATAATGCATAAAACCTCTGTACATAAGACCTGATTAACTCTCATTGCTGTTTTAAAATGGAAACACATAATGATAATGCATGAGGGTGGTGTTGTGTGGGTGCTTTTCTATACTAAATGTATGATGATGATGAGGTTATCCAACAAAATACTCCATCAAACATGTGATGATTTTGTTCTCTTGTGTTCTCTGTTATTGTGCAAGACACCAAACTTCTCTAAGGTAGCCTTTTCAGGACAGTAATCTACTGCTTAAGAGAAAATGCACTGCATATTTCTGATGTGGGAGGCATTTGTTAATTTCTATAGTTTTGGCTTGAAGATTTTCTCCTTTACATGCAGATGACATATTCTCAATGTGCCTGTCAGGTCTGTTGTTTTCCAGGTTTTTATTAGAACAAAAGGGAACTGATGTGCAGTTCAGACAGGCAATGCTGCTGGAATAGATGCAATTAAGTGAAAAAAAGGAAAAAGATGATGAGCCTTATGTAAATTATGCCTGTGATTTATACTAATTATGCACATCAATCAAAACCAAGTTCAGGAAAATAATGCAGATCAAGGTCAGGAAAATTTTACACAAAATGTTTCCCGTATGCGTAGCTCTTCATTGCTTCCAGTACACACTCTTCAGTACACACCAGGTTTGGGCACATGACAGTGAACGCATTAAGAACAGATACACACCAGGACTGGGCACAGTACAGTGAACACACTGGGAACAGATACACAGCAGGACCAGGCACAGTACAGTGAACACATTGGGAACAGATACACACCAGGACCAGGCACAGTACAGTGAACACACTGGCAACAGATACACACCAGGACCAGACACAGTACAGTGAACACACCGAGAACAGATACACAGCAGAGCTGGGTACATACAAGCCAAAGTAAGATTCTGACACTGCACCAAAAAGTATGCAAAAGTGCCTATTTTTAACTCTATAGGTGTCCTAGAAAAATAGTTATGGCCTTCTAAAAATGGAGGAAAGCTCAAAGTTTCCTCATTGCCGATTTTAGGGATATCTTATTGAGTATATTTGCTGTGCTTTGTCAGCAAATTTGAAGAAATCAAGTAGGGGGGAACAGGGTAAATAGAGCCACTTTTTACATTTCATGGTCGTACAGCAAAGCAAGTGTGAATTTATTTCAAACAACACTTGTTATGCATACTTTTGTCCATCAACAGAAATTAAAACATTGCTTCTAACTAATGCAGTTTTAGAGATATCAAAAAAAGTTGGTCCTTTGGCATAACTTTCTCCCAGGCAGGGGTAAATTGAGCATGGAGTGAGGTAAAAAGTGCCACACCTAATTAACTACATATCAAACAAAACAAAGGTTTTCTGTGCTTGATGATGCATATGGGTTAAGCTGTCACATGATACTACATTACATCAGGCACATTCTCTGTGTATGCTGCTGCCGTGTATGAAGTTGTGTATAAGAGTGTTAGTTGGTGGATGTGTGTATCCAGGAGAGAGAGAGAGAGAGAGAGAGAGAGAGAGAGAGAGAGAGATGAGTATGCTTGCTTAAATTTTTGCTGTGCTTGTGTGTGGCAATAAGGGAGTAACTCAGGTGGAAGTATTATGATTGTGTTTTATCTTCAGGTTTTGGCACTATGACTCACAAGGATCCTTCTCAAGAAAAGATGTTGTGAAAAAACTGCCAAATCCCCTCAAAGGTGGTGGAACAGGAAGAAGAGAAAATCAGTTTGTCTTCCCATGCAGTCCTGAAAAGTGGACTGTGGAGATTGTCTCAATTTGCCCCAAGATTGGTGGCACATTTTACCCTACAACCTCCATTTTGACAAAACTGCTTGACACACTTATGCTAACTCACCTGTGCTAAGTTTATGACCTCAATTTGTAGCTTATACAGTGTGGAACTAATATGCAATAATGTCCCAAACTTAATTATTTCTGTTAAGATACAAGATTCATGATTTTTTAATTATGATGAATTCACTTTGCATGACAAAAAACCATGTTTTTAGTCCTTGTTTTTACTCCTCTTTCCATATGCTCATCTCCATCACAGCCTGGTTGGAATGAATGTTCTTCCTTAAGTTGTGATCACATGGTTAATTTTGTGTATGAGTGCCTAGATACAGGTGGTGGCTCATTTTACCCACTGGCAAAGTTTATTCTGTTCTCCCTATATGCACCCAGTTGTTGTGTCATTGAATGACCCTATTATACTCAAGCTGCAATTTTTTTCATTAATGGCATGTCATTAGATTGTTTTTAAGATAACTAGTTTGGAAGCGTCCTCTTGTATTGTAGCTTGGTAGCCAGCTTGCTGTTTAGTGCAGCTAGCAGTGTTTATATAGTAACCTAGCTTTGGCAGAGAGCCAGCTAAGTGCACAAAAAGGCAACAAATGAAATAAGAATTGACGTCTAGCTAAATAAATGGTTACATAGCAAAAGGAGGCAGGTAGTTAACTAGTTGGCCATAAGACTCAGCCACCTCGTCTAGTGATCTATGTTACAGTTCTATTTTAAATGTTGCTAGTTAACTGTGGCCCTTAAGGCCAGCTAGTTAGATAGCTACTCTCCTAAAACAATGGGACCCTATGCTAATTAACTAGCTGGCCACCATAGATTATTTTGATGATGGTGTATTGTTCGGTTCACTTTGAAGGAAGTGTTTGCGTTGTTGTGCACTTAGTTTCTAGTGTACACATATGCACATATACATACATATGCATGGCCACATAGAAATTATCTTTATTAACTGACAATAAATACAAATGTGTATGTATGTGAAGGGATTAATATCAATATAATTTTTAAACATTAAAAGTAAAATAAAACTTTATTGATATTACTGCCAATTTGTATTCCTAGGTGAAAAAAGGTATTTTTCATTAAATTTTTGTAGAAATAGTATCAAGTGCACAACAGCAAGAGTTTTTCTTCCATGTTGTGATGTAATATGCAGGTGTGAATGTGTCTCCTGTCTGGGCAGCAGGAAGCCAGGAGATTGCAGGCGACAGGGGGCTGTGGCCCTGTGGTGTGACTGGCATGTTAGGGCACTGTTTCACACCTGGTGTTAGGGAGCTCTAATGTAAGTTGATTTGCAAGTTCATGAAGTTTTCATTTTCTACCTTCAGTGCCATGTTCTGAGTATAGCAGATGAAGTCTCATCTCTTTGGCTGATTAGATATTTAAATGAGCTGTTGTGTAACGCATATGCTATTTTGATTCAGCATAAAGCAGCTAATTTTTCACCAATGTAGCTGCATATCTTCACTCAAACACAGATGTTTAACTGAGATTTTAAAAGTTCTGTTGAGATACTTTGCACCAACTTTGTTTCTCTGTTATACCCATGCAGGAAAGCATAAACATTGCAGAAATATTTTGTGAAAGATTTTCAGTTGTGTTTCATACTGTAATTATTTATTGGATATAAAATATCATGGGATATGAAAATATCAAGTCATAACTGCCTGCCATAAGATTGATCTGAATGAGATTATTCCAGAAATGTCATATAACATGGCTAATTCAGTGATCAGTAACAGCATTATGTGTCTGTAAACTGGTTAATTACAGTTGTATGTGTCTGTCAATGTGAAAAAAGAATTCAGAATATTATGAGACATCTTGTGTGCCACAACATTACACATTTGAGTAAGTTTTACTGAATATATATGTTGATAGTACATGTACTGTTCTCAGCTAAGCATGAAACAGCAAGCTTAAACTCATTCCTCCATAATCTTCTCCAAGGAACAGGCTCCGTGTTGTATTTGGAAAAGTTTATTGAAGAAAAGGTAAAACTGAAATAAATACAAATAGCTCAGGTAAGTATAACAACATTAACAACGTAACGAATCATTTGAGCGATGCTAACAACCTTACTTCTACAGGTTTATCTGCTTTCGGTCCTATTTCGGTAATTAGGCTAACAGGTATGTATGTTAAAGTAATGACTGAATTATCGCATTAAGTGTCTTAACCCTTAACTTCCCTGTAATTTATAATTCAGGTTTATAAACTCAATTTACTGGCAATGCCACGAGAAATAACAGAATAAGAGCTTGAGATGCTAAACTGCCGTTGATCCGTTACTTGTTTGTTTTGATATGTAAATTAAAATGGTTGCCCTACTATACGTCAGAGGTCAAACAAATACTCTTCAAATTAAAAGTCCCCTTTCAAACTAAAGTCTCTTTAGAAAATTAAAGTCTTACACATATAAATATAAAAATAATACATTCTTCCGCCTGCAACATTACAGTACATGCTGGTGAATTCATTGAAGACATGCAGGTATACTCAATGAATACCTGTTAGTGTGAGGCCCTTAAGCTGCTCTGTTAATGTAAGGCTCTTAAGCTGATCTGTTAGTGTGAGGCCCTTGGGCTGCTCCATTTGAGTGAGGCCCTTAAGTTGCTTTGTTAGTTTGAGACCCGAGGGCTGCTCTGTTCGTGTGAGGCCCTTAAGCTACTCTTTTATTGTGAGGCCCTTGGGCTGCTCCATTTGTGTGAGGCCCTTAAGTTGCTTTGTTAGTTTGAGACCCGAGGGCTGCTCTGTTAGTGTGAGGCCCTTAAGCTACTCTTTTATTGTGAGGCCCTTGGGCTGCTCCATTTGTGTGAGACCCTTACGTTGCTCTGTTAGTGTGAGGCTCTTGGGCTGCTCTGTTAGTGTAAGGCATTTGGCCTACTCTGTTAGTATGAGGCCCTTGGGCTGCTCCGTTAGTGTGAAGCCCTTAAGCTGCTCTGTTAGTGTGAGGCCCATAGATGCTCTGTTAGTGTAAGGAACTTGGACTAATCTGTAAGTGTAAGGCCCTTAAGCTGCTGCATTGGGCTGCTATGTGCAGTGTTTCCCAAACTTTTTTAGTTAGGCACCCCTTTGGAAATGGAAAACCTTTCAGCCCCCCCCCCACCTTATCATTGGCAAAATATTTCACATTAAGGTAAGTTCTGCACAGCCTTTTCTGCACTGCACAGCTTTTCAAAACGGGCCTGTAGCTGTGAAATGGCCTCTCACACCACTCTCAATGTGGAGTCTGGATCTGTCCTTTCCCTACCTTTTGCGCTATACATCAGAGCCCCACACTTAGGGAAACACTGTGTTAGTATAAGGCCCTTAAGCTGCTCTGTTAGTGTTAGTCTGAGGTTGTTAAGCTGCTTAGGTAATGTGAGGCTCTTAGGGGCTACTCTATTGGTGCAAAGCTCTTGGGCAACTCTGCTGGTTTGAGATCTTTCTGGGTTGCCAGTACTCTTTATCCCATATCCTCACTGTCATGTCTCCTGACATTGTTGTGGCTTACTGCTTCTCCCTACCATGCTACCTGCAACTCATGTAGCTTGGGAAGCACTCATATATCCTACATATTTTTAGCACTTACAAGCTTTGACCTTGCACATGAGAGGGTTGATTTCCAGTACAGAGAATCTCTCCTTACAGAGAAGCACACACACTTCAGTGATCATGAAATTCAGCAGTCCTCCATAGTGGAAATGCAGGTGGGTCTAAAATTGGACGGAATATGCCACTTTGATTGACTGATTGTGTGTTTTATCCCACCACACATTTACAGGTAATTAAACCACTGAACCCTGCCTCTTTAACACCTGTGCCACAACTACCCAGCAAAAATCCCTCTCACTGTAATTTACTCTATGCAGATTTGTGCCAGACACAATGCACCATGCATTATTTTGCTGCAATAGAGCTCTGAACATCTCTGCTGGCCAGCTGTATCTAATCATCCTTCTCCAGCCTGGCTCAAGGGTCTCTGACCTCCTTCTACTCCTACACTGGTAAGGCTTCCTCCCAAATGCCACCAGCCTCTGTGGTCAGAGGGAAGGACACGGGAAGTCACCTCCCTGTTGAGGCCTTGAGGCCAATTGTATTTGATCTTGGTGATCTAAATAGCTGCAGCTATCAGTGGATGACCTTCACATTGTGACATATAAACAGTAAGGAGGAAACAGCACCCAAAATTATTTATTTTTCTAAAACTTGCACCCAGGCTAAGTATTTAGCATTCTTATCCTAAGCACATAGTCTGACACTGCATTTGCCACATTTTTACTTAAAAACTACAATGATATTATACAGTTTACTATTCCTTAAATACTATGAATTGAAGCTGCAGATTCAGATAGTGACTAATCAATAATAAAAAATAGGTGCTCCACATTTTAGTGATATGAAGAAAAGTGCTGTCACAGCAAAAATGCTGGACTTCATGGAATTTAATGTCCTTGATTGATAATGAAAAGATCAAAAGTAATAGGATATAAACACAGTCATGATTCGTTTAAAGTGAGCTCTCTGGAGGCCTAATACCACATTGCATGGATTGGAATGAATCAGTTTTGAGTCTCTGATTAGTAAACAGCCAAGTTAATTCTATCTTACCAATTCTTTGAGAAAGTTTCAATTTAATTGTATATTCTGATTACCATCTCAATCTCCATTCATGCCCAGCCAGGACAAAAACATGATTTATCTCAGACAGAGGGGAGGTCATCACAGTGCATATGTGCTTTTTGTAACCAATGCCAGTGCAATGCTAAACGATACAGAAAATATAATCTACTGCTATTTAAAATACACATTAAACATAGCAACATATTATAGTGGTGAAATAGTGCTCAATGTTGAAAAAAGGTCCCCTGTGGCAAAAACTACAACCATTACACCATAAATGTAATACAATGATTGTAAACATGAGAATTTCAGTTTAAAATTTGCCAGGATAAAAAAATAAAAAAATAATATTGTTTGTTGAACTGTTCAATGTCATTACTTGGAACATCATATTAATACAAGAGTTACATGTCCACTCAGAAACACTGTAACTATAACATAAACTATAACATACATTCTCACCAGCTGCTTCGGACACTATACATTTCTATAAAAACAGCACATTGGCTTTGATATGACAGCTGTTGTGTCAAATATACCATTATCAGTATGTTAATACAAGCAGAAATGAACATAAGTATGTATCCTATAAATGTGTAGGACTTGGCATCACAGAGTTACATAAATCACAAGAGTTGTTTATTGCACATATTTGTAAGCTTATTACAATGCAGACATCTTTCTTTTAATGCTCTGCATGTTACTGCTGGCTCTGCTGTAAGGTGCTGCTCTGTTTTCCTCTGTCCTGATCTGAGCTGACCCTCTGCCTCCGGCTGGAAGAACATGTCAGCTTGAGCTACGCTCTCCTGGAGAATAGGAGTTCAACATTGAGATGACAACAGCAAAGGAGGGGGAGATTAGCCGACCGTGTCCCCCTGTGCTGCCCCCTGCACAGCGCCCAGCAGAGGGGACCCTGCAGCAGATCTGTGAAGCTGCACACACTGCTGTGGCTATGCATAGTCACTGCTGTGGTAGAGGACAGCTGTAGGAGAGCTGGTCTCCATGGAGCTCTGCAGCATATGAAACAGGGGTAGAGGGGATGTAAAAACACGTGCTGGTTGGCACCCATCAGACTACTAAAAACACCACAATCATACACCTGCCTGCACTCTTTATATCTGAATCACTACAGCACAGTCCTACACGGTATCCACAGACTCCATTCACTGCTGTCAGCAGGCAGTCTCAACCCAAGGTCATTTCCAGGAATGTGAAGCTGATTGGATCATGCTGTAGACGTTGAGCATTCCGTGGAAACTCGGAGGATACACAGATAAATGGCCATTTGTGTGGGTGGAGGTGGTAGGTGCACTTATGGAATGGCGGAACTGACACTGAAATAGCCTGGTTTGTGATGTATGCTCTCTCATTAGCAGCATATGGTCGCCTGTACCGGCTAGGAAAGGAAGGTTTTACAGCAGGGCCATCTCAGTATGACAGAGTTAATCATCTCCCTTAGCTCTGCCTGCAAGGGGCACTCCGGGCATGCTCACCATGGCAACGGGAAGAGAAGGGGGGTCTGGTTAGTCTCATGGGGGAACAGTAAGATTGCTGTGACACACGAGGTCAAAGAGCTCAAGGGAGAGGGTAGGATGCAGCGCAACCAACACTCAACACATCAACAACAGCACGATTCCACCGAGACACCAACAATGAACACACTGCAAATAAAACAATACCCCCAAAACACCAACGCTCAACACAGTTCACCCTATTCAATGTGAAAATACAAGAAAAACATGCAAGGAAAGTATTTTAAGACCATTAAGACTTCAGTAAATGCAAGACTATCCTTTGGCGTTTAAAAGTTTCCTCTTGAGAGAGTTCAGTAGGGATTTCCGGCAAAGCCTTCCTAATGTTATCATAATATTTTTAGACAACAACCTTAAAAGGCAATAAAAAAACATCCCACCAATGGCAGAGCAGCCAGAATTGTACAGCTTACCACAGACACAGACACACACACACACACCACCATCATTGGCAGTCACTCTGGGTCAAGTATGACTGTCCTCCTTCTTGGTCCTTGTGGGTCTTCAGGTGGACAAAGAGGCTGATCCTGGAACCACATATTTTGTTGCAGTGTGACCAGGGGTGAGTGGTGTGGGTGTTTCTGCTTGTCTGCGCTTATCTTCTTGTGGAGGATGTTATTGTAAAGTGCAGCGCTAGGGTAGGGCAACATGACAAAATTTTCCTATCAGCAACCGCCACTGCTTCTATTGGTGATTTCCATTGTTTTTGCAAGGCTGAGGGATAAGTAGGAGAAGTACATGTTGCAAAACTCTACAGGGGATGTACATGATGATACAATGCAATTATTATTATTATTATTATTTGTCTCATTACCAAAGTGGGTCTTCTGAATCATTGTGCCATCTTTTACACAATGTTTTTTGGGAAACTGAAGTCTCATAGTAGTTGCACCCTGGAGCAGAAAGCAGAGACAGACATGGACAGCTCAAGGAAGAGGCGATAGATGGAGACGAGGATCCACTTGGTGGAAAGTTCATAAAAAGTGCTTTTCTCTCATGTCACACTTGGCACAAAATAATCTGTGCATTCAGGCCTACAGCACAGCATTACAGGGAATATTTAGTACAGCTAGTAATATTGCTACCATTCGCACTTTGCTCAGACCAGATAAATTGTACATGCTTATTTTCCTGAGTAAAAATCTTTAGGCTAAACCATCTGTAACACTATTTAGTTTCGACTTTGTTTTTCACTTTTACTCTGATTGATTGATCATAGTTGTTAAGAGAGTAGCTTTTTAATTACACACTGCTATTCAAAATTATGTAGCCTAGTCTATGGGTGTCTCCAGAGATACACCCATACATCACAAATACATCAAAAAGTATCTTCTTACAAATTACAAATACTTGCTCATCAAATTTATCAAAATAAAATACAAAATACTGGTGTGAGAAAATGTATTAAAATGTATGCAAATGTATATAATTAAAATACAAGTAACTCAGTTGTACAAAATCTAAGACAACAATTGAGCATTAAAATGAGTTTATTGATAAGGAATATTATAGAGAATGTATTTGGGCATGGAGTCTAAGGGGAGGAGTAGTTCCGTCCTCGAGGTGAGGGAAACCCCTCCCCTCTGTAGGCTGAAAGAAATAGTGAGATCAGTTAGGATTAGGTACCTTGCTTGAAGAAAGAAGGAGAGTATGAAGGCGGAGATGGGAAGGGGGAGGGATGCCGGAAATGTGAAACAAGACGGGAAGAGAGGTACGTGGTGTTTATATACCTGTATGAGACCGAAAGGATGATGAGATAGGTAGAGGGGTTGCCTGAGAATTCTTCTCCCGAATCTCTGTCTTAACAAACTTCCGTTTGTAATTTAAAAATACAAAAACACATACAAAACTATCGGTAACACTATTTTAGGCATTTAGCAGATTCCTTTTTCAGGAGCCATTTACAATAAGCTCAACAGTAGAGTAAGCAAATTTCCTAGATCTCTAACTTCACAAGCAGTCATTTGAAGAAGTACAGTTCAGTAGAGTTAGATACAACACATTCAGTATAACAGAAAGAGAAGTGCTTCCTCGCCCTTAAAAACAACTCATAAAACAACATATTCTCCTTCACGTACCTCCTTACACTACAGTCCTTCCATTTCAGTTTAGTTGTTTTTTTAGCACAACTAACTATTCCAACAGTTCAGCAGTTAGTTGCCTTTTTGAGGGTGGTAAACCAAAAAAACGATATCCTATTAGTGAAAAAATGAATTGAATGGTTGTAGGACTTGGAATTATCGGTCAGAAATTTAGGTATCATCAATTTCCAGCATTTGGGTCAAAAGAAGGCTATTTGTGGGTTCAAAGGAAAAAGCCTGCAAGCAACTGCACGTTTGCTTGATAAATATCCTACTTCTAGAAAGTCATTTACTTATAAGAAAAAAATGTATAGGCCTAAATATTTATATTTGAATATACAACATTATATACTCACATTTATTACATTTTCACAAATCGAATCTCCCGTTTTTCAAAACGTTTGAAATATTTAACATATTCCCTTATGAACAAAGTAAAGGAGACTTTCCTACTGGCATCCTTGTTTGTTTTTCCCCAAGTCAACAGCGTGAACCCTTGACATTGGAAGTGGGAAATTTCCTGCTTAAAATATCCAAGTTCAGAGGTGTCTTCTACGCAGCATAAATTCACAAGTTTTACAGCACAGCTATTTGCTAATTGCTCTGTTCTTCTGTTCAACAATGACATTAATTGTGAGCAATATCTGATAGTATATTTTACTACATACTTTTCCTTAAGGCAGTTTGCACTTAGCACCAAGGCAGCTTCTTTCCTTGGGTTACTAGTCATGACGAAAACCAACAGTTAATGAGTGCACTGAACCCAACATGATGTGTCATGTGATGTACTTGCATCTCGCCAAAGACTGTGATAGGGCATGTTATTAGTCCTATAGCCTGGTGATAAAAAAAGCTACTAGCCTGGTGATAAAAGTTCTTGTTTTATTTGAGAATAAAATGTCATATTTGATTAAATATTTTAAGTATTTTAAATATACAAAATACAATCTCTCAAAGTATTTTGTTACAAATTACAGTGGCACCTCGGCCCACAAACTTAATTCGTTTGTTGACTCCGTTTGCGAACCAAAATGTTCGTGAACCGAAATAATTTTTCCCATTGAAATTAATGTAAATCCAATTAATCCGTTCTCCAGCCCCAGAAACACTTTTATAAACTTTTTGTATGGGTTTATGTGTGGCAAAAATATAGAAAAGAATTAAAGATAACCTTAATTATAGAAAAATACATTAATACTAAAATAAAACATAATAATTGTACACTTTACCTTTGTGGTTGATAGTTTCTGGCACAAGTAAATGGTGGAGGAAGAGGAGAGGAGGAGGAGGAAGTAGCACTTTTCACTTTCTTGGGAGCCATAATGAGGGCAAATTTAATGGAAATAGCACAAAAAGAATGTGTATCAAAGGAGAACACAATGACGAACGATGTAAACAAAGCTGAGTACTACGCAAAACTGACGCTATCCAAGATGCGCTACAGCTGGAAGCCTGCGAGTTTCTATGTTTGTGCGTTCGTGCACCGAGGGCTTGTTCACGGGCCAAGTATAAATGTGTGCGGAAAGTGTGTTTGTGGGCCGATTTGTTCGTGAGTAGGGGCGTTCGCGGGCCGAGGTTCCACTGTAGGGGAGAGCGGGGTGAGTTGAGCCAGTTTTTACTTGAGGCGTCTTTAAAGCGAGGGCATGACAGCAATGTCTCCAACTAAAATATGTACATATATTTCAAGATGTGGAGCATCCCTAGGAATAATCACTTTGGATCTAACAAAAACAGTTTTCAAAATATGACTTTCCAAAAAAAAGTGGTCTCTTGGCTCAACTTGCCCCCGGTGAGGGGTAAATTGAGCCTAGGGAGAGGGTAAGTTGAGCCACATGGGCGTAAATTGTGCCATTGACTATGTTGAAGTAAAACTGAACATTTTAACCTCATTTAATGACATATCAAAGCAAGACAAATTCAATACCAAATGACTTCTTAAAGGTTTTATCTGAAGATTAAGTTTACAACTTCAAAGGCAATTTTCTTCAACAAGGCCTATTCAACATTTTCAGAACAAAATCAAGTTCAAAACGAAAAACAAAATCATTTGCAATATACCTCATAGAACTGGGCTACTTTTGCTGTCTTTTTATTTATCCTTTATTGAACCATTGTAGTTTACGTTGAGATTTACATTAAAGTTAAAGCTATAGCCTAATCTTTAAATCAATGCCCAATTCGGTACTTTTTTTAACTGGTGTAGCTGTTTTTAGCAATAGTCATTAAACAGTCATTTTGAGGGCGCTTCTCTATATGCTAGCCGCAACGCGATGCTGGGCATTTCCCTGAAAAAATTTTTTTAATATTCCCTATTTTTATAAACGCACACTTAGACAAACCTGGTTTTTCCTCTCTCATCCAGCTTGCAGGAACATCAATGTTATTTCGTCGTGCCAACTCAAATGACAGTTCACAACATTTTATGGCACTTAGACCGTGAAACATTGCAGCTAGATTTTTTACATGGTCTGCAAGCTCTGTCTCAATTGCTTCATTGAAGATTTGATTGGCATGTCCTGTTCCCTGTACTTTTTACTTCCCCTAGTTCTTTCATGTCCATGTATCTCTTTAAAGTCATCCTGTCGATCTTCATGTCCCTTCCCACCTGACGAATGGACTTCCCATTCTGTACCTCTCCCACTGCTCTGTCCAAATCCACATGAGGAGTTGAAGCCCTGTCTGTCTTCTGTTTATAGAAGCGTGGCATTATGATTTCTGGTCTAAAATTCAAAATGTCACATCATTTAGGTGATTTATTTTGTATGTAAAAACAGTACTCCATCTGTCATTAATATAAATGATAAATAAAAAAAACAGAAAGAAATAAAAGTAGCCTTCTTTTCTGATGTATAATAAGGTTATATAGGCCTGTCTGAACACCATAACATTCTGTATCATGGCCTATGTGAACGCCATAAGGATATTATGCATATTTTTTGTTAATAAATTATATTCACATAGACCTACACAATGTTTAAAGCTCATTTAACAAATAAATAAACAATTATAAGTAGCCTGATGTAGTAGGCTAGGCTTTCAAATAAACTGTAATTGTGTTATAATGCTAGGTTAACTGTCTTCTGTGGCTATATGCTTTCTGGAACACCTGTTAGGAAAAGGGCTATGTTAAAATAAAAGGCATAGTCGACTTTCCCAGATAAAATGACATAAGCTACTGTGCATGTCATGTCAGCAATGATAAGACAATATTTGATGACATTTAGAACAAAAATATTTCATAGCACACATTTAATATCCCAATAAAGGTTGCTTCACTCTTGACGCTTTGAGGGGGCAAACATTTAAAAACCAAAAGACTTTAAATCAGCACAACACCATCAGAAAAAAAACCACAGGCCATGGGTTCAGCCCATCATCAGCTCCCGATGTATTCATCATATTGGCCAACCCTATGCAGCACCCTCACAGATAATACAGTTAATAAGTTTAATACAGGTCACCCTACTGGTTGCTGTGGCCTCCCAAGTGTTAAGGTCTACCTAAATTATAAGTCTTCTGTCTGGCATGGAAAGACAGTGTCCTAAGCTACAAGTGTGCCCTCTAAGTTGCTAGTGCCTCATTTTTTTTTTCCACTAATAGAGGAAAATAAGGGAAATCCCAGATAACTGTTTGACACTGTTGCTCGACTAACTAGAAGGAATTCATGACCACTGCATCCTAAAAACTCACAGTTCTTAAAGATTAAAGACACAATAGAAAAGCTTCCCTCCACTTCTGTCTCCTCTTCAATTCCTGATAAAATTAACCTCTTTCTCAGTCACATGTCTAGACTCCTTCACACCAATGGATTTCTAAGATTTCTCTTAATCAATTTCAGTAACAGCTCCACTTGCTTGTTATATCCTATACAGCACAATTCCTTATGTACAGCTGGTACCTAAAATTGGCAAACCCTCATATGTTATCAATGCCTCTCTTGCATCTGGTCTTGCACCTCAGTCCTTTAAAGTAACAGTTATCAAGCCTATACTCTATAAGACTGTAGGCCAATTTCAAGCTCCCTTTCCTATCAAAGGTCTTAGAAAGAGCATCTCCCTACTTGTGCTTCTAGACTTAAGTACAGCCTTTAGTACTACTGATCATCTAATTCTTTTAGACTGACTCAAAAATCTTATTAGCCTAAGAGGACAGACCCTATCCTGGTTCGGGTCTTATCTGTCAAAACGTCACCAATTTGTCTACATTAACAATGAGTCTTATAGTCACTCTAGAGTAAGATATGGAATACCGCAATGATCTATTTTTGGACCTATGCTGTACTCATTGTATATGCTACCTCTTGGTAATATCAAACTTGATGACCTTGCGAGACTGTCCAACATGGAAACCTGCCTCAAAAGAAAGTAAAGGGGTGGATGGCTAAACAGGTGGTGGTCTGAGTGGACGTTGTTGTCACTATATCATTGAATGGAGACTCTGTGTTAAGCTGCTCTGCCATGGTCTGGTTTTGACTACCTTAGGATCACCCTAATGACTGTACTGACTCAATGCTCTTCGTCTCTTAGATGTGCTGCCAGCTGGGGTTTGTCCTTATTGCACATGGGTACCTCTTTCCCCCTCTCCTTTCCTGCTTCTCTGATTTTCATTCCTACCAGCTTCGTATCCACTAATCAATCCTTTGCTTTGTTTTTATTTCCCTGCTCTGGGCTCCTGCCTGGAGCTGAAGCTCCAACACAGCAACCCGGCCCTGGCTCAGCTTTCTCCCCATCTTGCCTGTCCTGCCCTCCCTGTGCCAAGAACTGAACCCCAACAGAGGAGGCTGGTCCATAGTGCCCTCCTTCTCAAAGCTGTCCTCTCTAATTTTTTGAGTCACCAGCCACTTCTGGTCCTCAGTAATACTTAACTGTATTGCTACCAACCAACTGTTTTTTTATGGTCATTGTTTTTTTCTCTGTTCTTGTTATTATTATTAATGTTTTATAACTATTTGAGTCAGTATGATTCATGTAAGCCATTTTCCACATATTAGAATACGACTCTGCATTTACTCTTGTTTAACACTTTCTCTGCCCAGTGCCGGCCAGAAGCAGATGGGTTCTGTTCAAGATTTCTTTCTGAAAAACTGGGAGTCTTTCCTTGCCACTGTTGCTTTGTCTTGTTCTGAGGGGGTTTCAGGCCTGGGATCAATTGTAAAGCTGCTTGTAAAGTTGTGACAACTTGCTATACAAATAAATTTGAATTGAATGTCTGCTTTAGAGGACAGTAGGCTGCCAAGATATGGGAAGTGGTCCACATTTGCTGGTGCTGTCGACAGAGATGGTTCGGGGTGGAGCGAGAGTATTTCTGTTGGGTGGTGGCTGTTCGAGGATTTCAGTCATTTTTATAAGTGTCAGGCCAAGCTGCTTGTATGCCTTGGCGAATGCACTGAGAATGCTTTGCAGGTCCTCCTCTGGAAGGGTCAAGAGGGTATCGTCTTCGGCATACTGCAGCTCCATGACGGATGTGGTGGTGATTTTGCTTTTTCCCTGAATCTGTTGATGTTCAGAAGTTGTTGGTCAGTTCTGCACATAATTCTGACTCCTTGGGGAAGATTTATACCCGTGAGGTGGAGGATAGCAGCAATGAAAACAGAAAACAGGGTAGGTGCAATAGCAAAGCCATGCTTGACTTCAGTACCAACCTGAAGGGCTCTGTTTCATCTGCTGTGGAGCACTTTGGCTGACATATTGTCATGCAGCAGTCTCAATATTCAGATAAATTTACCAGTCCATGGTACCACTGTTTAGATGAAATCCACTCTGACATTTGAGAAGGATGTTTTCTGACAGGGGGTGGAGTCTGTTGGCCAAGACCCAAGCTCAAATTTTCCCAGTGGTGGACAGGAATTTCCACAGCAATTTCCACAATCTGCCTTGTCTCCCTTTTTAAAGATGGAGACAAGTGGAGCATCCCTAAGTTGTGCAGGAGATTCTTCTTTGTCCCATATTTTAAGGAGGAGGGCATGGATTCTAGACTTGCCCACCTGCCTTAAGGACTTCAGCTGGAATTCCATCAGGCCTTGTTGCTCTTCGTCTTCCTTCCTTCCTTCCTTCCATCTGTTTTTCATTGACTCATTGTCCTTTTGCAGCGTTAGCCCATCTTTGAAGAGAAGGGGGGTTAGGCAGAAATACCTGGGCCTATATACAGCTTTGGTGTCATCAAAGAAATCTCTGCTATTCCCGGAGTCAGCAAGCTGCTGTATGTCCATTCTTTGTCCATTACAGGTTTTTTTAGTTTGTTTAATCCAAGATTGGACAGCAGCCTCTGCTTTTGCATGGGCTACTCTTTTGGCATTGTAGTTGATGTCATTCTGCCAGGTAATGATGGTTTGCCACTTGATGTTGTGTAGGGATTACTGAACTACGTTTCCCATAGTTCCACAGCCAAATTCCAAAGTCAAAACGTAACTACGTTAAAAGCCATAAACATAGGTAATAAAAAGGACCAACACCCCAGAAACTCTCTCTTCTCTCACCTCCGTCTGTCCTCACTCCTCCTGCGTGCTGGGCGCATGCATAAAACTCTCTCATCTGGGCCAAGGAACTCTGTCCCTCGACTGCCTTGTGTGCACAAACTCCCTCGGCTAAGTAAGCCCGCTCAATGCAGCCAAAAAGGTAGCTTCGAACCCCGGTGTTTACCCACAGGGAGCAGAGACGCACGGTCACAAGGCCATTAGACGGGAACCCTGCCGTGGAGAGAAATGCATTAAACCCTGGAATCAAGCAGAGCAAAGACCTGTAAGTCCCAAGAGGCCAGCAGCCTGCAAGGAGTATCCCGCTACGTGAACAACGGCATCAGACCCCAGAGACAACAAGCCAGCAACCAACTCTACGCCCTGGGAAACCAGAGACTAACTGTAACAAAAGGAATGCACTGGACCCATTTTACATCCATTTTTAGCACACTGCATGCGCCATTTAACAAAAACACAGCTTCAGCTAAGTTCAAAACCCCCGCCGTCTCTTTTCCTTTGTTCTCCATGAACATGTGTGCATCGCGCGCACACCCAAGGCTGCATGACCCCCACACATAAGAGAACATTCCTACCACTACGAAACGCCAACGCGTACATACACACTGCACCATATGCACATACACACACACACGCATTGTTTATTGTTACATTGTAATAAATCGTGCTTTGCCGTTTAGTACGTGATCAATAAACTTTGTCATATTCCAAGGTTGTGTGTTTACTAATATTGAATATATATTGAATGTTTGCCAACCTCTGCAGCTCTGAAGAACTTCAAATGCCTTCACGCTTGTCCAATCATTAATGTTATTAATTTGGTTATAACTGAACCAATAATGTTGTGATTTGATTATGATTAGTTATTAATATTGTAATTTTGATTATAATTATTAATTTAATTTAGTTGACGTAATTAGTTTGAATTATGTATTTATTGCTAATATAATGAGACTGATATATTTTTATGAGACTAATATATGAGACAGATTAACCGTGGTTACACGATTATTTGTAGAAAATGTTACAGAATTTCCTCCACGTAAGTGATGTCCCTTGTTGTGGGGAATACAATAATAAAGTCTTACGTAACTGGTGCCACATGTGAGGTTTAAATAATTCCTTACACTTTTGGTGCCCCGTGTGAGGAATACTATAACAAATCCTGTCACGAACCAGGAAGGACCCAAACGCAAAAAGTGCAGTGCAGGGATTTATTGGGGCAGAGTCCAAAATCGAAGTCAATCAGGCAAAGTCAAAAAACCAGGAAGACACGGCAACAGTACAAAAACACAGTCCAAAAGAGAGGTCAGAAGGCAGGCAAGGGTATGGCAACGGGAAGACACAGCAAAAGGTACAAAATGGGAGACAAGAATCAAAAAATCAGAAAACCGAAAAACAGGTGATAACGGGCAGACAGGCAGGACTAGAAGGCTCGTAGCGTGCACAGAGGACAAACAACTGAGACAAACTCACAACAAGCAACCGAAAGAACAGAGAATAAATACACATGACTAAACAAGCAAACGAGAGACAGGTGTACAACAGGGCAGGTGAAACAGATAATCAAGGTAAGTAACGAGGAGGGCGGGGAAACACAATGACAGGAAAAACAAACACACATGGACAGGGAACGAAAAAACATGAAAACAACTGAACAAAGCCGACAGAAAACACAAGAAACCAAAACACAAGTTACACAGTATTACTGACAAATCCCTACAGTTGATAAGCTTCTGGATTTCAGAGCCATTCTCATTGTACCAGTCTTGGTGTTTCTTAGTTTTACAGCCAAAGGTGCTTCTGCTGGGGTCAGCGATGGTAGACTTAAGCATGTCCCAGAATGTTTCAGTATCTTCAGGATATACTCTGGACAGTGCAGCACTGAGCACAGCCTGGAGCTGTTGTTGAAAGGTGGTGTTGCCCAGCCATTCAATGCTGAGCTTTAGCCAGCTCAGTCCTTTCTGCACCCTTCATTTCTGCATGAGACTGATAGACATGATTGATCAAATGAGGCGGTGGTCTGTTCAGCAGTCATCTGTGCTGGTCATCACTCTGGTGTTGAGCACATCACGCTGGTCTTTGGTGTGAATGATTACATAGTTGATGAGGTGCCAGAGTTTAGAGCAAGGATGCATTCTGAATTTGTTCTTTTGGCAGAAGAGTGTGCTGGTGATGACTAGACTATGTTCAGAGCACATTGGTAGAAGAAGTTTCCCCTCTCTATATGCTGTGGGTTCACCCCACCCTCCATTGAAATCTCCAAGCTTATTCTTCTTGGGGGGGTTAGCTTATCATTGTTGGGGACTTTGGTTAGAATATTGTCCCTGTCCACATTGAAGGTCTCCTTAACATTGTCCTTTGCATTAAGCGTTGGAGCATAAGCACTAACAGTAGCCTTTTGATTGCTTGCAATCATCAGGATTACAGTCACATGCACACACTCAGACACACACACACGGAACTAGCTGTCATCAGACTCTCCTGTAGTACTGGGTGCCTGTAGTGTGTAACTTGGGTTATTTTAGTCTGTCCTGTAGTACTGTGTGTCTGTAGAGTGTGACTGGGGTTTGTGCATGTTCTACTGCTTTCAGCAAGCTAACCTCTGATGAGCTTAGGCAACATATCTTTCCCCTGATTTAGACCTCCCGTAAAACTGAAATGATCAAAATTATTAAAAAACCCCCCCCCCCATATTTGCATTGACGATGAAGCCCTTTGCAGGCCCTTAGCCTCTTGTGATCAGTACTAATAAAGAGCAAAGATAATTCACCTGCCACTGTAGAAGTCCTCTCACTATCTCAGGTTTTCCCTGGAGGAAATAAGGGATGATTACAACTATGGAGGAGAGCCACATATCACTCGCTGTTGTAAGCAAGCTGGCCTCTGGCCACAGATGGAATTTAGAGGCTATTTACCCTGCCGTTTTGGAGCTGCTGCCTAACACTCCATTTCTAATGTCTAAAAGGCCCTCTATTATATTTTCCTACGTTTTGTAAAGTAATTGTGCATGAAGGTAAAAGCTTAAGTGTTAGGTCAGAGTTTGGCATAGCTTTGAGTCAGCATTTGATATTCCCAGGTTGTTTCAGAGTGAGAGCGCGTTGTAATAAGCCCTACCAATCGTTGCACTGGTGAACAGACACAGCTCTCTCCAATTACATACTGTTCTGATCCTGCACTGTGGTTCTGTGACTCTGCACTATGACTCTCTGATTCTGCATTGCCACTCTACGGTTCTGCACTGTGACTCTGAGATTCTGCACTGTAATTCAATGATTCTATAATTCTGCACCGTGGCTCAGTGATTTTCACTGTAATTCAGTGATTCTATAATTTTGCACTGTAACTCTGAGATTCTGCACTGTAATTCAGTGATTCTATATCTGCACTGTGGCTCTATGATTCTACATTGTAATTCGGTGATTCTATAATTCTGCACTGTGACTCTGAGGTTCTGCACTGTAATTTAGTGATTCTATAATTTTTCACAGTGCCTCTGTGATTCTGCACAGTGATTTAGTGGTTCTAGATTTCAGCACTGTGGCTTGTTGATTGTGCACTGTAATTCAGTGATTCTATAATTCTGCACTGTGACTCTGTGGCCATGGGACACTTACCATCCCTTCCATCTCCAAAAGCTCCCATCTCATTGCACAAAAAACACCATTAATGGACATTTATGTCAGCATGAGCTGCCTTCAAATCACCGCTTTTCAAACACTGTCTCTCTCGTGAATGTTAAATACTGCACTGGCATTGATTGTCAGCAAGAATTGTACTTAATTGTCAATTCTTTTTTTTCCATTGTATTTAACAGTAATTAAACAGGAAATGCAAAAAAGGGCCCAGCCCAGATTTTAGCCTGGGCTGCTGTGGTAAGGCCTTGGCCTTATGTGGCATATGCTCTGCCAGATGAGCTACTAGAGCATGCAGTCATCTTATTTCTTTTATGCCCTAATCGATCATGCAGATTCCAGAAGTAGCTTCATTTTGAGTGTGTGTCAATAAAATTCTTTGGCCCTCTCCTGGATTTCACTCTTCACTAGATCGACAGTGCGACTGTTTCATTGATCAGTTGTTTAAAGAAAATGGTCTCTCAAAACAAGCATTGGTAAAATGGCATTTTGAGATGAAAGAGATCACAGTGGAACACAAGCATCCAGATACTATAATTATCTGAATAAAATTTCATAAAATATGTTGTTTCATACCTCATGCAGTCATAATATATGGTGATATTATATCATATCTTGTGTTATAAATGTACTGCTACCTCTATTTTACTAATTCCTGAACAGAATCATGCAAATGTAGTATACTGGCAAAATTCTAGTATTAAAATTATCATGTTTTATTTTGTTGAATCCTTGGTAAACAGAACATTAATAGAGAAAGTAAGCAATTGATTTATATGACATTGAAGTCTGGGGTGCATCAGCTTTGTGTGAAATGAGACAAACACTTCATAGAAAACCATGTCAGCAGAATCTCTCAACCTCCTCCAAGCCCAGATGAAAATTCTGAAGAGCGCATGGGCAAAATTATGCCAATATCAACCATATACTGTATGTAGAAAAGGCAGTGCAGTGTTTAGATTCCCCTAAATAACTTATCCACCCCCTTTCATCAATGTGATGCCCCCCCCCCCACCACCACCACCTCTCTCTCTCTCTCACACACACACACACACACACACACACACACACACACACACACACACACACACACACACACACACACACAGAAAATTCAACCACATAATAGGAAGAGAACAATTGAACTTACTTCCTAATTTTACATGAAGAAATCCAAATAAAACAGAAGTGGAGAGTGGTGTTGCATGACTTTGCTAAATTAGTTGGAACAGTAATGCCCTTTCGTTTCCCTCATAAATTCACAAACAGGATATCTGCGTCACATCTGAAATGATGCAAAAACATGCACAAACTGGGGGGGACAGTAAGTAGGACAAAACAACAAATAAACTCAGATTATGATCCAAAAGGTGGCTCTGTGTTTATATCTCACAGGAATGGAATGTTCTTTACAATGTCTGATTTGTTTTAATTCATTTTTTTATGGTACATTTGTTAGTTTTGCTTTGTTACAATGCGCTTTGGAAATGTAAGTGCATTCTTGGTCCTCTAATAAAGCCACTGAATTGAGATAGATCTGCCTGTTCTGCAGAGTGTTACCAATCAAATGCCTTGATAGATCTGCCCTCCAGGGGAATGCTGGTGACATGACAACCAGGACCCAGGAAAGATACAAAAAATATTTTTAAGATGATGATCTTTTTAGTATGACTGCACTTCACATAAAATGGCTCATTTAGCATAATGGACCATCGGCACACTTTTAGAAAGAGCAAAGATGAGATTTTGTAGCCTGTGTTCTGTAGAGCATAAAATGACAAATTTAAGTGAGGAGGGAATCTGAGACAGACAGGGACGTAAGAAATAATTTCTCTGGAGGGGTGGTAACTAGACTTCATGCCTACTCAGGTAGATGAGAATAACATAACAGTGTGAATGTGAATCAAGGAATTATGCATTTTAATTGTGTGTTATGTTTTATGGCATAATGTCATTTCTGAACGTGTTAGATTGCTTTTACTGAGACATGGATTTTACTGAGACATGGATCTGATGGTGTGCTAGTTCTGCCTACTTCTAGACTATGACCTGCACGTCAGCTTTGAAATCAAATTCTTTGTACTACTCAACAGCATTCTTTTTGAGTATGTTGGACATTTTCATATATGACCTTACCTAGCTACTTACTTTGCTGATAACAAATAAGATACTATTAGCTAGCTAGCTGTTTCATCATTGACTGATACATAACTGATTTAAAGTATCAGCTTGCTGAAACTAATAGTGGAAAGAGAATTGAATACTTTGGTGAAATACCCTGAAAATTCCAAGTACCACAGCTCATCAGGCTATGTTGAGCACTAGGGACCAATTTCTGTGTCAACTGTTATGTTAGCTTGCTGAACACTAACGCTATGTATCACTAAACTTAAATGTTTTGGCTGAATAACTGGCTGACAGCTTACAAACCACAGGCATTTTTATTTAGCAATGAAAGCATTATTTTGCATTGTGTACACCTTCATTTGATGGTAAGATTGCAGACATCCGCAACACCTTTTTGTCTCCCTCTCCCCCTTCTCCCTCCTCCCCCCCACAACTTCTTTGTCCTTCTCCACTTTCTCCCCTCTTACTGACACTGAGGTCTCCAAGCTTCTCCTTTCCCACCATCCTGTGCTCTTGATCCCATTCCTTCATCACTCTTCCAGTCTATCACCCCAGCCACCCTCCCTTTCACCACCCACCTTGTACCTCCTCCCCATCCACTGGTTGCTTCCCCTCTTCCTTCAAGCAGGCTTACATCGCCCTGCTATTGAAGAAACCCACCATGGACCCCTCTGTCATCCATAACTACTGCCCTGTATCCCTACTCCCCTTCCTATCCAAAACTCTAGAGCGTACTGCCTTGAAACAACTCTCTCTCTTCTTTTCTCAGAATAATATGCTGGACCCCCACCACCCTGGCTTCAGACCCAGCCATTCATCTGAGACTGTCTTCTCTTGGTCAGTGAATCTCTTCACCCCGCATGGGCAGCCTCCCTTTCCTCTGTCCTGATCCTCCTGGACTTATTGGCTGCCTTTGACACAGTGGACCACTCCATCCTCCTGTCCTCCTTGACTACAATGGGGATCCGTGGCACTGCCCTTCGCTGGATTGAGTCCTATCTTTCCAGTTGCTCCTTACAGGTTGCCTGGGGTGGTGAAGTATCGGCTCCCCATCCGCTTGCTACAGGAGTCCCCCAAGGCTCTGTCCCTGGCCCACTTCTCTTCTCTTTTATACCTGTTCTCTTCGACCTGTCATCTCTGCCTATGACTTGTCCTACCATTTTAATGCAGATGACACCCAACTCTTTTTCTCATTCCCTCCCTCTGACTCACAGATGCTTGGATCTCTGCATGTCTGTGGGACATCCAGAGCTGGATGGACACCCACCATCTTAAGCTCAACCCAGACAAGTCAGTGCTCCTCTTCTTTCCATCCTCTTCACTCCATCCTCTCTCCTGCTGGACCTATCTCCCAGGGTGACACCATCCTGTCACCATCACCCTGCATCAAGAACCTCAGAGTGGTATTCAACAACAAACTGACCCTCTCCGAGAACATCGCAGTGGTGAGCTGAATGTGCAGATTCTTCCTGTATAACATCAGCAGCATTCGTAATTTTCTCACCACCTATTCCTGCTAGTCCAAGCAACGGTACTCTCCCGCCTACACTAATGCAACTCCTTCTTTGCTGCCCTTCCAGCATCTACCATCAAACCCTTGCTGCTCATCCAGAACACTGCTGCTCGTCTTCAACCTTCCGAGACGCTCCCACACCACTCCACTCCTTACCAACCTCCACTGGCTACCTATCTCTGCACGCATCAGATTCAAAACATAGGTGCTTGCCTCTCAGGCTGTCAAGGGGACGGCCCCGTCCTATCTTCAAGTGATCATCAGACACTCCATGCCTTCCCATTCGCTCCGGTCTGTGTGTTTTGCACACCTGGTGCCCCCTCTTCTGTGTGCCTGCACTTCCTGGTCATGTCTGCTGCCTGTTCTGGCTCCCCGCTGGTGAAATGAACTTCCTAAAGAGGTCAGAGCAGAAGATAGTCTGTCCACCTTCAAGCGCAGAATGAAGACTCGCCTCTTCAGGACTTACCTCTCCTTCCCTTCCTAGCTCCCCCATTTAGCCATTATTTTTACTTTAGTGATTAGTGTAATTAGTGACCTAGTCACCACATAGTGACCTAATTTTGTTGTCTTAGGATTTCTGTTAATATTGGTTTTTCATTTTGTTTCTTCAGTAGGTCATCCACAGGGTTTAGTCCATGCTAACCCTCCTGGCACTTGGGACTTTTAACCCCCCCCAGCACTTTAACACCCTCTTCCCGAAAAAAATACCCTTTGTGTTGTAAGTTGCTTTAGATAAGAGCATCTGCTAAATGCCTATAATGTAATATGTAATGTACATGGTTACCTTTTGTTTGGCTTACATGTAGGAATGATTAGTCAGATGACTACACTAGCAAGTCCTTGATGTCTGTGACCACAGCAGTATCATAAATGTAAAGTGTGCCATAATAATAGCTTTGCCAATCACTATCAGATAAACTGTTACATGACAGAAATTACATTCAGATTTATAGAGCTGTTAGCTATATTGATTAATGGTAAATAAATGTCCCTGTGAGGTCTAAATCACCCTGGTCATGTCCCTGTGGGGTCTTTATTGCCCTGGGCAGGTCTCTGTGATGTCTATATCACACTGAACATGTCCCTGCGAGGTCTGTATTGCCCTGGGCATGTTTCTGTTTGGTCTGTATTACCTTGGGCATGTCCCTGTGAGGTCTGCATCACCCTGGGCATGTCTCTGTGAGGTCTGTGTTACCCTGGACATGTCCCTGTGAGGTCTATATTACCCTGGGCATGTCCCTGTGATGTCTGTATCACTCTCGGTAAGTCTCTGTGAGGTCTGTGTTACGCTGGGCATGTCTCTTTGTGGCCTGTGTTACCCTGGGCATGTCTCTGTGAGGTCTATATCACTCTGGGCATGTCTCTGTGAGGTATGTATTACCCTGGGCATGTCTCTGTGAGGTCTGTATCGCCCCAGGCATGTCTCTGTGAGGTCTGTATTGCCCTGGTCATGTCCCTGTGAGGTCTGTATTGCCCTGGACATGTCTCTGTGAGGTCTGTATCGCCCCAGGCATGTCTCTGTGAGGTCTGTATCACCCTGGTCATGTCCCTGTGAGGTCTGTATCACCCTGGGCATGTCTCTGTGAGGTCTGTATCGCTCCAGGCATGTCTCTGTGAGGTCTGTATCACCCTGGTCATGTCCCTGTGAGGTCTGTATCACCCTGGGCATGTCTCTGTGAGGTCTGCATCGCCCCAGGGATGTCTCTGTCAGTTCTGTCTCTCTGTTCACTCAGTGCTGTGTGTCAAATCCATACTTATTTACACAGCTCTGACTACAGGGCTGCCGTGCTCTAATACAAGCAGCAAGCAGCCTGCCCTGCTCACACAAGCTCACATGCCTCTGTGCACATTCTCACTGGTGAGCACAATCAAATTAGACAAATATTCTTCCTCTCCAGCATGCTGGTCATACTGGGAGGGCCCTCAGACAGTACATTAAGACAGCAGTGTACAGGTGAACAGACCCAGTGGAAGGTCTCCTGTGAAAAGTGTCTTAGACATTTAGACGACAGGAGCTGATGATACAGGAACAATCATTTCTGATGTAACAGAATCAGGGCATTCACAATGCAGTCACTGGGGGCTGTGTGGTTTCACAATGAAGGATTTATCACTGGTGCAGATCCCTGGGGGCTGTGTGGTTTCACAGTGAAGGGTTTATTACTGGTGCAGTCCCTGGGGTCTGTGTGGTTTCACAATGAAGGATTTATCACTGGTGCAGTCCCTGGGGGCTGTGTGGTTTCAAAGTAAAGGGTTTATCACTGGTGCAGTCCCTGGGGGCTGTGTGGTTTCAAAGTAAAGGGTTTATCACTGGTGCAGTCCCTGGGGGCTGTGTAGTTTCAAAGTAAAGGGTTTATCACTGGTTGTGTCCCAGGGGGGCTGTGTGGTTTCACAGTGAAGGATTTATCACTGGTGCAGTCACTGGGGGCTGTGTGGTTTCACAATGAAGGATTTATCACTGGTGCAGTCCCTGGGGGCTGTGTGGTTTCACAGTGAAGAGTTTATCACTGGTGCAGTCCCTGGGGGCTGTGTAGTTTCAAAGTAAAGGGTTTATCACTGGTTGTGTCCCAGGGGGGCTGTGTGGTTTCACAGTGAAGGATTTATCACTGGTGCAGTCGCTGGGGGCTGTGTGGTTTCACAATGAAGGATTTATCACTGGTGCAGTCCCTGGGGGCTGTGTGGTTTCACAATGAAGGATTTATCACTGGTGCAGTCCCTGGGGGCTGTGTGGTTTCACAGTGAAGGGTTTATTACTGGTGCAGTCCCTGGGGGCTGTGTGGTTTCACAGTGAAGGGTTTATTACTGGTGCAGTCCCTGGGGGCTGTGTGGTTTCACAATGAAGGATTTATCACTGGTGCAGTCCCTGGGGGCTGTGTGGTTTCACAGTGAAGGGTTTACCACTGGTGCAGTCCCTGGGGGCTGTGTGGTTTCACAGTTAAGGGGTTGTCACTGGTTCAGTCCTGGGGGGGCTGGGTTGTATCATGCATGGCCCTGGATGGCCAGCCAGATCCCCTACTGTGGAATAAAGAGCAAAGGGGTCCACATATCCAGGCTCTCATCTGGAGGTGTACCTTAGGTTGAAGTTACATGACTGTGAGAATCAAACTGTGTGTACCTTAGGTTGAAGTTACATGACTGTGAGAATCAAGTTTGTACTACAGCTGGTTTGTACTCCACTGCAGAGTGGAGCAGAGGGCACAATCACCTGTTGATATTTTATTGTGCTCTCCTCTGAAAAGCACACCTATTGCCCTCTAATGCTTACTATGTAAAACTCTGAAATAGGTGCTAACATAAGAAAGCAGAATACTGTTTTGCTGTACTATCTCAAGCAGCAAATGAAAGCTGCCCACAGAGAAACTACCAGCACCTTCCTACGGTGATGATAGTATAACTTTCCTGGTATTGATTCAGCAGGAAAAGGAAAAAAAGCAGTGAAAGGAACACTGTTCTGTGTTTGAACATAAGTGAGAGAAATGAAAGGAACATGTCCTGTATTAGAAAATTAGTGCTGAGCAACTAAAGGAACACTTTCATACAGGACTCTCATGCTCTCATATACTCTGTACTGGGATTGAACACCAGTATTGTGCTTTAACCATTGTAGAGGGCACCTGAAGCACTGCACTCCCCATAGGTATTAAGGTATTAAAGTATTCTGCTTTCTTATGTTAGCTCCTATTTCAGAGTTTTACATAGTAAGCATTAGAGGGGAATAGGAGTGCTTTCAGAGGAGAGCACAATAAAATATCAACAGGTGATTGTGGGCCCTCTGCTCCACTCTGCAGTGGAGTACAAACAGGGGATCAGCTGGTTTGATTCTCACAGTCATGTGACTTCAACCAAAGGTACACTTCCAGATGAGAGCCTGGATATGTGGACCACTTTGCTCTTTTTGCTGTTCAGATTTATCAAGCTGGAGATTCATGCAACTTTTCAAAGGTTTCTACAATTACACATTAATCTCAAAGATACTTGTTTTGTTCATACTCAATGATAAATTACGGTTAATTTGTAAATGCTTAAAAAATCCAACAACAGACTTTCCCAGAGTTATGTTTTCTTGCAATGCCCTTAGTGTCTGTTCCTGGGAAACCATGCATGTAATTTACAGATGCAGTGACCGCACCGATTCCTTGCCTGACCTGAGGCTAAAGAGGAAGTGCTTAAGTCCCAACTGTAAATGCTAATGCATGTGGGAGCCACTCCTGCAGGGATACTGTATCCTCCTGATGGAAGCTCTGAAATAGGATAACTCTGATTGCATCTACGTGAAGCCGTCTCTCGATATGTGACCAGGGAGCTTAAAGAAGAAAGGGGTTCCCAATCACCACAAGGTGGTCATATAACTGGACCTTTTTCTTATTTATTAGGTAGTGGTAGTTAAGAGAGGTAGATTTTCAAATCTGTACATTGAAGGCATCCGCGTTTCACATGTTTTACTGTTTAACTGCAACCAATCAGTTTTAACTGTTACTTTTATAACATTTAACAGTAATCGTTTAATAAGTTGTACATTCTAAAGAAAATGGCAATATCTGAGCGGTATTAAAATGTTGTAAAATTTAAATATAAATAACTTAAATTTTATATATCAAATATATAATTGATTCTAGCATTTCAGACATAAACATTGATGAAAATGCAAAGAATGTGTTTGTAACTATTTGTGTAACTACCATTGAGCACACAAATGTCATGTCCTTGGCATTTTGTGTGTGATTAAATGAAAAGAGGCTGCTTTTGAACCCAGGAGATTATCTTTGCTTTCAACAAAATCTCTTGTTTACTATAGTTACTAGTTGTTTATCGAGGAACAGTTGACCATAGCAAGTCCTTCTACACAGATCCATCAAGTATAACCCTGGTTACAGCCCTGATCACCACACTGTAATATTTAAAATAAGACAAAGACAGAGCTGCATTCAAATGAAATTCTAGCCATGAAGTCTACTCCAGGATACATTCTTGTCAAACAAGGTAACACCAGGGTTCCACCAAATATTAAAATTTTTCAGGTTCAGTTTGTGTCAAGTTCCTCAAAAACCACACAGCAGTTACCTCAGCCAATTAATAATCTAATTTAACAGACTCCTCACGCATACAAAACAATACTTTTTTCTGATTTGAAAATTACTGTGCTGTGAAAAAGCATTTGCCTCCTTCTTATTTCCTCTTTTACTGCATATTTCTCTCACTGAATGATTTCAGATAATCAAACAAAATGTATTAGATGTGGGAGACCGAAGCAACATAAACCATAGTTTTTAGGTCATTATTTCGTTCATTTGAGAGTCATCAATTACCCATATTGCCCCTGTGAAAAAGTCATTTCCCTTTCAGTTTTGAAACAAAAAAAACGTCATTGAAAATTAGATTCAGGTGATTGAACACAGCCAGATTTGACTGAAAGCAACCCTGTTGAGTGTAAATAGCATTTATATTGAACCTTACCAGCAGAAAGAAATAGCCACCTCGAAGTTTCTACAGGCACACAATGCCATTATCAAAGGAGTTCCCAGTGCTTAGGTTCTCCTTTCTCAGGTGTAAAGCAAAAACAGCATTTCACTGTAAGAATTTCATACCTACATTGCAACATGGCAGTGGCAGTGATATGAGAGTGATGGCATGAGGATGATTTGCTGCATCAGGACCTATACAACTTGTAATCATTGAAGGAAGCATGAACTCTGAATTCTGATGTGTACCAGAAGAATGCTAAGGAGAAAGTCTGAAAATCTGTGCGTAAGCTGAAACTGACATATAATTGGGTAATGTAGCAGGACAATGATCCTAAGCATGATACAAGCAATTCCATATCTGAATGGTTGAAAATAGACTACATTAGAGTGTTATAGTGGCCTAATCAAAATCATGACTTGAAACCAATAGAGATGCTGTGGTAGGACCTAAAAAGAGCAGTTAATGTCAGTTGATGGGGACTGAAATGCAGACATGAGTAGAATGAGCAGAAGTTTATAACAGCCAAGCCAGAAATCCAAAAATCAGGGTCAAAAAGGAAGCAAAAAGTCAAAACCAGGAAGACACAGCAAAAAAAAAACAGAATTGCAAACCACAGATAAAAACAGGAGATAACAGGCAAAAGTCAGAAAACAGGATAACAAGGCAGTCATGCAAAAAAACAATACAAAAAGCAGGGTTGAAATAAACAGGCAGGTTAATAAAGTATAAACACTCTTACGATAAGATTAACAGGCAACTGATACAGAAACACAAGGAGTTTAAATACAGAACTAACTAGAGAAACAGGGAACAATTCGGCTAACTAACAGGTGAGACAGCAGGTAATCAGGTAACAATCAATCAACAATAAAACACAGCAAGCATACTGACAATTCATGCTTGAAGACCTAAAAATTTGTCAGAGTTAAAACAGTTCTGCAAAGAAGAGTGGGTCAATTTTTCAATTCACATTTTTATTTTATCACATGATACTTAAGTACAGCTTCAGAGCTACAAAATGAGGTATCACTTGCCAAGACTGAAGAAATACTTTGACCGTAATGTTCAATAGAACATTATAATTTTGCAAACTGCAGTTCAGAGAAAACAGCCTTTTTCATTTTTGCATACATTCTCAGCACAAAAATCACTTTCAGAAAAGGAATTAATGCTTATAATGGTTAGATTACAAAAGTGATTTAATCAATTAGTAAGGTAATTTTGAATTTGCAGTTTTGAAAAGAAAACATACATTTATATAAAATATGAAAAAACATAATTCAAATTAAAACACTAATTTAGTGGTAAATTGTAATACTTCTTTTTACTCTCCTCATTCTCAGCCTATCTTTGCATGTCTCTCAATCATTCTGTGACTTCGGTACATTAACAGTTGCTCTCCTTATTTGTTATTAAAGACAGTGTGTGATCAAAGAAAGATGTGTGATCAAAGTGGCATTGCTCTCATTCTCACCTACTCAGCTCTGACCAAAAAAGCTGCAATTGCATCTGAAAGGCTGGAGGACTAATGGCTGATGATGGCTGATAATCCTTCCAATTGCTCTTGGGAGTGGTGTGGGGATTTATTTACATTTTTACTGGTGAAGGACTAACTGTGCTGATGTGCAGTGAACATGTCCTTTTCCAGCTGTGACAATGCACTTACCATGTAGCGTAGCTCATAGATGCGTTCATGAGGCAGTTTGTTTGTACCGGACTCCTGGCCGAGCTTTGAGTTTTCTTTTCGCCTTCGACCGCAACAGCAGGTGAAATTGAGAATTTCTCAAGTTGTTGGTCACAGTCAGAGTCAGTAATGTCAACTAACTGCATTGTATCTTCGGCTTCGTTAGTGACAACAGTGAAAGTTGCATCATCATCAGTCAGTTCTTCATGTCCGCTTCATGACCTCTTTCACATACAGTACTTTTATGCAAGTCGGGAATGATTTCTTCATCTGTCCTCATCTTCCAAGTCTGACAGCACAAGGTGCATGTTATCCTCCTCCACCTCAAGAAAGTAATCTCTCACCAGTTCTTCCCACTGAGTTCCGTCTCTTGCACCGGAGAGATTCAGTTAATTAATATGTTTTAAAGCTGCTGCCACTCTTACTGTAGTCCTTTATTCTAACAACACGCAAATAAACTTTGCCAAAAAAATAAACAAACAAGTAGGTGACAAACTTGGCAAAAGGCACATTGGTGTGAACCAATGAACGTTCAGCACTACGTTTACTATAACACTAGAAGAAGAAGAAAAGCAAGCGGAACTACACACCATAGAAAGAGAAAACGCCGGTTTCATTCATAAATCAAGATTTATTTCAGTTACTTTTTATCAAAATTGTTTAGTATTGTGAATTGACATCAGAGCTAATGTGACCGGGAGATTTTAAGCTGCATAACTGTTTCAGAAGACGAACCCATATGATACACAATCGCTCGGCTTGATTGTACAATATAATGCTGAGCTGATGACGCGTTCTCCCTTGTAAGTTATTGGAGGACCAACTTGTCTTGATATTTCATTAAATTTTTCATACTTACAAGTTATTTTCAGTTTCAACAAAAAGGGAGATGATACATAAGCACTTCAGGAATTCGAATCCACCATTATCTCATTTTTGACAAAATACTGGCAGCCCACTGTTTTTGTGCTCTCCTGTAAAATTGACGTGGCCAAATGTGGATGGTTTGCTTGCGTCGGGTCACAAATGTTATTATTGGGGGACAGCAGGACATTGTGGCTCTTAGCAGAGCTTTATTGTTGTATGAGAGAGTGTCATTAGCACAAGTAAATTGGAGTAAGTGTGGGGCACTGTGGTGGGGGTGAAGTTGGGGGGAGAGTGGGCTGAGGCTGCCAGCCCGTCCTGGAAATGTGCAGTGGGGTAGGGAAAGCCTGACGTTTTTGGGTGTTTTTTTAGGCATGGACGATTTTGTGAAAAGGAATAGGGAGGTTTTAGTGGAGAAGGTGTGTGCCAAGTTGTCTAGATTGAAATAGTCTCCACCCCAGCTATCTTCTAGAGCAGTGGTTCTCAACCTTTTTGAGTAGCGACCCCCAATTTAACATGCACTGCTGTCCGCGACCCCCTTGGGGTCGAGACCCCAAGATTGAGAATGGCTGTTCTAGAGGAACAGCTCTGATCAGTAACAGCTTGGCAACTTCGACTCTCTGGCATATTCTCGCAACCCTGGATCCCCCTCAGGACCTGGTGGAAATATGGCGATAGTCATGAACAGACGCAGATCACATCTAGATACAGGGGTTATTCTGAACATCAGAGGAATCAGAAGAATGTGAGTGAGAAGAGGGCTGACAGAGTGGTGTCTACATGAGGGTTGATGTATCCAGAACGGAGGAGATTAATGCAGTGGGTGAGTATGGGAAGAGTGATGGGGTTGTCTTGGTTTGGAAACGCCAGGGTCTGACTTCTGATTGAGGAGTGACACGATAGTGTTAGATCATGAACGGCCTTTATTTATTATTGCGACGGTAGCCCTGTTATCTGAATGGATCAAGATTTTCTTTTTAGTCCTTTCCGAACCTAAAGGACAGCTGCTGCGACCACAAGATACATTTCAAACAATGCGGAGGACTCAGAATTAGGTGGGAGAGAGGAGAATTTTGCCGGCCAGGGGGCTGCAAACCAGTGGCCTCGATAATAGGCATCAAAGCCCACGGTTGGCACAGCGTCCGTGAACAGATGGAGATCAGCAGCGGAGGACAGGCTATCATCGTAGAAAAAAGAGAGGCCGTCCCAACGCCGGAAGAACGCATGCCACAAACGCAACTCGCCCAAACAATACTCGTCCAGTTCAACCGGATCAAGCAGGGATGGGACAGAGGAGGCAAAGGTCAGCAGATAGGAAACGAACAACCAACCTTGGGGCAGTATGGCAAAGTTCAGATGCCTGAAAAGGGACAACAGCTATATTTTTCAGGTCAGAGAGCACCGAAGGCACTGGCTGGAGCCCGCCAGTTCCAGCAAGGGTGGTGGCTGGGGGGAAGAAGGGGGCCACAGAGCCGTTGCTCTGTGAGCATGCAGTAATGGGACTCCTGGCACTGAAGGCTCCAGGAGGGGCCCACCAACGTCCTTTTCAGGCATCTGAACTTTGCCATACAGCCGGCAGGCACTCGGCGACCAGCAAGGGCGGTGGCCTCCAGGGGGGCTGATTTCCTGGGAGCGTGCAAGGGCAGGTCGCCGAGTGCCTGCCGGCTCCGGTTTGGATGACGGCAGCAGCAGGAGGAGACAACCTCATTGCCTAGCCCTCGGAAGCATGCAATGGCAGGACGTCTGATACTGAAGATACCAGGTGGGGTCTGCCTGCTTCAGCCTTGCATGTGAGGGGACAAAATCAGAAAAATTACATACATATACACACCAAAGCTTCCTTGTTCAGATGCCAGGCTAACAAGGGAAGTCACAACATTACAATGTCACAATGGTACAGTAACATGTCCGATTTTTTTTTGGTAGCAAGGAGACAGGAAAAAGGAGGGACAGGATTAACAGAGCATGTACCTGCGCGTGCAGATACACGTGAGAGTGTTTCGATGTGTGTGCCAGGGAGAGAGGAGGGAGGCAGGGCAGGAGGCTGTGGAGTGAGCAAAGAGGAGGCAGTTGAGGAAGGGCCACCCAATGCTATTGTGTTATGTTATGTCTTACAAATAGTTACAAATAGCTGCGTGGTAGAACCCAAGCCTGAGACCCAAAGAGCAAGCTAATGGCGACAGTGGCAAGGAAAAACTCCCTATATGAAGGAAGAAACCTTGAGCAAAAACCGGCTCGTTTGGGTGCCATCTGCATTTGGATGGCATGGCAGACTTACTATGGTGTGTAGCTATAAATAGGCAAAAGATCACAGCAATGAATACGCAGATAGGATAGTGCACTTGGGTCATGAAACCAGACGAATGGTGCCTGACGCTTAATGGAGAAGAATGACGGTCCAACACATGATCACGGCCATTAAGATCTGACTACGGATTGCATAAATAGTATCAAGCAAAGTACCAGCAACACTTGACATTAAAGCATGGAAGCTGAGCTGCTCCAAGTTTATAATATGCTGTACAGATCTTGTCGGGGCAGTATACTTTAAAGCGTGACAGAAAATAGGACAAACATGTCCCTAAAACATAAAAAACCTAGACAACAATCACAGCTAAACATAACAGCAGTAGGTCAATAATCTGCAGTGATTCGACAAGCGGCAAAGACAGGGAAGCCAAGGTAAAATTACTCACTGCATAGCATAAGCAGTACCAAGAAAAGTATTGATAAAATTAAACATGTGCATGAGAAGCTGAGCCGCTCCAATGTATAAAATGACTCACAGATCTCAGAGTGGTAGAAACTGTACACTTTAAAAACTTGACAGAATACACTCACACAAGGAAGCTGAGCCATTCCGATTTGTAATGCGCTGTACAAACTTTGCAGATAGGGATAGAAACATTAAACTTGCAATACATAGAAGAACACATAACAACCGGTTTAAAAAACTTGGACAACAATCACAGCTGAATAGAACCGTAGCAGTTCAACAGGCAGTGTAGCAGGACAGCTAAGATAGACAGACATGTAATGCGTGACAGAAAACGTAACTAACTGTTAAAACCCAGAAAACAATCACACCTGAATAGAACTAAATTAGTGTGACAAAGCAGCATGATTCTGTTAACTCACCGAGCCCCAGGCCCCAAGGTTTGTTTGTGGTGTGAGGGAGGGTGGAAAAACCCAGTAAATGGAGTGTGGACATGAAGGTGGAGGTTGTAGTCGGGAGGACATGTGTAAGCGAAGGGGCAGAAGAAGGCAGCAGAGATTCAGCGAAGAGAGAGATAGTTGAGGGCCGGGACCGTGAAGCTGCTAGAAACCATTTCGAAAAATGCTTTATAAATTCAGCTTTGTCTCACTGCATCAGCTTTAGCAAGTCAATACCTGTTACCAGGAGACACTTGCGCCCAGGGGAACAATCCTGCAGTTTGAATGAATGTATACATTTTTTTGGAGTTTATTAAGACTGTGGGGACTACACTGTGTTGAAATTGAATCTAGTATAAACCGATCCTTCTACAGCCTTTTCTGTGAACATCAGCCAGAACACTATTCAGGAAAAAGCAGCAATTAAACATGTAGGCAACAGTACTGATAGAGTCAAGGTGTAAGCAAGGTTAGAACAATCAATGGAGTGCATCCATCTAACACAGGAGTCAGAAAAATTTCCAAAGGGCAGCAGAGGACATTTTACACTCATTATAACAACCCTACCATAACATTTTGTACAACTTTTTTTGCTCAAATGTAATTGTCAGTTATCTAACTGGGCTTTCCTGTCACAGCCTTGCAATGAGAGACATTCATTTAATCTTAATTCTCATAGCATCAGTCCTAAACTACATTGTGCCATTTACATACTTCCTTATCAGCTCCCAGACTCAAAACCTAAGCCTTCTATCTCTCACCATTGTATTCAGCTGAATTTCCAGAATTTCCAAAATTGTGCACTTATTACTCTCAGTGGTAAGGCAAGTTTATGTGCCACATCATCTCACTGTGATTACTGTTTGGTGTGGGGGATGAAGTGATGAGGTGTTAATCAGTATGATTATATCATCGGGGATGAAGTGATGAGGTGTTAATCAGTATGATTATATCATCGGGGATGAAGTGGTGAGGTGTTAATCAGTATGATTATATAATTGTGGAGGAAGTGGTGAGGTGTTAATCAGAATGTGTATATCATCGGGGATGAAGTGAGGTGAGGTGTTAATCAGAATGTGTATATCATCGGGGATGAAGTGAGGTGAGGTGTTAATCAGAATGTGTATATCATTGGGGATGAAGTGGTGAGGTGTTAATCAGAATGTGTATATCATTTGGGATGAAGTGGTGAGGTGTTAATCAGAATATGTATATCATTGGGGATGAAGTGGTGAGGTGTTAATCAGAATGTTTATATCATTTGGGATGAAGTGGTGAGGTGTTAATCAGAATGTGTATATCATTGGGGATGAAGCGGTGAGGTGTAAATCAGAATGTGTATATCATTTGGGATGAAGTGGTGAGGTGTTAATCAGAATGTGTATATCATTGGGGATGAAGCGGTGAGGTGTTAATCAGAATGTGTATATCATTAGGGATGAAGTGGTGAGGTGTTAATCAGAATGTGTATATCATTGGGGATGAAGCGGTGAGGTGTTAATCAGAATGTGTATATCATTGGGGATGAAGCGGTGAGGTGTTAATCAGAATGTGTATATCATCGGGGATGAAGTGAGGTGAGGTGTTAATCAGAATGTGTATATCATTGGGGATGAAGTGGTGAGGTGTTAATCAGTATGATTATATAATTGTGGAGGAAGTGGTGAGGTGTTAATCAGAATGTGTATGTCATCGGGGATGAAGTGAGGTGAGGTGTTAATCAGAATGTGTATATCATTTGGGATGAAGTGGTGAGGTGTTAATCAGAATGTGTATATCATCGGGGATGAAGTGAGGTGAGGTGTTAATCAGAATGTGTATATCATTTGGGATGAAGTGGTGAGGTGTTAATCAGAATGTGTATATCATTGGGGATGAAGTGGTGAGGTGTTAATCAGAATGTGTATATCATTTGGGATGAAGTGGTGAGGTGTTAATCAGAATGTGTATATCATTGGGGATGAAGTGGTGAGGTGTAAATCAGAATGTGTATATCATTGGGGATGAAGCGGTGAGGTGTTAATCAGAATGTGTATATCATTGGGGATGAAGCGGTGAGGTGTTAATCAGAATGTGTATATCATTAGGGATGAAGTGGTGAGGTGTTAATCAGAATGTGTATATCACTGGGGATGAAGCGGTGAGGTGTTAATCAGAATGTGTATATCATTGGGGATGAAGTGGTGAGGTGTTAATCAGAATGTGTATATCATTGGGGATGAAGTGGTGAGGTGTTCATCATCAGTATGTTTATGTCAATGGGGGATTAAGTGGTGAGATGTTGAGATTCAGTATGTGAAGAATCTTGTCTGTTGGTACCACTATGTGCTGCACAGTGATTTTATTGACTGCTTCTGTGATCAAATAAAGTTACAGAAGCATATTCAAGACTCAGGGTAGAAAACGTTTGTACTACCCTTTAAACCTGTTCAGTTTTGCACTTGCATGTATGCTTTATGTAAATAAATAATACATGCTATCCAGTGAAGCATGTAGTGTCATTTCAAGCCCAGTCACCCAGGAGATTATAAATCTAGAATGATGGTTAACAGTTCCTTCTCAAGGGCTAATATTGGTAATTATTCGCATATACCATTTGCAAAAATAGTATATAAGCGTTACAGTCATTGACTGTGTGTGAATGGAAGTGAAATTACAAATGAGTCATCACCTTATCTGCAATATTAATTTTGGCAGCATGTATGGCAGCTTGCCCTCAGTAATATACTGAAGCCCATTCTCACAGATTCAGATTTCTCCCTGCTAATTTCACACATAGATTCTGCATTGACTACCCAGTTCATGCTGCGTTTTCTCTTCCTCTATGAGCCATGGATCTATCTCCAGGCTACCTTCACAACAGCACAATACAATAACACATCTCACCCCACACGAGCTTCACAACACAACAACACATCTGTCACCAGGCCAGCTTCACAACACAATACAATAACACATCTCACCCCACATGAGTTTCACAACACAATAACACATCTGTCACCAGGCTAGCTTCACAACAACACAATACAATAACACATCTCACCCCACACAAGCTTCACAACACAACAACACATCTGTCACCAGGCCAGCTTCACAACACAATACAATAACACATCTCACCCCACGCGAGCTTCACAACACAACAACACATCTGTCACCAGGCCAGCTTCACAACACAATACAATAACACATCTGTCACCAGGCCAGCTTCACAACCCAATACAATAACACATCTGTCACCAGGCCAGCTTCACAACACAATACAATAACACATCTCACCCCACACCAGCTTCACTACACAATGCAGTAAAAAAGCTAAAGTGTTTAGGGCAAGTGCATTTAGGGCATGTCCAACACTATTTTTTCTAGTTGCATAATGGTATAATTCAGTTCAAACTCAAGGGCAAGTGTCAAATAAGATGAACTTTCTGGTTTAAACAAATGTGGTGTGTGTCAGCATCACATGAGCATGACACAAAATAATTACATAATTGTGTGTGGGGGTGGGGGGTGTGTACAGTTAACAGGCCTTTTACAAAAAACACATTTCAGTATAAAGTGTGCCTCAGTTTTAACTGAAAATTGTCAATCAGATATTGCCCTGCTATGCTTGTAGGTGGAGTTTGTGCTGCACAGAGCAGCTGTATGCTGATAGGTAGAGTTAGTGCTGCACAGAGCAGCTGTGTGTGCTGGTAGGTGGAGTTAGTGCTACAAAGAGCAGCTGTGTGTTCTGGTAGGTGGAGTTAGTGCTGCACAGAACAGCTGTGTGCTGGTAGGTGGAGTTAGTGCTACACAGTGAAGCTGTGCACTGGTAGGTAGAATTAGTGCTACTCAGAGCAGCTGTGCACTGGTAGCTGTAGTTAGTGCTGTACAGAGCAGCCGTAGGCTGGTAAGTGGACTTAGTTCTGCACAGAGCAGCTGTGTGCTGGTAGGTGGATTTAGTGCTACACAGAGCAGCTGTTTGCTGGTAGGTGTAGTTAGTGTTGTACAGAGCAGCTGTAGGCTGGTAGGTGGAGTAAGTGCTACACAGAGTAGTTCTGTCACACACTGTGGCTATTTTCATTCACATTATTAATGTTCATTCAACATTCAGAAATATTTCAATAGATATAATTAAGAATAAGGCTACGGTGGACATACACAAGGTTACAGTTTGCACTGCTGAGATGGAAGTACATATCTGGTACATGGCAGCAGTGCTGAAAGTAACTCTGGAAACCATGGCTTCCTCTACATATCTTAATCACTAATTCTTATTAATGTCATATGAACAGTCAACAACACATTTTTGAGGATGTATAATTTAATGTTTTACTCAGAAGCTTAGAGGGAGGAACTTAACAATAATGACCTCCAGTGTAGGGAATGGGAACATTTCCCAAATGTGTTACAACAGTGGCATCGCTGGGTATGCAGACTGTGGCCATGCCAGCTGGCACCCAGTTCCACTCATAAATCACAGCAGCATGGCTAAGCACCAGGCTGTGAGGAATAAAACCCGTCCCAATGGTGACACTGCAGTTATGTAGGCTAACACATTAGTGTTATTAAAGCTGGGCTGGTTGTATGAATGAGAGCTGGTGGAGCTAAAGAGCACAGAAAAGTGTAAGCATCTCCCATGAGCTGGAAATGTTGTGAAAGAAGTCAGGGTACACACACAGCAGTACGAAGGTAACAAATGCGCGCATACACACACACGCACAAACACACACACATACACAGAGCAATGTGCAGGTTAAAATACACACACACATAGCAGTGGGCTGGTTATACACACACACACACACACCAGTGTGTAGGATACACACATATAGCAGTGTGCAGGACACACTGCTATATGGTGTGTCCTGCACACTTACTGCTAGACACATAACAGTGAGCTGGTTATACACACACAGCAGTTTGCAGGATACACACACACACACACATAGCAGTGTGCAGGATACACACACAGTATTGAGCAAGTTCCACACCCAGTGAGAATAGAAAGAGTGGTGTACTCTTGTACTTGCAACCCAGAACACAGTAATAGCAATTATTTTTATAGCACACTTCATGCATATATTTGTGGCTCAAAGTGTCTCACAGTGAGAAGTCTACACAGTCAACATAAACATTCATTACATTACATTACCATCATTTAGCTTTTATCCAAAGCAACTTACACTTTATCAGGCTAACCAAGGATCAATCCTCCCTGGGAGCAATGTGGGGTTAAGGGCCTTGCTCAAGGGCCCCACAGCAATGGTGTTCTTGCTGTGGCTGGACTGGGGCTTGAACCACTAACCTCTGGGGTCCCAGTCATTTACCTTAGCCACTAGACTACAGGCTGCCCATTCATGGAAGATGGGAGAGCAGGCTGGAGGGAACACATAAAGCAGCTGTACCATCAGTATTTTTGGTTATTTGTAGTTTTTTCTTGTTTATATTAAAGTTCTTTCTTGTTTATATTAAACCTTATCTTACCTCCACCTTTTATAAGCTTTGCACATGATGCCTCATCTTACCTCCACTTTCTATAAGCCTTGCGCATGATGATGAATTACCACTAGAAGGCTGTAAAACAATTATTTTCCACGGCCCATCTGAGCGTTTTTAATACGGGAGAGTGGGAGAGGGTTACTGTGTTTGCTCTGTTCCTGCTTAATCCGCTTGTTTTAAGGTGAGATAATACTTTTCAGTTCCACTGAAGATGCTTACACTTGCCTGCTTAATTATGAATCATAGTCAAAAAAATCACCTGGAACCACAAATTAAACAGGGGGTGGACAAAACATCTCATCTCCTTCCATGGAAACAGAATTGAATGGACTAAAGATAACTTACTCAATAAAAGTAAGCAATATACTTATTTCCTCCTGCTAATCTGGACCTCATATCTTAGGAGTCACTTAGGAGTGACCACTGCATCAGGTGGTGAGTGAAAGGAAAAAGGAATAAAATCACAAAGAAAAACCTGTGTCTTCTTTGTTCCTTTTGAGTGGAAAGAAGCAAATAAAATATCACCATATCAAAGTGGTTAAAAACATACAGGTTTGGCACAGCATAGACATTCGAACCAACATGACAAACGAAAGAGCCAAACTCTCCTGCCTTGAAGGTTATGATTTTATTGCCTAAGCAAGAACAATGACTGACACCTAAGTTGATTAGAAATCCTACACAAGTGAACCTGCCTGCTAAATAAAAATGACACTTCTTACTAATCAGGCAATAGATTGGGTGTGTGAAAATTTATGAAATTACTGCAACTGAAACAATACTCCAATCAGATTGCAGGGGTGCTCCCCCAAAATAGTTAAAGTATTCAGGGTTATTTTCAGACGTTCTTTCAGAGAAGAGGACAACCTGGTATATTTTGCTGAACAATAACACAACTACAGCATAGCTGTTAAAGGTTTGTTTCATCATTAACCATTATGAAAATGCCATTCAAGCACTGAGTTCCCAGTGCCATCATCTTGGCTCCAGTTGGAGTTTCCCAGTTCACAAATTGTACTGACTTTTTTAAATCACAGAAAAAAACAAGCTGTGTTGTGAAAATTTTTTAACCCTTTTCACATTTTGTACTTATTCTTTCCTGCAGAGTACATGGTCATTTTAGTTCATTCCAGTTCCAATTTATTACCAATACCTAAAAAATGTATAAGGTGAGTGCCCTCGGGTAATGGACATTAAAATGTTTCAACTGACTCTCAAACAAACAAACAGCATGGACGCATTTCAGCGCTGAGGAAGGTTGTGTGCAGAAACAAATCCATGCTGTTTGTTTGTGAGTCTGTTACAACAATTTTTATGCAACTGCTGTCCAACTTTAATCTGAGTATGTGAAAACCCCTTTTTACCCTTTATACTGTATATCTCAGACTAAAAGACAGTCAATAATAACCTTACAACAAACAATCACCAACATTGATTAATCTTAATTCCCTAACAGCATACATTACTGTAAATAGGCTGTCTCCCAATTATCTTCACAATCTTTAAATATACTGCAGTATACTAGACTGCACTTCTGTAACTGTCTTTATTGAAATCATATTCACATAGACATGGAAATAGACTATATGGAAATAATGCATTTTATATTAATCATGAATTTTATACGCAAGGACAAAAACTCAGCATTAATCTCTACTGCCGAAAAGTTTGTAAGATAATGAATTGCATGAAAAAGGAATGAATAAGAAAATTCTTGTTTATTTACTGTAAAAATCAATCTGCCAGTTATCGTAGGCTAAGCGTTTTCTCAGATGTGATGCTTCAAATGTGGATAGGTTTTTCGCAGAGTAGAAAGCTCAGCTAGCAATGGGGAAGGCTTTCAAATAGATTGTTCAACACGTCATTGCTGTGCGTGTTTTTCTTTCAAATGTGACACAAGAGACAACTCCACATGCCCAGTGGGTGGCCAAAATTACACTTCCTGGTTCTGAAGTTGTCTCCATTGACTACTGGAGTCGCTGTCTCTACATGTTTATATACTCGGTATGGAATTGAGATTTGTCGTCACATGAGACACATGCTCGGCCTCTCCTCCCAAAGCGGGTGCTGCAGTGCCGTCAACAAGTCCACTTGAGTTCAAGTTGGGAAAATTGGGGAAAAAAAAAAATGTCACACCAAAACGTTCACCTCTTGGTTGGTGTTTAATCCCTACACTGTAATATTACATTTTGAAGCTTTGCCTCATTGGCCGTTAAAGCTATTCCCTGATCAGTAAATTTAAGTTTCATTTTTCTTTAGGTTCCCTCACTACTCGTGCCTGGTTGCTCAGTATCCATTTAGCATTGCCTTGTTATCTGGATGTGTAAGCATGTCATTTTTTACCTTTTTTATGGGCATCTCCTACTGCAAAACTGTGAAATGAGAGCACTTAATTTTTTTATTTGGTAATTAGACTCCAAGAAAATCGGTCATTAATATTTTGGTGTTTGCAGCTGCAAAAACATTGCTCTACAGCGAAAATTTTTGTGCTGCAACTGTTCCTCAGCAAAAACCAGCCCAAACACTGTCCTTAAAAATATAACCCCGCCCAAACAATGCCCGTAACAAATTCAGCACAATACAACCATGGCACCCAGCAAATATAATTATCTATAACTGACTTAATTCTGATGCTTACAACAAACAAAAACCATTACAAAAATTATTTGCATATTAATTTCTGTAGAGGTGAGAAATCAGAGCAGAACTCAAACTAGCAGGCAGATAAACACTGCTCTGTAGTTCAGGCTGTGGAGGCTGTGATTGAAAGCAGGACCTGTGAAAACATTGATTGTTGAAAACATCAAAAGGGTCCTCAGGGGAGGATGGGCCCAAGGTCATTTTACCTTTAATCAGGATTCAGCACAGCCCAGTCACTATCTGCCAAGTAGCACTATGTTCATGTGGGGCAGAGAGCAGTGATGGGCTGTGTCAGTATGGAGGAGACAACAGTGCTGGGTTGCATTTGCATTCATATAGGGGGCACTGCTGGGTTGTGCCTGAGAGGGGGAAGGAGCAGTGCTGGGTTGGGTTTGTGTGGAGGAGGGAGCCATGCTGGGCTGTGTTTGTCTGGATGATCTGGAGACTTCACAAGTATTTGTCCATATAAGTCAATCTGAGTTTGGATGTGCAAATTTTAATTGCCATATTAACATGCTCACAGCCTAGGGCCAGAGTAACGCTAACCACAATTCCATTATTAGTTACAAAAATCTAATTTCTCATACAGTTGAACTTTTCCTGGTTTACTTTGTAGGCGTTTAATGTTTTGCATTAATTGCTTACTGGGAAGACCATTTCTCCCCAAAAAATAAGGGTGGCTTGTCTGAATGATTAGGATCTAATTACGTGTCCCTTGAGGATTTCAACACTCGAGATGAAGTGTGATTCTCAGGGCAGTGTTGGGCTCCTTCTTACTGGTGAGAGGTATTCTGCTTTTCTTGCTGGACCGTCAGTGTGTCGAACAGCTGAATAGTGACTGTTGGAATATTTGTGTATCGATCAGTTGATTAGTGATTGATGGAGTGTCTGTGTACTGAATTGCTGACAGGTGATTGATGGAGGGTCTATGCACTGAACAGTTGATGGGTGATTGCTGCTCTGTTTCTGGGGGGAAATTACTGGTATGCTGGTGAGAGGCGCCCATGAGTAAAAGACAGCAGTTATGAGCAAATGTATAACACTGCTGCAGCACTGTAACCCTGCAATATTATCATATTTTAATGATACTTAAAACTTTACCCTTGTTAAGGTGAGGTGAAATCAGGCCCCAGAACCAAAGCTGTGCTTCTTTCTCCTGTCTTCAGTTCCATTTTGCATTCCCCATATTTACGACAGTGGACCAGACAGAATTCAGACAGAATGGCTGGAGAGCATATAACTAACCCAGCAGAGCGGAATACTGTGTACACTGTGTATGGGATCATGGTAACGGTAGGGAGAGGGAGGGGAAACATCACGGGGAGGCAGCATGTATACAATGCAACCCCTGCAGGCTTTATGACTCCTTCTTAGACTGAATACGCTCAGAAACAGGCTTAGCTCCACAGAGCTATTCTATGCTTTCTCCCATCAGCCTCCCACACACAGACCCCGTGTAATGAAGGAGGAAGCAGGGTGGGGGCTGCTATTAGAAGCTGCCGTTATTAAATAACGATAATTATAATCAGCCTGTTGAAACACCAGTTTAAAAGGAAGCCTGTTGGGACCTCCCACTAAGAATGCTGAAATTCATTTTTGGTGGATTGAGGCAAATGCTCCTTTCATTCTGACACTGTGGCAGTCCAAAGAGCACTAACCACACTGCTAACTTGCCGTAGCTGACCAGGCCATTATCAGCCCTCTGGCCTGAATGGGGTTTAAACCAGGATGTCATGCAGTCAGGCAATGACATGGGTGTAATTAGGTGGAGGTTAGGATCTCCAAGACATTGGTATGTTCATCAGCTTCAGTATAAACAGGCCTAAGATGGCTGTGCTCAGAGACACAAGCTGAGGCATTCAAGTCTCACTCAGGGAGGGAGGGAGTCATTTGGCTGCCTTTGGTCAGTCAGGGAGTATGATCTGCCAAGGCCCTCAATGAGAGGGTGACTGTGGGTGAGAGGAAGGCTGGGTGCATTTCAGAATGAGGAGGACCGGCCTGCTGTCTGCAGCACTGAAGGAGGGCATAGGCTACATTCTACAACAGCCTTAGAGGACACAAAATCAGGAATAAAAAAGCACAAACAGTGCAATACCAACTTTTTGAAGTGTGGCCTTTGTGCAAAACTTGTTTTGTGTTTATTTCTTTGAAGGTACTTCTTCTGACAGAAAATCTTCAGTAAACTCAGTCATCAAGGATTTATAATGAGAATTGACAGATTAAATCTCTCTCAAAAGCCAGATGAGCAGCCAAACGCCACTTGGGAGCCATTTGTGCTTAACCAGCCCCTATAACACAGCACTTCTGCTGGCGACAGTACCCTTGTTAAACAGTGAACATGCAAACTAACACATATATATATATATATATATATATATATATATATATATATATATATATATATATATATATATATATATATTAAAACCACAGTGTTAAACAAATGCAGCAACTCTGAGGAATCACAATAAACCTCAAAAAACCAGTCTTTCACACTGGTGTGACTACATCACTATGACCCCCAGCCATGGAGGAGGGGTGGAGAGGTTTGAGAATTTCCCAGGAGTGAAGGGCTCTTTCTAGTGAAGATGAGGGAGATTCTGCTGAGGGAAGGGCTCTCTCTAGTGATGAAGAGGGACACTCTGCTAACTGAGAGAAGGGCCCTCTCTGGTGAAGATGAGGGACACTCCTAAGGGAAGGGCTCTCTCTAGTGATGAAAAGAGACACTCTGATAACTGAGAGAAGGGCCTTCTCTGGTGAAGATGAGGGACACTCTGCTAACTGAGGAAAGGGCACTCTGCAGTGATGATGAGGGACACTCTGGAGAGAAGGGCTTTAGACATTGCTTACCATTTAATTCAGCCCTTACATTTATGCATGTTATGATTTTTTAGCATTATCATATCATTCAACCTGTATAACTGTTAAAGTCCTGGCCAAGAAACTATCGAGACACCATCACTGTAAGATTATAAAGAAATATAATCTTTTTTAAAATGTTATAAATTATTCTAATCTTATAATTATTTTTAAATATTTGAACAACCTAGTTCCATCCATTTATAGCTAGGCTTCAATATAATGGCCCGAACACACTTCAAACAGAAACTGATGAATTAGACTCTGCAGGACTTGTTTTGCTCAGACTGCCTTTTCAATTAAAGCCACAAAGTTTTGGAACTCTCTGCCTGGCAATTTTTAATAAACTCTGGAATACCACAATTTCTCTAAAACAATAAAGGTTTGGCTAAAAATGGGTCAACATTGTAATTGTGATTGAAATTAATCATTTTTAATCATAATGTCATTCTGTGTATGTTTTTTTATTATTTAATTCTCATAATAATTTATATTGTTAATCTTGTAATAATGTGTTCATTTTATCAATTGTATGGATCATCTCTGTCCACCAAGGGACTGGTGTTGGAAATTAGCCTCGGCTATGAACACATGTACAGTACATTGGACAGTGCAACTGCAATTGTCAATGTTCCCTGTGCTTGTCCCTTACAAATAAACTAAATAAATTTTAAAAAATCAGAAAATGCATAGTCTCACAGGTTTAGACTCCTGCGCTTCCAACGCAGTCACCCAAATGAGGGCAATTAACAGAATCAGCACATTAGAGATATTATGCCATGCAAAATTTGCAATTAAGCTTCAAACACAAACATTTGTATAATCTGTACTCAGCCCCCTAGTTATTTATAACTACTTCATTAAAATGGATCTAATGGCAGACCAAGCAAGAAGATATGAGACATGCGAAAAAATACAAGAACCAAATACAGCATAAAATTATAATGTTGGCAAATTAGCAAATTGTACTTCTGTGTATATATGATCAGTTATAATTTATTCATTTTGTGGCACCATCTTACAAATATATATTGGATGTTCAGACAAAATATTTTCAGACAACTACTTACAAAACAACCTGCCAAATCAGTTTTTGATTCAGGTATAAATTGCCATATATCTTTTGAGAGTTTTCTTCTCTGTGTGGTGCATTGAGGGGTCCACCTCACTGTAATGGTCTGGACTGTACCCCCCTCCGAGTCCAAGATCAGCACTACTAATGTCACTCATGCCATGCAACTTAACTCCTCTAACCACACTTTTGTGTTAGTAAAATGTATTATGCTGAATTACATTTTATGACATGCACAATGCTTGCTTGGATTATGTCTATTGTAGTTTTTGGCCGTTCAGCATTTGAAACATTTAAACATTTCTTGGGACTTGCCATTAACCCCAGTCATGTGTTCACCACTGAAATCTGCAGCATGTCAATCAGCCTTTTGATATTTCAAATCTGTTTAGATTAATCTTCGTAAATTTTCACATGGGTGCAGGAGACCATATCTGAGTAAAAAGACAGTATCTTCACAGTATGTTACCTGTGTGTTTGCCTGTGTGTGTTGGAGGATGATTTTATATGCTATGGTTTTTCAGAGAGCCTGCTGAAGAGAACAGTGGGAATTGATGTGCGATAAGGTGGCAGAAACCCAAATTTAATTCAGAAAATGGCTGATCGTGCAGTAAAATAAATGTACTATTTTCTTGTGCTTTTCTGTTCTAGAGATTGCTGGTATCTAATTTATACGAAAACATTTGTCTGATGTGCTGACAGTTGCAATGAGTTTGAGATGTCAGGGGGGCAGATATACATCCTTAATCCTACATTCTTATAGTGTGGAAATAATATGAAATTAAATCCTATTATTTAATATCACTGTGCCGAGGCAGTCGGTGATTCGGTTTTGCTGTCTCTTTCTGGTCTTGGTCAAAGATACCCTATTCCCACAGCTACTGTAACCAAAGATACCCTATCCTGACTGCTACTATTAAAATTGTTCTGTAAAGCTGAATTGAGGACATTTATAGGTGTCACCTTGAACAGTTTGTTTGAGATAAATACACCTGAATGGCCCAGCTCTGCCTTCTTCATATTGACTTCACACTCACAGCTGCCATTGCTAAGCTGCAGTTTTATCTCTTCCAAGCAAACATTCAATGTAGAATTTTAGTTTAACCATGGCCATAGTTCCACTTTAATGTAGGAGATACACTGAAATAAAACAGGAGTGATTTTTATGTTGTATGGTGCATATCTGTAGCAGTGCCTGTGGCATTGTTACCAGCCCTGCGTGTGCTGGCAGGGTTGCATCTGAGACTGGAACGCCAGGCCAATGCTGCCTGCATCCCCTCTGAGATTCCTCTGGTCATCTAATTAATATCCTGCTGCCTGGTCCTGGCACACAGTTCTTCTGACATATATTGCTGAAATTCAACTGTGCTTATAGTGTGCAGTTCCCACTGCTGAAACAGAAACAGAACTGTGTTTATGATGTGTAGTTCTGACTGGTGAAAAAGGTACAGAACTGTGTTTATAGTGTGTAGTTCTGACTACTGGAAGTTGTATATCTGTTGAAGGGGGTATGGAATTCTCCCCAAATTCTCCAGAGACGTCTCATCCCTACACATAACCAGACAAGCGGCCAGATGAGCACAGTAAATGTGAAACAGTAATTGTTGGTAAACCATGGTAACTCCAGCAGTATTTTTATGTGCATCACCAAGGCACCGAGCCCAGCCCTTAGTATCCCTATTCACACACACACACACACACACACACACACACACACACACACACACACACACACACACTCCATCATGCTCAGTGGTTCTCAGGATATGAACTTCCTTTTGGAAGGAAGAACATAACCAGGGCAAAGCAATCAATGATGCACTCTCTGTAGCTGACCCAAATCTGACATCACCGCTCAGAATAATAGCACACTAGCAGACTAATCAAAAGGCAGAGGGAGGAGGGCGGGGCGATGGCATGGCTAGACACCCATACGGATGTGCTCTACTTGCAAAACCTTACTGTACATTGACCTGCACAACGTGGAACTAACTAACAAGAAATTTTTGACAAAAGAAATGTAACAACAGGCATTTTCATCTCAGAAAGTAGCAGTCAGTTATACTTGTGAGTATAACATTTTAATCATAGTATAATGCTGAACAACCATTTATTTCAGTTTTTCTTGTTGGGATATAATATAAAAATACACAAGAATATAAAAATATAAAATGAACTGGACTACAGCACAACTGTCAAATATAATTGTACAAATAACAATGACACAATCCTACAGTTGTGTTCGTGAGAACTGTCTCTTGCTGTTATCCTATGAATGCTCAGAGAGTTGTCTAAAATGATGGTCAGATCTAGGAATATCCCAGATTCTGACACCTCCAGTGTTTATGTTAGAGATTTGAAACCTGGGTGGGGCACTGCAGTTTTTCATATACACATAATAAAAAAGCTCAGTTGTTTTCATTAATTTTCAGCTGTACACGGCATAAAACTATCACCTAAATATAGTAAATAATCCTAAATAAGGGTATCTTCTACGAAAAGCATTGCAAATTATAGTTATATACGTATGTTTCCATAATTTGCACTTTTCATGGCATTAATCATTTGTTGTCTGGTTCATTGCCTGATAATCGGACTGGATTAGTGTTAGATGGGGTGTTGGAGTAAACAAATATTTACATGGCTTCTCTGTGATAAAACTCATGCATCCGGACGGGATTAAACTTCACAGGGGATGTGTGATATTTCCAGTTACGAACCCGGATGATTACGTCACACGTGTTCAAGAATCATGGAGAAATTCAGTTTTGACTGAATTTGGCTTTGTAGTATCTGTTTTATTTTGTGATTACGCATTCCAGGCTGAACTATGCTCCGTTTGAGAGAAACTTGTGTGTTAAAAACTGTTGTGGAGTACAAGCTGCCATTCTAATTTCAGCTTTATTCCCGTGTCTTCTTTCCTTCTGCATTCTCAAACCAAAGGGGCTTAATCCTTTAACCAGGAAGTGTCCATAGTGTAAGTTACCTTTAACCATTTTTATCATTATTATTTTTAAAGGGTATAACCCAAGTCATCTGTCATTTTGATGCTTTAAAAAGCTAGGGATTGTTCCGGTCCTGACTGCTTGGCCAATATAGCCTTTTTAGCCATGGAATGTTCACAACAGAAATTCATTTGTAAGACTTATTTATTTATTATAGCAAATATAATTTATATTTTTTTATACTGAATATAATTCTTTGCGACTCAAATGGTTTTATTTAACAATGTCAAGTTTGGGGATTAATATTTTCAAGTAGCCTATAGCTATAGGCATACACTTAAAAACATGAAAATATAATGAATAAAGTTTTCAGATGAGTTGCGATTGATGCCACCACCAGATAAACTTTTAAGAGCCTCTTCAAAAACTGCCATCATTGCAGGTTTCAGAGGCTTCGCAAAATGTGCAAAATACAATAATACAGAGTATGGTATGCAACAACATTAAAAAAATGTTTTCCAAACCATAAGAGCCTGTTTAAATGAGTAATTACATGGCTGTTGCTTAAAATTACAGAGATGTCTGTCCAGACAGGACTAAAATTAACAGACCACCGTTGAGTTTGTCAAAAAATAGTGGGTAATTTGGGCTGTAGGGAGAAAAACACTGACATTGCCAATTTGGACTGTGTTCAGGGCCATGATGATACACTGTTTTTCTCTGTGTTCAGGGCTGTGGTGATACGTTGTTGCTCTCTCTGTTCAGGGTCATGGTGATACAATGTTTCTCTCTGTGTTCAGGGCCAAGATGATACACTAGCTGTGTCCCAAACCACATACTTCCATACTCTGAGTACGCATAGTGAGTGCACATTCATCTTGGAGTACGAGTCCAAACCAAAGTGCAGTAGTACGGTGCACGGGTAGAATGCCTGGATTTGCACTTCGTTTCACCAAAATTTGGAGCATGCATCGATTTATGCTCCAAGCAGGAGAATATCCCATCATTTCTTACAAAGGATTCAGATGGAGCCATTTCCGTTAAAACAATGGAGGATGCAGGCGAGTCCCGGTATTGAGGTCCAGTACAAATGTGAGTAATTTGTTAATATGTATTGATATGGTAATGCAGGCCTGGCCAACCGGCGGCTCGCGAGCCGCATGCGGCTCTTTGCCCGGTTTCATGCGGCTCTTACGTTCATGTCGAATTTTGTGTTTGTGTTTTTTTTTTGTGTATGTGTACGCACGTTCGCTTAGCTTGAGTTCAATACGGTATTTTCATGTCACGCACATGCGCGTTTGATGCAAATTTTCGGGAGGGAAAACCTAATTGTTGAGTATTGTGTCAAGTTCGCCCTCAAAATGGCAGGGAAAAAATGCACAGCAAAACGAAAATGTGAAGATGAACACAGGACTTTTCTTAACAGAGTGGGAGAGTTTTTTTTTTTTTTGTTGAACGTAATGGCAAGCCATTCTGCATTATATGTCAGGCGTCATTAGCGCATGTTAAGGCTTCAAATCTTCAGCGCCACTTCAGTTCACTCCATGCCAACATCGACCAGGAATTTCCAAAGGGTACTGAACTTCGCAAGCACAAGTTGGTCACATTGAAAAGTCAGGCAGAAAAGCATGTTGATGTGTGACATTTACAGTAAATCTGGCTGAGCAGAGGTCTGTGTGTGTGAGAGAGAGCGAGAGAGTGAGAGGAAGGGATGGGGGCAGTTCACGTGTGCTCATGTGAATGATGTGGCTCTTTGCAGGAACACAGTAAAAAATGTGGCTCTTAGTCTCTGACTGGTTGGCCACCCCTGTGGTAATGCTTTACAATGTCATTGAGATAGTTTGTGAATTTAAGTTAATTAATATTAGCTAGCTCGTTATCTCTTCCAGCTAGCTGCTACCGAGCTACCCAGCTAGTTAAGATATTAACTACAATTGGCTATGCTATCGATATCAATATCTAGCGGTAGTTATTGCTAACACTATAGCGTAATTTGCAATTTGTCAGCCAGCAGCTTTGTAGCTAGATAATTTATTACTAGCTAATGTTGATTATGCACAATCAAGAAAGGTGTTTTCAACTCTTTTTTTGTATTTAGCAAACTAGGTAGACATCAACCAGTTTTTTATGGTTGCGTTAAAAACTAGCTGTATGACTGACAGCAGGCACGGACAAATGAATACTGATATCGATTAATATAAAAATAGCTAAAGTCCTACTTATCTACAGTATCATTAATGCCAGCTGAGCAGTATATGCTCGCTTAGATTTCAACATAAAATCGTCTAATCGGTTTTAAGTATTGCATGTATTTATGGGCTAGGCCGCTGTTATCTCGATGGATTGAACGCACCCGTTGCTATAAGCGCCGATTCATTTGGGCAGAAAGTCGTTAGCTGGCCTTTTACCATTTTGTATTGTAGAATGTAGAAAGTAAACTTATACTTATTAACATTTTGTAAGTATATTTCCTGTCATGTTTTTCTCTGAAAATTAATGTGTCATATCAACTTCACCCACAATGTTATTTGTTCCTGATCATTGCAGTCATTGGGGAGTCTTGTCTGGACAGATGGATATCGGGCTTGAGCTCCTGATCTTGAAGGAGCTTTCTAAGGCCATTGCATGGACATTAACCTGGCCATACTTTGCAAAGCTTTCTCCCTATAAGTAATAAAATACTCTGTTCACTTTAAGGTCTCTGTCCTGTTTATTGAGATTACCACTGGCATCTACTGGTCAAGAGCTTTAAACTTCACATTCTAGAGATACATGAGAGGTAAACCGTAGCCTACATCCCCCTGCATATTTATACTCTAAAGTTTATAGGAGAAACAATAATTTTGACAATAGTAATGACATTGTGGCCATCAGCCTAATGGTAATAGCACTGGACATGGAACTAGGTTGGCAGTGCAAGCCACTGTGTTTCCTCTTCAAGGTCAGTCGTTTTGGATGAAAGCATCCGCTGAATAACTAAATAAATTGTATATGCAGTGGTTCATGGCGAACTAGTTCCAATGCAAAATGGTATCATTGTTAAAGTTACGTCTAAGCCTGGGAATTGTCAAGTAATGATTTCCTTCATTCATTAATGTAACCAGCTGACTGGTGTAGTTTTCACTGGAAGGCAATTTCCACGAAATTTCGCCACCGTCTGGCAGAATTTATAGGGGATACTGCCAATCTTCTCTCTATCTCAATGTAAATCACTCGCCACCCCATAGCCACATAATTGCCTCCAATTGTGTTTGTGGTCTTAATGGTTTACTGTACAAATTTCTCACAGGCCGTTGCCATGATTTTTATAGGGCTGTTAATAATGAAAACAGTTTTGGCACATCAACAGACAACATTATATATTATACATTAAGAGCCACTGGGGGGGGGGGTGTAAGGAAAGAGAGGTATAAGAGGGGGGGCAATATTAATACATGAATAATAATAATACTTGTGTACAAAACGCATAGGCTATATAGGCTACCTGTATTATACTGCATCGCAGGGAGCGGGGGACCACTTAGTAAAGTAAATAAGCGCTCATAAAGAATCAGCGGAGCCTGGCTCTTACAATAAAGATACCGTGGCATGTGGAGTTTTACATACTTTTACTACAATGATATTGGCAAAATAAGACGGTTACACAAGAAGGCTATATAGAGGAACTTTGTTTACGAACAGTTTGAAGAGACTTTGATCTTCATGCAGGATTGCAGGCTGTCATCAGTGAGGCGAGAGCGGTGTTTGGACTTTATGAAGTTCATGTTAGAGAAAACCTGCTCACATGAGTATGTGGATCCAAAGATGGACAGGACTCCAAAAGCATACTTTTTCATGTTCACATACGTGTCAGGAATGGCATTCCACGTGTCAAGTAAAAGTTTGTCGGCTTTGGGGAGGCTCTCAATCTCACTCCACATGACATGGGCAACAAGAACGTTAGACAAGACTACTTCATGGGAGGAAGTAAACTAGATTGTGCTCAATTTGAAAAAGACTTGGGAGTAATGGTTGACCAAAGCCTAACAGGATCTAGGCAGTGTGCTGTAGCAGTAAAAAAGGCCAACAGGATGCTAGGATATATAGCCAAAAGTATTGATTATAAATCTAAGGAGGTTATATTGAAATTATACAATGCTTTAGTCAGACCACACTTGGAATACTGTGTGCAGTTCTGGGCACCGCACTATAAGAAAGATATCGAGGCTCTTGAAAAAGTACAAAGGAGGGCAACTAAATTAGTTCCTGGCATGAAACATAAAAGCTACGAGGCAAGACTAAAGTTACTTAACCTATTTAGACTCAGCAAGAGGAGACTAAGGGGTGATTTAATAGAGGTTTTTAAATTTATAAAGGGACTCAACAAGGTTAGCTACGATAAATTTTTTAAATTAAGTTCAGTCTGTAGGACAAGGGGACATAAATGGAAACTAGTTAAGAGTAAGTTCCGCACTGATGTAAGGAAGTATTATTTCACGCAAAGAGTTATCAATACATGGAATGGGTTGCCAGGTCATGTAGTTGAGGCAGAGACCCTTTCTGTGTTCAAGTCCAGACTTGATGCAGTTTTGGATACTCTTTAAATAATGTAATGGCGAGCCTTGTTGGGCCGAATGGCCTGTCCTCGTCATAATATGTCTTTATGTCTTTATGTCTTTATGACATGTTCAGCTGTGATGGGTCGATGTCCAGCGGCGTCACCGGGAAGGTTCGTGTTTCCTTTCTGAATTCACCGAATCTTTCCCCAAATGCGGTTTACATTGTGGCGATTGCTCGCTGTAAATATTCACAGTTAAACACTCGATTTTCCTCCAAGACTTTTTTCCATAGTTAGCTTACCGGGGGTCTGGAATTGAAGATAAGCCACCTGCAGGAAAAGCGCGCGGGCGGATGAGAGGTGTTGGCGGTGGATGCAGGGTGTGATGCATATTTTAGTGGACATATTAATATTTGCTAAATAAAATTTGAGTTTTATTAATACTCAATTTAATCATTCAGAGTATAGAGTAAGTACATATAAAAATTGATGATTTAATTTTTAAAAATTCTTTTTGTATTTTTTTCTTCCCAAGCTGGTGGGAGCCACAGCAGGGGGGCCAAAGAGCCGCATGCGGCTCACAAGCCGCGGGTTGCCGACCCCTGAGTTATTTGAACTAGGAAATAATATTATCTGACAATCTCACGCTTGATTGCTTACAGTTTTAGCACATTTATTTTGATAGTTGCGGGTCAAAGGATGCAATAAAGTGCATCCCATTATTGAACCAAATTTTCCATACTTCTGCACTTCCGCTCTCAGAAGCACATACTCCCAAGCATGAGCTGGAATACATACTCCGGCAGCACAGTAGTATGGAGTATGGAAGTACAAACTCCATATTTGGGACACAGCTACTGTTTCTCTCTGTATTCAGGGCTTTGGTGATACGTTGTTTCTCTCTGTGTTCAGGGTCATGGTGATACAATGTTTCTCTCTGTGTTCAGTGCTATGGTGATACACTGTTTCTCTCTGTGTTCAGGGGCTGTGGTGATACACTGTTATTCTCTGTGTTCTGGGCAGGCTCAATAGGTATCACACAGAGATAGAAAACCTTGAAGTCAACACAGTACAAATATCTACCTATGAAATAAAACCACTGAATGTAATATTACAACCAGTGAAAAGTATGAAAAAACAACTATTTTCAAAAAATATGTATTAAATGTAATTGTTTCATGTTCATGTAAAAAGTTGTTGCTGAATTTTTACAGTAATCAAATTGATAGAATCTTAAGAATCATAAGAATCATTCATTTTCAAAAATTAATATCTCTACTAGCTTTCACTTTCTTCCAACAAGATTTTGATAGTTCTATTACATCTAGAAGTTATTTTGTCCTGCATAAAAAACTGATTGCCTCAGATCTTGCTGAATATATTCTATATATTAGAACTATATTTATATAACAAAAACAGTGTTTGGATTAGAGCTATAGGATTTCACAAGGTCCCAAGAATTTAATAGAAGTTTTCACCTGAATTTTTTTCAAGAAAATCCATGACATGAACTGGGAGGTCCTAGGCTAGATGGTACGGTACGACTCAGATATAAACAACAATGGAAATATAGGTATATTCTGTGTAAAATCAGAAGTAAGAGTCAGGGCTGTCTCTCAGCCTGTGTCAGGGAGCTGTACATTCTGCAGCCAAATGTATACATTGCCCTTTCTCTCCAAGAAAGATCTGAATCTCTGGTTGAGAAGTTTGGGTATTCAAACAGAAATTTTGGAGCCTCTCCTCTTTGGGCAGTCACTCTGCTGTCCCTGGTGGGGTGCATAGTGAGCACAGCCTTCCTCTTTGGACAGTCACTCTGCTGTCCCCGGTGGGGTGCAGAGTGAGCACAGCCTCTCCTCTTTGGACAGTCACTCTGCTGTCCCCGGTGGGGTGCAGAGTGAGCACAGCCTCTCCTCTTTGGACAGTCACTCTGCTGTCCCCGGTGGGGTGCAGAGTGAGCACAGCCTCTCCTCTTTGGACAGTCACTCTGCTGTCCCCAGTGGGGTGCAGAGTGAGCACAGCCTCTCCTCTTTGGACAGTCACTCTGCTGTCCCCGGTGGGGTGCAGAGTGAGCACAGCCTCTCCTCTTTGGACAGTCACTCTGCTGTCCCCGGTGGGGTGCAGAGTGAGCACAGCCTCTCCTCTTTGGACAGTCACTCTGCTGTTCCCCGTGGGGTGCAGAGTGAGCACAGCCTCTCCTCTTTGGACAGTCACTCTGCTGCTGCAGGCCGGTCTCAGCGTCCAGGCTCTGCTTGCTGAGTCTGCACTTTATTCTGTTTTTCTTGAAATTTTTCACTGTCGTCAGATATTCTGCCACTGTTTATTCTTGTTTAAGAGCTAGGTAGCATGGTAATTTGTTTGAGATTTGTAAATTGTTTGAGATTCTCAATGAGTGATATAATTTTTTTTTTTTTTTTTTTTGCAGTGATTTGGTTGACTGTGATTAGTTGTGTTTGAGTGGAGCTATCCTGAGGCTCTAGGGTGTTGGTGGGGGTAAGTGTTGGGCTGAGCATCAGAACCAGCTGGCTGAGGCTCTTTCCTGGGCTCAGCTTTTGGCTTTGCAGTGCTTTGTGATTGTGTGAGTGCAGGACATTGGTTTTTATGTTTACAAAATGTAATGCATTTTTGAATGTTCCACCTAATTCCACCCCCTGCATGCTTTGTTTGGTGTTTTCTTCTGTACATGGAGGATGTTTTTACAGAACTCATTCATGGGCTGAGATTTCAGCGATCTCCTCAGCAGTCTCGCTTCTTACGGCTAACTGAAGAACAGTATCTAATTACATTACTAAGATTACTAATTACACACTTAATGTATTGAATTCTCATAAAAAATATACAAATTAACAGAAACAGTGTCAGTAAAATCTCAAAATATCCAAATATATTATTATATTTCGCTATATTATTATAATGTAATATTTACCATAATTACTACTATTCAAATGCACTCACATCAAATTAACAACTATATCTGACAGAACGGATCCACACTACATTTCACTTCCTTATTTGCATGCTACATCACTGAAGAACCTCTCCCTGTTACCCTGGTGATGTAAACACTGAATTGTTTACCCTGTCACTCATTCAGCAGGATTAAATCCGTTTAGCTCAAACAGTTACAATGCATGTACTCATTACTTGTTTAAGTATAACAAATGTATAAAATATATATACAGTCAAGCCCAAAATTATTCATACCCCTGGCAAATGTTGACATAAAGTTACTTTTATTCAACCAGCAAGTTTTTTTTCTTGTTTGGAAATGACACAGGCTTCTCCCAGAAGATAATAAGAAGATGTACAAGAGGCATCATTGTGGAAAAAAATATTTCTCAGCTTTTATTTACATTTGAAAAAAAAGTGGCATGTCCAAAATTATTCATACCCTTCTCAATAATCAATAGAAAAGCCTTTATTGGCTATTACAGCAATCAAACGCTTCCTATAATTGCTGACCAGCTTTTTGCATGTCTCCACTGGTATTTTTGCCCGTTCATCTTTAGCGATGAGCTCCAACTCTTTCAGGTTGGAGGGTCTCCTTGCCATCACCCTGATCTTTAGCTCTCTCCACAGGTTCTCAATTGGATTCAAGTCAGGACTCTGGCTGGGCCACTGCAAAACATTAATGTTTTTGTCTGCTAACCATTTCTTCACCACTTTTGCTGTGTGTTTTGGGTCGTTGTCGTGCTGAAATGTCCACTGGTGCCCAAGGCCAAGTTTCTCTGCAGACTGCCTGATGTTGTTGTTGAGATCTTGATGTATTGCTCTTTTTTCATGGTGCCATTTACTGTGATTAGGTTCCCTGGTCCATTGGCTGAAAAACACCCCCAAAGTATTAGGTTCCCACCACCATATTTGACAGTGGAGATGGTGTTCTTAGGGTTGAAAGCTTCTCCTTTTTTACACTAAATGAAGGATACATCATTGTGGCCGAACAATTCAATTTTTGTTTCATCTGACCATAAAACAGAAGACCAGAAGTCTTCTTTTTTGTCCAGTTGAGCATTTGCAAAGGCCAAGCGGGCTTTTGTGTGCCTTATCTGGAGAAGTGGCGTCCTCCTTGGTCTGCGTCCATGGAACCCAGCAGTGTGCAGTGTTCGTTGGACTGTCTGCCTTGAGATGTTGCCACCAGAACAGCCCAGATTCACCAGGATGGCCTTGATGGTGATCCTTGGATTCTTTTTCACCTCTCTCACTATCCTCCTGGCCAACACAGGTGTCACTTTTGGCTTCCGACCACGTCCTCTGAGATTTTCCACAGTGTGGAACGTCTTGTATTTTTTAATAATACTTTGCACTGTAGCTACGGGAACTTGAAAACATTTAGATATGGCCTTATAGCCCTTTCCTGACTTGTGAGCAGTCACAATGCGCAGCCGCAGGTCCTCAGTGAGCTCCTTTGTCTTAGCCATGACTGTTCACAAACCAACTGCAGAGAGCTGCCATTTTTCACCTGCTGAGTTGATTAAAACAGCTGTTCCCAATGAATCAGTGTAATTGGGATGCTTTAGAACACCTTGGACTATTTGGAATGGTACAGAACTTTAGATTTTCCCATAGACTGTGACAGTTTTGCAAAGGGTATGAATAATTTTGGACATGCCACTTTTTTTTCAAATGTAAATAAAAGCTGAGAAATATTTTTTTCCACAATGATGCCTCTTGTACATCGTCTTATTATCTTCTGGGAGAAGCCTGTGTCATTTCCGGTCAAAAAAACTTGCTGGTTGAATAAAAGTAACTTTAAGTCAAAATTTGCCAGGGGTATGAATAATTTCGGGCTTGACTGTACGTACATTCAACAGATTACTAAGGTAGTCAAAATTATATTACATTTTACTCTAGATAATTAATTATCTTTAAACAATAACAACTGTAACAGCACTCACTCGCTAGTGAACAAGCTAACGGCTTTAAGCTGTCACTAGTATGCTAGCTAATTAAACAGTCTATCTGTAAACTGGAAACAGACAATTATAAATGCATGACAACTTTTTATTGCAGGATAATAGACTATATTACAGCATTTGGGAGCACTGGCAGATTCAGGGGGGAATCTGGTTGAAAAAGCATCTCTAAAGTGCCCTTTGGAGTGGTGAAAATGAGAGGACATGCCCTATTGGCTGCCCTTCACATGGGGAAAAAAGTGATTGAGTGCCCTCCAGGGTGCCCCTTTATGCAATAACTTATGATTATGTGCCCTCCAGAAAGAAAATTCAATAACATGTCTTAATGAGTGGCCTTCTAATCGAGAAAGCATGATGCAGTGCCCTATTAGGTGCCCTTTCAATGGTCTAAACTTGACATTCACTGTGGGTGCTCTTCCAAATAAAAAGGGTGCCATTATGAAGTGCCCTCTATGCTACACCTACATGATAGTGTCCCAAAGGGTGCCCTTTCCAGTAGAGAAAATGGGTTGCAGTGCTGTATAGGGTACTCCTACAGCCCCCTCTAGTGGATAAAATGTGATGCACTGCTGTAAAGGGTGTCCCTACAGGTGTGAGAATCCTAATGGATGCCTCTCCAGTGGAGAAAATGCGATGTGCTGCCATATAGGTGCTCTTACAATGGGATAAACTTAAGGTTCCCTACAGATGCCTTTCTGGTGAAAAAAAGCTCATGATGTTCCCTCTTAGATGCCCTTCCGAGTGAGAAAACACTTGAATTGCCCTTGCACTCTAGGGGTGCCGCGAAATACTTTGATAAAATTTTGAATTTGCCTCTCAAACCCTGCTTACATTCAAAACACAATGTATGGCTGCTAACAATGTTTTTCTGCATTTTTGCAAGGCACTCATAAGTTAGGCCAATATCTAGCTAGCATTTTTATGTAATCTCATCTGCACTGTCCCTGTTTTTTATTCTTCAATTTACCCTTTAGGTTAGGTTAGATTGTTGCTCTATTGGACCTTGTCAACCAGCTGTAAGTTATCCAAAGACAGATGGGTGTTCATTCCACAGGGAGTGGTATCAAGGTAATTCCTGGCTAGAATATTCTGCGCAAAGTGATTCTACATTCTGTTTTAGTTGCCGACTCCCGAACAGTGCGAGTTAACAATTGGAAAAAAGGCACAGAAAAAATTAAGGAACATAAACAAACATAACATAAACAAACACATATGGTAAGCATGGTAAGATGGAGCAACTTCAGACAAAGAACACCGGAAGAAGCTTTCAGGAGGGCAGACATAGAAGGCCGAGCCAAAAAAGAACAGGAGCGACAACAAAACAGGGAAATAATGACAAGGCTGGTAGACATCACGTTGTATCTTGCACAGCAAGATGAGGCATTCATGGGTCATGACAAAAGTAGTACATCTTTGAACAAAGGAAATTTCCTTGAACTTGTTCAGCTAGTCGCTAAATATGACCCCACCATCAAAAAGCACCTCGATGACATCAACTACATCCAGTCTCAACAAAAAAAGCCACAGACATCGCTGTTGTCCTATAAGACACAGAATGACATAATCAAGGCCATTGCCACCTATGTCAGAACAGTCATTCTCAAAGAAATGGATGAGTCAAAAATATTCTCCATTCTCTTGGATGAGATAACTGATGTTTCCCATGCTGAACAAGTGTCCATTGTTGTTTGCTTTGTCCATCAGATGGAAATCAAAGAGAGATTTTTACAAGTTTGTGATGTGACCGGAACAACAGGAAAAGATTTGGAGAATGTTGTAATGACACTCCTTGAGGAGAATGGATTGAAAGTGGAAAACATAAGGGGCCAAGGCTATGATGGAGCTACAAATATGAGCGGAAGCAACAAGGGTTGCAATCACAAATTCACAGCCATAATGAGAAAGCTTTATACGTGCACTTCCATGCCCACTGTCTCAACCTGGTCTTGGTGGAGAATGCCAAATCAAGCCAGCATTTTGTTCAGTTTTTCAATTTAGTGGAGAGTCTATACACTTTCATAGCCGGATCTCCAAAACGCCACGCTGGGTTTGTGAAAATGCAACAGTCCATGTACCGTAACCAAACAGTCTGTGAATTGAAAAGGCTGTCTGACACACGGCGGGCGTGCAGAGAAGATGCTCTAAGATCCCTGAAGAAGGTCCTTTCTGCCATGGTACAGCTGCTTCAGAACATGGCTGACAGTGATCCACCAGACCCTGCAGCAGGTGATGCCTGGATGCTCTTGTGTAGCATAGGTTTTGAATTTATTCTATGCATGGAGATTGCCACACCCATCTTCAATGAGACTGCAACAGCATCTGCTTCACTTCAGAGAGAAGACCTTGATTTGTCAGCATCATACACCATTGTGGAGTGAGTCATAGAAAGAGTGGAGGCAATGAGGAAGGATGAAGAGTTCAAGGTCCTTTTTTCAAAAGCAAAAGGGCAAGCAGAGGCAGCAGGCATTGAGGTTCCAGATGAAATACCTGGACAATCCAGATGCAGGAAGGTACCTCAAAGGTACAAGTATAGCTCCTAATCTGCTACGGAGGACTACCAAACCCTAGACTTGGAGGAGCACTACTGGGGAAAGGTGTTCTTACCTTTCTTGATATACTCTCCCAGGAGCTACACCAAAGATTCAAGGGGAAGGATGACACGCCATCTGGGTCAATCCTATCAGGTCTTCACTGCCTTACCATCTCAAGTCACTGAAAGGGCATGACAGATGACAGAGTTGCCCTATCTGTCAGAGATGTGTGCCAGTTTTATGATGTGGAGGAAGAAAATGTTGTCATCAAACTCAAGGTATTCCACTCATCACATGCTCTCCCATCCAGCAATGTCAAAGCTGTGCTAAGGTGCCTTAAAGACAACGATGTGGAATCAGTTTTCCCTAATCTGACTATGCTCCTCAAAACATATGCAACAAGCCCAATTACAACTGCTTCAGTAGAGCGATCATTCCCTAAACTGAAGCAGATCAAAATCCAGCCCAGAAACTGGTGTGGAGAAAGAAGGCTCTCTGCTCTTCTGCTGCTGTCAATTGAGAGGGATATCCAGTTCACCATAATGAGGTCATTGACATATATAAACACATGGCCAAAAGAAGAATTCTGCTATGACTTCACCACCCACCATCTCCCTTCCCTGACTACTAAACTCTAAAATCATAGTTTTCTAATTGACATTATCACGTGTGTATTTGTGTGCGTGTGTTTGTGAAACAAATGTTAATAGTTCCCTCCGTGTTTTACATTGGAGGTGTCTGTGAAAAAAACATTGTGTTAGGTTTATAGTTCCCTGTGTGATTTTATCATAGAGGTGTGCTCATATTTTTAATCTGGATCGCCTAATAACATAATGTTAATCTTAATCAGACACAACGATGGCTGAAACACAACAGAGAACCACAATGCACAGACAAGGAGGGACAACTGTGAATGCACTACACACACGCAAACACTCACACTAATGCCCAAAAAACCCTATGTGCCGCATCATTAAAACATTTATTTTATTAACACACATTTGGCCTCATTTATCAACATTTATCACACACGTAAACACAGCATTTGTTCATATTTTGTGCACATGTTGAAAAATACCAATCAACCATAAATGAAAAGCGCTTTCACAGAATTTTCGATTACCATAAATCAACGCCCCTCAAATACCATTTAAGGAGCTTGGAATCCCTTTGTTGGCAATGCAAAGAGATGGCAGAGAAGAGGCAAAAGACAAAAAAAATGTTTCTGAAGTGGCAACTGAGGTTTTGTTAATGGAAATAGAATAAAAAAAACTGGTTAAATTAATGAAATTATATTAAAATGAAAACAGGTTAATTTAAAAGAAAATGGTTCAACATGAAACTGGAGGCAAATTATTGGAGTGATGTCGTTGGCTGGAATTGCCGTGGAGGGTGACAGCGATCTGTTTTCCCTTGTCTTGGATCAATCACCCTCCAACTCTGAAGGTAAGTTTCTGTATACCAGCCTTATCATTGCCATAAATCTTGGGTTTGGAGCCACACCCTGGCCCATGAGGAGGGGCATGGTTGAACAAAGTGGTAATGACACATGCAATACATTGTTGGGACTGTCACGTTTTTCCAAAATCAACTTGGAACAAATCACAGGTAAAATAGTTTGTTCAAATTAGAACTATCATGTATTTAGGATTCTCTATAATAGTGTGCCCTCCCATGCCTTTCCTCTGAAGTCCCTTTTCTTTTCAATTGTAATATTTAGATTTATTTTTCAAAGACAGGAGAAAATTAGATTGCGAATTCCTACACAGTAAATGGTCCAATCACCTGGCTCTATTAGTCCAATAACATAAGAATGCATGTTTAATAAATAAGAACGTAAAGGTATTATGACAGTCCTGTTTCTGGGGTGTTTTGGAGATGTGTTGCTTAAGGTTTTCTTAGAGCTAACAGACGTGTTTTATGGAATTCTTGAAAAAATTCCAAATTAGAATGTACTTGATCAATCAGGATCACACAAATGAAGAATCACCTGTTTTAATGTTAAATCCAATAGTGCTTTTGTATAACAATTTGAGCTGTTATATTACTATGTTACCAGAAAATAATTTGCTACCCTATTTTAATCCAAAAAAGATGAGTGAATTTTAAAATAAAAGCAAAAACACACTACAACCATGTTTTTCCATTTACACACAATATGAACAGTTTAGAGCAGTCGTGAAATTTCTTCGGATCCTACGAACAAACTGAAATACGAAAACAAATCCCACATTTTTTGGGTCAATGAATTTACAAAAGATTTACGATCAAATTTGTTAGGCTCATGTTTGATAAATAAGGCCCACTGTGTCTACACATGCACTGTGATTAACAAATCAATTATTTTAACTCATGCGCTGTGATAATAACACTTCCACTGCTGATAAACATGTCCATCTGATAACAACTCTGTGTTATTAACACATCCACTGCAATTAACTCATCGGTGTTATTAACACCAATGAGTTCTATGTGATTAACACATGTACTGTGATTATCACATGCACAGCCATTAACATAGTGACTCACACATTTTCAAACACTTCCTTACTTTCTGGAACTTGAAGATTCCTCACAGATGCTGACATTGGTAAGAGGTTCTTTAAAGAACCTTCAGATTAAGGTTCTACATAGAACTCATGCGATATATTCATATCTAAAAAAAACATGCAAGGGTTTCCTTCAGCAGGACAAACAAAGAACCCTTTAGGAACTTTTTCTCAGAATGTTGATATTGTAGATGTATGCACATGTCATCACCTACAACATAATGAAACAGAATAGGAGCCTACTATGAGCAAAGGCAACAAACATGCCTGGGTATTATGGAACTTGATCCAGCTCATGAAGGTATTTTAAATGAACAATAAAGGACTTTGCAACTCAATTAGTTAATTGAACAGTTCATTACAGAGCATGAATGCGGACATTCACCCAGCCAAGTCACTGAATACATATGGAAAGATTCCAGAAAGAAATCCATACAGGATCTAATAAACTTGTAAATCTGAGGTTATGCCAAAATACTACAAACAGCTAGCAGGGTTACAGCGAAACCTTACTACAAATCAGCGCATCTACAAATAGCACACCAGAGTTTACATTACACTGAATTCATTTAGCAGACACTCTAATCAGTTTCTATGTGTGAGAACATAGGTGCATCCACAATATTCTCTGAGCAATGGGATCACACCTTTGCTGACCACATTTCCACATTTGGCACATGAACAGAATCACTAAGCAGCAGTGCCTGATAGGTATGTTGGAGACCAGGGTCATGTGTGTTCCACTGGACACCACACACAGGACAGCAGGGACACACATAAGGATGCTGAAATGGCCTCTATGACAATGAGGGCCAAACACTTTCTTTTGAGTTACATTTCCAATCACATATACAGTAGGTTGAAATGTAAAATAATAACTGTAAACTTAAGAGAAAATTGGGAAAATTTTTGTCTTTAATATCTGAACCTCTGATGCACTGGTGTGTTTCAAGTGAGGAGGTGGTCATTCCTTAAACCCTTTCCAAGCAAGCTGCTCTCCAGCACACTTAAATCTGTTGCTGTGTGATGCAGTGTTCCTGAAGCCACTCCCATCAGACATGAAACTGTTCCTGAAGCCATGCCCATCATGCTGATGTAACTGTTCCTGAGGCCACACCCATCACATGGGAGGGACTGTTCCTGATGCCACACCTATCACATGGGACAGACTATTTCTGAGGCCACACCCACAATGCTGGCAGAACTGTTCCTGAGGGCATGAACATCACACTGGAGAAAATATTGAAGAAGCCACAACCTTCACACAAGGGGGGCTGTTCCTGAGGCCCCACCCATCATGCTAGTGAAATTGTTCCTGAGGCCACGCCCTGCACACTGGAGGCAGTGTTCTAGAAGCCACACCCTTCACAAAGGAGGGATTGTTCTTGAGGCCACACCCATCACACTGAAGAGAGTGTTCTTGAAGCCACGCCCTTCATGCAATCGGGACTGTTTCTGAGGCCATGTCCATCACACAGGAGAGATTTAAACAAGGCTATGACATCTTGCTCTGACTTAGTCTGGCCTTAAATGATTATGCCCATTAAAAATTCAACACAGAGACATGTAGAGAAGAATGAAATCTCTTGTTAATGGGAAAAGACTGAGCAATGAATTCACATTGTGCTGGAGTAAAAAAATGTCATTTCCTTCTTTTTTCCTACTTGTGAAAACAGAATCCAACATTATGACACAAATTATCTTTATGAACATATGTTGCATGTTCTTTGATCAATGTATATACAGTGGGGGAAATAAGTATTCAACACATCAACAATTTTTCAATTCAGCATATTTCCATTTCAGCTATTCACATGAAATTTAGACCAGACATTGGTATTAACTCAATAAAACTACACAGCTAAAGAAATTGTAACATTCCAATCCATAAAAAAGTTATGTGCAATAAAGTGAAATGACACAGGAAAAAAGTATTGAACACGCTAACTGAAATTTATTTAATTCTTAGTGTAGAAGCCTTTGTTTCCAATGACAGCTTGAAGATGCTTCCTGTACAAAAAAACTAATCTCTCACAGTGACCAGGTGGGATTTTGGCCCATTCTTCAACACAGACGGTCTTTAAATCTTGAAGAATCCAAGGAGCCCACTGGTGAATCTTGATCTTCAGTTCCTTCCACAAATTTCCTATTAAATCTGGAGATTGACTAGGCCAGTCCAACACCTTTATTTTCTTCCTCTTGAGCCAATTGAGAGTCTCCTTTGCAGTATGTTTTGTATCATTGTCCTGCCGGAAGATCCACCCATGTCTCATCCTCATCATTCTGGTGGATGGCAACAGATACTTCTCAAGAATTTCTCAGTACATGGCTCCATTCATCTTCCCTTTGATAATTTGGATTCCACCAGCCCCATGTGAAGAGAAGTAGCCCCATACCATGATGCTTCCTCCTCCGAACTTCACTGTAGGTATGGTATTTTTTAGGATCATATGTGGAGCCATTTCTCCTGCAAACATCGTGCATTGCATTGTTGCCAAAAATGTTGATTTTTGTCTCGCCTGACCAGACTACATTCTCTCAGTAATCTACAGGCTCCTCCAAATGTTCTGTTGCAAACTTCAAACAAGCTTCAACATGCCTTTTCTTCAGTAATGGAGTCTTCTGGGGTGTTCGTGAATGGAGACCGTGGTGGTGGAGTACAATGCCAATTGTTTTCTCGTGGTAACTGTACCTGCTGCTTCCAGGACTTTCTGGAGCTCTGCTCAAGTGGTCCTTGGCTCTTGGGCTACTCTTCTCACTGACTTTCTGACTGCCCGGTCATAAATCTTGTGAGGAGTTCCTGTACGTGCCCGGTTGATGATCGAGTGATGTTCCTTCCACTTGCGCATAATGGCCCCAATGGTACTTAGTAGAGTTTAGAAATCCGTCGGTACCCAGTGCCATTACTGTGCTGCTCAACAATCTTGTTGCGAAGGTCTTGGGAGAGCTCTTTGCCTCAGACTGCTTGGTGACAAATGATTCTTTTACTTCTATTCAGAGGTGGGAAATGCTTTTTCAAAGGGTGGAAGTACTTATACCACCACCATGCACTAACTCAGCTGATTCTAATTAGCACAGGTGGGAGAACTTATCAGTGGCATTAGCTGGTTAAGTGCTTTTTCTTACTGTGTTCAATACTTTTTTCCTGAATCACTCCCCTTTATTGCACATAACTTTTTTATGGATTGGAATGTTAATTTATTTCGCTGTGTAGTTTCATTGAGTTAATACCAATGTCTGGTCTAAATTTCATGTGAATAGCTGCAATGGAAAAATGTTGAAATGAAAAATTGTTGATGTGTTGAATACTTATTCCCCCACTGTAAATATCATTATCCCAAAAGATCAGTTAAACACAAAATATTAAACTGAACAACTAACACATATTTTGAGCAGGTAGGTCTTATCAGGTAAAAAGAACAGCATGTATGATTTTTGCAGGAATGCAACAAACTGGATCAGAAAACCTGGTGCTGCCGGTACCAGGCTAGCACAAGCAGGAGCTGAAGCTGCTGGTCCCAGGCTAACATGAGCTAGAGCTGAAGCTGCTGGTACCAGGCTAACACGAGCTAGAGCTGAAGCTGCTGGTACCAGGCTAGCGCAAGCTAGAGCTGAAGCTGCTGGTACCAGGCTAACACGAGCTAGAGCTGAAGCTGCTGGTACCAGGCTAGCACAAGCTAGAGAGAAGCTGCTGGTACCAGGATAGCACAAGCTGGAGCTGAAGCTGCTGGTACCAGGTTAGCGCGAACTGGAGCTGAAGCTTCTGAAGCTGCTGGTACAAGGCAAATCTGGCACAAGTTGAGGCAAATCTGGTCACACTGTTATTTTTCCATTGTATTGTGTTATAGGTATCTAGAAGATCTAGAATATTTGTATATGCTTCCTTTGGCAACATGTACAACACATAATAGATTTGCAGACTTTTTCTGTCAAGTTTCCTACAGTAGACCCTTCCAAAATGTATGTATCCCTTGTTTGCTGTGGTCATAGGTGGTAGAATGCTCCCTGCTTTCTGTTATGTTCATAATAAAACCTGTATAATAGTAATGATCTTCTTTTCTGAAAAAGAGTGTGGATTTTGTATCAGTATGACATGTTGTTTCATGGTTCATAGGCATTAAGAAGTCTAGAATGAACCAAAGGCCTCAGAGCACAAATCTGTGTGACAAAATACAACAGTCTCCTGGGCCAAACTGTGTTGATCAGTCTGAAAAAATGGAAAACCACAGAACTAGTATGCCCATACTGTGGCGTGTGATTCACAATACAAAATAATTATGACTAAAGCACTAAATGGTGCAGGGAAATGGATACTTGTTAACCAGATGTCTTTGTTTTCCTTATACCCTTATTCCTTAACTGGATTAGAGACACAGATTCCATCTAACATCTGGATAAATGTGTTCAGAATTTTATACAGAAATAATTAAAGGAATACACAGGTTACTCTCTGAAACATCAGTGCATTAGCACCTTAACATCCAAAAATAGGATTTAGCCTTCATCTGACTGCAGTTTGAAATAACATATTGTATAGAAGTCCATAACAGTTCTTGTGTGAAGCTCAACCATTATGAAAGTGGAGAGCCATGGGACTCTGCAAATGGTTGCAATGGAGAAATATAAGCCATACAAAACCAAAAATTAAAATAATGCAATGTTCAGGTTAACAAAAAGCACAGTCTTTTCATATCAATTCAAGGTTTGCATTCCATTATTTTAGATTTTATTTTCACTGTTCTAACACATACCTTCCTTTATGTGCATTCCATGTCCATTTTCCTTTCTGGTGCACAAATTTATCATTTATTTTAAAAGTATTTATAAATGTCAGTGCACTCACTCATCTAAAGGACAGCAGATTTCTCATCACTGTCTAGTTAGACAGAATACACTGCAAGGAGCAGCTTGTTAGGTCAGGTTGTAGATGTGGATGAGGTTGGACTCTATGGTAATACACTCTCTTGCTCAGACAAAATGGCTATCCAAGATGGGCTGAGTGGCCTTCCCTGATCGTCATGCATAATTTCCCCCGTCACACACAGAGTACATTCCCACTAGCACCTCTGTGAGAGACTGTAAAAGGGGGTTCCTTTTCTCTTTCCGAAGATGATAGAAAGCTGATCTTTGCCCTCCTCACAGATGTAAGAGAGCAGGTTTTTCTAGAGAGCTTCACAGCCTCTTGAAATAACATCTTCTGTTTCATATCACATCTTCTGTTTTATTCCTCCATCCACTCTCAAACATTCTGTTTGGGTTCCATTCGCTGCTGCCCTTCAAATAAAACAGTCCAGGAGGAGTACTGACAATGCCTAATTGTTACAGATGATTACAGTGGGGCAGGCTATTACAGCTTACAAATGACTACTGAAATGATGCAGTTGAATTTGAGATCATTAAAAATTCAGAACATAATTATTACACTGAAAATCATTCTGTTCCAGACTCCCATGCTGTGTCACACTGACACCAAAAGCAATTGAACAGTTCACCTCTGAACCTGTCACAGTAGCTACTCAGAATGATCCTTAATTATCACTACACACCTACTTCCGGTGGTTATCAAACCAGTTCACTGCAAACCTATTTGCTGTATCCCTCGAAACCAATTCAAAACATACTAACTTCCTGTGTTCCTCCAAACCAATTCACTACACACCTACTTTCTGTGTCCCCCTGGCCTTTGTGATATCACATGACCATGCTGCGGAGCTGCAGAGCAGAAGTGCTGACCCGGACTTACTGTCCCGCTGGGCTTCGGCAAAAGGCCAGCACATGCTTTCTCAAAGCCCACTCAACTCCCCAGCCAATACCTGCTCAATCCATCTTAGTTGCCCTTTTTTAACTTTGTTTATTGGATTTTCAACATAATCAGCATTTACAAAATAGTTGCACTTTTTTATTTAGTAAGAGTATAAAACCACACATCAACAACAACAATACGACAAAACGGCATGAACAAAACAAAAAAAAATCATTTTGATACAATTACTACCAGGTCAACTAGATCAAACAATATAGTCCACCTTGACATCCTAGATGCCCTGTATACATATACCAGGCCTCTTACATCACCAAATATATACAAATGTAAGTATATATGTAAGTGTACATCACTCCAGAACCGCAGGGAAATGTAGTTGCTTCACATAGGAAAAGAAGGGGGCCCACATTGTACAGAATTTGTTTACAGACCCTTTCAGTGTGTGTTTAATTTTTTTCCAACTTCATGCAATTTAAAACCGTTTTAATCCAAAGAGCATGAGAAGGAGGTGCTGAGAATTTCCACCTAAGCAAAATTAATTGTCTTGCAAAAAAAGTGACAAAAGCAAATACATCCTTATTCATTTTGGTCAGTTTTAATGTGGGTGGGGGAACACAAAATAATGGGATAAAAAGGTCTAGTCCAATCTGTGTGCCGCGTATTTCTGAGAGTGTGTTAAAGATGTCTTTCCAAAAACCAAGAACATGGGCAACTCCAAAACATGTATACATGATTTGCAGGAAGCTGGTTACATCTTACACAGTTGGGAGTTCACATCTTTATAAATTTTGAATAATCCTGCTTTGGTCCAATGAGCCCTATGAATGAGTTCACATTGAATGAGACCGTGTGTACTCCTTTGAGTACCCCTTCCCATAGTTCATCAGATATTTCCTCACCCAATTCCTCCACCCATGAGGATTTAATATTGAGGTGGTCTGTAAAGAGCAAATCTGTCTATAGATTATTGCCAAGATACCTTTCAGAGCAGGGTGTGGGGTAAGAAAAGTGTCAAACTGTGTTTTGCCAGGAAGGGCAGGGAATCGAGGATCTATGCTGCAGACTCATCTCCGGATCAGTAAGAACGTAAAAAAATTATATCTAGGGAGGCCAAATGTAGCTGATAATTGCTCAAATGTAGCAAATGTACTCACTAAATCTTTTACGAGACCATTTTGAGAAGACACTATCAACCGTAGTTGGGGGAAAAGCCAGGTTTGAGGGAACTGGAGCAGAAAAAGTGGTTGTCTTTAACCCACATACACATATATTTTTGGTGAAGAAGGAGTAATGTAATGGAGCCTGTAATGGAGGAGTGAGCAAGAGAAGACAATGATGCCAGTAAAGATGAGGCAGCCTTCATCTCTAACCAAATTGGGGTGGGAATATCTCTCTGCTCAGCAACCAGTACTGAATGATCCTGAGATTAGCGGCCCAATAATAGAACTTGAAATCTGGTAGCACTAGACCTCCATCTGACTTGGGCCTCTGCAAAAGCTGTTTTCATATCCTAGGACTCTTTTTATCACATATAAAAGGTAATATTAGGCCGTTGACATTATTGAAAAATGTATTGGGAAGAAAATATAATAGTATAAAATATAATAATAATCTAATATATCCGCTTCGTTTTCAGAAGTGTATAAAGACTGGTAAAATGTTTTAGTCCTCCTGGGGTCAAATGACATCCCGGACAATGTACGTACTTTAGAAATCTGGTGTGATGATGATAATTGACATAACTTGTGAGCTAATAATTTACTGGCTTGATCTCCTTGTTCGTAGTAAGTGCTCCTAGACTTGAGAAGCAGTTCATTAACCTGGTCTGCTAGTAATGTGTAAAATTCTGCTTGCAAAATTAAATGGTCCTTATAAACATCTGGAGATGGTGAAACGGCATAAATGTCATCTAACTGGGCAATACAACATGTTAGTTTCCCAGAGGGAAAATTCAAACCAGTTCCCCCCGCTGGATGGGCTACACTTGGCTGAGTCATGTCTTAAGAAAAAGAAGTAGTGTAAAGGACAAGGCAAAATTTAAACTGGAGATCTTAGTTGACCCTAATAGTGCAGGTTTAAAAGACAAACAACAAAACACAAAAGCATACAAAAACTATACACAATCGAAAATGTAAAAACCCCTTCCCAAAAAAACCACCCTTGCCGAAGCATCTCCCCAACTGAGATACAAGCAAATGGCGGGGGTGAATCAGGAGAGGGCACCGGCTTGCTGCGGCCTGCTCTTGCGGACTCCATTTTTGGCCGAGTAGATGTCATTACAAACAAAATCTCTCAAATTTGATCTGCTTAGAAGCCTGACCAAACCGAAATGTATACGCATTGTCAAAATTAAATATATAAATTCAGTCACTCAGGAGCGATAGGGAAATGCATCCTAAATCTGCACCCCCCCTCATAGTTGCCCTTTAACAAAGCAAGAGACATTGTTAATGCTCTTGATGTGTTTCATTCATTTTAATTTCCATCTCTGCCATTCCATTTTATTTGACAGCAAAAATTTGAATTACTCAAAAAGCTTTTTTCCCCTGTCAAACCAGAGATGATTTGATTTTTTTTTTTATCTTGAAATAATATTTCTTTCAGTTTGCAAGTCAGTGATGCTGTCATGTGTATCATATTTTGCCATGTTGAGGTTTCTGCACTGAAACACATCCCATCTCAAACAGGCCAGAACATTTTGTTCTGCAAAGTGATCAGGTACCTAGTCTGTAGACTTATGAATACTTTATTATTGCTGGAGAACAGAGTACCGAGAACCTCAGAACAGGCATGGCTATGCTTCGGGCTATGGTTGGGTACGTACATGCCTGTGCAGACTGATGGTCAGATGGCCCAGAAGACCCCACACTGTCGCCCAGCACAGAAACTGTGCACCACACAGGATGAATGTCACAGCACAGTAACTGTGCACCACACAGGATGAATGTCACAGCACAGAAACTGTGCACCACAGAGGATGAATGTCACAGCACAGAAACTGTGCACCACAGAGGATGAATGTCACAGCACAGTAACTGTGCACCACAGAGGATGAATGTCACAGCACAGAAACTGTGCACCACAGAGGATGAATGTCACAGCACAGTAACTGTGCACCACAGAGGATGAATGTCACAGCACAGAAATTGTGCACCACAGAGGATGAATGTCACAGCACAGTAACTGTGCACCACAGGGTGAAAGGAATCCAGGGCAGTTCATGTTTATATTGGACATACAATGAAACCCTCCAAAATTCACAGAGTGACATACATGGCAACCCTCCTAAATTCAGAAACTGAAAAGTGGTTGCAGTGATGTAATTGGTAAATACTTATAAAAAGATATTCTAAATCAGGGGAGTAATTGGAGTGACCCATTCATCATCAAAAGTGCATATATGTATCCACTGTTACCAGCATAATAAATAGCAGGAAAAGTTATCAACACAACACACTGCACAACCCACATCACTAGATGTATTTAGTGATGCCAAAACGTTAGGGAGCAAGTCATTACATCCGTGAATGAAACATGGAGTATCACGCACCCATTTACACTCAGCTAGTTAATTACCAAAGTCCCATAACTGCCAAGTATTAAGACAGCTACAACTGCAAAAGCACACAACACGGCAATACTTCTACCTTAATTCACAGTATTACAACAGAGAAAATTAAAGATGATTTACAAACTGTCATGGAGTTTCACCACACACTACATGTATGATTGATGTTGACAAGCATGCCCTGACTTGCTTCATTTTCCCACATAAATAAGGAAGGAATAATAAGCTTGTAACAACATGCAAGACCTGCATCATACATACTTATAAAAACACCTAGATATGTTTTACTAATGGTCTTGCACATACAGTATTTGAATGTTTTATACACCTTTCTCTGCAGACATAATAATATTATACAATTATTATTATTATTATACAATGTTCGCTCACAAGTTATCAGATATTGACAAGATATGCATTGCAGTCATACAGACCTACTAACTGAGGCTATACTTCACGCCACATTTAAATACATTATTGAATATGTATCTCGTATTTCGTAATTCAAATAGAATTAGTGATTGTTAGATGTAATATTTAAATTACGTAAGTATTGCCCTCGTCTGTGGAATGCTTCGCTGCCTGACGAACACAATGGAGTAAACTACGTTCCGCTGCTGTACGGTATTGACACAGCCGTCCAATGGTTACAGACGGTTTATGCCCAGCATAGGTGTGCGGTGATTGGAATTAAAATGCAAATAGAAACAATTTGCCAACATTCAAATGGATTCTACGCTTAGGCAAAGCCTCCGCTCGGCTGAATTGCGCCCTATTGCAGAAAAACTGCGCGAATCACACATGTACAAAACCAAACGATTCCAGTCTCAGTAATGGACATTAAATGCATAAAACTTTCTTAAGCCAAATAACACTTAAAACATAACACGCATGCACGCTGTTCTTGGATTACACATTAGAAAAATAAACCCGTGGGAGAAGAAGCGCACAGATCCAGTTCTTTGAATATACACCTCTTGAGACTGGCGGCGGACCAGAAAGCCCGTACTTGGGGAGCAGACAGAAAGTTACCATCGAATGAAACCAGTCAGACATAATTTTTTTCTGATTCGTAACGGTCTGTTTGTAAGCAAAAACGCTAGCTCTCAATTCTACAATTTCCACTAACGTACACACCTTGTGCACAGCGTCGTGAACAAATGTAGACCCTATTAAACCCCGGCTGATTTTCATCACTTTACCAGCACGAAACACGTTTAGAGTGTACGTTTCCTTACCTCCTTCCTCATCTGCCTGAAGACAGGAGGGAATGCTCTTCTTCCATCCAGGCATCTCCGCCGCAATGAGTGCATTCAGACGGTTTAAAGCACAAGCCTTTGCCGCATTTCAACCTCGACACAGGATTCCTTATCGTTTATGCCTTCTCGTGTCTCCTTTTTCCTTTACCGGGAGTAATCCAACGACGTCTCCCACAGCCTCGTTGTGGGGAATGTGAGGGACGCAGAAGGACAGTGCCGAACGATAGGCGTGTCTGTTCAGGTTGAGCCCAGGAGACCTGAACAGATTTACCGACTGAAAAGTAAACTTGCTTTGATTTGCGTTTAAATAAATTGGCTAATCACGCTTTTACGAGAACAGGTACATGCCTTTCTTCCTTCCTCTCTTCCCCGCACCGGTGGAAAACGCAGTGCTTTGGTGTGGGAAATGGTCTGGTCCACGTGATATGACAGCCTAGTGTACCCTTCATTCAGTTTGACATATGCTCGTATGGCAATTACCAGAGAATGAAGGTTGAAGGCAAGTTGCAGAGCGAATAAGCTTTGTAACGTGATATGCACCTGGGATAATAATACAGATTGATCTGAAACCTGAAATGTTTTTAAACACACCAATTCCAGAACATGTAGGTCATTTCAAACCTTGTGAGTAAAAGGTATCTCTAAATATAATTGAACGTACAGGAGAATATGTCATTTTTGCTTTGTATTCTGCACCTGCGTGTAGCGACGACATGGCACTAGAAACGGCTGCATTTGTCATGACAGAGGTTACTGAAATACTGCAAAGTCGCTACACACGTCTACGCAGTACGTTCCGAGATCGTTAAAACGTTCTCTCCCTGACGGCCATACTTTAGCATACAGTGAAACTTGCAAAGACATTTTCCTGTCAATTTTGTAATCCGCAAAATACGCACAGAGGCAGAATTAAAACGAGATTATTGGCAATTCAAATAAAGGAAGAGAATCTCAAGGCTAAGTGGTGATGTAAGAGTGAGTTGGTGATTGCACATGCTCTTTGAGAGCATGGTCATGTAAAGGTTACAGAAGGAGGTTCTCCTCTCTCATGCTGCAGAGGATGATTATAAACCAGACACAACCCTCAAAATTAATCCTCCACATCAGACAGCAATTCGGAAACTGTAATTTTCTTAAAATCAGAAAACACTGAGGCACATAAACTGTGTCCCAAACTAAACCAATACAAGTGTGTGTGCACACAAACATGCACACATTCTCACACACACACATACATGTTCACACAAATGTACATATACACATAAACACACATACCCATACTCATACATGCACACATACACTCTAAATTTGTGGGCTGCTCAATGGTGGAATGCTAACATAGATCTGATATCTAAATCCACTTAATCTTTACACTCAGTAAAGAAATGAGTGTTGCCCCTGCAATGGATGCTATGTCATTTTAAACTCCAACACTTCTGAAACATGATAAGTCACAGAATTGTTGTGGGAGGCTGATACAGTACCTCTAACTATATGTGATGGGACATGTGTTAATCATTTTAATTAGGTTTTTTCCCAAAACAACTAAAGTTCAATCAAATGGAAGTGAAACAGCAAGAGTCCATGCTGACCTGAACAAGCATCTACACAAGCACCAGTAAGTAATTCTCAATGTCACCTTCAGAGGAATATGTAACCTTGTCTGCTCTATGAACTTCCCTTCCTCTGAAGAACAGCATGCCATGCCAGGGGATATTCCCACCTTTTACAAAAAATGTGAAAATATCTTGTTTATCCAGACACAAGGGGCTTCATGAGATTTCACATGTGAAGGAGGCAGTAATAACATGTGAAACTTGAGTTTAACTTCACATGTGAAATTTCCAGCCACCAGCATCAGTGAATTTGACATTGCACCAGCAGTTAAATGACGCCTATGTACATGACGATGTCAGCTTCAGCACTTGCAAGCGCCCACTCGACCAGGAGTGGCCACTGTGGAGCAATAAGACTGCACAGATATTAACTTTTTAAATATTAGCCTCTAGTGTTCCCAGATGAAATTGGGCCAATTGTTGAATCACTAGTGTAGACCTTTGGCCATAGCTGGTTATGGCATGGATGGGACTCCCTCTCCTCTTGCAAATACTTACCAAACATGCATTTCATGTGTGAACCACTTAGAGGCCCTTACATAAATGATATTTGTGATTTTCCCGTGCGAATATATCGATTTTGCTTGTTGTTTTATGTATCTTTTCCCAGCAATGTGTTAAAACAGATGGCAGTCAAAGCCTCCCCCCCCACACACACACACACACTTCCCCTCCTGGCATCTGACCACGCATAGGAGGAGAGTCTACCATTTTCTCACACCCTGCTGCTGGAGATCCCCAAGGCCCTGTTAACTGACTGTCAATTTGAGTGATAGGAGGAGATGAGAGGAGGAGGAGGAGGGAGGGGTTGGACTGTTTCTCTGCCACAGGAGAAATGAAAGATGGATCTACACACAACTGTTTCAAGCGCACACAATGTGTCTGTGATGTTAAATCATTGGTATACTGATTGGTTGATGAGAAATAGGAAAGGTGGAACATATCTGAAATGAAAAAAATGCTCAGTAATTTTTTCTCACAATTGTAATTTTATTTTAGGTTATAGTTTTTTTTTCAATTTGCATGTAGGAAGCATAATACATACATGAAGATATGAAATAAAAAATTGCATTAAGAACCTGGGAAAAATAATGAGCCAGCGGTCTGAAGGGTAAAGTTTGATCAAGAACCATTTGTTTGAAGATGCAGAAACTGCTTTTCCTTGTTCTCGCCCACAAATAGAATGTCTGAACCAAGCATCCCCATTTGGACAGCTTTTCAGCTCATTGGGGTCCTAATATGACCCAAACATCTTTGCCTTTTTTAATATAGTCATGAATGTAGGACTCTTTTAACTGTAAAAGTCAATGGCTCTGGGCTACTGAACTCCAGAAGAGGAGGTACATAGGCACAAAATGACTTAATTAGTGAGCCCAGCGGTAGCAGCAGAGGATTTTCTAGCCTTAGCATTAATGTAATCACAATGAATGTCAGTATGAGTACATGCAACACTCCAAGCAGATTCTATTCCTGTCCAGCTTCCTGCTGACATAGCCTCCATTAACATGAGACACTCACACTCTTATTGTGATTCCTTTTACTGAACAAAGGTAGATTAGTTTAATTACATAGAAAAATTTAAGAAGATGATGCAAATAAAATTGCTGAACTGAAAGATCTAATCTTCGTCCTTTATTTCACAGAGAGCCAGCTTGTCTTGTTTCCTTTTTCCTCAAGAGTCAAACTACAGGGACAGTAAAATGTCTAAGAAACACTTTTCCTGTAACCCCTCAGTTAACATTCTGATTCAGACTGATACAGACTTGCAGGAACACAGCAACAGTGGGTGAATGGTGTAAAGATGTCGCAGCCAGAGAGAAGGCCTTGCAGATTGTGCTGTAATTGGCAGGAGATTTATCTGGTGACCTCATCAGTCTGTTTTCTGTCATTCCAGCAGGATATGGTATTCTGTTCAAGTGCTCAGTCATTGACCTGACTCTTCTGTAAGCGCTCTCCTTGCAAGGCTGTATCAGTGGTTTGGGTTTCCATAGTGACAGGCTCCTTGTCCTCATCAAGGTGACTGTCTGCACCCGGACTGGTGACCTCCTGCTGTTTTCATGATGCTAAGGATGTAGGAGAATACATTTCCATACTAAATGTTTTCATGTGAAATATGCCAATTGGAGCATGGTTTTTCCCAGCTTTCTAATATCATTGTGACCCAATTTTTGCCATTCACAGGAATGTAGTATGGAGGAAATACCATTTACAAACACTTTTTATGGTGTAATAAAAAAATCTCATTCTCTCTCCTCTCACCATTCATAAAGAAATGCAGTCAATGAGAGCAAAACTAAAGTCATGATACACGATTAGCTGGCTTTTCAAGTAGTACTGTTGTGATCCCTGTAAAGTTGTTAATTCCCTGTAGAGTTTACACACTGTTCTACAGTAGACCTGGCTCTGCAGTCAAGATGAACATATAATGTCTGGAAAGCACGCCAACTATTTTAGTAGATATTGCTGGGGAAGTGAGAATGTAATTATAAATAAATAATGGGTCCCTGACTTCAGCTGGTTCTAGTGATTAATGCCATCATTTAACATCTGGCACTCTGAATACCATATCACACAAGTGATGCTAACTACCCAAACCAACACTTAAAGTTAAAATAGACTTAATTAAATAAATACTCTTAAAAATATTAACTATAATTAAATCGCCAAGTTCAAGATAGGGATGAGTAGTCTGGGGGAACAACCTTTGTCAGAAATGTACACTTACAAAGGAAATTTTTTAAATAGGTTTATTAGACAAATACAACTCTGAGTCTGAACTACGAACCTGGTCCACTACCTTGACAGTGATAAAAGACATTAACACAAAACAAGAATATGAACAGATCACAAAGTAGACGAATGAATGAAATGAAAGTTACCACAGCCAATTGTCCGTGTCATTTGAGGAATGATGGAATGAATGATGGCAGAAAAACTGAGCTTGTTGAGACTAAAGCAGAGAAAATGAGCTTCATAGGAATAAACTGAGCATTCAAGACTAAAACAGAAAAACTGAGGCCTGCTCCAGGCCCAACAGGTCTCTCTTCTCCTCCCTTGTCCATGGATAATTAATTATATGGTGGAGGAGTGCCTGAGTTTTTACTCAGCACTTATTTTTACACATATGAGCTAAACATACGGGAACAAGTTACCTTTTTATGATTATTATTTTGGTAATATGCTCTTTAGATGAATCACAATGACACCAAACATGAATATACATGACTTTAGGGAGGAGAGCTCACAGAGAGGAACAGGCAAAATATTTCAGCTGCTATGTTGAGGGACACTCTTATCATCAGGAGATTTCAAGTTTACAGACATGTTTCATGACTGTAAACTCTGAAGTGTGGTATAAAAAGGTACTATGATCCAAACATACACATACACACACACACACGCACACAGACACCCACCCTCACTCCTTGTCCAGGATGGAAAAAAAGTGAGAGGGAGAGAGGTGATGGCCCCCTGTGATTAGGAATGTTGCAAAGGATTCTACATTTGGGGGCACATTAAGCTTACCAAGAAGCAAAGAGGGTCATACCACACCCAGTTCCACTTCAATCTGGTAACACCAATTGAAGACCCATGTTAACCATTAATAATGTTGTATTTTAGGTATCTGATTCGGATCTTGAGAGAATGGCTGTTCAACTTTTATTGCATGTAATTGCATGACCCTGTGGTCACTGATTTAAAGGTATTTATGACTGTGAGCCATTTCTCACACCCAAGCTCCATTGGCTTATTTTATCTGCCCTCAATTTGGCCATACACTGGGCAGATGAGCAAAAAGGAAGTGAAGCAGGGCAAATAATCATAAAATGTGGGTTGCTCTCCCAACAATATGAAGTTGTGTAGTCTGTCTCTGTAGACAAGCAGACTTATATGAATCAAAATAAGGGAAAGGGATCTGAAGAGTGGTAAAAATGAAATGCTTGCTTGAAAATGAGCAGAAGAAAACACCTTACATGGCTACTTGGAGAGATATGTTTCTCTCTGAGGTATGGGTGTAGCTGAGTTTCAGCTTCTGCACTGATTATCCTGAAGCAGCAGTAGCTGTGAGTCCTTATAATGTCCTTCAGGTGATTCTGCTAGGCAGGTGAGGAAAAAGAAATTCTTCAAGTGGCACTCTACTTGGTGCTAGTGGGGCAGCTGCAGTCCCAACTCTGTCTATAGTGCTGATGGAAGAGCTGCAGGGCAGACTCTGTACATGGTACTGATGGAGGTGCTACAGGGCCAGCTCTTTCCATGATGCTGATGGGAGAGCTGCAAGGCTGGCTCTGTCCATGGTACTGATGGGGGAGCTGCAGTGCTGGCTCTTTCCATGATGCTGATGGGGGAGCTGCAGTGCTGGCTCTTTCCATGATGCTGATGGGAGAGCTGCAGGGCCAGCTCTGACCTTGGTGCTGATGGGGCAATTGAAATGGACGTGAAAACCTGATATGCACGGGTTGCCTCATAATACATAAAATGATGTGAATAACAGTTTGGAACATGAGAATATTAAATGAAACATGAGAATGCACATTTAGAACCTGAGAATGTTGAATGAAACATGAGAATATACATTCAAAACTTGAGAATGTACATTTTTTATTGTTAACATGTTTTCTGAAATTATTCTTAATTTTCTCAAAAATCTATATACAAACCACAATAACATTAATCATGCTGGCAAAACTCAGCAAATCATTGCCGATATGCCAGCAAATACACAGTCTATAGTTTCCATCTAAAAAAACAATTTCTACAATGAATTAGGAATTAAGCTTTTTCAGAGCATAATTCTTACGAACATAGGAACATGTTATGACGAGAACAGGCCATTCGGTCCAACAAAGCTCGCCATTACAATTTATAGAGTATCCAAAAATGCATTAAGTCTGGACTTGAACACAGCAAGGGTCTCTGCCTCAACTACATGGCCTGGCAACCTATTCCATGTATTGATAACTCTTTGTGTAAAATAATACTTCCTTATATCAGTGCAGAACTTACTCTTTACTAGTTTCCATTTATGTCCCCTTGTCCGACAGACTGAACTCACCTTAAAAAATGTTTTGTAGTTAACCTTGCTGAGTCCTTTTATAAATTTAAAAACCTCTATTAAATCAACCCTTAGTCTCCTCTTGCTGAGTCTAAATAGGTTAAATAACTTTAGTCTTTCCTCGTAGCTTTTATATTTCATGCCAGGAACTAATTTAGTTGCCCTCCTTTGTACTTTTTTAAGAGTCTCTATATCTTTCTTATAGTGCAGTGCCCAGACCTGAACAGAGTATTCCAAGTGGGGTCTGACTAAAGCATTGTATAATTTTAATATAACCTCCTTAGATTTATAATCAATACTTTTGGCTATATATCCCAGCATCCTGTTGGCCTTTTTTACTGCTACAAAACACTGCCTAGATCCTGTTAAGCTTTGGTCAACTCCCAAGTCTTTTTCAAATTGAGCACATTCTAGTTTACTTCCTCCCATGAAGTAGTCTTGTCTAAGGTTCTTAATTCCCACATGCAAGACTTTACATTTAGCTAAGTTGAATGCCATCTGCCAAGTATCTGCCCACTTATGGATGCTGTTCTTGTATTACCTTAGTTGATTCTATACTGTGACATTCATGACAATATAGACCAAAAGCCTGAGAATATATAAAAAAACTGGAGCATATTTAAAGAAACATGACAACATACACAAAAACCACAGCATATTTGGAGAAACATGCCAATATAGATGAAAAACCTGAGAATACATACAAAAACCAGTGCATATTTAGGGAAACATGACAATATAGTTGGAAAACCAGAGAATACATACAAAAACTAGAGCATAGGTAGAGAAACATGACAATACAAATGGAAAACCTGAGAGTATATTGCTGTAGCAAAAATATCTTTAAATAATGGAGAACAGTTCTTGTTTAATATTCCAATATGGGAGAAGAAGTATATTCAGCGATGCATCAGTTTTGTCCAAAGAATACAGGGTGCCGTACCTTTCTTATACAGTCAAAGTCTGGGTGAAGCATCATTAGTTTACCTTTTTATAATTGGTCTAGGGGTATCATCCAATCATAACTTCTTCTCCTAAAAGATATCTTTCACCTGTTGCAAGGGGTTACAGCTCCTATATGGTAGATAAATACAAATGTGGATTGTGTTCACAAGTTACAAAGGACAAAGAGCCAGGCTCCACCACTCAAGGTCGGCACATTTGATAAGCATCTGAGATTTTTCTTGTCCAGTATATTCCCACCAGCTCGCATTCTCACAAACAAAGGATTACATGATTCTGAAACAGAACACACATTATATGTAATTACAGGTAAATACATGTACAAAACAGTAACACCAGTGTATATTTTGGGGCAGCATGAGAGTTGGCAACCCTGATAAAACTGGGTCTCATATCTCCAAATCCATTTATCAGACATGAGGGAACATGATGTTGAGAACCAAACATAACAGAGGCTTTGTGCAAAGACACAAAAAAGTTTCTTTCATTTGTGCACCAGATATATTGTAATACCATACATTAAAATTCTTCACATGTACCTGTGGTTGCAAATTAGCAGAAATCCAGAGTTGTAACAATTAGTTGTTCCCTACAATGTAAATTGGCCTTCAGCTCCAGCTTGCCCTGTAATAAAACCAAGGGCACTGGAAAAGCTTTATGAACCAGCCAGAAAAATAAATATGATTAGCTTGATGAGCTAACTGAACATTCCAGGGTATGGCCCAATTATATGCCAAAGTGTTTTCTTAAAATAAACGCATTCTGTATGTGCCCCCTTTGATAATTTAATTTGTCATCCTACCTTGAAGTGAGGGAGCTCATGGTGAGACTGCAAACAGCTCATTGTCTGGCAGTTATTGTCAGTTTTGATGGATATTAATGAAAGCCTGCTGTTTCTGGAAAGCTAGGGTGTGATCAGTCATCAGGAAGTGCTTCACTGCCATTTCTGCACCAGAGCAAGAGGGAGAGTGAGAGAGGCAGAGCAGGCATAAATAACCTGTGGGATGAGGACTCTCCATTTTCTATGACTTTTACTGTTACCTTCATTTTACAGCGATGCTTCCCATTCCAATTTCCAGTGTCAAAAAGTCCAGAAGGTAAAATTATGTCTCATTGCGAGTTTTGGAAACTTTCAATGTCATCAAAGCAATCCTGTTGCAGAAAACCCTGTCCTGGAAAGCAGGACAATGAAGAACATGCTGATGACTTCTCTTAAGAGAATGTTGGTTTATTACAATGCGCAAGGGAGAGACAGGAAATTGAGTTCTTTCTTGTTTTACATGGCATTATTTTACTTGTGTTTTTCCACAGTGGCTTGCTCAAAGGCTAAGCCAGCATTATTTCGTGAACTAACGCTCTGACACTAAGCAACCATAACTGTGTTTCTGACCCATATCCACACAATACAAATTCAACAAACTTTTGCCTTTTTTGCTTGTCCAAAATTCTAGTTAGAACAAGGAAAATTTCTGACTGGGCACTTCTGATGTATTCCCATCATGATCTGGGAGTAAAACTTATGGAGGACCTGCTTTCAGTTATACACCCCAAATGATGGCACAAGCTGCCTTTGGATCAGAGGGCATCTGGATGACTGGATATTATTAAGAAAAATCTCAAGAACTCTATAAATGTGCTTTTATTTAGGAACAATTCTAATTCTCATTTGTCCAGTGGTTTTGTTGTATTAAATATCTTTATTGATTTATTTTCATGGCTATTTTTATTCTGTTGTCTCTCTCTTCTCTTTGTGCTTCTCTGTTATTGCTTTCATTTCTATGTAAAGTATAATGAATGGTACTGTGTGTTAGAAATGAGCTATATAAAAGATAACCAATTACTGTTGTTCTTCATAGAGCATCAGGTTTTGATTGGTTTGAAAAGTCAGTGATTGACAGCTCATTGTAGCTCCACATATAATGGTATGTACCTATAATGAAACCTTGCTGTCCCTTCCCTTGTGTCTACCACCATACTAAATGATTCAGATCAAATGCATTCAGCAAAACACTACATTACTGCAGGACACAGGTTGGTAAACTGGGTCCCGTCGTACATCAGAGTAAATAGGTTTTTATATGAACAGTTCAAAATAGTGACACATTAACAATGCTCCAGACCTAATCTCACCTTAAGACTACTGCTCCCAAACAGATACAATTGTGTGTGCTATGTAAAGAGCATGGCCACTGAAAAGGAAAATGACAGCTCCATTGGTCTGCAGTTAGCACAGACACTCGTGTTTGAGTTAATGCTGCTTTGCAATGAGTATAAGATAGAGCCCTTTATTTTATATTTTGATTCCACATGTATGTAGGGCAAGACACAAATGCAGTAGGGCCTGTGCTGACCCATGGCATTCTACATACTCTCAGTCCCTCTGGTTTCATCTCCCTTACACTGAATAAGAGAGTTGACAGTCACATGACACAAACAGAGCCAATCAGATTTTTTATGCTTGTGATTCAGACATTTACAGCCCTCAATGTGAGCAGGGCAGAGGCATGGACAGACATCCATAACCAGACCATAATGTCTGACAGCACAGAGCAGAGGGCAGTGCCTTCCAGGCTAACAGTACGGCCCAATTCCTCCATTTCACATAACTCAGCCCAATAAAAACAGCATGATGTGAGAGTCAATGATACTGTTCAGCAATTAAATAACAATATATAAATACTGCTACAATCTGTCAACAATCAGATGTTTTTGTGTTGCAGGATAAAAATTCTCCATTTATCATAATGATATATTGACTGGCTTTTGCATCAGATGCATAACAACACGTGACCTGAGACGTAGAGGTGCAAAGTGCAGATATAAATGTCTCTGGCAATGTTTGAGCTGTAGGAGCAGGCTTGTTTTGAAATGGAATACAGAACATTAGCATGCAGGAGGAAACTATAATATTTCATTAACTGCACATTCCATTTAGCATAAGTAAAAGCTTGAGGGCACATAAGGCTATTCCCTGAAAGGTTATATATTTTACAATCATCATTAACCAAGAACACCTAAAGGAACAATTTTTAAAGTCAGACACTACTTAAAATTTAATAGAAAATAGAAATAGCTTAGTTAGATAAATACGCAGCACTACATGGAAGTATGGAGCAAGTAAATTAATTCTTAATTGCTAATTGGTTGTAGCCTGTTGGAAGCCCAGATTGTAGGCACTCGATTGGCTTTACTCATGATTTACATTTTTATGAAAGCTGGATATTTTGCATGGGCTCCAGGACAAGATGAGACAATATTAGGCATGGAGAGGTAGATTTTAAGTACCTGTTATACAATGTGAGTTAGAATAAAACACTAAAATCAATGTGTACCAAGACAATGATGACAATGGTGTGGAGAGGTGAAAAGTTGGACAGTATGGGGTGACCAAAGGAACCCCAAACCTGAACCCTTTATCATGGACACTCACTGACTGCAGAATCTTGAGGGGTTTGCATTAGAAGGTTCTGGAACAGAGCACACAGACACAGACACACACACACACACACACACACACACACACACACACACACACACACACACACACACACACACACACACACACACACACACACACACACACACACACACACACACACACACAGCTTCCTACCCTGGTGCCAGATACCATCTCCAGGATTTGGATATGATTTCTCAGCAGATTATACATCACCACCTACAGGGGCATCCATTACAGGCAGGATTAATCCTGAACGAATGTACTGTATGAGCATCAACACTGCAGGGTGCAGAAATGATTGTTTGGCTCACTGCACCACACACTCTTATTATAAACGTATTCACCTAAAATGCAGAGGTGGGAAGCCCAAGCTCCAGAGAGTTAAGGTAATAGCATGTTGCTCTTTGATCCATGCACCAAACCAGCTGATTTCACTAATTAACTCCCCTATCTATGGCTGGAGCTGCACTAATTAGAATAAGATGGATTGGTAATTAGGTGGAACAGTGCCTTGTTATTGCTTCAACTTTCTAAAGCTAGGGCTTACCAACTCTGCTGAAATGATGGCTTCCTACTTTTGTCAGCTGTTTACTATTATTATAAATTAGACCTCTTCCTGTAAACATTCCAGTAAACGTTGTTTACCCTGCACAGTTGTACTGTAAATGCTAATATCCTTTCTTAAATAAAATGTAATATAAATGTAATCAATCATTAAGAAAATAATACAGTTTGATACAAAGATACATTTTTCTTGATTTGGTTCTGTACTCCACAATTTTTGATGAAATTTGTAATCCAACAATTCACATGTGCTTAAAGTATGGATTCTCAGCTTTTGTTAAAGAGTGTGTCAGAAAGTTAGCCTGACAGGTATGCTGTGGTTTGAGCTGACTCTCAAGGAGATTGATGATTGGGGACCATGGATGTGGTGCAGCCAGCCAGCCAGCAGCCAGCCAGCCAATCCCAGGAGCGAGCAGCCAGCCAGCCAGCCAGCCAGCCAATCCCAGGAGCGAGCAGCCAGCCAGCCAGCCAGCCAATTAGCCAGCCAGATTGGGGCAGCCAGCCAGCCAGGATGAGGCAGCCAGCCAGCCAGCCAGCCAGCCAGCCAGCCAATCCCAGGAGCAGCCAATCCCAGGAGCAGCCAGCCAGCCAGCCAGCCAGCCAGCCAATCCCAGGAGCAGCCAGCCAGCAGCCAGCCAGCCAGCCAATCCCAGGAGCGAGCAGCCAGCCAGCCAGCCAGCCAATCCCAGGAGCCAGCCAGCCAGCCAGCCAATCCCAGGAGCGAGCAGCCAGCCAGCCAGCCAGCCAGCCAGCCAATCCCAGGAGCGAGCAGCCAGCCAGCCAGCCAGCCAGCCAGCCAATCCCAGGAGCGAGCAGCCAGCCAGCCAGCCAGCCAGCCAGCCAATCCCAGGAGCGAGCAGCCAGCCAGCCAGCCAGCCAGCCAGCCAATCCCAGGAGCGAGCAGCCAGCCAGCCAGCCAGCCAGCCAGCCAATCCCCCAGGCCAGCCAGCCAGCCAGCCAGCCAATCCCAGGAGCCAGCCAGCCAGCCAGCCAGCCAGCCAGCCAATCCCAGGAGCGAGCAGCCAGCCAGCCAGCCAGCCAGCCAGCCAATCCCAGGAGCGAGCAAGCAGCCAGCCAGCCAGCCAATCCCAGGAGCGAGCAGCCAGCCAGCCAGCCAATCCCAGGAGCGCAGCAGCCAGCCAGCCAGCCAGCCAGCCAATCCCAGGAGCGAGCAGCCAGCCAGCCAGCCAGCCAGCCAATCCCAGGAGCGAGCAGCCAGCCAGCCAGCCAGCCAGCCAATCCCAGGAGCGAGCAGCCAGCCAGCCAGCCAGCCAGCCAGCCAATCCCAGGAGCGAGCAGCCAGCCAGCCAGCCAGCCAGCCAGCCAATCCGGCAGCCCGTCAGCAGCCAGCCCCAGGACCAGCCCATCATCAAATGTGGTATTCATGTGTACGCTGCATAGGTATGGGAGAATGTATGCCCAGCAGCATCAAAAACCCGAAATCATTATGGGTTACAATACCACAAAAGGAGGGATGGACAATTTGGAAAAGCTGACTGGCTACAGCTGCAAAATAAGAACCCTACTCTGGCCTATTCTGATGTTTTCAACATCTTGGACATCTCAGTGTACAGCGTTTTTATCATCTGGATAGCATTGAACCCTGACTGGAACAGAGGGAAGGTCCAGAGGAGATGGCACTTTCTTGAGGAGCTGGGCAAGGCATTGGTAAGACCTCAAATCCAGAGGAGACAACATCTCAAGAACTCCAGGCTCTGCAGCCATTGTGAGGAGGATTCAGGAGGAGGATGCTGGTGCCTCATGGGGCGCTGCAATGTGTGTGTACCCAAGAAGAACGGGAAGACCGTATACATACATCAAGTGCAAGAAATGCATTTGCAACACACACCGTAAAACTCTGTCCCTCATGTATTGTGTAGACTGGCATGAATATGTGCTCAATGGGGCTCATTTTTCTCCATGTGTAACAGAGAAAATCCTCTGTTCCACTGTTTAACACGTTTTGTTGTATAGACGGGTTGTTTGGTTCACATTTTACTGCTTACATGAATGTTAGTGCATGCCATTTATGTTTGCCGGTAACTTACAACTGTACCTCAGCTATACAATCATTCATGAACCTAAAATAAATTACCACATAATGTTATCCTGTTGACACGTTAAATATTCATTGCGTATTATTTCGTATTGTTCACTAACCCTTGTTGTTGTTGTTGTTGTTGTTTCCCGCTTGATTTTGCTTTTGCTAATGGTATGACCTAACTAATGTAGGCCTACCTGTGTGAAACCTACTTAAGCAGGTCATTTGGTGTTAGAGGGGGTTCTGTGTGGTAATAGGGGATAGACTGTAATTGTAAGTCTGATGGTTATAATTTGTCTTATTTTGTTAATCTTGTAAATATTATTGTGTAAATACTTGGCACTTTGTAAATAAACACCCCACTTGGGTTGCACTAGTTCTCGTCGCTGCAGTTGGCTCACTGTAAATTCCCCCGCTACGACCATCCACACTACACCATGCAAAACTATATTTAAAATTTTTCTTTCCCATTTGTTCAGTTCAAAGCAAACATCAGTAGTTATGAAAACCTTGCACCTCCCATGTCCTGATTATAATTGACTTCTTTTACAAAAATTGTAGGTGTCTAATTGAAAATTGATCAAATAGTTTATTGAACAAGACATTTGTTTATCATCTTTAGTTAATTCAAAATTAACTCTTATTTGAATTGAGAACTCTTAATTTGAAATCAGACTCTTAGTTTGTATTTTAAGTAAGATGCCTTTTAGTTAGACAATGGAATTTGAAGTGGAGGGCACTGAAGCCGGTAATTCTTTACCATTTTCTTGGACATTGTTATCTGTCGTTCTGCTTCGATTTAATATTTGGGAATTTAGGAATTTAAAATTCAAATCCAGTAAAGTGATTTAGCATTTCTTAGCTTTCTGACACTCCTTTCCACCCTCAGGGTACTAAGGGGACATGAGTAAGCCCTTGTTTTTACACACAGGACAGCAAGCAACCACATAGATTCATCCACTTTCTTCCATTTTTGGTTCTTAAATTTCTGCTGGATTCTGGGGCACACTTTATTTGTGCTAGAGGCAAAACCCTCTTTCAAAGTTTGTCTGTGACTGTCTAAAGCTGTTTGTCTCAGCTTTCATTGAGTCTGTCCCTATGCCTTGCTGTATCTATCCATGTCTCTTATTCCATTTCTCTTTTCTTCTTCCTGTTTCTCTCCATCCCACTCATAGCTATTGTATATAAAGCCCATAGTAAAGTGTTGCGTATCGTGAAATCTATATGCATCTTTCATCTGTATAAATTGTAGGTATATTAGAACACAATACAACAATCAATGCAAGCAGAGCAGTCAAGTAGGAAAAAGGCCCATGGGCAGAGAGCTAAATTCAAACTTCCTGTGGGACACCATTCTCACTTCTCTTAAAGAAATTGTTCTACATTCAACAAGTGGCACTTCCCCAGCAAAATAAGCCTCTCCTCCTGGATGCTTGAAAAGCATACCTGATTCAAACAAGATCCAAACACATGTCGGGAGTCACTAATGCTTTCCCCCGCAACTCTCCAACCCAGGTCTCGAGATTCACCTACCATGGACAACCCGTTCTCAGCAAAGAAAATAACCAAACGAAATAACTAAACTAAACACAACTAAAGAAAACAGAATTTTAACATTAACGAACATGCTGGCGACCAAACCTTTAAAACAAGACAGAAAAGAATTAAACTAAGCAAATAAAATTTACAAAAACCAAACAGAAAATAATCCCAAATATTAAAATAAATAAATGAATAAATCTGTGTTTTGGACTGCCCTTTCCCTGAGCTGTCTGCACACTCCAGATTTAAACCTATTCATACAGGATTCAAGCACACATGATTCAAGTAGGGAGTAGAGATTTGTATCCATGGTTCTGTCCAAAATTAGTTCTTTACAATAGGCTTTTTTCATTCATGTTTTTGAATGGAATTTACTAACCAGACAAGCTGGTAGCTTATTATTGGCCTCACTGGGCCGCTCTCAACAGCAGGCTGAATGCCACATCTATTATTTCTTAACATAAGCTATAATCTGAACAAACATTAAACAGTGGGAGTGACCTCACAGGTCATGCTTGTGCTTGCGTGAGTCTGTTGTGAGCCTTCACAGGGTGGAGGAATGCTCCACATGAGCTGGGCCTCCCCATCTGCAAACATCAGATCTGTGAACATATTCCTTCTGTTCAGATTCACTTGACGGGAGTTTAACTACAGGACAGAAAGCAAGACCTGCTGCAAGTCACATTACAGTGCAGAGGGGTAGACCTTCAACAGTTAAAACTGCAGTGCAGAGAGGCAGGCCTGTTGTTGATTCCTGCAAGCTCATCCATGCATTTCCCTGTTCTCCTACATATGATCACAACATTGAAAAAGCATGTCTTGTTTAATGTTTGTACACTTTCAATTTTAAAATATGCCTTCATCGCAGAGGGGTTTAAAATATTGTTGTTGATTACATGATACAGTTGATTTTGCTTTATGAATATCAGAATTATGTCTAAGAGGAAATGGATTACCAAACTGTGTGGTAACAGTAATGTTAACCTGTAATTTGCATGTATTCCTGATCTCTCTTATGGTGCAAAAAAAAATCACTGTGTACTTACCTAACAACATCATTTACTGGTAAAATTAATAAATACTTCATAGATACATTCAATAACAGTTCATTCATGTGAACTACTACAAAACTTGTAATTGGCACCAGTCTCAAAAAAGCACCTGTCTCAAAATGAATGCCAGGAAGGACATCATATTTTTGCACCTAAGCACTGGTCTCCACCAATTGCTGGATGAAAAAGTGTTTAGGTTGTGCTAGATAAAACTCGGCAGGACATTACAGATAATGTAGACTCACTGAGCCTCATTAATGAAACATGAGCCAAACAGATTTGCTCATAAATCATTTGTAAATGCATTTACACAAACAATGTGGGATTTATCAAAGTATTCATTTATCATTATTTTCATAGTACATATGAAAATATACAAGTTCTGCTCAAGATTTCTTCCTGTTTGTCAGAGAGTTTTTCCTTGCTGCTGTTGCCTTGGCTTGCTGTGAGGGGGTTTCTGGCCAGGGACCAATTGTAAAGCTGATTTGTGACAACTTGTTGTAAAAAGCACTATTCAAATAAAATTGAATTAAATTAAATTGAAAATTTGACACTGAAAATATGATGCTACATTTGTGTAATTCTGATGAATTTAGTTACTACTTCCAAGTAGATTTTGACTTTTGATTTCATTTTGAATTCAATGTAAATGGCACCTTGCATGGGGGGTCTGTGACAGGTCAGGAACATGAGCCGGTCAAACAGGCGTCCCTCAGTTTCGCCATCCTACCCAACACAATCAATACCATAAACTACACTTGTGCATTAAGGCTCTGTCCACAGATGTATTCGCGTACATCAACAGAATGAGATATAGCTCTATCAATGTGCAGTTTATCTGTGATACACTACCAGGTACATAGTCATAACTCAAATTTACAAGTCAGGACTCTCCCAACCCAAAAATTGTTGGGTGTGCCTATCCTGGTTCAGAGGGGGATCAGGCAGGGCTGCCCATTGTTGGGTCAGCTCTACTGCTTTACTTGTTGTGAAGCAATCTTGGGGGGGTTTCTGTACAGGGGAGGGGGTAGGCAAATCACTAAATGTCACTGCACATGCGGATGATGTCATTATTGGGGGACAGCAGGACATTGCGGCTCTTAGCAGAGCTTTATTGTTGTATGAGAGAGTGTCATTAGCACAAGTAAATTGGAGTAAGTGTGGGGCACTGTGGTGGTGGTCAAGTTGGGGGGAGAGTGGGCTGAGGCTGCCAGCCCTTCCTGGAAATGTGCAGTGGGGTAGGGGAAGCCTGACGTTTTTGGGTGGTTTTTTAGGCATGGACAATTTTGTGAAAAGGAATAGGGAGGTGTTAGTGGAGAAGGTGTGGGCAAAGTTGTCTTAATTGAAATAGTCTCCACCCCAGCTATCTTCTAGAGGAAGAGCTCTGATCATTAACAGCTTGGCTACTTTGACTCTCTGGCATATTCTCACAGTCCTGGATCCCCCTCAGGACCTGGTGGAAAGATTGTATATGGGGCGATAGTCATGAACAGACACAGGTCACATCTAGATACAGGGGTGAGGGAGGGGTGTCCTTTCTGAGGGGAAGCAGAAACCATTTTTCATGTCTTTGTTGAGTGTCCACAGATGAAGGGAATTTTGGAGGTGGCCAGGGAGTGGTGTGTTGTCTTGAGTGATGGGTTCTTATAGGTACTGTACTTTTATTGTAAGGTAGAAAATGTGTAGAAAACAGCAGCTGTGGGCATTGCAGGTCAGGAAATTGAACCAGTTGCAGACCTGCTTACCACCACTCTGTGGAGCTGCACACGCTGCATGTGTCAGCCCTGAGCCTGAGGAAAACCCTGCTATGGAGATCCAAGTCCAAAGCACCCCAATAGGGACACTGGTTAAACTGGGTCCCCCCAAAACAAATGGACACATCTGCCAGGATGGTGAGGTAGTCAGCAAATTCCTTATAGCGGTGGGAAGAAATAAAACAAACAGGGTATAGGATAGGAAGCAGTTGGGGGGTAGGCCTGTGAGCAAGGATAGGGAACAGGGGCAGGAGGGATGGCGACAGTCCAATTGGCGAGCCGCAGAGGGGCTGAAGAGGGGACAGCAGTGGGAGGGCGGAAGGGATCAGGCAAGCTGGTCGGAGACTGGAGGTGAGCACAGCTGCGCATGCAAAGACCAGGTGAACAGGATCTGAATGACGCCGATGATGGAGACGAGTGAGATAGGGCTCTTGACCAGAGTCTTGGAATCCCAGAAGGACTTAGTGGGTAGAGAGAAAGCCCATTTCCAGCTATATTCTCTCTGGATCCTCCTTTTAAAGATGTGTGTGATTTGCAGATGAATTCAGCATGTTTTTTACTGCTTGAAGCCACTCCAGAGGGGGAGAAGGCCTTCATAATGGCTCATGAACACACACATGAACATTATTATTTTCAACAGCGTCCAAAGTATTCTTTTCGTGGTCAAGAACCTTAACTGCCTCCTCATGCTCGTGTGTGAATTCAGCAATGAACAGGGAATTGTCAGTGTATGCTGTGTTATGGAAATAATCTTCAGGAATTTCTGCCTTTAAAGATGTTTCCTCATCTGCTGTTGTATAGCTGTTCTGCTGTATGCAGCCATTTAAATGAAATCTCTCCACCCCTCCCCCCACCCTCTGCACACACATACACACAGATTATCAGGTATATTTTCCTCAATGAGAAAATCTAGGCACATTTGCAGCAAGAATGCTTTGGCCATATGAATAATTGTACAGAAGCAAAAACAGAGAAAGTTGCAAAATCATGCAATGCTTTTGGCCAATAACCTAGGACACAGTTTTTGTCATGTTTGATGCAGTAGCACAGGAGAGATTTTTGAAGTGGGGGGGACCAAACTGTGAGCAAAACTTTTAAAATCATACTATATATTTCTGCCACCAGGTGGCATCAGACCTCCTTGGCCTGCCACAGAGTAGAACTGATTGTGCTTATGAACAAGTGCATTGTGATGATTAGTTCATTCAGTTGAATCATATTTAGCTATCAAGCTATAATGGGGAGTGAATATTGTGATAACAATCACTTATGTTAATACCTATTAGTCTAATAGTGTTGCAAATCATATTGCATGCAGGTTAGTCAAGTTACCGGTCAAACAGTTTGCCATTGTTGCCCTAGCCTTTAACGTAATTTTTAGAGCCAATAGAAATTAAGAGCTTCTCACCTGCATTGCAGAGGCATTTGAATACAGTGATATTCATTGCTTGATTAGCCGTTAGAGTTAACCGTGTTAATTAAACCACTTGTAAGTGAATCACAGCGTACTGCCAGCCCTGAGAATCTTTAGGTTCTATGAAGTCTTAAAATTTTTCTTGCTGTAAATGTGCCTAGATTTCATCCAGAATGCAGCAGCTCTACTGATCTTCAGCCTCCCTAGACACTCTGTTGACATATATGCTCTCAGTCAGGGGGGATGGACTTTTATTTCTTTTAGTGTTTTGGCAAACTGAATGGGTTTACGCGGGTATTCTGTGCAATGTATGATGACAGCCAATGAGGTGTATTGTTGCAGACGTGTTGTGCGTGCGTGAATGTTAATAAAGTAGTAGTCGTTCCTGCAAGGCAGAGCCGGTGTCCTACTTTGTATTTTATTCCTCCGGAGGGTTATTTTTCGGTCTGGTGCTGGGTATACACGCCAGGGCTGCTGCACAACCATCCTCTGCTAACAGGTTATGGACCCAGAGTTACCCAGGACCTCCCAAGCAGCTTGCCATAGAGAGAAAAGTCGCAACGTACCACGTGTCCGGTGAGAATTAGCTCGCTACGCTAGCACCATGAGGAAGCGGGTCACGGAGTCGAATAGCCGTTGGTCTCGGCTAATTTTTGACGGAGATGAAAAGAATTATGAACTGTGGGAGACTAAATTTTTGGGCCATCTTCGGCTGCAAGGATTAAAGGACACTATCTTAAACGAACCCATCAATGATGAAGACGAAGAGGGAGAAGAAAATGCCGAGGCATATGCGGAGCTAATCCAGTTCTTGGATGATAAAAGTTTGTCGCTGGTAATGCGGGAAGCCACATATGATGGACGGAAAGCGCTTAAGATTTTGAGAGACTATTATGTAGAAGCATAAACTGTATGATCAGGCCTACCCTTGAACTAACATAAAAATGGCAGATGTACTTAAAATGGTGCATGTTGTGACACTAGGAAAATACAGTCATAGAAATAATGGAGCCAACCCAACCTGAATGTAATTCACTGCTAGACACTCTAGGTGGCAATATATTTTTTAATAACGTGATGACAACTACCAATAAATATTAATGTCAAGGATCAAGTTAATGTTAACATTATGGGGAGAAGGAGGGCCTAAGGTGCCTCTCTTGGGGCAGGCCTTAGGTAGGCTGGGGAAGGCCTTAGATAAGAAAAGGAATAAAAATGGATGCAGGGTGATGAACCCTTCAGAGTGAATGGTGGATTGCCTAGGTGACCTTTTGCTGTTCTGCGCAGACCAGCCCAGCTTATTGTGTAATGCTTCCAGGTAGTATACAATAAACCATTTTGCATCAGACTCTGTGGATTTTGTTGTGTTTTACAAAAGGAGTTTGGGAATACCTAAGGAGCATTAAAGTGTGGTGAGGGCCCCCAGCTATTTGGCCCAGGCTGGAGCGGTCTTCCTTCCACATTTAATTGGCGAGCCAGCCAGGAGAGGCTCGAGGAAACTGAACGCTTGGACAGAATCACTGTTTCTCGGTGTGACAGTGGCCACTATAAAAAATGGGTAAGCAGAGCCTTTTTCATAGAAGTCTGCTGAATGTAGTACTAGTTGCACCTGAGAATAGTGAGTTTCTGCCCTGGCCAAAGCAGTACTTAGCCTCTCCTCAAAAGATCCTAAAAGTTTGTAGTCAGATTCTGATGCAAAAGTGTGAATGTGTATGTGATGTGTGTGAATGACTGAAGGCAACCAGAAGGGGTAGTGGAATGTGATGATAGTGGGTTGGCTTCTTGTACGTTTTGCTTTCAGTGTGTGTGTATGAGTTGTCTCGCACTGATATACTCTGCTTAGAATGAAGTAATGTTGAGATCTGGGGGTTGGAAGCTCAGTAGCCCTCGGTGAGTGGTTGCTTACGTGGATTAAGGCTTCTCCATTACCTAGAAGGCGGTGTCTGTGTGTTAGTATCACAATTGTTTGTTGCAGGAGGGGTGTGGAGATTTTTTTTTATTTTAAATCCTGCAGGATACCGCTTTTCCTGTATCATGGAAGTGTAGCAGGGAGAGGTCTGCACGAGGCAGGTCACCGGATTTGTGCACAGTCCCCAAGAGAGGGACAGTCCTAGAGGTAGGACAAGAAGTAAGCGCAAACTCTCAGAGGTGAGAGAAAGACTGCTAGAGGTAGCAGCACTGGCCAGAGTGTGTGTGTGTATGCCGGCAAAAGAGTGTGTAGAAAGAAACAAGATAATTAGCAAGTCAAGGTCACAGCTGGAAGCTACTGAAAGTAACACTGTGTTGATGTTATGAAGTAGACCTTAGTGATGTAAAGCGCGCTCCTTCAAAATAAATAAATAATTAGTAAATAAATACATAAAGAAATAAATAAATGACAATACATAAATAAGTAAATAAGTAAAAATAATAAATATGTTCAAAACATAAAATAAAATAGGGGGTTATATAAAAGTACTGAAGTAAGATATTTGGAAAGTACCCAAAATTACCTGAAAGCAAAGTCACTGTTTGCAAAATTTATTCGGCTGGGGATTTTTTGAAATCAAAGACTGCAGTCTATAAAATATAAAAAGCACAGGACGCTGTGCCAAAGCATGTTATTTCACCTAATAAGCGACACTGTATATGAACTACTAATAATACGGCATTATATTAGTTTGAAAAGTGACACAGATCTAATACCAGAATTGTGGGTGTTTGAGAGAAACGATCAGTCCGGTGTGTTTGTGATGTGAATGGAGCAGAGGGAAGATCTGAGAGTAAACAATATAAGCCGAGATGTATATGCTGCTTTCTAAAATCGTATATGCTGTTTTCTAAAAATGTATAGGCTGCTTTCTAGAGCTGTATATGCTGTTTTCTGAAATTGTATGTGCTACTTACGGATATTGTATATGATGCTTTAAAGGTTGCATATGTTGTTCTTTGGTCAGAAAAAGAAAGATGCTTGTTCACCTATTGACTGAGAAGGCTAATGGGATAGGTATTGAAAGGCACTTTATTATAAATGTTTCAAATAATGGTGCAAGCTCCACTGGAGGTCCTGATATTGAAAGATGGGTTTATGAAACAGAGAGACCTCATTGTGCTTGAATAATAAGTGGAGAAGAATGGAGGAGTATTTGTAATGCAAGAGTGCATAGAATTGTGGGTATGTCCAGCATGCAGTGAGTGGTGTATATATGTGTTCTCTACTTTGTTTTAATAATGTAACTGTACTGATTGTTTTTTTATTTGGATATGATTATTCACTTGCTAACAAACGTGAAAGCAGGAGTATATCTTGAAAGACATTTAACTTGTGTAGATGTGTATGCAGATCCTGAATTTGAGGACGTTAAGTTTGATGATTTTGAATGGTGGATTATTGAGTCAAAAGAACCCCATCGTTTAATTGCTGTTTACAAACTCTGGTGGAATGCAATATGTGCAAGCAATAGAATTCCTAATCACAGGGCTATGCGGGAACTTTGGTGTACAAACGTTTAGAGGAATACAAATATTTCTTGTGTTATGGACTGTTTCATTCATCATATCATGGATAGCTGTTTTAATCGGAGTGTAGGAGCCTAAATTAAGTTAATTGGAAATTGGTATATATATTTTTTGTTTTGGCTTGAACAGGAGGTTTGTTAGCAATGTCTTCTTTAGTTAATTCTTTAAAACTCTTATTGAATAGAGAACTTTTAATTTGAAAATTAGACTCTTATTTTGTATAAGTAAAATGGCTTCTCAGTTCAGTTTGACAATGGAGTTGAGCGTGGAAGGCACTGAGAGCCTAAAATTCTTTACCGTGCGTCGTCGTTGTTCGCTGTCATAAGTTGCATTTGATTTAAAATTTGGAATTTAAGAAACTGGAAACTGGAGATACTTGTTCTTTATTCTTTTCACATATAACCATCAAACACCTTTTGGATTATTCTGTTGCTTGCCTGCTACCTTGCTACCCTGCCCGCCTGCTTACTACCCTGCCTGCCTGCTTACTACCCTGCCTGCCTGCTTGCTACCCTGCCTGCCTGCATGTCCTGTCCTGCCAGTACCAGCTCTGCCTACCCGCCTTGCCCGTCTTCACCTGCCCGGATAACAAGGTACCGCAACAACCCTTTAATGACAACGCGTAAAGAACCCGACAGTGCCTAAATGTGGCTATGGAAATTTGTAATTTGGATTTGGCCACTACATTAGTAAAGAATTACGGCGATCAACGAAGACGCGTTGGAATCGCATAAGTGGAACATTGCAATTGTTTGCATTTAGTGAAACAATTAAAGTTTGTGTTGGCAACAAGCCCATTTGATAAGTCACTACAGGAGTGACCACTGCTGTTGAAGTTTAATCGCTATTGGAGCGGTCTATCTTCTGCTGTAAATCTTTGAAACTTTCAAATCAACGAGGGGAGTTTATGTTGGAACCGCATTTCTCTCGTACTTCAGAATTTAATTTGAATTGTGAGAACTTGTGGTCGATAAATATTTTTTACTTTAAACTGGAAGTTATTTGCCGCCATGGCAGACGAGAATTTAAAGCTGCTTTGGAACGCAGAGGAAAACTTGGAGTTTGTACTGCAAGATGAATGAGTTAAAAACTTGCTTAAGGATGGAGCCGACATTGACGCTGTTAATAAAGGTCTTGAAATGTTTAATTCAGCATTAAATGAATTTAAGGAACTTCATGTGTCTGTGCAAACATTGCTAAATGAGGAGGAAAAGGAAAGAGACCATGAATGGTATACGCCAAAAATGTCTACTTTTGAAATCTTTTTAAATGAGGTAGAGATGTGGGAAAGTGCTTCTGGTCACTCTCAATCTGTGATTGCTCCACATGACAGTTTATCCAATGTCTCAAGGTCAAAATCAAGTCGTTCTGGTACTGCTGTGAGCAAAGGGTCATCTGTATCATCTGCCGCATTAAAGCAGAAGCTGAAAGGGCAGCTCTGTTGCAGCGTGCTGCAGGGTTAAAGAAAAAAACAGGTCTTGAAGCTACAAAAACTGAGATACAAAATGCAATGGAAGAGGTAGCATTGGAAACTGACCTAGCTGCAGTTGATGCCAAAGTGAAGGTATTGCAGAGTTATGAAGAGTCCTTGCATTCTCAAGACAGATTAAAATCACCACAGGATGGCATGAACGAGTATTTTGATAACTGTCTACAGTCTGAGCAATCTTTGAATCCAGATTCATCTCCAGTTGAATTCGTAAAGATTGATGTAGTTCCCAAAACACCTTTGCAAAGGATCATACACCAAGGGCCTGAGCCACCTAAACCATTTCAGAAATCTGTAATACAGCCAACCTCCCAGCCTGGATTGCCAACTTCCCTTCACAACTCCAAACTTCAGTTGCTAATGGAAATAGTCACACGATATAGCCAGTCTAATTGTACAACAACAAAAACTGTCCTCACTCCCAAGTCGAGATATTCCTGTGTTTGATTGTCAGCCATTAAATTTCAGACCCTTTATGCAAGCATTTGAGCATGGCATTGAAAATAAAACCGAAAGTAGCCAAGATAGGTTATACTACCTGGAACAATTTACATCTGGCCAGTCCAATGAGCTTGTCAGGAGTTGCCTTCATATGGATGCTGACACAGGATATGCAGAAGCAAAAAGGCTTTTAGGGCTGCACTTTGGAGATGAAATCCAAATTAGCAATGCATATATGGAAAAGGCTTTGAACTGGACTAACATAAAACCAGATGATGGAGACGCATTACAACGCTATGCCCTCTTTCTTAGAGGCTGTTGCAATCTAATGCAAAGCATTAAATACATTGATGAACTCAATCTCCCATCAAACCTAAAGCATATTGTGTCAAAACTGCCTTACAAGATGAGGGAGAAATGGAGGTCCGTAGTATACGGCATTTTGGAACGGACACAAAGTCGAGCTTCATTTATGGATCTTGTCTGTTTTATGGAAAGGAATGCTAGAATTATGCAGGATCCACTTTTTGGAGACATTAAAGATTCCATTTCTAGTAAAAGGTTGCTGAAGCCTACAGTGGCACAAATGGCTAAATCAAAGAGCAGGAGCAGTAGTTTTGCTACAACAGTAGCAGTTGTTCCTGAAGACAATGGTAAATCTTCTGGAGCAGAAAAATCAAAGCAGGTATCAGACCAATCAGCTGCTTCACAGGCTCCCAAGTCTTGTCCTGTGCTTTGTCCTGTTTTGTAATGGTAGCCATCGAATTGAAGCATGCAAAGACATAATGAACAAGTCTCATAATGCAAAGGTGGACTTGCTGAAAACAAAGGGTATTTGTTTTGGGTGTTTGACAAAGGGTCACATGAGTAAGGACTGTAAAAACGGCTTACTTGCTCTGCATGCTCTGAAAGGCATCCAAGCATTTTGCACATTTCAAGAGAAGACAGCAAAGGCAAAGCTGTGAATAGTGGTCTGGTTTCACTCAGGTCACAGGGGCTTGAGTCGAGCGACAAACACCACACTCTTGCAGTCATACCAGTGCAAGTCAAATTGAACAGTTCAAACCATATCGTTCAAACTTATGCATTTCTAGACCCTGGGAGCTCTGCATCATTCTGCACAGAAAGGCTTAGGAGACAGCTAAATGCAAAGGGCAAGCACTGTCAAATACTTCTGCGCACCATGGGACAAGACAGACCTGTTAACACCCTAATGGTCAAGGGGCTAGAAGTGTGTAGCTTGGAAGGAACCAAGTTCATGGAGTTACCTGATGCATACACTCAAAGGGACATTCCAGTCAGTAAACAGCATATCCCTAAGCAGGAAGACATAGAAAAGTGGTCGTATCTTCACGATGTTCACATCCCCAGGATTGATGCTGACATAGACCTACTAATCGGAGTGAATGCACCAAAGTTTATGGAGCCATGGAGGGTCATAAATAGCCAAGGTAATGGGCCTTTTGCTATTAGGACACTACTAGGTTGGGTAGTGAATGGTCCTCTTAATGTGGAAAATGTGTGCACCAGTAAGCAGGGTCAGTGTTGTGTCTATGCCAATCGCATATCAGTGGAAAACTTGAATAACCTTTTGGTTCAGCAATTTAACTACGACTTCCCAGAGAACAGTTACATTGAAAAGAAAGAAATGTCACATGATGATAGAAAATTCATAACAATAATGGACAACTCAGCTGAGTTTAAGGAAGGACATTATCAATTGCCTTTGCCTTTTAAGAGGATGATCCTAGAATGCCGAACAACCGTGTCCTGGCAGAGCAGCGGGCCATGTCATAAGAAGAAATTTAAGAAAAACAAAGGATATCATGGCGAGTACCGGGCATTCCTGGAAAATGTTCTTATAAGTGGGCATGCTGAACTTGTGCCTCAAGCTGAGCTAAAAGGGGAAATTGGTAAGGAGTGGTATATACCACACCACGTGCTCTCCATAAAGGATATGGAAGATGCAGAGAGTGCTGTTCTTCAGTTTTGTCAAAGGAAGGGATTCCCACAGGAAGTTTCATGTCTGGAAAAGGACATTTAAATGTTCACAAGGACAGCTCAATTTTCAGGCTGGATCCATTTCTTGACAATGGCACTCTAAGAGTAGGTGGACGTTTAAGCAAGACAGCAATGCCTACTGAACAGAAACATCCTGCCATTTTACCCAAGAATCATCATGTCTCTACACTACTTCTGCATCACATTCATCATGAAATTGGGCACAGTGGAAGAAATTACATGCTGTCAAAGCTTCGAGAAAGGTTTTGGATTCCTTGTGCTAATTCCTTAGCAAGAAAGGTCATAAATGAGTGTGTTCCTTGCAAACGGTTCAGTGCAAATGTTGGTGAGCAGAAGATGGCTGACCTGCCTATGGATAGATTGACTCCTGACCTTCCTCCTTTTACTCATGTGGGAGTTGACTATTTTGGACCCATTGAGGTAAAGCGTGGGCGTAGCATGGCAAAAAGGTATGGAGTAATTTTTACTTGTATGGCTAGTAGAGCAGTTCATTTGGAAATAGCTCATTCACTTGACACTGACTCATGCATAAATGCATTCAGACGTTTCATCTCCAGAAGAGGCCAGGTGACTGAGATACGGTCGGACAATGGAACTAACTTTGTATCTACAGAAAGGGAACTCAAAGCTGCAATAAGGTCCTGGAACATGGAACAAATAGAACGTAGTCTACTCCAGAAGGAGTAAAATGGACTTTCAACCCTCCTGCTGGTTCCCATCATGGTGGGATATGGGAAAGACTTATTAGAATGGTTAAAAAGGTTCTTTGGTCAGTCACACGTCAACAGCTTCTAGATGATGAAAGTCTTCAAACAGTGATGTGTGAAGTTGAAAGTATCCTGAATAGCCGACCATTAACCACCATCTCCAATGACCCAAATGATTTAGAGCCATTGACACCAAACCACCTTCTTCAGCTTAAAGTACAGCCAGTTCTTCCACCAGGCTTATTTACAAGAGGCGATCTTTATGCCAGACGCCGCTGGAGACAAGTACAATATATTGCTGACCTATTCTGGACACGTTGGGTTCGAGAATATCTGCCTCTCATGCAAGAAACGTCAAAAGTGGTCATGTGCGCGTAATTTCCGTGTAGGGGATATTATTTTGGTGGCAGATACAATGGCACCACGTGGATCGTGGATACTTGGAAAAGTCATTGAGGTCATGCCAGACTCCAAAGGACTTGTTAGAAGTGTTCGTCTTCAAAACAAAGACAAGTCAACAGAAAGACCCATCAGCAAGATATGTCTGCTGGTAGAGCAAAGACCCTAAAGATGAATAAGGCGTATACTCCTGCACGAGCATACACTCTCTTTCATATACACATACTGATGCCTTACACACATCTTAGTATGTAAATATTTGGTGTTATAAATATTGAAGGCTCCTGTTGAAAATATTTTTCTGTTGTTTATTATAGCCAACGCTCCGCAGTAGCTATAAGGGCCGGATGTGTAGGAGCCTAAATTAAGTTAATTGGAAATTGGTATATATATTTTTGTTTTGGCTTGAACAGGAGGTTTGTTAGCAATGTCTTCTTTAGTTAATTCTTTAAAACTCTTATTGAATAGAGAACTTTTAATTTGAAAATTAGACTCTTATTTTGTATAAGTAAAATGGCTTCTCAGTTCAGTTTGACAATGGAGTTGAGCGTGGAAGGCACTGAGAGCCTAAAATTCTTTACCGTCGTAAGTACATGTCGTCGCTGTCATAAGTTGCATTTGATTTAAAATTTGGAATTTAAGAAACTGGAAACTGGAGATACTTGTTCTTTATTCTTTTCACATATAACCATCAAACACCTTTTGGATTATTCTGTTGCTTGCCTGCTACCTTGCTACCCTGCCCGCCTGCTTACTACCCTGCCTGCCTGCTTACTACCCTGCCTGCCTGCTTGCTACCCTGCCTGCCTGCATGTCCTGTCCTGCCGAGTACCAGCTCTGCCTACCCGCCTTGCCCGTCTTCACCTGCCCGGATAACAAGGTACCGCAACAACCCTTTAATGACAACGCGTAAAGAACCCGACAGTGCCTAAATGTGGCTATGGAAATTTGTAATTTGGATTTGGCCACTACATTAGTAAAGAATTACGGCGATCAACGAAGACGTTGGAATCATAAAGTGGAACATTGCAATTGTTTGCATTTTTAGTGAAACAATTAAAGTTTGTGTTGGCAACAAGCCCATTTGATAAGTCACTACAGGAGTGACCACTGCTGTTGAAGTTTAATCGCTATTGGAGCGGTCTATCTTCTGCTGTAAATCTTTGAAACTTTCAAATCAACGAGGGAGTTTATGTTGGAACCGCATTTCTCTCGTACTTCAGAATTTAATTTGAATTGTGAGAACTTGTGGTCGATAAATATTTTTTTACTTTAAACTGGAAGTTATTTGCCGCCATGGCAGACGAGAATTTAAAGCTGCTTTGCGGAACGCCGCAGAGGAAAACTTGGAGTTTGTACTCGCAAGATGAATGAGTTAAAAAAACTTGCTTAAGGATGGAGCCGACATTGACGCTGTTAATAAAGGTCTTGAAATGTTTAATTCAGCATTAAATGAATTTAAGGAACTTCATGTGTCTGTGCAAACATTGCTAAATGAGGAGGAAAAGGAAAGAGACCATGAATGGTATACGCCAAAAATGTCTACTTTTGAAATCTTTTTAAATGAGGTAGAGATGTGGGAAAGTGCTTCTGGTCACTCTCAATCTGTGATTGCTCCACATGACAGTTTATCCAATGTCTCAAGGTCAAAATCAAGTCGTTCTGGTACTGCTGTGAGCAAAGGGTCATCTGTATCATCTGCCCGCATTAAAGCAGAAGCTGAAAGGGCAGCTCTGTTGCAGCGTGCTGCAGGGTTAAAGAAAAACAGGTCTTGAAGCTACAAAAACTGAGATACAAAAATGCAATGGAAGAGGTAGCATTGAAACTGACCTAGCTGCAGTTGATGCCAAAGTGAAGGTATTGCAGAGTTATGAAGAGTCCTTGCATTCTCAAGACAGATTAAAATCACCACAGGATGGCATGAACGAGTATTTTGATAACTGTCTACAGTCTGAGCAATCTTTGAATCCAGATTCATCTCCAGTTGAATTCGTAAAGATTGATGTAGTTCCCAAAAACACCTTTGCAAAGGATCATACACCAAGGGCCTGAGCCACCTAAACCATTTCAGAAATCTGTAATACAGCCAACCTCCCAGCCTGGATTGCCAACTTCCCCTTCACAACTCCAAACTTCAGTTGCTAATGGAAATAGTCTACACGATATAGCCAGTCTAATTGTACAACAACAAAAACTGTCCTCACTCCCAAGTCGAGATATTCCTGTGTTTGATTGTCAGCCATTAAATTTCAGACCCTTTATGCAAGCATTTGAGCATGGCATTGAAAATAAAACCGAAAGTAGCCAAGATAGGTTATACTACCTGGAACAATTTACATCTGGCCAGTCCAATGAGCTTGTCAGGAGTTGCCTTCATATGGATGCTGACACAGGATATGCAGAAGCAAAAAAAGGCTTTTAGGGCTGCACTTTGGAGATGAAATCCAAATTAGCAATGCATATATGGAAAAGGCTTTGAACTGGACTAACATAAAACCAGATGATGGAGACGCATTACAACGCTATGCCCTCTTTCTTAGAGGCTGTTGCAATCTAATGCAAAGCATTAAATACATTGATGAACTCAATCTCCCATCAAACCTAAAGCATATTGTGTCAAAACTGCCTTACAAGATGAGGGAGAAATGGAGGTCCGTAGCATACGGCATTTTGGAACGGACACAAAGTCGAGCTTCATTTATGGATCTTGTCTGTTTTATGGAAAGGAATGCTAGAATTATGCAGGATCCACTTTTGGAGACATTAAAGATTCCATTTCTAGTAAAAGGTTGCTGAAGCCTACAGTGGCACAAATGGCTAAATCAAAGAGCAGGAGCAGTAGTTTTGCTACAACAGTAGCAGTTGTTCCTGAAGACAATGGTAAATCTTCTGGAGCAGAAAAATCAAAGCAGGTATCAGACCAATCAGCTGCTTCACAGGCTCCCAAGTCTTGTCCTGTGCTTTGTCCTGTTTGTAATGGTAGCCATCGAATTGAAGCATGCAAAGACATAATGAACAAGTCTCATAATGCAAAGGTGGACTTGCTGAAAACAAAGGGTATTTTTTTGGGTGTTTGACAAAGGGTCACATGAGTAAGGACTGTAAAAACGGCTTACTTGCTCTGCATGCTCTGAAAGGCATCCAAGCATTTTGCACATTTCAGAGAAGACAGCAAAGGCAAAGCTGTGAATAGTGGTCTGGTTTCACTCAGGTCACAGGGGCTTGAGTCGAGCGACAAACACCACACTCTTGCAGTCATACCAGTGCAAGTCAAATTGAACAGTTCAAACCATATCGTTCAAACTTATGCATTTCTAGACCCTGGGAGCTCTGCATCATTCTGCACAGAAAGGCTTAGGAGACAGCTAAATGCAAAGGGCAAGCACTGTCAAATACTTCTGCGCACCATGGGACAAGACAGACCTGTTAACACCCTAATGGTCAAGGGGCTAGAAGTGTGTAGCTTGGAAGGAACCAAGTTCATGGAGTTACCTGATGCATACACTCAAGGGACATTCCAGTCAGTAAACAGCATATCCCTAAGCAGGAAGACATAGAAAAGTGGTCGTATCTTCACGATGTTCACATCCCCAGGATTGATGCTGACATAGACCTACTAATCGGAGTGAATGCACCAAAGTTTATGGAGCCATGGAGGGTCATAAATAGCCAAGGTAATGGGCCTTTTGCTATTAGGACACTACTAGGTTGGGTAGTGAATGGTCCTCTTAATGTGGAAAATGTGTGCACCAGTAAGCAGGGTCAGTGTTGTGTCTATGCCAATCGCATATCAGTGGAAAACTTGAATAACCTTTTGGTTCAGCAATTTAACTACGACTTCCCAGAGAACAGTTACATTGAAAAGAAAGAAATGTCACATGATGATAAAATTCATAACAATAATGGACAACTCAGCTGAGTTTAAGGAAGGACATTATCAATTGCCTTTGCCTTTTAAGAGGGATGATCCTAGAATGCCGAACAACGTGTCCTGGCAGAGCAGCAGCGGGCCATGTCACTTAAGAAGAAATTTAAGAAAAACAAAGGATATCATGACGAGTACCGGGCATTCCTGGAAAATGTTCTTATAAGTGGGCATGCTGAACTTGTGCCTCAAGCTGAGCTAAAAGGGGAAATTGGTAGGAGTGGTATATACCACACCACGTGCTCTCCATAAAGGATATGGAAGATGCAGAGAGTGCTGTTCTTCAGTTTTGTCAAAGGAAGGGATTCCACAGGAAGTTTCATGTCTGGAAAAAGGACATTTAAATGTTCACAAGGACAGCTCAATTTTCAGGCTGGATCCATTTCTTGACAATGGCACTCTAAGAGTAGGTGGACGTTTAAGCAAGACGGCAATGCCTACTGAACAGAAACATCCTGCCATTTTACCCAAGAATCATCATGTCTCTACACTACTTCTGCATCACATTCATCATGAAATTGGGCACAGTGGAAGAAATTACATGCTGTCAAAGCTTCGAGAAAGGTTTTGGATTCCTTGTGCTAATTCCTTAGCAAGAAAGGTCATAAATGAGTGTGTTCCTTGCAAACGGTTCAGTGCAAATGTTGGTGAGCAGAAGATGGCTGACCTGCCTATGGATAGATTGACTCCTGACCTTCCTCCTTTTACTCATGTGGGAGTTGACTATTTTGGACCCATTGAGGTAAAGCGTGGGCGTAGCATGGCAAAAAGGTATGGAGTAATTTTTACTTGTATGGCTAGTAGAGCAGTTCATTTGGAAATAGCTCATTCACTTGACACTGACTCATGCATAAATGCATTCAGACGTTTCATCTCCAGAAGAGGCCAGGTGACTGAGATACGGTCGGACAATGGAACTAACTTTGTATCTACAGAAAGGGAACTCAAAGCTGCAATAAGGTCCTGGAACATGGAACAAATAGAACGTAGTCTACTCCAGAAGGGAGTAAAATGGACTTTCAACCCTCCTGCTGGTTCCCATCATGGTGGGATATGGGAAAGACTTATTAGAATGGTTAAAAAGGTTCTTTGGTCAGTCACACGTCAACAGCTTCTAGATGATGAAAGTCTTCAAACAGTGATGTGTGAAGTTGAAAGTATCCTGAATAGCCGACCATTAACCACCATCTCCAATGACCCAAATGATTTAGAGCCATTGACACCAAACCACCTTCTTCAGCTTAAAGTACAGCCAGTTCTTCCACCAGGCTTATTTACAAGAGACGATCTTTATGCCAGACGCCGCTGGAGACAAGTACAATATATTGCTGACCTATTCTGGACACGTTGGGTTCGAGAATATCTGCCTCTCATGCAAGAACGTCAAAAGTGGTCCCGTGTGCGGCGTAATTTCCGTGTAGGGGATATTATTTTGGTGGCAGATACAATGGCACCACGTGGATCGTGGATACTTGGAAAAGTCATTGAGGTCATGCCAGACTCCAAAGGACTTGTTAGAAGTGTTCGTCTTCAAACAAAGACAAGTCAACTTGAAAGACCCATCAGCAAGATATGTCTGCTGGTAGAGGGCAAAGACCTAAAGATGAATAAGGCGTATACTCCAGCGCACATGAGCATACACTCTCTTTCATATACACATACTGATGCCTTACACACATCTTAGTATGTAAATATTTGGTGTTATAAATATTGAAGGCTCCTGTTGAAAATATTTTTCTGTTGTTTATTATAGCCAACGCTCCGCAGTAGCTATAAGGGGCCGGATGTGTAGGAGCCTAAATTAAGTTAATTGGAAATTGGTATATATATTTTTTGTTTTGGCTTGAACAGGAGGTTTGTTAGCAATGTCTTCTTTAGTTAATTCTTTAAAACTCTTATTGAATAGAGAACTTTTAATTTGAAAATTAGACTCTTATTTTGTATAAGTAAAATGGCTTCTCAGTTCAGTTTGACAATGGAGTTGAGCGTGGAAGGCACTGAGAGCCTAAAATTCTTTACCGTCGTCGTCGTCGTCGCTGTCATAAGTTGCATTTGATTTAAAATTTGGAATTTAAGAAACTGGAAACTGGAGATACTTGTTCTTTATTCTTTTCACATATAACCATCAAACACCTTTTGGATTATTCTGTTGCTTGCCTGCTACCTTGCTACCCTGCCCGCCTGCTTACTACCCTGCCTGCCTGCTTACTACCCTGCCTGCCTGCTTGCTACCCTGCCTGCCTGCATGTCCTGTCCTGCCGAGTACCAGCTCTGCCTACCCGCCTTGCCCGTCTTCACCTGCCCGGATAACAAGGTACCGCAACAACCCTTTAATGACAACGCGTAAAGAACCCGACAGTGCCTAAATGTGGCTATGGAAATTTGTAATTTGGATTTGGCCACTACACGGAGTGATTGGATATAGATGGGGGATATAGAAACACAGGGAATCAGGACACACTTTTGGCTGGAACGCACGTATATCAACTCAGACGGAGTGGAACAGTTTCAAAGCACACAGGAGATCAATCAAAAACTTTGGAATCTTACAAAGTGGGTGAATTTAAGACAGGTGCAAGAGGATTTCCCTTACGTATCGTTGATACAATTGTTGAAACGTTTATGGACAGCAACAACATTAAACCGGGCTCTGGACTATCTGTGTGAGTACCCAGAGGAGGTTGTGACTATTTCATTGTCAGAGGTATTAAGGATACCTGAAGGATTTGCTATCAATGGAGTAAACAGACTATTGTTAAATCCTAGTTGTGTGTACGTATCAGCCCTAGAACCGTTAGGTGGGAAACTGGCAAGTGGGCTGACATTAAAAGAACCCCGCGGAGGATTCCTCAGAGAATTTAACTATAGAGTGGGGACAAGGTACAAAGTACAAAACAGCAGTTGCAGTTGAAAAAATAATTGTGCTGATCAGAACAAGAGAGACGGACGAGGAGCCGGAAATTCCAAGGTCACACTCAGGCAGTGCCAGACAAGGATACATGGGGGCGAAATCAGGAAAACTGGACAGGGGTAAGGGTACCATGGAGGGAGGACCAAACATTCCCGTGGAAATAATCACTAAACGCCACCCAACTGATAGAAAATGGATACAGAAATGTATGAAAAAAATGGAATAAAATAACTACAGGAGACCAACAGTGGCCAAAAAACGGCACGTTTGATGAAGCCTGCTGTGAGGACATGGAGACAGTCATTAAACACTACAAAGCCAAGGACGATTCTGATAAGCGCGTGGGAAAAAGACAAAGGGAGTTGGAGGTGTTGTCGTGGTTCAAGAAAGAGGGGGAGCAGTATAGAAAGTTGATGAGGTCGCTCAGAAACGCATCAAAGGACAAGTCAGAAAAAGAAGAATCAGAGGGGGAGAAAGTGAAGCTCACAACATCTCTGGGCCTCAGGCCAGACCCACCCCCTTACTCTGGGAACAATGATTCACTTAAGGCTGGCCAGTATGTCCTGACTAGGAGACAAGTTCAAAGAGAAATACAAGGAACAGTAACATTCCCGCCAGCCCAAGGACAGATAGTGATGATGGTAGACGAGGAGGATCTCCAACCGACGACGTTCAACGACCCTGATTCAAAACAAACCAAGGGGAGGAGGAGTACCGAATACAGTCCACTATTGAGGGAATTGGAAAACATGGGCTGCACGCCCAGAACAGTAGAACCATGGGAGGAAAAAACAGACAGGAATCCCAAGCTGAAAGGCCCTGCACGAGTGGACATGAAAGGAAGTACACTGGAAGAGAAGGATCGGGCAGAACTTAACAAGATAATTAATGCCAAAAAAAAAAAAACATGATCTCCTCAGACGAAAAGAAATATGCATCTCCACCCCAAAAAGCTCAGAGGTCGATGAAAGTTCAGAGGATGATGACAGCAGTAATGAGGAAAGAATAACACCAGACAGACAAGAAAGAAGGGGGAGACGCAGTACCCAAGCAGTCAAAAGGGATACCTGGTCCGGAAATGACGACAGGGAGTGTGAAGAGTGGTTGGAAAAGCACGAGCAATTGGAGAAAGAATTGAGGAAAGTAGAGGAAGAACTAAGAAAAGTGCAGACAGGAAAAAGAGCAAAGGCCAGACGAATAAGTTGGAAGCCTGATATGAATGCAACAAGACGGTCAATATACGGGGAAGTATACATAGAGAATGAACAGGCAGCGAGACGAAGATATGAGAATGCAGAGAGGAGTCTCCATGAATTGTTAGAGCGGACACAGAGAGAAATAAATCAAACACAGGAAGAGCTGAGATCAGAGCAAAGAGATGAGGAGACTCAGGAAGACAGTCTGAGTGAAGCAGGGGGGTCAGTTGCTGGAGCAGAGGGAGGAGCAGTGCCAATGTATCCCATAATAAATAAAAATCGACGTGACCACTATGTGCCATTAGCCTTTTGGAACATGGTGGGACTAGTGGGACGATTACCTGATCTAACCGAGGGAGCAAGCAAATGGATAACAGCTGTGGAGGAACATACAGCATCCCACAGGCTGGCAATAGGGGATGTCAAGGCTCTGCTGATGCATGTGATTGGAAAACAAGCAACGAATGACATCTTAGACACAGCAGGCTTAGCTCGTGCATCAAAGGGAAATGACATAGACCATGTGGGATTTAATGGAGTAAGAAACGACGTGTGGACAGAGCTTCGCAAAAGACAAAATGGAACTCTCAAAATTGGAAGGAGAAGAGTTAAAGGAGGGGGAGAGCCCTCAGAAATTTCTGCACACCTTCCAGCGGAGATGGAGGGAGGAAATGTCATGTCCCTGGGACTCGAACATAGCCACAGAAACCCTCTTCAAAGCAATGGTGAAGAAAAGCATGCCTCTGCCAGTACAACAACGCCTGGATAAGGAAGTGGGCCTGATGAAGAAACCATGGTCAGACTTCACAGAATACATAATACATCATGTGGAAAGATACCGAAAGGAGAAAAAGGAGGAGGAAGACAACAATAAGAAGCTGAACACTAAACTAGCACAGCTACAGCTGGGAGAACTGTCTAAGGCCAGAGTGCAGGCCCCAGTGATTCTGACTGAGTCTGTAACACCGAGTGCTCCAGTTGTCACCCAGCCAGGTGTGATAACGCCTCAGACACAAGTAAACCAAACACAAATGCCAGTCCCTGCCACAAGGATACCAGTAACCCCTGCAGCAATGGCAGTAGCCCCAGTTCCTCTAGTGAATGTGTACATCAATTAGCCAGAAAGAGGCCCATAACCCTCAAAGATGAGGGGGCAGAGCCTTAGAGGTGTAGATACACAAGTGACCGAAGGCTGCCGTGCAATTGGAAGGGAGGCCCATTGAACTGCCCTTTTGGTAATCCAGACTGTGAATGGGGTATAATGCCAGGAGCTGGATGGGCCTGTCGGGACAGAATGAGTCCTGATTACCAAGAGATCCTCGAAGATCCTGAGTTTTGGGAAGGACTTCCCTTTATTGATCCCTAGAGTACACCATCATTTACATATACTGACATAAACATACATGAAGAAGGAGATAACATTTTCAGGAGCCAAAGGCTCTCTTACCTATGGCAGATAGTTAAAGGCCCACACATAGTTATTTCACACATCTCTGCCAGAGAAGAGTTTTGACTAGCAACGGCTGAGTGAAGTGCTAGTAACCTCTCCTCTGTCCAATGGTCCATAAATTCAGTGACGAGCCATGGAAGAAGAGAAGACATTTAACCTGCTTGCTTGCTCATGCATAAATTGTATTAGTATATCATATGTTATTGGATAATCAGTAAAAGCCTTATTCTTATCAATAGAAATTGATTGATCAATCATCATGAGACAAATAATTAAGTTTTAATCATTAGTTGTCAGAACATTAAGGTATGTTTTATAATCTAATCATGTATCACGATATACTCATGTATTGAAATGTAATCATGCATGCCATATCATATCAACTGTCAAATGTACCGTGGCTGGTCTTAATAATGTAATCTTGCTTAACACATTGTGATTGTGAATGAAGTTAGTCCACAGTGAACCCATTGCATAATAAAGGCCATATTTTGCTCAGTGGAGAACTGAGCTGGGGCTCCTGAGTGATAGGAGCTAGGGGAAACGTTAAGAAATTCATGTGAGAATGTGGGGCCACATGATAAAAATGCCAACAAAAAAAGGGGGGCCAGGAAAAGCAGAGACCCAGAGTTCCAAACATCGGGAGGGGGCCCTGGGCAGGAACCTGCTGGACAAAATGGTTTGCTAATGGCAACTGGTAAGCGACAGGAAGTCCATTTAGGGAGCCTGTTGATTTGATAATGTAGCAATGGGTCACTGGGAACTAACTGATAAAATAATGTATATGTAAAACCTTAGGCATGAAATTATTGTATGAGACTTAGTAGTCTCAAAGGGGGGAATGTAGAAGCATAAACTGTATGATCAGGCCTACCCTTGAACTAACATAAAAATGGCAGATGTACTTAAAATGGTGCATGTTGTGACACTAGGAAAATACAGTCATAGAAATAATGGAGCCAACCCAACCTGAATGTAATTCACTGCTAGACACTCTAGGTGGCAATATATTTTTTAATAACGTGATGACAACTACCAATAAATATTAATGTCAAGGATCAAGTTAATGTTAACATTATGGGGAGAAGGAGGGCCTAAGGTGCCTCTCTTGGGGCAGGCCTTAGGTAGGCTGGGGAAGGCCTTAGATAAGAAAAGGAATAAAAATGGATGCAGGGTGATGAACCCTTCAGAGTGAATGGTGGATTGCCTAGGTGACCTTTTGCTGTTCTGCGCAGACCAGCCCGGCTTATTGTGTAATGCTTCCAGGTAGTATACAATAAACCATTTTGCATCAGACTCTGTGGATTTTGTTGTGTTTTACAAAAGGAGTTTGGGAATACCTAAGGAGCATTAAAGTGTGGTGAGGGCCCCCAGCTATTTGGCCCAGGCTGGAGCGGTCTTCCTTCCACAATTATGCAGGTAAAGGAAAGCCACGTATAATAAGCCTGTATACAGAACTGACTTCACTGAAAAAATCTAGCAGTGTGAGAAAGTGTGACTAATTATGTGATTCGCGCAGAGACAGCCATCACAGCATTGAGAAATGCTGGTGAAACACTGAGTGACGGGCTGCTAGTAGCAATGATTTTGAAAGGATTGCCAGAATCATTCAAACCATTTGCTATTCATGTTACTCAAAGTGAAGAGGCAATAACTTTTGCTGAATTCAAAACTAAACTGCGAAGCTACGAGGACACAGAGAAAATGCGCATAGCAGCATCCGACGACAATGTCATGAAAGCTCAAGTGCAACCAAGAGCGAGACCCGCCATGGCAAGTGCAAGTGACCGGGGAGCTGAGAGCGCCGACATAGTGTGCTTCAGATGTGGTTTGAAAGGACACAAAGCCAAAACATGTCAACGCAAGCAGTGGTGTAGCCATTGTAAAAGCACCACACATCAAGACGCAAACTGCAGACGGAAACAACAGCGGGACGACGCGCGGAAAGTTTCCGAGGAGATGAGCGGCAAGGAGTATGTATTCCGGATGAACGACAGGGACGTGGACACTCTGTCAGAGCGTACAGTCCAAAGGAGAGGCCTGATGGTCGACACGGGAGCAACTTCGCATATCATCACAGATATAACAAAGTTCAAGAAGTTCAACGGGTCGTTCGAGGCAGAGACACACTGCGTGGAATTGGCTGACGGCACATGGTGCACTGGAATCGCAGAGCGCAGAGGAGACGCGGAGGTTTGTTTGATCGACAGCAGACAACGACGCCACAAGGCAACGCTGAGAAAGGCGTTGTACGTCTCATCATACCCACAGGACATCTTTTCTGTGAAAGCAGCTACTGTGAATGGAGCAACAGTAATCTTCAGGGACGGGGACAGCGCCCTAATACACAGAGACGGTACAAAGTTCGACATTCACGAGTATAACAGACTATATTACCTGCACACAGTAAATAATGAATGTGATGATCAGAGTAAGGGTTGTTATGATGTCCAGACATGGCATGAGATCCTAGGGCACTGTAACTATGATGACATTCAGAAATTACAGAGTGTTGTAGATGGCATGGAAATCAAGGGGAGAACAGACAAGCCTGTCCCACCTTGTGAAGTGTGCACTCAGGGAAAGTTTATCCAAACTAGAAACAGGGACCCTGATGTAAGAGCCAAAGTAGCTCTAGAGTTGGTACACACAGATATAGCAGGACCAATAGACCCAGAGTCCAGAGACGGACATAGATTTGCGCTATCATTCACTGATGATTATTCCAGTGCAGTGTTTGTGTATTTTCTGAAGAGTAAAAGTGATACAGTGCAAGCAACAGAGAAATTCTTTGCTGACACAGCCCCATATGGGAAAATTAAATGTATCAGATCTGACAATGGTACAGAATTCACGGGAAAAAGTTACCAGGCACTACTCAGCAGAAATGGAATCAGACATGAAACCTCAGCACCATACTCTCCACACCAAAATGGTACTGCTGAGCGAAATTGGCGCACACTGTTTGACATGGCTAGGTGTTTGCTAATAGAGAGTGAGTTACCAAAAGACTTGTGGACCTATGCAGTGCAGACAGCAGCTGTAGTGAGGAACAGATGCTTTAACAAGCGCACAAAACAGACGCCTTATTTAATGCTGACAGGAAAACGGCCTAACCTTTCCAGGATGCAAAAGTTTGGGTCAGTGTGTTATGCCTATAAACAGGACAAGAAAAAATTGGATTCAAAGTGTGAAAGGGGAATCTTTGTTGGGTACGACAAAAATAGCCCAGCCTACATGATCCTTAATCCTGACAGTGGGAGAGTGCAGAAGCACAGACTGGTGAAGTTTGTGAACAAAACAACAGTTGAGCGACAGGTACAGACTGACTTGATGCCTGATGACGAAGACTGTGAGCTGCAGAATAGAGCTAGCAGGACTGGGAAAAATACTGATGTGAGTACAGAACATACTCAGGGTCAAGATCCAGTAATTATGCCTGATGTGAGCAGCCAAACACCGACAGGTGAAACCAACCAAGAACCTTCACGATATCCTTCCAGAGTGAGGAAGAAACCAGGTTATTTGAGTGAATATGTATATGGCAAAGATAGTGATGATCAGGTACTGACTAATATAGATTACTGTTACAGATTGATGTGTAACATCCCCCTAACATTCAGGGAAGCTGTGACCTTAACTCAGTCAAGGGCATGGCTGAATGCAATGGATGACGAGATGCAGTCACTGAGAGACAATAACACTTTTACCCTAACCAACTTGCCTGAGGGTAAGAAAGCAGTGGGGGGTAGATGGGTGTATGCCATTAAGAACAATGTAGACGGATCTGACAAATACAAGGCACGGTATGTAGCTAAAGGATACAGTCAAAAGATAGGTGTAGACTATGAGGAGACGTTTTCTCCTACTGCTAACCTAACCAGTATCAGAGTGCTGATGATAGTGCAGACTGATGAATGTGTGAAAATGTCACAAAAGAGATATGTGGAAAAAATACTCGAAAGGTTTAACATGCAAGACTGTAAACCTAGAGCAACACCTTGTGAACAAAAGTTTAACTACACTGATGATGCAGAAGTGATGAGAGATGTGAGAAAATACAGAGAGGCAGTAGGTAGCCTTATCTATCTGACCACATGTACAAGACCCGATCTGAGTTTTGTAGTGAGTAAACTGTCACAGTATTTTACTGAGCCAACAGAAGAACAATGGACTACTGTGAAGCATGTACTGAAATATTTGAAAGGCACAAGTGACAAAGAGTTGTGTTACAGAAAATGGTACTATGAAAAATTGAGAATACAAGCATACAGCGATGCAGATTGGGCAGCTGATGTAACGGACAGACGAAGTACAACCGGTTATTGTGTGAGCCTGAACAAAGATGGACCTTTGGTTTCATGGAAGACCAAAAAGCAGTCCACTGTTGCACTGTCTACCTGTGAGGCAGAATATATGGCATTAGCCACGACCACACAGGAGTGTATGTACTTAGTGCAACTACTTGAAGGTATTGATGGACACCAATATGCACCACTTAAGGTTTATGAAGATAATCAAGGTGCGATAGCATTAGCGAAGAATCCTGTGAGTAGACAGAGATGCAAGCATGTTGATATCAAGTATCATTTTGTAAGATCAACTGTAAGTGAAGGAAAAATAAGTTTGGAGTATTGTCCGACAGATAAGATGGTAGCAGATGTAATGACAAAACCTGCAACAAAATTTAAGTTGAATGAGTTTGCAAAGTTTATGTTTGGAGACTAACCATGTAAAAGTTTACATGATGGAATGTGAAAAACCAGATGTTTTTGTTTGTTGAAAAGGATAATCTGAGAGCAAGTGGGGGTGTTGAAATATATGCTCTCAGTCAGGGGAGATGGACTTTTATTTATTTTAGTGTTTTGGCAAACTGAATGGGTTTACGCGGGTATTCTGTGCAATGTATGATGACAGCCAATGAGATGTATTGTTGCAGACATGTTATAGCGCGCGTGAATGTTAATAAAGTAGTAGTCGTTCCTGCAAGGCAGAGCCAGTGTCCTACTTTGTATTTTATTCCTCCGGAGGGTTATTTTTCGGTCTGGTGCTGGGTATACACGCCAGGGCTGCTGCACAACCATCCTTTGCTAACACACTCTCATGTCACTCCCCTGCTCACTGCCCTCCATTGGCTGCCTGTTATTGCTCACATCAAATTTAAATCTTTGGTGCTAGCATACCAGGCTGTTAAGGGGACAGCTCCAGCTTACCTCTGGAAGATCACCAGACCCTACATCCCTGCCAGACCCTCTGCCCCCTCTGGTCGCCTGATGCAACCCCCTCTCTGCTCCTGCACTTCCAGGTCACATCTGCTGTATGTCTTGGCCCCCCAGTGGTGGAATGAACAGCAGAGACACTGGCCACCTTCAAGCGCAGACTGAAGACTCACCTCTTCAGGCTGCACCTCTCCCCTCCCCTTGCTCTTTGAAATATCTCTACCCTTATTGCTCTTGTTTTAACTGTGATTTGTTTTTAACCAAGACCGTTGTTTACTTTCTCTTTAGATAGTTGGTAGGGGAGTCCTAATCTATTCAATTTCCTTTGGCACTTGGGACTTTACCCCTCTCTAGGATTATCTTTGCACTTTTTGTACCATTCTTATGCACTTTGCTTTGTAAGTCACTCTGGATAAGAGCATCTAACAAATGTCCTTTAATGTAATAATGTAATGTAAAAAATGAATCTTTTAACACATAGCTGTAACTACCTTGTACTTCAGCTTCTGTGAGTCCTTAGGGATAAAAATTTGTATTGCCAAGCTGTCACTACCATGTACTTCAGCTTGTGTGGATTCTGAAACATAAAGTATTGCGCTCCCTAGCCGTTTCTACCGTGTACTTCAGCTTGTGTGAGCCACAAAGCCACAAAGTGGTGCTGTAGATACCATGTACTACAGTTTGCAACTGTTTTAGAGACTTTCAACTTTTGAGTGTGAATAATCCTATTCACATTCCTATTTCAACAGAACCAGTTTGCTCATCCAGCAAATATTACATTTCTTAGTGTTACAAAATCATTGGTCACCTTACAGAAACTGTTACCTATATCTCATAGTTACAGCATAGTGCACCACTCTCCACTCCAACTATTTCTTCTTTGGTCTCTTCAAGACCTAGGCCCTGGTTACCTCATAATTGTTCATAAACAAATTGAACTTTAGTGACTACAAGAAAGAAATAACTGCCTTAACCAATAGGAAATGTGACCTGTGCAGAGTGCCCAAAGAAACATTGCTGTCCTGTTTGCTCTTGACTTTCCACAGGGTAACCAGCCTTGCCCTTCAAAGCAAGGTTGCATTAGCAAGATTAAGGTGCTAAAAGAACAAACTTATCCATGAAGTTGGCTGTGCTAACAATAAAGCCATGCGCTATTTAGCTGACTTGCATGCAGCTAGAGTCCAACCTTTGCTCCTACCAAGAGGAGCTGTTGAAACTTAGAAGTGAATGACTCGTGTCAAACACTTCTCAATCACTTTCCCAGGCTAGCACCCTGGACAAACATCTCTTCCCTTTGTCACAGAAGGACACTGACAAACAGGTAAAGAAGAATGTCTCAACTTGTTACACTTTGGAAACCCCATTTAGCCAAGCGTTATCTTTCCTTCCATCTTCTGCTGTAAGCTCTGCAAAACCTTGCAATATCAGTGAAGATGGGAAAGGGGAGTCCAACTTTGATTATGGTATCTCTGCTCAACCTTCATCATCCTGTTCATTCCATGACTACCCAGATGATTCAGATTTGTCTGAATATTCTGGCAGTAATTCGCCTGTGTGGTCTCTTCACCACAAGAAGGAGAAGAACAACACCTTATTCGCACACTAAGGCCACTGGCACCTTTCTGCTTTCTGTTCTGGCCAGGACATAGAAAAAGCAAGTCCCCTACTACATTCTGTCCCACAGCACAAGGGAGAAAATGAGAGGATCCACAGGAATCCTTTTGACACAGGTACCCATTCAATAGGTACCTTTTTCTGCTCATCAAGCAGATGGACTTCCTGGTTCATGCTCATGCTCATTCCTCATGCTCTCACAAACCAAAAGAAAGGCCTGAATCAGATGTTAATTCATCGAGGAGCAATTCACCTGCAACACATGCCAGCGAAGAAAGACCTTGTTCAAAACGTTGCCATCATCGGATGAGAAAGCTTCATGACTCCCTTCATGACTTTCCATTCATCAGGAAAGTGATGAGTGCCTTTCGGCTTTGGCCTCTAAGCAAGAGAGAGGACACCAAGTCCAGCATGAGGCACAAGCCCACGCCGCAGACAGCTCTGTCTCACCTTCACCTCATAGGCAGACTCAGAGGGCCTCAGACCGTGTCTGCTTCAAAGAGCTTGGATCTTCTTGTGAAAGACATGGAACCTTTTGATCCAGACAATAATGGCCATATGGCCGAAAAACTACTTAAGACTTGCCCAATGCCACTCAACAGGAAAAATTCAGACTGATTTGGAAGACTAGCTCTTGATCTGTCCACGGATTCATAGAGTCACAACCTTCGAAAATCAGAAATACTATGTCCAGCTTTGTGAAGCCCTGACTGAAGAATACTCTGCTTTTTCAGATGAGACATCAGCAACTATCACAGCCATTCAGATAAAGCACAACCATTCTGAGCACCCTTGAGAGTTTTACAAATGTTTGAGGCGTGCATTATTTCATGGCAAGAATGGGCCTGGCCTAGAGGAAGACCCAACCTTTAAGTCCCTTTTCCTACACAATCTTCATCCGTGTGTACGAACTCAGGTCACACTCATGGCTCGACAAGACAATCCAATGCGGGAAATCCGCAAAATGACCCAAATGGTTTGGGAGACTGCTGTTCAGCCCAGCAAAGAAAGGGAGGAAAACAAAACGGCCCCTCTGAGGCCAACAGGTTTAGATAACTTTGCTGCAAAAACTGTCAGTCCCTATAACTCAGAAGACCACCTGTTGCACCGCAACACAACCAAGGGGGATGGTAGTGGTCCACAGAAGGACAACTCAGACAAACGTAGTGTCCGCTATCAACGCCATGAACATAGACCCAGAGGTATGGAAAGAAGACCAGATCCGCATGTCTTGATCCAGACAAGACCCATTTGTGAGTCTGTAGTTGACTTGCCCAAAACCTTGACTGACCTCTCCAGGAGTCCATCAGATGACGACCGAGATGTCTCTGATTTCATTTCTGATTCTGAGTGTGGCCACTCAGAGATTCACATCTCAGAGCCATGAATCAAGAAACATTTCAAGCCGAAAAGTTACAGAGGTTACTACTCACGTTCTTAGGAACTAAGTAGCGATAATCATGCTCTCCTATCTCTGGCTCACTCCGAAAAACAAACCCCAGTTTTGCCAGTCTGTGCAAAGCATATTTTTTTCCCATAAACTCTACACACATAAACCTGACAAAGGGGAGTGTATTTAACCACTAGCTTTAACACTGACAGCAGCAGTAACCCCTATTCCTGTGCATGCTAATAGTCAGGGCACTCTACTATTAGGTTTAAAAAAGGGAAACATAGTACTAAGAAGGGTTATGACCATCACCTATGGTACAACCTTTGTAAGTACACTTGAAATGCTTTATGGAAGTGATTTGCAGGTACTCTTATTTGTCAAATTTCTCTAAACTTAGAACAACTGAAAAACCATAACCAATGGTACACTCATTAGAAACCACGTGTAGGAGTTCTCCTTCAGACACAAGATCTTAAGTGAGATCACAATGCCAAATGTCCATCGTGATATTGCCATCAGGACTTTTCAGTCATTTTCAACACTAACTACATGATGCCCTTTCACAGCAGTACCCTGCTGAAGGGACGAAATGAAGTCTGCACTGACCAGACTAAATCACTACCCTCTGTAGTCTTAAGGTCATCTGAACCATAGAGCACCTCCAACATGTTGCCTTTGGATCTCTCCTAAAATGGCTATGTCATCCCATTCCAAACCTCTTAACACTAACTGGCTTCCTAACATTCCTGTTCCTGACTAACCCTAAAGAACAGAGACATCAGAGAGAACCGCACATTCATTGGTATTTTGTTTGATGCTACTGTCAACCTTGTCATTGTTTTGTTATTTTGACTTTGTCTTTGTAACTGTTTAATGACATGTTGTTCTTGCTTAGCTAAGTTTCGGTGGTACCAAAGATGTGCCCAGAATGCTTACAGCCAGTAGCCTGTACCCAAAATGTTTTCATCTAACATGCCCATACTGTTCTCAATAGATGCCCAGATGTTACAGGCCTGAATGAACTGTTTACCCAACTTTCCAGCTGTGGACTGCATCCAGGACTTATGTGCTCTCAGGGATTACACCAGAAGTGGAATCCTGAGACCAAAGGGGGGGATGTAGGGACTGCTGAACTACGTTTCCCATAGTTCCACAGCTAAATTCCAAAGACCGCTAACTACAGCGTAACTACATTAAAAGCCATAAAACGTAGGTAATAAAAAGGACCAACACCCCAGAAACACTCTCTCTCTCATACACTCTCACCCCTGCCTCACATGCTGGATGCACGCATAAAATTCTATCTCATCTGGGCCTGGCGTGCAAACTACATGCCAAGGAACTCTCTCCCTTGTCTGCCTTGAATGCAAGAAATCTCTCACTTAACTAGTCCCACTCAACACAGCCGAAAAGGTAGCTTTGAAACCCGGTGGTTAGCTATAGGGAGCAGAGACGCACAGTCACGAGGCCTCGAGACGAGTGGAACCCTGCCACGGAGAGCCACACAGCAAAACCCTGGAATCCAGCACTGGGGTCCCCAGAGGCCAGCAGCCTGCAAGGACGATCCCGCTACGTGAGCAATGGCATCGGACCCCAGAGTGAACGAGCGAGCAACCAACTATGCGCCCTGGGAAACCAGACACTGACTGAAACTAAAGGAACGCACTGGACCCGTCTAACTAATGGAGGAAACTGCAACAGTAAGGCTGTAACACTGGGCACAGATAGACATCATAGCTTAGCTACATATTGTTATTTTCATAACTAAATGTAATTAACTATGTTATTTATTATTCATATCTGTAATGATCGTTGTGTTGAATCATTGTTTATCTGGCTCCGAGCCAAGTGTGGCCCAGCATTAGTAACCAAATATCTCACTCAAGCTAGGTTTTGCATGTAATCTATTTAGCTACTAACCTACAACAACCCGGCATTAGTGATCTACATGATTACTTTCATTTTTAGCACACTGCATGCATCATTTTCCAGAAATGCTTAGCTTCAGCTAAGTTCAAAACTCCCACCATTTCTTTTCCTTTGTTCTCCATGAACATGTGTGCATCGCGCGCACACCCAAGGCTGCATGACTCCCACACAGAGAACATTCCTGCCACCACGCACGCCAACGCGTACATACACACTGCACCATTTGCACATGCACACACACACATGCACACACACGTCATTTATTGCTACATTGCAATAAATCTTGCTTTGCCGCTTAGTTCATGCAGTACACATTCAATAAACTTTGTTATGTTCCAAGGTTATGTGTATATTAAAATAGCATATGTTTGCCAACCTCTGCAGCTCCGAAGAACTCCAAATGCCTTCACATTTGTCCGATCATTAACGTTATAAATTTGGTTATAACAAAATGTGTAATGTTGTGAGTTGATTATGATAAGTTTTTAATATAGTAATTTTAATTATAATTATTGATTTAATTTAGTAGTTGAAATTGCATTGTTATAGCTATATTTATGAGACTGATATATTTTATGAGACTGATATATGAGACTGATTTATCATAGTTACATCATTATTCCTGGAATATGTTATAGTATTTCCTCCATGTAAGTGACGGCCTCTGTTGTGGGGAATACAATAATAAAGTCTTACATTATTGGTGCCCTGTGCGAGGAATACTACAACAAATCCATATATATATATATATATATATATATACACACACATATATATACATATGTATATATATATGTATATATTCTCAAAAGTGGGGGGACAGATCGGGGTCCCTATGAAACTGGGGGGGGGGACATATCCCCCCGTTCCCCCGCCATCTGCGCCCCTGGTTTGGTGTAAAACAGTAAACTTTTTTTTTTACCGGTTCCTTTTACTAATTTTGTGAGGCCATATTTTTTTTTTTTTTCTGATAAGGGTTATGGGGACAGTTTGTATCAGTGCCCAGCTAAAATATGCTATAGGGGGATACACTCTCACTAAAGAGCATTCAGATACATTGAGCACACATTTCATCAGCCAGCAAGAAACAGTGGGTATGCTGTGTTCATTTGTCAGCAGCTCTGAAACTTGCAGTAGAAGTGCTTTCACCTTCTACGGGCAGAGTAAAAAGCATAATAGAGGACCCTCCTGTTCTGATAGGGAATTTTTGTGCTACCAGTGGCATCTAGACACACTGAAAGGTTTTAATTTATTCATAGATGAGAGATCAAGATACCATGCACTGTGTGCAGCTCTACAGCAAATTTTGCATGTATCCTGGACACGTATAATCATCTGTATGAAATCCATCCCTACTCCTCCAGTTTCTCTCTATCCTTTCCTCCTCCTACAGTTTCCCTCCATACTTCCCTCCACCTCCAGTTTCCCTCCATTCTTCCCTCCTCCTACAGTTTCCCTCATGCTTCCCTCCAACTCCAGTTTCCCTCCATGCTTCCCTTTTCCTCTAGTTTCCCTCCATTGTTCCCTCCTCCTCTAGTTTCCCTTCTTTCTTCCCTCCTCCTCCAGCTTCCCTCAGTTCTTCCCTCCTCCTCCAGTTTCCATTACATTACATTAAATTAAGGACATCTGTTAGATGGTCTTATCCAGAGCGACTTACAAGGCAAAGTGCATAAGAACGGTACAAAAAGTGCGAAGTCCCAAGAGCCAAAGTTAACAACAGCCTAGGTTAAAAACAAATCACAGTTAAAACAAGAGCAAATAATGGTATAGACATTGCAAAGAGCAAGGGAGGGGAGGGGAGAGGAGCAGCCTGAAGAGCTGAGTTTTCAGTCTGCATTTGAAGGTTGCCAGTGTCTCTGCGGTTCTGACCTCCATGGGAAGGTCATTCCAACACCAGGGGACCAAGACAGACAGCAGATGTGACCTGGAAGTGCAGGAGTGGAGGGGGGTGGCATCAGGTGACCAGAGGTGGCACAGCGAAGGGGTCTGGCAGGGGTGTAGGGGCTGATGATTTTCCAGAGGAAAGCTGGAAGCTGGCACCAAAGTTTTAAATTTCATCTGAGCAGTAACAGGCAGCCAGTGGAGGGCAGTGAGCAGGGGGGTGACATGTGAGTGTCGAGGGAGGTTGTAGATCAGATGAGCTGCAGCATTGTGGATGAGCTGCAGGGGTCTGATGGCTGACGCCGGAGGGCCAGTAAGAAGGGAGTTGCAGTAGTCCAAGCAGGACAGAACCATCGCTTGGACCAGAAGCTGGGCAGAGTAGGTGGTAAGAAAGGGGCGGATTCTTCGGATGTTGTACAGGAAGAACCTGCATGCCCGGCTCACCGCTGGAAAGTTCTTGGAGTGTGGCAGTCTGTTGTCGATCACCACTCGAGGTTCTTCACACAGGATAACGACAAAACCAGGGTGTCCCCAAGAGAAATAGAGAAGTCCAAGATGGGAGAGGAAAGAGCAGGCAAGAAGAGCAGCTCTGTCTTACCTGGGTTGAGCTTAAGATGGTGCTTACTCATTCAGCTCTGGACATCCCTCAGGCAAGCCGAGATGTGAGCAGAAACCCCTGTGTTCAATGGGGAGAAAGAGAGGTACAGTTGAGTGCCATCAGCAAAGCAGTGGTAAGACCATGAACAGAGATTACAGGGCTAAGAGAACGAGTGTAGAAGGAGAAGAGAAGGGAACCAAGGACAGAGCCTTGAGGAACATCCATGGCAAGGGGACGAGGTGCTGATACCACACCGGCGCAGAAGGAGTGACCGGACAGGTAGAACTCAATCCAATCTGGGGCCGTGCCGCAGATCCCCATTGCTGCCAGGGAGGACAGGCGGATGGGGTGGTCAACCATGTCTAAGATAGCAGAAAGGTCTAGGAGAGTCAGGACAGAGGAGAGAGAGGCCGCTCATGCAGCATGAAGAGACTCACTGACAGAGTGCAGTGTGGCCTCTGTCGAGTGGCCAGGTTTGAAGCTGGACTGGTGGGGATTCAGCAGACTGTTCTGTGAAAAGAAAGAAGGCAGTTGTTTGGAAGCAGCTTGTTCAAGGGTTTTGGAAAGAAAAGGGAGAAGAGAGACAGGACAATAGTTCTGGATGATGGAGGGGTCCAGAGTGGGCTTCTTCAGCAGCAGGGAGACATGGGCCCGCTTGAAGGAAGAGGGGAAGCATCCAAAAGACAATGAGGAATTCACAAGAGAGGTGGTGAATGGAAGGATGTCTGGTGTGATTGCCTGAAGGAGAGAAGAGGGAATCGGGTCAAGAGCACAGGTAGTAGGATGGTGGGAGAGCAGGAGCTGGGAGACATCAGCAGCAGAGAAGGTATGGGGAGAGGGGGACGAGGAAGGGTGGATGTGATAGTGCAGGAGCTGTGGATGTCAGCAATCTTCTCATCAAACTGTGAAGTCATCTGCAGAGAAGGAGGACTGTGGTGGGGGAGGAGGGTTGCTGAGGAGAGAAGAGAAAATAGAGGACAGTTGACGAAGGTTGGAAGTAGAATTCTGAATTTTAGCTTGATAGAAACTGGCCTTGGCGGAGGTAACTGAGGAAGAAAACGCTACCAGGAGAGATTGGTAGGTGGACAGGTCAAATGGGGCCCTGGATTTCTGCCACTTCCTCTCAGCTGCGCATAGTCCGACCCTGTTGGCACTGGGGACCTCAGACATCCACAGACTGGGAGGAGATGAGCGTGCTGCTTTGGAAACAAAAGGACAGAGAGTGTCAAGTGCTGAAGAGAGAGAGAAAAGCAGAGTAGAAGATGCAGAGTCAGTGGGAAGATTGGAGAAGGAGTGGAGGGGTTAAAGGGAAGCAGTGTTTCTGGAAGCAAGAGAAGAAAGTGAAACAGAGCAGATGTTACGCAAGGGGAGGGTGGAGGGGAGGCAGGATGGGGAGTAAGTGGGAGGGAGAAGGAAATGAAGTGATGGTTGGACTGATGTAGAGGGGTCACCATGGGGTCCGAGGATGAGCAGTTCCTCAGGATGACAAGGTCGAGAACGTTGCCACACTTGTGGGTCAGGGGAGAGTGCAGCAGGGTGGGAGGCTTCCAGGTGGATGTTGAAGTCTCCCAAAATGATCAGTGGGGTGCCTTCTTCAGGGAATGAGCTGAGCAGTGTGTCAAGCTCATCAAGAAAGCTTCCAAGGGGCCCTGGAGGACGGTAGAGAACAGCAACATAGAGCTTAATGTGATAGTGAATTAAGACAGAGTGATATTCAAAAGCGGAGATGGAGAGGTGAGAGAGGGGAAGAACAGAGAATTTCCAGGACTGTGAGACGAGCAAACCAGTACCACCACCACGATCAGGGGGAGTGTGAGAGAAGGAGAAGGAGGAAGAGAGGGCTGCAGGAGTTGCAGTGTTGTCCGAAGTGATCCAGGTCTCGTTAAGGGCGAGGAAATGTAGGGAGAGCAGGGAGGCGTAGGCTGAGATGAAGTCTGCCTTCTTCACGGCAGACTGGCAGTTCCATAGTCCCCCTGTGGCCAGTTGACACAGGGAGAAAGCGAGGGGTAGGGGAGGTTGGTGAGGTTCCATCGCCGATGGTGAGAGCGCCTTCTGCGGGTGAGAGAGCAGACTGGATTGGGGTTACTGCACATAGTGAACAGGTGAGGACTGGCAGAGAACAGGAAAAAGATGGGGGAAGAGATTCCCCCCTTTTTTTTTCATCAATTTCCAATATAGGGAAATTGCACAGCTGGGAAAGAGCAATGCTAATAGCGTCGCTCCAAGTGAAACTGTAAGCACAGCCTATTAGCAAACAATTAACAGCTGGCCAATCACCGAGCAGAAACTCAAACAGAAACAATCGGTTAACAAGATGAAACTAGGTGCCACAACACCAGTCTAGAAATAATTAATAATAAATCAAACAAGGCAACAACTACACTTCAACAAAACTAGCAGCAGATACAAGAATAGGGAAGCAGTAAATCTAAGCAACCACGCAACTAGTAATACAGAACGGATACTTAGCCAATCTAGGAATCTTCCGCAGCTCCTCACACCTGAATCAAATGCACTCTTCTGTTCAGTTTTCTGAATGCTGTATGGCTGCTGTCCCATTAGTCTTCTGAATACTGTATGACTGCTATCCCATTAGTCCTCTGCATATTCCATGAGTTCTGTGCCATTAGTCTTCTGAATACTGAATGACAGCTGTCTTGTAAGTCCTCCTAATACTGTATGGCTGCTGTCACATCTGTCCCCCTGTACTGTATATTTATTGTCATATTACTCCACTGTCACACTAGTGTAAATCTTGCATACTCTCATAATACTGAATGTTGCATAGACAATACAATTTTTATGTAGCTGTACAGTTCTGTACCAGCACAATTCAACAGCCAGCCAAACTGGCTGGAGTCAGGATTCATCGTAGTTTGCTGCCTTTAATAAGATGCCAGGATGCATTCATGAATTAGGAGTGAAACTGCAAAAAAAATCAGTAGCAATGTATAAGACATCCAGTTCTGACTGTACACTACAAAACTGTGGTAAGAGATAACATAAATAGTTGTTTTACAATGACAATAACCTTAAATGTACATATTTTTTATAAATTAGGTGTTATTTGTTCTATACAAAAGAGTGGCTGTGGATAAAATGAACAGGTCTGCTTCTAAAGAAATATGGTCAACACTAAACTTACTTCCTTATTTACAGCTTGAAGGTCATAGCTATAGCACTTTTACCTACAGTACTTTCTGCTATTGAAATAATAATCAACTAGAGGGAATCAAAAACAAAGCTGAGACAAAACAAGTCATGTAGAATACCTGGTCTGAAGAAGAGGGCCACTCACCCTGGGCCACCTGGTCACAAGCTGTGGCTCTCCGGGCACTGTGGGAGTGACACCCTTTAGTCACCCAGTCTCTCAAAATGGGGCTTTCAGTCAAGAGCAGATAATGTAGAACACTTCCTGAGACCAGTGAAGACTAAGGAATCTGCAGGGCAAAGTGAGCGTGTTGTTTATTTTGAGGATTTGGTCCAGAGGTAATGCCACGCCATGTTCCAGGTTTAATATGGGTTGCCTTGGCATCCAAATCTATGTAGATTTCACATTCTGTTACTCTTGTGTGAGCACCTGAAATAAACTTATTTGTGTTGCTCTGATTCATTCTTCTGAACGTTTCGTGCTAAATGCATTTTCAAATCAAGGCCATCCATTTTACAAGAAAATGTAGATGAGATTGTATGATTGGTCAGTCTTATATGGTTTTTAGACATTGTGATAAATGTTCTCCAGCTTCACAATGGTATTTCTTGACACCCAAACATGTAAACATTTCTCATGTTTACAGGCATTATAAAAATGCCTGTAAACATGAATGGCTATCGCCCAGTAGCACTGACTCCGATTGTGATGAAGTGCTTCGAAAAGTTAGTCATGCAGCACATCAAATCCTTCCTCCCATCCACGCTGGACCCTCTCCAGTTTGCCTACCGCTCCAATGGATACACAGATGATGCTGTATCCCTGGCTCTGCACATGGCCCTGACACACCTGGCCTACAAGGACAGGTATGTCAGAATGCTATTCATAGATTTCAGCTCAGCATTCAACACCATCATCCCACAGCAGCTCATGGAAAAGCTAAACCTACTCGGCCTCAACACCTCCCTCTGCAACTGGGTCCAGGACTTACTCACAAGGAGACCACAGTCGGTCCAGTTCGGCAGCAGACACTCAGCCACCACTACACTGAGCACTGGAGCGCGGCTGACCCATGACTCCACTAAAACATCCAGTTGTAACCTCATCATCAAGTTCGCTGGTGACACAGCAGTGGCGGGCCACATCAGCAACAACAATGAAACAACGTACAGAGAAGAGGTGCGAGATCTGGAAAGGTGGTGCAAGCACACAAAATGTTGCACAAGCCACTTTGAGCCAGCACATAAGTTACGGACATTTGGGCTGTCTGAAAATACTATTTGCACTACATGCATCTGCACCACTTTTCACTACAATATACATTACCCTGTGTCACATTGTACACTTGAATATATTTCCTGTATAGTTATGTTCTGTTGTATGTTTATATATTTTTTTTCCTTTATATTTATTGTAGTACAAGTAGTTATTGTTATAGTACAAAGTCGTATTGTCTGTGTCATGTCTGCCTTATACGTAGCAACGAGGGATGAGAATAAATATTATTTCACACCTCTGTATGTTTTTAACATATTGTGGAAGTGACAAATAAAGTTGACTTGACTTGAAAAAGGTATATAAAATATATTCTAAAATGTATGTGTCTTCCATATGAACTGATGAAGTTCAATTGCTTGTGCAATCTTTTCGAGCACACTGTATATTGTTTTATATTGTTTGCAGGTATTGATCGTTTGAGACACACATTTCCTATTTCTTAAACCCAGAGGGAGATTTTCTTAATAAAAGAGCTGAGATAGGTTGTGCATCATCCAAAACACTTTCCCAATGCATTTAAGCCCATGAATTGTGTCAGATAAATTTCCTTATGACCTGTTGAGGTGAACATTAGAGAGGAATGAACATGCAAACAAGAGCTTTAAATTAACAAAGGTTTAATACAAAAGTCTAATACAAATGCGCATTTGGGAACCAGCCTCCTGTGAGATCTGATTCCAAGTACATAAAAAAATCACTCATCTTTTATACTGTTTTTATGAATACATAATCTTCATGGTAGGTGTGGAGATCCCACCTCTAACATTTCATTGGTTAACAGTTACCTCAGTGTCTTTTAGCTACTTCTTTTTAATGAGTCTTCTGTTCTTGCAAAAAGTTATTTTTCCTCACCAGACGATGGCAATCCGCCCAATTTCAGTTACTCCCCAATACAATCTTCTACGATTACAAACAGTTCTTCTTTCTACTACGAAGGTCATCTTATTCTCATGGGAATGCTCAACAACCTAGAGAGTTGTTACCTCTTATCTTACACACACACACACACACACACACACACACACACACACACACACACTTATGTTTCTCTTTCTTTAGGACTACTGGAAATTTCCACACCACCTGTCTATTACACAGAAATAACATTTCAACTTCACATTCAATGTCTTTATACATTTTATATACATAACCCCTTGCAACTATAATTTCTCTAACAATTGCACTTTCTAAATTTTAGAGTTTTAGGTTGATTTTCCATAATCAACTCAATAAAATACATATGAAATACAATCAAAACCTGAATCGTGTATATCCCAGCTTGCATTTCCCAATTTCCTCATGTATATTCAACAATACTCTTCTCCATAGCATTTAAGTGAGCAAAATAGGCCTGTTACAATAATATGTGCATTTAGACAAGTACATCTGTTTTTTATTATTATTATTATTATAACCACAATGTCTGTCAAGATGTACTTGGTTCTCACTCAGTTAAGCCAAGTTGTTCCCCACAGAAAGAAACTAAGAGCAAAATTGTCAGGAATGGTGATGATGAAGATTGTCTTGCTCTCTCTCAGCTACCAGATCAGCCAGCCACTAGTTCTCCATTCCAAAATGTCTAAAATCTCATCGTGCTGGTGTCTTCACGCTGATTATTCTGTGATCTTCCCAGACTAGAGGCTACTACTGTCTGTTTTATTTATAAATCATCTTCATACCATTTGAGCGTTCCCCTCAATAATTCATCCAGCCATGCAGATGCTAACATGTAAACACCAGGGTTAGTCTCTGTGCTACAACATATTGCAGTGTGTGATGGGTTGTTCTCTGTGCTATGACATACTGCAGTGTGTGATGAGTGGGGGGCCTGGTTTAATGAGAGGAGGATGTGAAGGGGATGTGGTTAGCATTAGCATGTTCAATGGAAATTTTCTTAACACTGCAATAGCATTTCAAGTGTTAATAACTGAAAGTGCATTTTTGTTTAATCAATTTATTGTGTTCAAAATATACAAAACAGTTCATGAATATTGGCCATGAACTAAAACCGCTTCTAAATTGTTTTTCCTTCAGCATGTTTACTAAAGTTAGCCAGCTAACTTGAAAATTCAGCTTGGCATACTCCTCAGGGGGGTATTCCACAAAGCGAGTTAAGCAGAAAGCCTGGCTTATTTCAAGAATCCTGTCTTATTTTGAGGCTTTCGTCCAATCGAATGTTATCAAACTCAAAATATTAACAAAAGTTAGCAAGCTAACGCCACTTCAAGGCACTCAGCCTTTTTCTTATGCTGGAAGGACCAACTCACTCTTTCATTGCTAATGTTCCTGGCAGCTTCTCCCCCAGATCTGTTGACACCTTGTTATTTCAGTTGCTCACATTCCAAAAAACATTCTGCAATTTCTATAGAATCTTATAGGAAGACTCTGTAGAGATATTATAGTAAAGCCCACAGGATTTCTCGGTTTACTAAAGTATGTATTGTTAATAATAACAACAACAACAATAACAATAATAATAGTTTTTGGATAAAAAGCCGTATGCTATGGTACAACACTATGGAAGCGCATTTCATTCACAAAAAAAAAAAAAAATCAGACACATTGGGCCCTCATGCATCAATATTTTCGTAAAACTGTATGTAAATTTATGTGTCAAGGGCTACCAACTAACAAATTCCGCCAGATTTATCAAACATGCTTAAACACAGCATTTGTTCGTATTTCATGCGTATGTTGATAAATACCAATCAATAGTACATGACAGGCGCGTTCACAAAATTTTCGATTTGCATAAATCGACGCCCCTGAAATACCATACAAGGAGCTTGAACTCCCATTGCTGGCAATGTGAAGAGATGGCAGAGAAAAGGCAGAAGAAAAAAATTGTTCTGAAGCGGCGAATTATGTTTTATTAATGGAAACAGAATAAAAAAATACTTTGTTCAGAAGTGTAAGTAGTTTAGTGTCGGGGCCGGGGAAGACCAAAGCCTGGCAAGAAATAACTGTTGCAATAAATTCAGTGTCAAAAGTTCCGCCTACGCTGCTACAGGTTAAAGGAAAATGGTTCGACATGAAACTGGAGGCGAATTATTGGAAAGACGTTGTTAGCTGGAATTACAGTGGAGGGTGACCGTGATCTGTTTTCCCTGGTCTTGGATCAATCACTCTCCAATTCTGAAGGTAAATTTTTGTATACCAGCCTTATCGTTGTCATAAATCCTGGGGGGCAGCTGCACCCAGGCCCGCGAGGGGGCATGGTTGGTCAACGTGGTAATGTCACATGCAATACATCGTTGGGACCGTCATGTTTTCCCTAAATCTACTTGGAACGAATCCCTAGTTAAATAATTCGTTAAAATTAGAACTATTACGTAATTAGGATCCTCCATAATAGTGTGCCCTCCACTCTGCAGTCCCTCTCTAACGTCATTTTACCTTGTATAAAAATAACGACAACGATTGTACTAAGAACTGACATAGTAGCAGCAAGAGTACTAGAAGCAGTCAAAGTACAGCAGAACTTTCTGTTCAAAACCTGAAATTGTCATTGAAGATCATTATACCTGACCAGCATTGCAGTGTTATTACATCCAGAAAGTTATTTGAAAATGTAAAGTCCGGTAAGGTAGCTAACCGGCAAACATGCTGTATTCTTTGGATAATTTTTTCAACTACCTTAAAATTGCAGCAGCAGTTATAATTGTTGCTTAGTAACGTTAGCCACATTAACACGCTCAAAATTCCACCAATGTGAAGTCAATGGAGGCGTTTTTTTTTTTTAAGATTTGTAGTTTCAAAAGTATGAATCTATAGCTCAGAAAAATACAAGCAACCTGACCAGTATATTCACGCAGTTCGGTATGTCTACCTTAAAAACTGTTGGGGGAGATACATCCGGAAGAACCAGGAATAATAATATTAAGAAGAAGAAGTAAAGATTCTGTAGAAGAACAGTAGTGTGCGCCTTTGGCAAGCAAACTAATTAATTTTATTAATCAGGATTACACAAATGAAGCCGAATGACCTGTTTTAATGTTGAATCCAATAGTGATTTTATATAACACTTTGAACTGTTATAATGTTACGATATTACTGCCAAATAATTTGCTACTCATTTTTAATCAAATAAAAAAATGAGTGAATGGAAAAATAAAAGCAACAACATGAAAAACAAGCTTTACAGCCGTGTTTTTCCATTTACGCACGCAATACGAACAGTTTAGAGCACTCGTGAAATTTCTTCGGATCTTACGAACAAACTGATATACGAAAACTTTGATAAATCCCACATTTTTTGCGTAAATGCATTTACGAAAGATTTACGATGAAATCCGTTCGGCTCACGTTTGATAAATGAGGCCCCTTATCTTGTAAGTATGAGAAAAAGATTATGAGATAAGGTGCCTAGTTTTTATTTTCTTTCGTACTACAATGTACTTCAGTATAACACTATCCTTCTTATTAATGTTAAAAGTGTTTGTTGTTGTTATACACACTTCACACTAAATACAGTTGGCCAACTGTAACTTAGCTAGAGATAGATAGCTAGCTATGGCAAATGTTCAGGTATATACCAACCTTTTGGCTTCATTTTGGAAAAAAATATACTTTACTTTAAAGTTTATAAGGTAATGTTGTGTTTTTACATGAAACCGAAGCATTTTCCATAAATGTTCACTTTAAACAAGACTGAACATCCTGCTAGGATGTATGTTTGTTTTGGATTGTGTTTTGGTAAAATTAGTTCAACTATAGCTAGTGATAACCTATTTTCAGTGTTCTAAATATCCTTGTTCATCCATTGCCTTTTATTTTAAGGCTTTGAAAGTGTATTTACATGTTGAACTTCCTTGTCTTGGTCTCTGCTACCTAAGTAAGTCAAATTACTGCAGTATAATGAATATACTGTATACTGTTTATATACTGTATATAGTGAAACTGTTTAAAGATTTTGTCCACCATGAATTTAATCCATTTCTCTGTTCCATGGTGATTCTTTATTTCCATGATTGGCATTGACTTTGAGACAACACAATCTGAAGGTAGTGATTTTATTTCTTCTTGTTTATATAAATAAATTCAGTGAAGTGTTTGTGAACATTTTATCTTTACTCATTGATAATGAACCATCTATTTTTTTGTGGTTTGTTTGTTGTTTGCATTAAAATTTTGGTTTTTGTTTGTTTTTACACACACACACACACACACACACATATATATATAATTTTATTTATTGATTATTATTTGTGACCCAGACTTCTTTGTTACCTGCATTATTTCTAATTGTAGCTGTGCTACAAAAAGCTGGCGTGCAAACAAAGCACATTTATGCAGAAAGCACAAATAAGATGAAATAAACTCTGAACTAGAAAATGCACTGAGGAATAGAGATGGACTTCCGATGACATGCGAGATGGTTGCATTGCACTTAGCTCCTGCTCGCTACCCCCTTTTTTAGTGTAAATACTTTTGTTGTATGACAAAAGTGGTTCCTTTACTGTGTTACTTGCTACCACAACATGGTAGCGACCAAAAAAATAGCAAATTCCCCTCAAAAAGCAACGGAGGATAAGTATGGAGGCTAAGTCAGACTAAAGTCTGACTTAGCCTCCATACTTGCTCAGACTATTGACTCACAAAGAGATGTGCTGCGCGGCATAGTTTCCGACTTGTTGACCAAGGCCTTGTGAGTAGCACTAGAGCTGATACAAGAGCATATATTGCCCAAAATGGGACAATGTTGCCGTTGCTGAAAGAAGACATTAACTCTCAGGCCAAAGCCATGGAGAATATGTTCACTAAAGTTGAGGCTCTGAAAGGTAATTTGCATCCAACTAAAAAAGACACAGAGGTCAACTGCACCCTAGGAAAACACTGACCCAGCTACTAGTAAGTGTCTATGAATCCCATTCACAATGTTAAACACTAAGCAGAAGATGTACTATGTAAAAGCACATGCATTGTTTTTCAAAAATGTTTGCTGCAGCAGGTGCGGTCATCAAAGTAAGTTCCAAAGTATTTTATAGTTATTCATCATGTACAAATGTTTTAGTCATTAGTCAGCTGGCAATAAAATAGGATGCCAATGCATCCCCCTGTTTTTACATGCACATTTGCACAGTGAATCCTTCACTTGGGGTTTATCATTGTGACCCTGTAATAGCACCCTTAGTCCCAAAAATGTGCTTTGTCTGGCTGTGTCTCTGTTTAACTGTCATGATTGTTTATGTAAAATCAAACTTTCAGACCACTCTGGAACATCTGTACCAGCAGATAATGGAATAAAAGTGACAGGAAATCAGAGGACAGAGCGAAACTGTAGTAAGTCAAAGCAATATTTCATTTAGTCTCAACATATGGGTAACTATGCCTAATGCCCCCATGTAATCCATGTGAGAAATCACTCACCAAGATTCTGTGCCACTGTGACAAGTTTGAAATGTTCCGTATTTGGCATTCAATTCACTTGCAATGAGGTTACAAAAGTAGCAATGAAAACTTGGGGGGGGGGGTGAAAGCAGAGATGCCAAACACGTCCGCACCTTTTAAAATCTGCAGATGGGCAGACACAGGGATAGGCTCAAAAACAGGGGCAGTCAGGGGAGGAGGCATCATGACAGCTTGCTGAGCAGGATAAAGGGAAGGATACGTAGTGTGAGCTGGGGGCAGCTGAACCGGTCCGCAGGGAGCCAGCGACAGCGGGTCAGAGGACGCGTGGTGCGTCTGAGGGAACCCGCCGCCCCAGCAAAGGCGGTGGTGTCTGGGGGAGGCTGCATTGCCGAAGCTTTGGGAGCATGCAAGGATGAGACGACCGGCACCAAGGGCACCTGGTGTGGCTCGTCTGCCCCAGCGAGGGTGGCTGCAGCAGTAGGGAGGCGGGACCACTGTGCCGAAACCCTGCGAGCAGGCAGAGGCAGGTCACCAAGCGCCGAGGGCGCCTGGCAGGGCTCGCTGTCTCTAGCTAGGCAGCGGGGGGAGAGGACCTCATTGCCTGGCGCTCGGGAGTGTGTAATGGCAGGATAGCTGACACAGAAGCACTCCCAGCAGCGACACCACTGGAGACAGGCGCAGCCATGGACTGCCTAAGGGTCCGACGAAGGTCCCCTGATGGTAGAGCTGCATCAGACGTCGGCCAAAGAGAGTGGGCGTGGACTGCCAGATCGTCAGAGCAGAGGGCCTCGATGAACAGCCGGAACAACTCTCTCTTCCACGCAGTCCAGGGAAATGCAATCCCGCGGGGCCTCAGAGCCTCATGGAGGCGGGTTACGGAAATCTGGGATGGATGCCGCAGTTCTCCGGTCCTTGAAGGAGCCGCCGACTGGCAAAGGGCAACAGCAGCGGGAACCGCAGGGCTAAGGAAACGGCATCTCGGCCGACGAGAGCTGAGAGAAGAGAAGGACCAATGCCGAGAGATGGCCCTGGATCTCAGCCTGCGTGAGAGGCGACGGGTCAGTCGGCGACCACGAACCGGGGATGTCAGGTCGTTTTCCCGGGAAACCGCCCGTGGAGAAGTCGTCTCCAAAGCATGGAGTTGAAAATCCATCATTTCGTAGCAGTGTTTAGTTAGGTGATACAGGAAGACACTGGATGCCGGAAATGCTGAGCACGATGGGTAAAGGTACGTGGTGTTTATATACCTGTAGGGACCGGAAGGGGTGCGATAGGTAGAGCGGTTGTCTGACAGTTCTTCTCCCGAATCTCTGTTTTACCAAACTGCAATTTTTAGAAAGCCCCTAAAAGCAATGAACAGAGGGGGAAAATGACCCACTAGTTGTTCAGTAATGTTATGTAGCCTAATTTGTTTCTTTCCTGTCTTGCAGTCATTGTTTACAAAAAGCTTGTGCCAGAAGATTAGGAACGTGAGGTGGTCCATGAAACGAAGAAGCTCACACTGCAGTAATGTCACAACCAGTAGCATTCCCAACACTATCACCACTGCCACACATTCCAACGCACATGACAAACAAACAGAGGAAGAGTGACACCTGCTCATGCTACTAAAAGAAACCTTCCAAACCAGGAGGTACTGGGTCTGAAATCTCCAAGCAGGGAAGATTAAACCTATCCTGCAGGTCTTTTCCAGTTTTGAGTATGGGAAATGTGCAAGTATTATATGTGAAAATATCTTATAGCCTGAAGGGATAAAAAACCAAACAGACCTACACTTTTCTGAAATAATGTTGTTGTGTTTAACAGATAATCACAGAAGTAGAAATGCTTCAGGGCAAGAGACGGTTTGACACCGGTGAAGAGAGAGCAGAGAAGCTCAAGTGGAGGCATTCAAAGGAGCCAAGAAACAGGTTTAGAAAAATTGTTGTGCACAGTTCATTAGTGATCATGATCATGAGTAAGACTGAGCTGCTTACATGCCTTACATGACTTGTGATATTGCTGACAGTATGTTAAGGTTTTTTTTAGGCCTTTTTTTTAGGTCTTTTAGGGTGAACTGCAAATGCTACCTGTTCTGGAGGCCATTGAAGATGAAACAAAGTTTGACAGAGTGAAAAAAGTTATTTTGTGTGTGCACAATGGAACAAACCACTCCAAAAACCCCTTCAAACATTGCTTGCATATATGGTGACAATACAATCTGTATGTTTTTGAAGGATGTGTCATCATTCAGCGTTCCAACAACCAGTCCAACAGAGGCATGCTCCCTGGTCCTCCATTTAGAGGCTGATCACCTGGAGGAAACTTTTGTGGCCGGTGACGGATGGTCATCTTCACACTGGCAAACACAGTCCTGGATGCAGCAGCTGTCATCCTGGGGTTACACTATATGAGCCATCTGAACTACCCAAGAATTTATTCCCAGGCACTTGGGTTCCTCCAGCAAGGGTCCTTCTTGGGGACCCTTTTGTGGACCCCAAATCAGCCAAATTCATGTCAGTATGATAATTTCAAGCAAATCAGCATGTTAATGTGCTGTTAAAACACATTATTGAATATTATTTCTGTATCTACTATGCAGAGGTTATGGCGGGAGACCACTCATGAATGGTCTGCTTCAATGCCAGTGCTGACCTTAGATCTGATCCTGGAACTCCATACTGATAGTCTCTCTCACTCTCTCTCTTTGTGAATTTGTTTGTTGAAAGTGAAAACATTATTTAGTGTCATGTTGGCCTGTTTAAAAGGACAAATGTATTTTTATTTACAAATAGTTTTATTTGAATTCAGTATTCTCTATTGTAATTAACAAAACAATGTAACAAAAACAAATTTAACAAGACAATAATGCCAAAATGTCTGGGAACAAGCACATAAAAAGAAAAGGTACAAGTCATGAATATGAGAAAATAGTAGAGAACACTCACTCTTTGTTGATTTTTTGGTGTGTGTGGACATTAGTTTCATTTCCATCTTGTTTAAATTTTCACATTTAAGTAATTTTGCTGTCATTTACAAATGTTAGGGGACCAATAAAGAAAGCTGAAATAAGTGATAATCAGTGTGATAGGCTTTGGTTATTTTGTGATAGTGTTTAAAACCTGAACGCTTTGACCATTATAAACGCCAAAATGTGTTTAACAGTGAATAAACATAAATATTATATGTATTTACATATTTTTTTAACCCCACACTGTGACGTGTCTTAATTTAAATTCATAACATAAAAATTTGTATTTACAGTGTCATCTCTTTCCAATGAAGGTTTCCAATGAATGAAGCCTTAACTTTGTCGCTCCCTTCCTCCAAATCCACATCAAAAAATCCACAGGACCACTTGGTAAAATTACACTGCTTACTTCAACACAACAAACAGTTGATACAGAACGATTTTCCATTCCAAGTTTATCCAAATTATAAGAGACTCATTAACGACAGAAAGAGAGGAAGGTATAGAGAGAGAAGGAGGTCAAAAGACTGTGGCTCCACTCTGCTTGCCTGACTGCTCCTCACAATTCCCACAACCCCCAAATTTCCTCTCACGAGAGTATCAAGAAAGGCAAATTAAAAGTATGCGATATACCAGGAAGCAACAAAATAATAGCCTATTAACAAATAGAATAAAAATTACCCTCACGTTATGTGGTTGAATTCATCAAAATAGGCTACTGTTTCAAAGGGAGTAATTTTCTAATGGGTTTTAAGCCATTCTAACGAGATGTACTCCTGACGCCCTGTTGTGGTATTTGTCATCAAATTCTTTGTTACATTCACTCTCGTTACTATTACCACTAGTTATGCAAACTTGCGTTCGTTTTAGTGAGCCAGTTCTTTTGGCTCCGTTCGTTCAAAAGATTCGTTCGTCTGTGCTCTCTCGTTCGTTCGTTCAGTAGTACTTCCAGAAAGACCGAGATGTTGCACAGTTCATTGTTCTGCCACAGTGCAGTTCATGCTGCATCCGCTAGTTCTACTGTACCTGCTAAACTGTAAGCAAATAATAATAATAATTAACCATAATGATTACTTTTGTTTTTATAATAATCATTGACGCCACTGTATTGTTGTATCCTACTCGAGGAAAATATTAAATAACACTATATCGCTGCCACAGTATATAATTTATAAATATAATTTAGCTAAATATTATTTGTGATAGCCTAACAGTTCCTCAGGTCCAAAGAATTTGCGCTGCACTGCACTGCCTACTAACGGCATTACATCAGTCTCTGCTGCACTTAACTTTCTGTTCAGACCAGTTCATGGCTGTCTCGTTCACTGGCTCCCTTTGCCCACAGCATCTTTTCGTTCACTGGCTCCTTTCGTTCATTTCTCGTTTAGTGATGGGCAAAGGAATATTTTTTGAAAGGTCGTTCACGTACTGCCCATCACTAACGCCGGTGACGACAGTGGTGGGGGGAATCCTTGCTCCGTTTCTTAGTAGTTAAATAAAATGTTGCAAAAGTCTTGAAAGTGTTACATAAATGGGATAGCGAATGTATGTTCTAGCATTTATAATGTAGTGTAATAGTTATATGTGTCTTATAGTTATAGTTGTTTTATCAATGTTATTAACATTCTGGAAAATTGCTTGCTGGCTAGCTTCTTTAGGCTCACAAGTTAATGCAAAGTTAACGTTAACAATACCGACAGACAAATATAAAACGGCTGCCGCACCAGCGCCATCTAGCTAGCGGCTAATGTTAGCGTTAAAAATAATTCACTTTATGTAACAGGGACCGGAGCAAGATATAATATATGTACGCGACTAATGTGCCTACGTTTGACAGGTAAGTTGTGTTACTTCGCAGTGTTTGGATATATTAAATATATTATTCAAGTCGAGAATGGTTTCTTCATCACTGCTGTCCTCATCTTCCAAGTCTGACAGCACAAGGTGCATGTTATCCTCCTCCACCTCAAGACAGTAACCTCTCACCAGTTCTTCCCACTGAGTTCCGTCTCTTGCACGGGAGAGATTCAGTTAATTTATATGTTTGAGAGCTGCCGCCACTCTTATCGTAATCCATGATTCTAACATCACGCAAATAAACTTTTCCAAAAAAGTAAACAAACACTTAGGCTATAAACTGTTGGAAAACGGCACGTTGGTGGTGAACCAATGAACGTTCAGGACTACGTTTACTATAACACTCGAAGAAGAAAAGCAAGCGAACTCTGCACCACAGGAAGAGAAAACTCCGGTTTCAGTCAAGCATTATTTCAGTTACTTTTTTTTTTTTATCAAAATTGTTTAGTATTGCGAATTGACATCAGAGCTAATGTGACCGGGAGACCTTAAGCTGCATAACTGTATCATAAGACGAAACCATATGATACGCCATCGCTTGGTTTGATCGTAGAAATTAATGCTGAGTTGATGACGTTTTCTCCCTTGTCAGTTCTTAGAGGACCAACTTGTCTCTATATTTCATTAAATTTTTCATACTTACAAGTTATTTTCAGTTTCAAAAAAGGGAGATGATACATAAGCACTTCAGGAATTCGAATCCACCATTATCTCATTTTTCACAAAATACTGCCCGCCCGCGGTCTTTGTTTTCTCCTGTAAAATTGACGTCGCCGAAATGTGGAGGGTTTGCTTGCGTCGGGTCACATTTGTATTGCGTCTAAAATTCGTTCTCTATTTTACAGGGGGTCCTCCGATTACGACGGTCTCGAGTTACGACGTTTCGTGGTTACGACGCACGCCCATAAATTAATTAAATACGTTTGTAAATACGACCACAGAAATAAAAATAAGAAATTGTTCTCCCTTTTTTTATTACTGTTTCATTTAATTACTGTATTTTATATATCCTTTATGTGTTGTCTGTACAGAGTGAGTGACTTAAGGTGTTAACTTAGGTATAATTTAGGTATAAATTCCGATTTACGTGGAAAATCGGTTTAGGACAAGTCGTAGGAACGGAACTCCTTCGTAAATCGAGGACCCCCTGGATATTAAAAGAGGGTTCTTGTGATTTGTGCCATAGCCACATGGAAATCTGTAGTTTATGTGCTCCTGTAATGTAGAGAATGTAATATTCTTTTGTTAATTTGAAAAATCTATACTCTCTATACCTATATGCTATTGAAATTGTTAGAGATATGTGATTATGCAATATTTATATTGCCAAATCTGTGTGATTATATACTATTTATATTGTAAGATGTGTGATTATATGCTAAATATGTGTGATTGTATGCTATTTACGTTGTTGAAACTATACAAATGTCTCTGTATTAACTATTACCACAGCCAGTGACGAGAGTGGGACCGGGGCAAGATATGTATGTACACAACTCATGTGCCGATGGGTAATCCTTTCTTTGGGTCGCCAGTTACCAGAGTGTATCTACAATAAAAGCGCAGGAACCCTCAATGGGTTCATGATGAGTAATTTTCTGCTGCATAACACCCAGACACAAGTAGAAGGGCTACAATAGCACCATTAGAAGTACACACTTTAGACATCTTCATTCCGGAAAATATATTCCAGTCAAGGGGGTCATTACCTGTGCAACAAAATGTATTTAATAACCTGCCCTTGTGGTAAATCTTAAGTTGGCAACACAAAAGGACAACTCAAAAAAATTTTTTTTTTTTTACAGAGAAAAGTTTTTGTCAGTAATGTGGGGTGATCGGGATTATTGTTTCGGTTTCTATCAGTTTTGTTTGATTGTTTCCGTGTTTTGTTTTCCTTTCCCTGTCCATGTGCTTTTGTTTTCATTCTTTCTCCGCCCACCTTGTTACCTACCATGTTGATTACCTATGTGTTTCACCTGCCCTGCTGTTTCACCTGTATCTCATTGCTCGTTAGTCTGTGTATTTATACCCTGCCTTGTCTTTTGTTTGTCGCGAGTTTGTCTCAGTGTTTTTGTACCTGTTTCGCTACAAGCCTTTTTTTTTTTTTTTTTTTTTTTTTTTTTTTTTTTTTTTTGGATCCTGCCTGCCAGCCCGTTATTACCTGTGTCTGTTTCCTGTTTTGTCAATTCCTGTTTTCTGATTTTGTACTTTTGTTGAGCCTGCCTGATTACGAACTCTTTTGCCTGTTTTTGACCATTCTCCTGGATTGTGTTTTGTACTTTTGCCGTGTCTCTCTGGTTTTGACCTCTGCCTGATTACCGACTCTGATTTTGGATTTGTGGACTGTTTTTGGCTTATTAATAAACTTCCGTTTATTAATAATCTCGGTCTGCGCTTGGGTCTCTCTGGTGCCTGACAAGTTTTGGATATCTGAGTTAAACACTCAATCTCCCAATGGATTAAATTAAAACATTTTCTGTAATCATGTTACATCATGCTTTATTGGGTCAGACTGCTCCCAGTGATTTGAACTCGGTTGATGTAATATTTGTTTCTGCTAGATATCAATGTAATTGACTGAAATTGTACTGATCTAGTATAGGCCTTTGAAGTCAGGTCATGTCTATTTGTTTTTGTGTTAAGTGTGATATTATATTTTGTATTGAGATGTTATTTTCATATGTAATTTTCTACCATGGTTGGTAAGGACAGTGAAAAGATATAATTAGCTTCCAATTAAGTGAACATGTCACATGTGCTAATTTGGTTTATATGTTACTATTGTAGGGACTATGTCACCCCATAATTCCACAGATAAAGTCCAAAGACAGCTATCTACAGCGTAAATATGTTAAAAGCTCTCTCTGTCCTGCCTTGCATGCTGAACGCACACAAGAAACTCTTTTTTTCTCTCTCTTGACCCTATAGTGCAAGAAGCACGCAGGTTATATTTCTCTTCTCTGGGCCTGGCACACAAACTATGCACCAAGGAACTCTCTCCTTTGTCTGCCTTGCGTGCAAGAACTCTCTCACTTAACTAGTCCCACTCAACGCAACCTAAAAGGTAGCTTCAAAACCCGGTGGTTAGCTATAGGGAGCAGAGACGCACAGTCACGAGGTCACGAGATGCAGAGAGCCACGCAGCAAACCCTGGAATCCAGCACCGGAGTCCTCTGAGGCCAGCAGCCTGAAAGGAGGATCCCGCTTCATGCATGAAACAATTGTATCGGACCCGAGAGAGAACGAACAGGCAAAAAACTCGGTGATCTGGGAAACCATGTTTATATCTGTAATCATTGTGTTTGATCATTGTTTCGCTGACTCTTAGCCAAGCACCATGCAGCGGTAGTAGGCAAATACCTCACTCGGACCAGGTTTTGCATGTGATCTTTTTAGCTACTAACCTACAACAACAATTAGACATTAGTGATCTGCACGGTTATATCCAGTTTTAGCACACTGCATGCGCCATTTTTCCAACCACTCTTAGCTTCAGCTGAGTTTAAATCTCCCACCATACCATACCTCTTTCTTTGTTCTCCGTGAACATGTGTGCAGTATGTATACACCCAAGGCTGCACGATCCCCACACATAGGAGGAGGCATCTACATGCTAATGCACACACGCACATACACAGACTGATCCTAACAATACGCACACCATATCCACACACTTGTACTCACGCGCGCGCACACACACACACACACACACACAGATTAAGATCTGGGGAATTTGGAGGCCAAGTCAACACCTTGAACTCATTCTTGTGTTCCTCAAACCATTCCTGAACCATTTTTGCTCTGTGGCAGGACACATTATCCTGCTGATAGAGGCCACTGCCATCAGGGAATACCGTTTCCATGAAAGTTTGTACATGGTCTGCAACAATGCTTAGGTAGGTGGTATGTGTCAAAGTAACATCAACATGATGTGGCAGGACCCAAGGTTTCCCAGCAGAACATTACCCAAAGCATCACACTGCCCCGCTGGCTTGCCTTCCTCCCATAGTGCATCCTGGTGCCATGTGTTCCCCATGTAAGCGACGCACACACACCCAGCCATCTACATGATGTAAAAGAAAACATGATTCGTCAGACCAGGCCACCTTCTTCCACTGCTCTGTGGTCCAGTTTTGATGCTCACGTGCCCATTGTTGGCACTTTCGGCAGTGGATGGGTAGGCATGGGCACCCTGACTGGTCTGTGGCTACGCAGCCCCATACGCAACAAACTGTGATGCCCTGGGTATTCTGACACCTTTCCATCAGCATTAACTTTTTCAGCAATTTGAGCTGCAGCAGCTCGTCTGTTGGATCAGACCACACGGGCCAGGCTTTGCTCCCCACGTGCATCAATGAGCCTTGGCTGCCCATGACCCTGTCACCAGTTCACCCCTTTTCCTTCTTTGGACCACTTTTGATAGGTACTGACCACTGAAAACTGGGAACACCCCACAAGATTCTGCTTATTAGTAGAATAGGTTGTAGAATTTCCTCCATGTGAGTGAAGCCCTCTGTGTGAGGTATAGCAAACAAATTCCTTACACTTTTGGTGCCCTGTGCGAGGAATACTACAACAAATCCCTACACTATGCTCTTCTATGTATAACTGTTGTGAAGGCTGTGCACAGGTGAAGGGGAGAGGAGCACATACACAGCAACACTGCTTCCCCAGGCCCACCAGACAGTTACCAGATTCACATAAAATGAAAAATTATAATAGTGAAAATTTCAGTAAACTAACCTGGTAAAATAAAGGTATAAATATATAAGCAATATCATATAAGGGTGTATTTTTCATGAAATCATTTGTTTGCTAGATGGTTATTACTGACAAGAAACAATGAGTCATCAACAGTTAGGCGGTCCATGTTCAACAGTTGTAGCCTACTTGGTTAACACGTTGAACATAAGCCTATGTAATAGAACAATTTTAGAAATTATAGTATTATCAAATGGTCTGCCCATAACATGAGGATACCTGATGTCCTCTTCACATAATGGTAATTTATGAACTAAAGGAATATATACATATTGAAACTGGGCAGTACTTTTCTCCAAGATTAAAAAACAAACCAGCATCAATACATAGATTCATAACAGATACAGATAACAGGCTCACCCGCTGTTTTGCTTACGCACAGCAATGTCATAAAAATGTCTGCATGAAAGTTGAAGCACCAAATTAAGCACAAAGGATGTTTAAATGATGAAATGTTAAATGAACAGATATGTTTTCTTCAGGGATACTATAGAAATGCATAGTTGGCAGCCAATGCACAGATACCATATGAGCTCTTGTGCTGGGATAATATGAGCTCTTCCTGGCATTGGTCAGTAGTCTTGCTACAGCAGTTTCAATTAGCTACAATTTGCCAATACAGTACTATGCTTTTTAAAGATCGAAAAGGTGCATTAGCATAATCAGGTCAGCTCAAAATTAATTTGTGTTTTAATCGTCCAACCTCAAACAACTTAGATTGAGTCTTCAATCATTGAAATTCAATCAGTGAATTGCATATAATCTTAAAGAGATAAGCTGTGTCTGATGGAACCGGGTGCTAGGTATCTTGATAAGTAGCACATCAGAGAATCCACTGCCCAACTCCATGGTGAGTAGACAATGCAAGCTGTCTGGGAACAACACTGTCTGGCCATTCCCCAGACAACCATTTAATTGCCCTTTTCCCTATAAACATAGTGTATAGCTCAAGGCTTTTATGGGCTTACATTTGTTTGCCTAGCATTTCTTTCTACCAAGCTGTTTGATTGACTGAATGATTACATTGGCTGAAAGAATCATTGATGGAAGGATTAGACCAACACAGACAAACTAACATCATTCAACCAGGTGCCTCAAAACAGCAGACACTTCACTTTTAAGGTAGTTGGTCTTTAAAACAATACCTTTTCTGGGTAGTGGCAGTCTCTATTCCCAAAGAGCAGAAGTCCCTCAACCAATTCAAGAGCATAGCCCTACTGAATGTTGAGATGAAGATTTTCTTCTCTGTGATGGCAAGAAGGATGACTACTTACTACTTACTTGATGGAGAATAGCTATATTGACACCAGCTTCCAGAGGGCTGGGGTCCCTGGTTTTCCTCAATGATTTGGGAACAGATCCAAACCGCTAAGAGGGAGAAAAAAGAACTGCCTGTCATATGGCGAGACCTGGCCAATGGGTATGGATCTGTACCACACCAGCTCATTGCCTTCACGCTAGACTTCTTCTACATCCCAGACAACATCAAGTCCATGATTATGAGCTACTTCCAGGATATGCACATGCTTCATGCTGCAAACATTCACCACTGGCTGGCAGCAGCTGGAAGTAGGGATTGCAATGGGATGTTCCATCTCCCCCATCCTCTTCATAGCAGCATTTGAAGTCATCCTGACTGGAGCAAGGCAAGTAGTGGGGGAAGTCCGACTGCCTGCAGGCCAGAGGCTTCCCTCACTAAGGACCTATATGGACGTATTACTTGCCTGCTGCAAACTGCACCATGCACATCAAGACTCTTGAAGAGGCTGAATGAGCTGATCATCTGGGCAAGGATGAAATTTAAGCCACACAAGTCAAGGAGTCTTTCCTTTTGAGAAAAGGGGTGCAGAACGATAGGGCCACCTTTGCCATTGGCAGGGAAAACATTCTACGCATCACAGACCAGCCTATCCCAAGTCTGGGAAGGCATTATACATCCAGTCTTTCAGACAATGAGATAGGGAAAACCATCCTCCAGCAGCTTTCAGCAGGCCTGTCAATGATCGACTCAAGCCAGCTACCCAGAAAGTACAAAGTGCTATCACTTCACTCTGTACCCAAGGGTACTGTGCCCCCTGAGGCTGCCACAAATGGTTAGGACTCCCACGGTGCCTTTCAGCAGTAAGTCTGTATGAGTGGAATTCATTCCACCTACCCCAGGAATCTATCACCCTTGGGTACAGGCAATAGAAGGCAAGGATGGTGATGGAGTTAAGGGACTCCTAGGCAGTGAAGGACATGAATGCCTGAGTGGAGACTGGAAGGAAATGGAGGGCTGAGGAAAAAGTGGGAAGGCGGTGAGCAAACTGCAACACCAGGAGGTGGTGGTCAGGGTCCAGACAGGGTAGGCAGGCCTTGGCTGGGGTGACCCACCCAGCCTATGGTCAAGATCAAGCAAGAGGGAGAGGAAGGATCTCGTTGTCTCTGAGGTTACCAGGATGGAGCAGGAGGAGTACAGAGTGAAGTCTGTGGCACAGGGGCAGCAGGGGCACTGGACAAGGTGGGAAGGTGTTGCGAGTTGAGCAATCAATGGGACAGATTTCTGAAAACTGCCTAGCCTACCCTGCCCTTGCAGTCTCCATTTTCAGTTTGGGACAGAGCAAACCTGTGACCACTGTGGGACCACCAATGCCTCTCTCCAGCATGTTCTTTTAGGTTGCAAAACAGCACTGACACAGGGACAGTTTAGATTGCGACCTGACCAAGTGCTCAGGAAGCTGGCGAGCTGGTGGTGGAGAAAAGAAGGCAAGAGGCAAGCAATGAGAGCACAGCAGAGAGCCAACAGAGGATCCACTTTCTTTGGTGAACTGCAGTGAACACCACAGGAGACCAGCACCTAAGCTCCTGACATCAGGGTTGGAGTGCAAAATGGAGGTGGACCTAGGCAGGCAGCTCCATTTTCCTAGGGAAATCTGCAGCACACACACAGCCGGAAAATCAGCACTGCTGGTTGAACTGGCAGAGCCATGGGAAGAGGGGTTGGAGGCAGCTGACAAAAGGAAGAGGTCAAAATATGCAGACCTGGTCACAGACTGCAGGGGGAAGGAGCGTGAGGCTTTACCCAGTGGATGTGGGAGCTAGAGGCATTGTGGGAGACTCAACGACGTGTCTGCTCAAGGACCTGGGGCTGCGGGGAGCCAGACTGCACAGGAGATGGAGAAGGCAATCTTTTGGCTCTGGCTGAGAAGATGGGACAAGGCATGGAAAGCAACCATCTCCTGAAGAAGGTTAGCTGCAGGGGGTGTCAGGGAGATGTCCTGTTCACTATCCCGCAACCAGGACATGTTCTTGGATAAGGGACGAAACATCTATGAGTGATAGTCCCTGGCTGAATACCCTGCAGCTAAAAAAGTGGGCACCGGTAGAGCCAAGCAGGAAGAACACCTACTTGTACACTGGCATTCTTGTGGAGCTGGTGCAAGGGGACTTAAGTGTACAGCCGGCACTGCATATTGACTCTGGTGCCCATTTCATTTCATTGAAAGGAGTTTTGAGATTAGCAGTTTTAATATAATTTCAATGAAAGCTACCTGAATGAATTAGACATGGACACATACTGGAAGAGAGTGTACAGAGGCAAAAGTCAAACAACACGGACATAAGGAGTAACAGGACTGATTTTAAGTGGCTACGTAGGCAGTACAGCTGACTGGGCCATGAAGAGCTGGCTTTCTGAGAATGCAGGGAGAGCTACAGCCTGGGAACCCATGATTACATGATTAAGATGATTATAACTGATAGGCTAACCATCTAGAGCAGACATTCCCAAAATTAAGAATGCCATGGCCCAATTTGAAATCTGAAAATCTTCTGCGGCCTCGCCAAACCTGATAAACACAAGAGACTTTTCCCTGTAAGTCGCTCTGGATGAGAGTGTGTAACAAATGTCCTTAATATAATGTAATGTTATGAGACTAAGATGAAGTATTTCCCTTTATGTTTTTTATTTCATAAACAGAACAATTCTATGTGTGTTTTCAGCGCTCAAAATGTTCATCATTGTTACTTTGTACTCAGCTGTCCAATCACGTTGAAGAATGAGTGGGACATACAGTGCACAGCACCAGCTGGTTCTTCAGGGTTTTCAGCTTTGGTGGACACACGGCCTTACAATTCCGCCAATGACAAGATATACAATACATTCTGGATCAAAAATAGGTCACATAAATGAAGAATAACATGTAATTTAAATCTCATGGCTTTGTTTTATTAGTTCAGATTACTTTTTAAAATGTAAATATTTAATCATAAATATTTTATCAAACTTAATTACAAAACTGAAAATGAAAAACATCTCATTTATTTATTGAAAATGACCTCTTGTGGCCCACCTGCAGTACCTCCACGGCCCACACTTTGGGAAACACTGATCTTGAGCATCCCATTTTGTTTACTGCCAATGTAAAAGTAATCCAGAGCCACTTAATCTGCTCTGCAGTATCACTAGTGAAATCAGTTAAATCAAATGTCAAAAAGACACCACATTTTTGTAGTAGGTGAATAAAACTATTTCATATCACCTGCAATTAGCAGATTTTTGTCACTATTACATTTGTAAATGAACAAGTCAGATTTAGGGCTATTTCACTGGATTCTTGGAGGTGATGGGTGGGCAGCTTGCAAAATGTTTCTTGTGTTTGATGTGGTGGCATTTTCCATAAGATTTTATTTTATGGAGAAACCTGTTGCAAAGAAGTATTCTGATGGAGTAGTTGTGTCCTCAAACTTTAAAAAACTACAAGCAAAGGTGTAAGAGAATAAGAGTGCAATCTTTGAGCTTTATTGTGTCTGCTAACTGATTTTTTTTAGGTAGGGTGAAAAATGTATGCTGCAGTCATGGATGTTTTTTTCCTGTTGTAGGAGCATAATTTAAGTTAATTGGTATATATATATATATATATATATATATATATATACTGATGTCTTCTTTAGTTAATTCTTTAGAACTATTATTGAATAGGGAACTTTTAATTTGAAATTAGACTCTTATTTTGTATTTTAAGTAATGGCTTAAGTTAATGGCTTTCAGTTCAGTTAGACCAGTGGTTCCCAGATTTTCTCTGCTGGGCCCCCCTTTGGTACATAAGAAAATTTTTTGCGCCATAAAAAAAAAAAAAAAAAAAAAAAAAAAGGACATGCATACACATGTTTTGTTTTCAGATTCCATTGCAGTTTATTTCACACATTGTAATTAATACAAACCTCAAACTTTTTTGAAAAAATAAAAGTAAACTGCCATAAACTACAACTTCTTTTAGAATGAGCAATAAATAAAAAAATAAACTGCCTTCACAGTGTAATTATTGTGAGTGTAACTGTTTTCAAGCACCTTAACTGTGCAATTATGTTCATTGTAACATTTATTTTTTAAATATTCAACATTGTTATCCATTTTTCAAAAATTACCTGTCTGCAAAAATGGGTTTTAATGAACAACATGAACAACTCCCTGAGAGGGAAAAAAACAAAAACCTAAAGGTTTGTTGTGCAAAAATGACACCTTTAATCCTCACATCTTTTCAATGACTGGTGTGGGCCTGCTTCATGCTGCAGATCTTCTCAATTCTGGGTTGCAGTTTTGAGATTGCCACTCTGAGTTCATTTTCAATGTCCTGCTATGATCTGTATTTTGTGTTGATTGATGCCACAGAGGTAGGATGTGGCAAAAGGACAAAGTATGGCCAGGGCTCTCTTACCTAGCAGTGGGTAATCTTTCTCCACTCCAACCCAAAATGCAGCCAGTGTCCTCCTCTGATATGCTGAAATCGGCAGGTGGTGTTGCACTGAAGGGGTCACGGATCCAGTCATATTCTTTGGGTTCCTGCGTCAGGAAATATCTCTGGAAATGTTTCTGAAGGGCAGAGATGTGTGCTTCAATGCATGGAATCACTGTGTTCTGCGGCTTGTTGTTTTCAGTGAATGAGTTCAGGTTCTCAAATGAGTCCACATGTCCATCTTTCTCTTGCTGCAGCCACATCTCAAGTTTTCTGATGAATGAATGTGGAAGGCACTCAAGCCTAAAATTCTTTACTGTCGTCGCCAATGTTGCTACCATCGTCGTACTTTGATTTAAAGTTTGGAATTTAGAAGAAACTGGAGATTTATATTTATTTAGTGAATTATTATTCTTATTATTTATTTTATTTTTTTATTCTTATTATTTTCAAATATAATCATCAAATCCCCTTTTGGATTATTCTGTTGCTTGCCTGCTACCTTGTTTGCCCACTTGCTATCCTGCCCGCCTGCTTGCTACCCTGCCCTGACCTGTCCTGTCCTGTCCTGCCGATTACCTGCTATGCCCACTCGCCTTGTCCGTCTACACCTGCTGGGATCACAAGGTACTGCAACAACCCCTCAATGACCATGCGTAAAGAAACCTGACAGTGCCTCTATGTGGCTATGAAATAGAAATTGTATTTTGGAATTAACGCCACTACACCCGTAACTAGGAAACTTGACTGCCCAAGTTTGCCTGGGAATGCATAGATACACTCAGAATTCACATCAGGGCTTGTCAACACTGTTGCTATCAAATATGGCAAGCTTCTGGAAGATTCCACGTGCATTTTTTTAGATAGGATATGGGTGGAGACAGTGGAGCCTGCTTTGGGCCGCAATGAGTTTGTATTTTTAGCCTCATAGATTTGAAAGTACATCAGAAAACATTGGATGTGTCATTCTGTAAAAATCTAATTTCAGGCTTGCTTATCTCAAGTGAATATATGAAATCAGACCAGCAAAATTTCTGCCATGGCAGGAAACATGACCCAGGAACAAAGTGTCAGTCAGGCAAGGAGGACATGACAAGGGCAGCATACAGGACAGTCTTGCAGACAGACAACTTAATAATACATTTCTCATCAACTCAACTGTTTTGCTAAAAGATTCTTCTGGCTGCTATCTCATGAAAGATTCTCAGATGTGTCTAAAATGTCACATATTTCTAGTCATCTGTTTGACAAACATAATCTCATGTGTGAATGGTGAGTGACTCTAATTGTCTTTAAAAGCAAAAGCCTTGATGTGGCGATTAAAACTCTGTGCAACCTCATGTGCTTGGGAGTCATAGTGTCTGATGTTGAGTTTCTGACACACTGAGCACCACGGTGTCAGGAGGGGTTTAAAGACATGCCAGTTTCATCACCTGAAAAAGGGAGACTCTAAAAGCAACACTCCCTGACAGTCATGGAAGACCTGCAGAAATGGAAGTCAAACTTGATTTTTTTAAAGGTAGGAACATTTTTTATCTTAAGCCTTGCATTGTGTATAGTTTTAATTGAACATTTGCATATTTGTTTATTTAAAATATGCATAAACCTTTTTGTGGTAGATTTCCAATGCACTGTATTATCTTCCCATTTTTTTGCAAACGATCCCTGTCTGATGTTGTATTTTTTTTATTAATATACGATTGTTTGAGGTATTCCCACAATATAAAATACAAAAACATATATATTTTGTATAAATATGTTTTTCATTTTAGTTGGCACATATGTACTTGTTTTAAAATATAATCAGCCTCCTCACAGGCAGAGGATTCAAATTCACACTGCACAGTCCATTTCATCTCTGGTTGCAGTTGCAACACTGAATTTGTCCATGTGAATATGAAAGCATGTTTTGTTTTAGAAACACTTTAATGAATATTAAATATATGCACAAGATGGAAAGGAAATTTCTACTCTGTGCTGATCACCTTTTACCCACCTGCTGCTACCCACTGCCCAGGGGATACAGAAGCATCTGGATCTGCTAGAACAGTGCTGCCAGAACTGGGCCCTGACAAATATAAACCCTAAAAAATATAAAATAATGATCTTGACCTCTGTGATTATTACTTAAGACTGAAAATCAGCACCTCGTGAAACTTTGGTCTGGCAGTGAAATCACTTAAAGAAAAGCTCTGCAGATCCTTCTATGCAAACAGAAAAAAATCCAATTCCAATACCAGATTTCCAGTTTGCTGTTTTAATGGTACTTTAATTGATAGGTTTGCACTAGTAACTGCCAAGAAATGAATTGCATCCATAAACCTCAATAGAACTGTCTTTCCCCCATGAACACGATGACTAAATTGGTTTGCTGTTGACCCTAAGTCAGTATTAGATAAGTGTTCAACAGCAAATTATTTATTTTTCACAAAAACTGGTAGAAAAAAAAAATTTTTTCATCTTGCCTAATAAAAACTGCACCTCTGAAAAGGGAAAGCCATTATTTTGATTGCATAATCAGAACAAGTCTTAATATTTTTATTTTTGGGACTGCAAAAGTGTAGCTATATAGCAAATATTTTTGCGCTGCGACTATTCCTTAGTAAATTTGGCCCTTTGAGTGCAGGGGAGGTTCTTTTGGAGTGCATCAACTGGCAACAGATACAGTACCATGTTGCCACGTTCATTCTTATCTTGTTGTATTTTTGAAAATAAGCCTTTACTTTTCTGTGATAACCTGGCAGATGTCGAGGGCCAGTTTTTATGTTTTCAGTTGGAATTTCCAAAGCTTTTCCTTTATGTGGAATTCGATGCAAACCTTCATGTAAGTTTAGCATAACAGTAATGGAACAAGTTATGCTCAAGACTAAACCAATTCACCTTGGTCGTGTACACTTGCTGTAATATTATATTTTTAATAATTTGTCATGAGCAAATTGTAACAGTAGGCCTATGTCAGAATTTGCAAGGTTTATCAAGAATTTTAGATTTTTCATTTCATTGTATTTATGTAAGCACTTTGTGTTGTGATGGCAGTAACCCCTCCCTGTCTATGTGTTGTGATGACAGAGAAAGGGAGGAGTAGGGTGAGTTGGTGAGTAGGGGAGTAATGAATACACCAGCAGAGAAGCAAATGGAGGGTAGTTGCAGAAAGAGGGTTAACTTATGCTGAAGTAACATAGTAATATACTTATTATACTTTTGTATACATTTTATACTTACCAAGAATTTACATACCTAAGTATGCCATGTTGTTATGTTAAGTGATACCCAGTGCTGGTCAGAAGCAGATGGGCTCCCCCTCTGAGCCAGGTTCTTGCCACTGTCACCCAAGGCTTGTTTTGAGGAGGTCTAAAGCCCACTGTGTTAAACGGCTTACATTATATCTCCTTCAATTTTGTATTAAGGCATTTAGTTCACTTGTCCTTTAGCTTTTCCACCAGCTTCAAAATGAGATTTTTATTTTAACTAATAATATTAATCTTAATTATTATATTATCTACTATTTATAAGCTTCTCCATTTCACATTATGTGTTTTTCACATTTATACTAATTTCTGAAGCAGTCTGTTTTTCTTTTTATTCATCAATTAATGAAATGGGGTGAAAATGGAAGAATAAAAAATATGTGATTTATATAAAATATTGTTCCCCTAAAGTCAATAGGAAGTGGCTCTGAACAGTTGCTTCCATTCGCTTAAAGGAGCCATGTTTTTTTTTCCTTTTTCCCATTTTGCTGTGAGACAGAGAGTCTGTGTTCTGACACTAGATGGCAGCTAAAACCAATAAAAATGCCTTGCGTCTAAGGCATGGGTAATATACATCACTGTCCTACAGAAAGCAAGTCGTGGGACAGAGAGAAAGGGCATAGAATTCCTCAAATATTCAGGCTGGAAACAGGGGCACATCATCTTTGAGGAAACCATGAGGACAAGAAATCTGGTCTACAGAACTAAGTGCACTGTATTTAATTTAGCAACAGTACAGGGGGCGCCCCAGCTGTGAGACTGAGGATGTGACCATATTCCTAAAACCTGAGCCACAGTGCTCATCGATGAATATAACCTGAGGTGGCAGCTAGCACATGCACTACCGCTAGCATCCAGCGCTTTATAAAATGATCAATTAAAGTCCAGAGAAAAAATGGTGACTGGTGATCTCTGATAAAGGCACTGGAGTCCAGTCCTGTGAACATAACACAGTGACCCTGATGTTTTTAATGAGCGTACATTGTACCACACTGCAGTGAACCACACTCAGGCTGCTCTGAAGACGAGTCAACATGTGATGCATGCTGCCCTCTAGGGGACGTTAAAGGTAAAACAGCCAATTTCTGCAACACTGGATTTTGCATAGACTATTGCTTTTCATTGTTTAGGAACACCTCCTGAGCCAAACACACAACATATCCAATGTCCCCTTATTTATCTTGTTTGTATTTGTGTGTTTCTGTGAGTGTGGTTTGGCTGTTTGCTAATGTCAGTTAAATGACAGGAAGTCAGGGGATTGAGCACACCGTTTCACAGGCAGTGGAAGTAGCTGTCTGTGTATGGGAAGCCCATGAAGGGGTCCCAGGACTACTCCCTGTGTGGGCCTCTCTGTCCTATGTGTGTCAACCAGGCTGCAGGTCTCCACTGCAACCAGCGCCAGATCTGCAACTTCTGTCAGCGATCACTAATAAAACAATATAAAAACAGTCTCATTATCTATGAAAATCAATGATAATCCAGGATCGGCCCATTCAACCCCAGCCCAAATCCAATCAGACCCAGGTTCCACTGCCAAGGGCATCCTCTGCACAGAACATGGACTGATTCCTCTGAAAAATACAATGTCACGATTTCTTTCAAGATCTTTTAGTAAGTGAAATTATGTACCATCTTTCAAATAATTCAAAAAGCTTCACAGTGAAGGGCAAAACTCACCTCATCCACCACCAGAAATATTTATGGTAAACAGTAAACTATACAGCACAAAGCGTCCAAGAAAATCACACATTTGTTGAAGGCAGTAATTACATTACTGATGATCCATCATATCCACTGATAAAAATTCCATTTGAATGGTAGTGTAGTGTTGCTATGCTACAGTGTTATAGAGCCCACTGATTACACCGAGAGTCATGTGATTTTCTTAAACATGACATGACAACGTGTGTGCTGCACAGACCTGCAATTCCTTCACGGTGATTCTTTGGGATTTGTTTGCTTCTCTTGCAATCCTCAAAATACATTTGTATCTTCTATCTGTCAGGTTTTCAACTGTTCCATGTTTTTTTTTTAATAATTGACTGTGATCAGTGGTATATTTAATTTTTTGTCGATTTTCTTTACCCATTACCAGATTTATGAAGGCCTATGGCCATCTGTCTCTTTTAAACTGCCAGTTTTTTTTTGTTTTCTTCATGTTGCTGGATGGTGAGGACATTTTTCATGCTTGGCACCTCTTTTTATACCCTAGTAAAACTGAAAGTGATGTAATTATACAATAAATTTCCTTAAAATGTAGATGAACTGAATAAAAAAAAGTAGAGTTTCATTACTGATTTGAATTGTTAGATTTTGGGTGCCATTAATTGATTTGAAATTGATTTTTAATTACACGCATACATAATTTTGGTTGGTTTTATTAAGACATTAATAGAGTATGGTATTTTTTTTGGCATTTTTAGTTCAATTGTATAATGTTATTTATATGTATTTACTATATGTATGGTGCCAGATAAACGCAAGCAGCAGTCCGTTACACATCACACTGCTTTTTTGTTTTGGATACTAGAGGTATTCCTGAGTATTTCCAACCCTGCTTTTATTGAGACATGCAGTACAGTCTTTACTATATAGTCCAATTTAGACACTCCAATGTTTGAGTCCTGTATTTTGTTTTGAGTGAATTAAATATTTTTTTGTACTTTGTAAATGTTGCTAATTATACTGCAGATCTTACAAATGTTATTTTCTACTTTATGTTTCTAGTTTATAAATGACTGATTTTAGCGTGACATGATATATCCATATTAAGTTGTGAATGGTCATTTAACTATTGTAAAATTGAGTGTGGTACTGGGGCGATAGGTTTATTGATTTCCTTGTACATATGTTTATGTTAAATCATAACTATGAATGGCAGAATGTGAGTCACTGACGTTTATGTTTTAATGCATAAAATGGGCTGGATGAGAATCGTGATTGGTTTAGGTATCTTCTGTATCAGGCAAAGTTACTACTTCATCAATAGCTAATGTCAACTTAGATGATGGGAGCGTCTCCTCCTTTCCTCCACTCATTTCCTCCACATACTTCCGCATAGGAAGATGTGGTAGTGGGGGAGAAGAGGAAAGGAGGAGAGGAGCAAAAGTATTCAAACTCACCTGAGGACACAAAATTTTAGTATTGGAACGCACCCACATATTCTACATACTATATAGAACAATCACCTTCCATCCTCTATTCTTGAAAGCAACAAAAGGTAAGTAACATCATACTACTTTTTTGAGATATTATGCAATATCACATTAGAGTGCTGTTACATCAGCACACCAGTGATTTGGTTGTAGATAATCACAGCTGAGAGATGTGTTCTGAGCAGAGTTCTGATATTGTTGTTTTAAATGTTTGATTTCATGGAAGGAAGGATTTTTTTTAAAGTAGCTACGTGGACTTTGGTCACACTTTACCATTACTACCAAAGCAACCTAAAAGCTACTGAAGAATTTAGCTGGAAGAATTTAGAAAGTTGTAGCTTCACTGCAAGTAGCAAGCTGCTCCCCAGCACTGGCACCAGCCTTTCAATGTCACATTTATCAGCATAAAGACATGCATAAGACTGATTTTGGAAGTGCAACCAATTTAACATGTCATGTTGAATTCTGTAGTGCTAAATGTGAGGATATACAGAGTCTTATCTCCCATCTGAAAGTTCATATCAAACAGGGAAAATCAGTTCCATGCCCTTTCCACTAATTAAAGCAGCGTTTTACAGTTAAGTTTACATTTACATCACATATGTCAAAAAAAGCATAAAGATTCTTCTGAAGAAAATCTGATGACCTCAGTTGTAGGCTCAGAATATCCAAGCAGCTCCCATGAAACTCATGATGAGAATTGTGATGCAGGGCCAGACGCTCCCAGTCAGCTCAGTTGTGAACAAGAGATTTTTCCAGAGGATGCAGACAAAGGCCAGTTTTTGAGAAACTTAGCTTTGTTTTATCTGAAATTGCAAGCAAATCTGCTCCTTCCATACTCTACTATTAACACTATCATTGAAGACTATCAAAAAATACATGCCATAAGTGAGTCACATCTGCTTTCAAACTTAATGAAAAGCTGGTCTGCTCTATACAAGCAGATATAGACACTGTGATTGATACCTTAAAAAGTGAGGATCTTATCAGGGTTTGCAATACCCAGACACTCCAAACAGATCACCGGAGAAAAACTGTTTTTAAAAACAGCTTCACTTATGTTGATCCAGTATCCATCTGTCTTGGCCAGAATGATTTAGGCAAAGAATGCTTTGCGCTGTATATTCCTGTGAAGAACACCATTGAATCTGTCTTGCAGTGTAAGTCAGTGTGGGAGCAACACAAGCAAATGAAAACCATCATGAGAACTGATGAAGTGCTTCAGGACATGTGGGATGGCACAAATATTAAAGGAAACATGCTGTTCAAGAACACTGAATCTTCTCTCGGTGTCATTCTTTATCAGGATTCTTTTGAGGTAGTGAATCCTCTAGGATTTGGGAGAAAGAAGCCCAAAATTTTAGCTGAGTACAATGCATTCGTTTTTTACGCAAACTTAAAATGCGTGAATTCACTTTAACGCCCCTTGAAACATGATTCAAAAATTATCGTTTTACGCAACATTATGCACTTCAACGCAAGTGGTATTTTTTAAATAATATAATTTAATATAAATATGATATTATTAATATGATAATATTGAAGAGTTTCTCAAATAAAATTAAAAATGAATCACTCTGTCTTCCTATCCTTATAAAAAAATCTTTATAAAAGTTAAAAGAACTTAACTGATGATAATGAAAGAACAATGATGTCAAAATGGTAAAAAACAAGGTAAAAAAAAAGTGGTAATAAAGAACATAACTGATGATAATGAAAGCACACTGATGTAAAAATGGTAAAAAAAAAAAAAAGCTGTCACATGATATTTGCAGCTGAGTCCTACATATGGTAAAAGTTCAATTCTTACTATGAATTTTCTGAGTAAGTTAGTCAACGTTACGCAACCGTGGAACGCATCTTGAGCATTTCCAGTAATTTAAATGGGGATAATAGACTTGAATTATGCGATTTTGCTTTACGCGAGCCTTTTCAGGATCACATCATCGAGTAAAATGTGAATGCACTGTATATGACACTTGCAAATATTCTGCCACACAACAGATCTAGCATTGATCAGATGCAACTTGTGCTACTTTGTCCTGAGCAAGATTTTTTGTATTTTGGCCAGGAACTTGTGTTTGGCTGTCTTGTGAAAGACTTAAAAGATCTTGAAGTAAGTACCTTGCCTGATGGTCAGATATGCAAAGGAACCCTGTGTGCCATCGCAGGTGACAATTTGGGTTCATACAGTATCGGAGGCTTTGTTGCGAGTCTTGCCTGGACCTTGACTTTGTGCAGGTATTGTGAGATTAATCGACAAACATTTTTGGCAGATCCTCTCGCCAAAGGTTCTAATTGCACAGCAGAGTTATATCAAGGGCATGTTTGGGCTCAGATGCACAATGTTGAAGCAACGGATGTTAAAGGTGTCAAATTTGACTCAATCTTCATTGAGCTTGCTAACTTTCATGTTTGCCAGCCTGGATTACCTCCCCATCTTGGCCATGACCTTTTTGACCATATCGTTTCCTCAGATTTGGCCTTGTATTTATCACCTTGTTACAAAAGAGAAATACTTTTCTTACCTTGAGCTGTATCGGTACATAAATCAGTTCAAATATCTTGGTAATGATGCCAGGAACAAACCTTGTGAGGTAACTCCAGGTGCGGGAAAACTTTCTGGACATGCAGTGCAGAACTGGTATTTTCTCAGGATGCTACCAGTGTTGATTGGTGACAAAATGAAGAAAGCAGCTGATGGTGAACTATGGCAGCTAATTTTGCAGTTCAGAGAGATTACTGATCTTGTTTGTGCTCCAAAAATGACCACTGGTCAGATCACATACTTGCAGGTTCTGATAGAGGAGTATTTGCAAATCAGAATGCAAACTTTTGAGGATCATCCATTAAAACTGAAGCATCACTATCTATGTCACTATCCAGACTTCATTGTTCAGTTTGGGCAAATTGATTTGCCTTTGGACATTACAATTTGAAAGTAAGCACACTTATTTCAAGCAGTGTGTAAGAAAGTTGCATAACTTCAAAAATATTTGTAAAACTCTTGCTGAAAGACATCAGATTTTGCAGGCGTTTCTAAGTGCTGGCACTCTCTTTCCACCAGATGTTGTGGTAGGCAAGGGCACTCGAGAGATTACAATGAGGATATACAGCAGTCAGTTGCACATCTTGACGTGGATCCTGTAAATACTCTGGTTGCCCATGATGTGACATTGAAAGGGACAAAATATAGGAGCAACATGTTTGTTCTGGTATGTCATATTGATGATGGCTTTTTAGTAGGAAAAATTAAAAACATAATTATTAATAATTATTCATAAAAACTCTGGTTTACTTTATCTGTGAGAAACACCAGGCTGTTCGTCTTCCTTTCATTGATGCTTATCATCCCACACCCATGCCAAAATCCTACTGCTGTGTCAAACAAGAAGAACTGCTTGATTTTTACCCACTGCCAGAATACATGGTTTGGGGTATGCCACTGCTAATACTTCACCATTCTGTGACTACTTTTTAGATCAAAGTCAACCTTAGGTGACACGATAAAGGAGATCATCCTCAAGGCTGTGCCCAATCTGTCTGAGGATACTCAAGAAAGATTTGTTTCTACACTTGCAAGTTCTAGGTTTGACTCTGTAGAAGATCTTAAGTATGTCCAGCAAGAGTATATCAAAGACTTGCTGCAACAAACAAAACTGGTGGAGACATTCAAATTAGGGAATTACTAATGATAATTTTAGACTGATAACATTTTTTGTTGTGATTGATGATAACTTAATTGTTTTCTGAAGATGCATAAATGATTGCCTGAAGTTATAGCCATCAGCTTTTCAGTTTGGTCACCTATTGTAGATTACCATAATTTTGAGACATGTCTGTATGGAATGCAATGTTAGTACTGTTTGTGTCAGGCACCAGAGAGACCCAAGCGCAGACCGAGATAATTAATAAACGGAAGTTTATTAATAAGCTAAAAACAGTCCACAAATCCAAAATCAGAGTCGGTAATCAGGCAGAGGTCAAAACCAGAGAGACACGGCAAAAGTACAAAACACAATCCAGGAGAATGGTCAAAAACAGGCAAAAGAGTTCGTAATCAGGCAGGCTCAGCAAAAGTACAAAATCAGAAAACAGGAATCGACAAAACAGGAAACAGACACGGGTAATAACGGGCTGGCAGGCAGGATCAAAAAAGGCTTGTAGCGAAACAGGTACAAAAACACTGAGACGAACTCGCGACAAACAAAAGACAAGGCAGGGTATAAATACACAGACTAACGAGCAATGAGATACAGGTGACACAGCAGGGCAGGTGAAACACATAGGTAATCAACATGGTAGGTAACAAGGTGGGCGGAGAAAGAGAATGAAAACAAAAGCACATGGACAGGGAAAGGAAAACAAAACACGGAACAATCAAACAAAACTGATAGAAACCGAAACAATAATCCCGATCACCCCACATTACTGACAGTTTGTGGTTCACACAAGAATAGGTTCATAGTTTTTGAAGTCTATCTTAAAGCAACATTTACATGTCCATATGTACACTGAAAAAAAATGTGTTCTCTGAAATAATTTCTCCTGGTCATTTGCAGTGACTTAGCATACAGCACATACTATTAGAGATGAATAAGTATTTTACTCATAATTAATAACATAAACATCCCACTTGTTCACAGTATCTTACAATATGCCAGCTCTTAACTCGTTAGTACCCAAATATCTTAGCTGATATGACACCAAGTGGAAAGCTCATCGCTGGAGGGTTTAGTTCTCTCCTGTCTCAACTCAAAACACAAATCGAGAACATCAACTAACGGAACTTTCAGAGGTACAGATCATCAAGACCCTGTGGAATAGCTGTACCCAAGCTGGGACCAACTGATATATGTGGATGTACCAGATTCCAGCCAGAACTCCCTCCAGAAGAAACTGATCAGACAGTGGAGGAGAAGCGTCAGAGACTACAGAGCACTTATAGCCAGTATGGCATTCATAGAGGAGAGAGGGCAGAAGTGACAGATCTGATGAAGACCACATTCAGTCTTCGGCGCAGACATATAAATGAGATCCCAGCACTCTCTGTAGCTGATTTGCAAATCAAGTTGCCTTACCTATTTACACAAAAGGGCATGTTTTGTGCCTATCCTCCATGCCCTGGAGCTGTCGATTGAGGAATGTGGAAATGCAATTGTGGAGTATTTCCGCACAAAAGTGAAGGCCACCAATGTCCAGATTGTCTTGTCTTAAATAGAACATGATGACCTGACACTACATATCATTCAGCTCTTCGTGGCCCACTTCACTGAGTCTCCCTCAGGAGAGCTAGCCCTCGTCTGATACTGCGTAAGTGAAGAATGGAGTCAGAACAGTCTGTATAACAGTATAAGTGTTGCAGAAAATTCATGTGGATGTTGATTACACTGAGGAGAAATCCTGAAAAAATATTAAAATTTTTGGAAAACATAGAAAGTTTACTTATGTATACTAAAGACACGCATTGTGTCCATAAAAAACTTGTACATGAACAATACAAGGTAATATATGTTTCGACTAAACTATTATCTCTGTCTGCAACAGGTGGCAATGAGCAAGTCATGACTGTATGGATGGTCACCACTGAAGGCCAAATTATCTTTGAGGTGGTCCAGCCAACATTTATCACAGAACTTGCAGCAGTTTGCCACTTTTTACATCTTTAACCTGCAATAATACCAAGATGAGGTGGCTCAGACACTGGAGTTTATTCAGCAGTAAGTAAGGCCTCTATTCCTGTGATGGGATTCCAATCTAACTTGAGGAGTAATATTAAAAGTAGTTGGCAATAGATGACAAGTTGGTTTATGATTTATTGATTCTGTTATATATAATTTATTCTGGGGAAAAAACGATGGATCAAGATTTCATCTGTTTTTTGAGGGCATCAAAAACAAAAACCCAAGCAAAAGCAACATTTATAAGAATAACACTTTTAATCAATGTGCTGTTTGCATAGTGTTCATCTTTTACTTTTTCACTGTGAATGCTGTGAGGTGCATGTGCTCTTCAGTGTTCATGACAAACTCTACATAGTGTGGCGCAGTGGCAGGTGTGTTTTTCCATTTCTAATGCCCATCAGAATGAAATCTTGATCATTTTTTTCATACCTGGTGTGAGGATGGCGAGCAGTCAACAAGAGGCCAACACAGAAAAATAGGGTGAATGGTGATTATTTATTACAGTGAAAAATCAAAAAAAAAAAAAAAAAAAAAAGCAGTACACAAAATAAAGTACTAATGATGAACAAAATATTTACAAATAAACAACATCTGGGCAATCAGTTCCCAAACGTTTCCTCCTTTGGCTTTTCAGGGTCCTGCCTCACCCACAGCCTCCTCCTGCTCCTCCTCCTCCTTCTTCTTCTTCTTCTTCTTTTTTTTTTTTTAATAAAGAGCAGGAGGGTCTTAAATAAAGCTACTCCCTCCCGACCATACCATCCCAAAAATAAAATCAATTAATTTACACAGGAACAATAATCTATCAATTATTGACATAATCTATACAACATAAGTACTGTATGTATTACTGAAAGTTTCAGTGATGAATGATGAAAGTGAAAGTGAACATAGCGTCCTAACAAAACAGATAACGTGTGCACCCGTTAAATGTATATGTGTAGCTCGCTATTTTAAACGGTAACATTTGAAAAGTACATTTTCCCCCCAGACAAACAAACACCGATATTCACCAACTCCATCACCCTTAAAGAACAAAAACAGCACTTTTAACCAACAAATAAATGAACTTACATACCAAAGGTTGGTGTGTTTTTTTTTCCTTCCCCCCAATATACACCGTCACAGTTTAAATTTCCCCTTAGCGCGGCCAACGCCGATATTTAGGGCGGAGAATAAAACATAAATCAGTTCTCCGTCACACCTGGAACAACGGCAAACTGTACATTCTGTATTACATTCTGCAAGTTCTTGCATTCCCGGATTTTGAGCTTGGTTGTTTTAGGCACTTCATTGGGATTTCCCTGAGAGGGGAACAGAGACCAGCCGTGGAAAGATGGTGTCCAAAAAGACAGGCAAGATGGTCCAGAAGAAGATGCAGACTGTAAATCCACATATTGCCACTCTATTGAAAAACTTGATGGATTTTGAGTGGTACTTCACACAGGTTAGTTAGCTGTCCCATTTTGTTTGAACTGTTTCTGTGCCCTCTAATTGTTTCATTTCTCATTCCTCTCGCTCTCTCTGCTCGATTGTTGTTCTTGTCTATATCTTATGCAGTGAGCAATTAGCCGGGACACCCACATACCAGTCCACAAACTGAAGCCATTTCAAGGCATTAACAGCTGTTATTTTGTGCTCTGTTTCATCTAAATATTACTGTTTTACTTGTTTCATTGAACAAAGGTTTGTGCACAATTCCTAAAGCAGTTATGTATAGACTAACATCTTTTTTTATGAGGCAGCTGAGAGTATTATTCACAAATTTACACTGATGCCCTGAAAGAGGCCATTGTTACAGTTTCTTTCTTAAAGTTAAAATTGATTGAAGTTGAAATTTTTTTTGTTTGTTTTTAACATATTTGTTATACACTGCTGCATTTGAATAAATGTTCCATTCCATAAAAAAATGTCACTTGCCTTAACCCTTTTTTGTTTTCTATGTTTTAGTGGTTATACGTGTTTAAGATAGCAGAGCTGATCATTTTTTGTTCTGAGTTGTGGATCACAGAAATTAATGACATGTTTACAGTATATGTCTGCAATTGATAGTACTTTTAATAGAAAAGTAATTTACAGTAAACTTCAGTTAGACACTGTTATGTATCCATTATTTATGTACACACTATACTAGAAAGTATTAAACAGTACACCTCATATTCTACTGTAAAGTACTGTAATACATTTACAGTAATTAACTGTTGAGATAAATTATGGTACAGCTGTAAAAATACTGGTACCTGTGGTTGCCAGTATTTTACTGTAAACCTAACATTCTACAGTAGATTACTGTAATACATTTTACAGTAATTAACTATTGAAATAAATTAAGGTAGTTCACTGTAAAAATGCTGGTGACTACAGCTGCCAGTATTTTACTGTAATTTTACAGGAAAATTTGCTACAGTGTAGATTAGCATGCTCGCTGGCACTAGCCTGTTATGAAAACAAGCTCTCTAGCTAAGTAGCTTTAGTTTATGGAAAAGTAAAGCAGATTTGTAGGTCGTGAGGTCCAAGATGGGGTGAATTTTGTTCATTTGAACTGATATCAAACAATTTGTTCAAGATAGTTGTTAATTTGTATTAAGGCTTTCATTTCCATTACTATGCTCCAGTTAATACATCATTTAATCACACTTTCAATCACGTTTTACAGCCGTTTGAGTAAGTTTGCAATATCTTTGTGAAATCGATAGCTAGCTAAGGTTAGCAAGACTAGCTGCTACTGAAACACTATGTCTCTCGACACTATGTCACTTTTAACCCACATGTGACATGGTTGGAAATTATTAAATTCTTTTGCGACAGTTGTTCCCTGAGATCATCTAAGCACAAATCTGAAGAAAAAAAATAAAATCAAACATAGTGTATGTCTACAATATTAATTTTCTTTAATTGTACTTTCTTAGTCTTTGGTCACATAATAGGTTTATTACATAATTTATTTGTCATCCAGCAGATTTTTGGAATGTTTCTTTTAATGTATGGACCAGAACGATATCTCTCAGAAACTGAGCGTTTTTAATCAACACATGGAGAAACACACCCCGGATTAGAGGAATTCAACTGATTTCATTATAGATTAATGCAACATTACATAGTTCATACTTCTCTAAGAGGAGCAGTTGAACAATTCAGATCAAAGAACACACTCAAACATGAAGTCACATACACACACACACACAATTAACTTACATTTTACATAAAACTTGTCAGTGTACTACCTAAGGGTAATAACAAAAGCCTATATATGCAGTCATCACACACGAAACAAGTTACATTCTACATACATAAAACTTATCAGCATAATAGCTAGCTAAGTGTTACAAATAAAGCCCACTTAAACACACACAAACACACACAGGAAGAGACTTCACAAGAGACACCTTTATTTATTGGAACACTGCAACATTAAATTGCAATTACCTGTTGTCTTTCATGTTAATAAGAATAACACATGAAAAGGCACCTGCTCAAATGGTCTTATAACTGAAGCCTTAGTTGCTCTCTGTGCTATTTAGGAAAACAATTCAATTGACAGGATAATGTTAAACTGGAATGGCTTACCTTATGGAGTTCCTTGAAGGCTGAATGCATTTTTCGTAGAAAAATTTCTGTGGACTCTTTCCTTGTAACATTGCGATAATGTGCCCAGGGAAGATGCAAGAATTTAATGTTACACTTAGCTGTTTAGCCAAAAAATACAGGCAAACGATACATTTTTAAAAGTTGCTGGCTGTGGTAGAAATCTCATGAATTCTTGCTTTCCCACTGTTTTACTGTACCTGGTTGATGCTATAATTTACTAACCTATCCAGTTACTATACAATGCCATTATCATTCTTGGGTGTGATAGAGATAGAGTGAGCCCTGACTGATGAAACAGTGGTGAAGACAAAGATGATCCTTCACAATTTCCTGCATTAGCACTCTGCAACAGAACCAACCGGCTGCCCTGGACCAGGGGAAGACACCGCTACACTGCAGAACATTACCAGAGTGGGCAGTAACAATGCACCATGGGAGGCACTCGCTGTGAGGAAAACAAATGGTGTTTCTCAATACCAAGAATGTGAGTCTGTCTGCAGGGTCCACTGGTTGGACATGTCCTTCCAGTGAAGGTGGCAGCCAGTGGAGGTGGAAGTGATGTAACATATTTTTTCTGTGGTTTTAATTGGTCAGTCATATTCTGAGGATTGTGACTCTGTTTGCCTTGCAATGGCCAATATTTTCAATGTTAGCTCATGTTGTTACATTATTGTTGTCATCACTATTGTGCTTACTACTCCTTGCCTTTTTAAACATAATAACCTAACAAACCGACTAGCTGTATGATTTTGTTAAAGTGACGCTGTATATGGTTGGTCTTTTGTTTTAGCTGTTGAAATGTCAGTCTGTGCTTGAATTGTAGTCTTATAATCCAGCATTTTGAAAAACCTCAAGCAAAATAAGCTACATTTCAGAGGCACATTCTATGAAAAGCAACTTTGCATTGCTATTTTTGTTATTGTGGTGCATATTTCTTTATTCAACTAGCGTTAGCTGGGGAAACCGCAGCTGGTTTAATTTAAATAGCAGCGGTGTCTTGAGTTCTTCTGTTATTGTACCTAGCGAATGAAACTGAAGTGTTTCTCATGGGAGTATAGTAGCACACCCACAACTTTTTCAGGATGCCTGCCTTGAACTAGAGGCTCCTGTAACTTTGATAGAGCTTCAGTAGTATAAAACTCTCAGACAACGATATAGAATTTAAGAGCAGTTTATTGATAAGAGATAGAAAGGAATGAACTTGGGCTTGGAGTCAAAAGGGGGAGGAGTTGTCGTGTCCTCGTGAGAGGGAACCCCCAAAAGACTGCCAGCCCTGGAGCAGAGTGAGGTTTGGGTTAGCTATGGATACGTGGTGATCACTGTATTAATGAGGTGCGGAACGAATGTCTATACAGTTTAACCTGATATAAATTTGGAAAGCGTCTGATGACCAGCGACCCAGGCGTTTGATTAAATAGTCCGGAAGTCCGTTTTGTGCTGCTGTGGTTGCTGCTCCGATTCTGAATGAATGAGAAGAAAAATTGTTAGCGGGAAAACCAGACATATGCAGAATGATTTTTTAAATGCTTTTGAAACCAGTGGCGGGTGACTACTCTGTTGAATTCGTCAACGAACAGCGGATCAGTGGGAGAGAGTCATGTACGTAACCTGTAACTCAGAAAGGGTTGTCTAGGTTTGGAAACGCCTGGGTCTGACTTCTGGTATCCTTTGAGTAACAGTTGAATTTGAGGATTGTGGAAGAATGGGCATTCTGAACCGGTTATTAATTTATAAAAGAAATGAATGCCGCTCAGGCAGGCTTTGAGAATGAGCGTATGAGATGAAACAGGAATACGTGATTAGGTCAAATGAAGGGAACTGGATGTTATAAAGGCCGTGGAACGCTTTAAAGCAGCTCCAGGAGGTGTAGTAAGATTGTAGGGTGCGGGGTGATAAGGCATGCAGGATGGTGTCGACGGACTGGAGGTGCAGGTGGAGGAGTGGATGATTTACGGGAAGAAGAGCTGAGTATGGAGGAACGTGATCGGGGGTCTTGTGCGCTTCCGGGGCCAAACTGAAGAATTTCTGAAATTGAAAGCGAGAGAGACTGTCAGCAATAGAGTGTGGTGACCAGGAATGTATTCTGAACGTATAATGAACTGATAGCATATAGACACCCAAGTGAGACGGCGGAGGAGTGACATGAAACTACTGGAACGTGAACGGCCTTTATTGATGATGGAGACTGTAGCCCTGTTGTCGGAATGAATTAAAATTTTCTTTTTACACCATTCCGACCCCCAAAGGACAGCTGCAGCAACCACGGGAAACATTTCGAACAGCGCAGAGGACTCTGAATTAGGCGGGATGGAGGAGAATTCGGCAGGCCATGGGGCTGCAAACCGGCGGCCACGATAAAAGGCGCCGAAACCCACGGATGGCACAGCGTCAGTGAACAGGTGGAGATCAGCAGCGGAGGTCAGACTATCGTCATAGAAAAAAGACAGGCCGTCCCAACGCCGAAGGAACTCATGCCATAAACGTAACTCTCCCAGACAAAAGTCGTCTAGTTCGACCGGATCTAGCAGGGACGGGACCGAGGAGGCGAGGGTCAGCAGATAGGACACAAACGACCGGCCTTGGGAAAGTACGCGCATGGCGAAATTCAAGTGCCCCAGTAGGGACAACAGCTCCCTCTTAGTACAACGCGGTTGAGCCAGGTACCCGGACAACCAGGACGTAATCCGTCGCAATTTATCAGAGGGAAGGCGGGCACAAAATGAAACGGTGTCCAAAACTATGCAGAGGAATTCGAGGGAGGTAGAAGGACCAGAGGTCTTCTCCTCGGACAACGGGACTCCGAGGTCCTTAAAAACCTCGACAAAAGCGGACATGCCCGAAGCTGGCGGGGACGATGGGGGTGTGATGGATAGGGAATCGTCGAGCAGGTGCAGCACGAACGGGACCTTACAGTTGTTTAAAAGCACCCAGCACAGGGCTTCCGAAAGGGTGTCAAATATCTTGGGGCTACTCTTGAACCGAAAGCCAAACGAACCGCGAAACAGAACTGGTCGCCCCACCTGATACCGAAAAGGCGCCAGTAAGCCGGATCTAGGGGCATCACTTTAAAAGCCGATGTGACGTCCGCCTTAGCCAGCCAAGAGCCTACCCCGGCGAGGTTTATCAGCCGAACAGCATCGTCAACGGTACAGTATTGCAAAGAGTAATCCTCGGAGGGAATCAAACTGTTCACGCTAGGGACAATGCTGTCGTGTGGGGCCGAGAGATCAATAAGTACTCGTTTCTTCCCGGAGTATTTTCTGGTGGCAATTCCGATCGGGTTCACTCGGAAAACCGGAAATGGAGGGGACGCGAATGGCCCGATCATGAACCCCGACTCGACTTCCTTAGCCAGCAACAGGTCGACAACGCCGGGCTCGGCCTCGGCCGACTGAAGGTTCCCGCAAATAACTGACTGGACGGGTAGGGAGACTAAACCAGGGGAAAAACCGTGAGTGAGACCGTTAAGGAGGTAAGTGGGTCGGGATGGTCGCGGAGTTCACAACGGAGCCTTGAAACATTGACGGGGGTGGACAGATAAGAAAATAGTCACGCAGTGCCCGAAGGGGCAGTGTGACGATAAACAGGACAGACTGGGCGCGCGTGAGCGCCGGCGCAAAAGCTACACGCATGCAAAAATTTACACCCTGTTTTGAAGCATCCGGCGTTGTTAAAATTATTACATATAGATTTCCCTCCAACGAGAAGGATGGGGCGCCCTCTGACGTCAAGTTCGGGGGAGGTGACGACAGTGGAAGTCGCCGGGACATAACTAGCCGAACCAGTGGCGACGGAAGTAGCGGGAGCTACCATGGTGCATAAATGGGTAGCATGCTCAGTAGACTGGCACACGCTGCAAACAGAAGCTCTCAACCCCAGAAAAACCCGACAATACAAATCAGACAATGTTTGTGTAATGACTAAAAGCTAGGCAGAATTCAGGGAATGTTAAAACCTTAGAGGAGGAGGAGGAAGGAGCCCTGAGCACGACCGTGATGCCGTCGCACTCCAAAACCCTGCGTTCGCAGGAGGGGGAAGGCGAGAGCAGGGATGCCAAACACACGTCCGCACCTTGCAAAATCTGCGAGCGCAGATGGGCAGTCACGGGGGTAGGCTCGAAAACAGGGGCGTTTGGGGGAGGAGGCATCACAGCGGCCGTGGACAGGCTGTAGGGCTGGACACTGGTGGCTGAGGGAGCCGGGCAGGAAAGTGGGGACCTGGGAGAGAGTGAGAGAGAGAGACAGCAGCAGAAACGGCAGTGGTAGCGGATACCGTAATGCATGATGAGCAGGATACAGGGAAGGATACGCAGCACGAGCTGGGGGCAGCTGAACCGGTCCGCGGGGAGCCAGCGACAGTGGGTCAGGAGGCGCGTGGTGCGTCTGAGGGAACCCGCCCGCTCCGGCCGGGACGGTAGCAGCTGGGGAATTAGTCCACAGCGCCTGGATCCCAGAAGCGTGCAGGGGCTGTCCGGCGGGTGCGAGGTGCACCGACTGGAACTCGCCGACTCTGGGAGGGACCAGGGCAGCCGGGGGAAAAGAAAACCGCAGTGCCGACGCCTTGGGAGAGTGCGAGGGCAGGACAGAGAGCGCCGATGGCGCCGGCTGGAGCCCGCCGACTCCGGCAAGGGTGGCGACCGGGGGGAGAGGGGGCCGCAGAGCCGATGCCTCGGGGCGTGCAATAACGGGCATGCTGACGCCGAAGGCATCAGGAGGGGCCCGTCGACCCTGCAAAGGCGGTGGCGTCTGGGGGGGGCTGCGTAGCCGACATCTCGGGAGCGTGCAGAGACGAGACGACCGGCGCCGAGGGCACCAGGTACGGCTCGTCTACCCCGGCGAGAGCGGCTGCAGCAGAAGGGAGGAGGGGGCCGCTGTGCCGAAACCCCACGAGCGGGCAGAGGCTGGACGCCAAGCGCCGAGGGCGCCTGGCGGGACTCGCCAGCTCTAGCTAGGGCAACGGCAGCAGGGGGGGGAGAGGACCTCATTGCCTGGCGCTCGGGAGCGTGTAATGGCAGGATAGCTGACGCCGAGGGCGCCAGGTAGAGCCTGCCGACTCCAGCCCGGCCGGCACGTAAGGGGGGAAAGGGGGGAAGGGAGGGCCGCAGTAGCACTCCCGGCGGCGACACTGCTGGAAACAGGCGCATCAGTGGACTGCCTTAGGGTCCGACGAAGGTCCCCTGACAACAGAGCTGCGCCGGATGCTGGCTGGGAAGAGTGGGCGGGGACTGCCAGGTTGTCAGTGCGGAGGGCTTCAATGAACAGCCGGAGCAATTCTCTTTTCCGTGCAGACCAAGGAAACGCAATCCCGCGGAGCCTCAGAGCCTCACGGAGGCGGGTCACGTTCCAAACTAAACCCCGAAATCTCAGCTGCCGCAGTTCTGCGGTCCTTGAAGGAACTGGCGACGAGTGACAACAGCGGGAGCCGCAGGGCTGCGGGCACGGCATCTCGGACGACGAGAGCCAACAGGAGAGGAGGGCGACCGCCGAAGGATGGCCCTGGATCTCAGCCTGCATGAGAGGTGACGGGTCGGTCGGCGACCGCGAACCCGTGGGGCAGTCGTCTCCGGAGCACAGGACAGGTCATCATCCGAATCATGGAGCTGAAAATCCATCGTGTTGGAGCGGTGCGAGCTAGGCGAAACAGGAAAACACTGGATGCCGGAGATGCGAAGCACGATGGGTAACAGGTACGTGGTGTTTATATACCTGTAGCAACCGGAAGGGGAGTGATAGGTGAAGGGGTTGTCTGAGAGTTTCTCTCCCGAATCTCTGTTTTACCAAACCACAATACATAAAGCCCTGTGGTAAGTGTCTAGGCTTGGATGACTTACCGCATGGGTTGTATTTGGCCTTTTGGCCCCTAGTAGGCTGTATTTTATTGTGGATGAGTAATTCTGTCACTTCTAAGAGTTCATGCTCCACAAATAACAATATAGCCATTATCTCTCTCCTCCTAAAGAAAGGTGAAGACCCAACAGACTGCTCAAGTTACCGCCCTTTATCAATTTTAAATAGAGAACATAAATTATCTGCTAAAATTCTAGCCTCTCGATTGAAACCACATATGACTTCTGTAACTCATGAGGATCAAAAAGGTTTAATTAAAAATTGTAAGAAATGGATAATGTACACCGCCTTCTCCATGACATCGAACCTTCTGATAATTCTGACTCTCCAAATGCCATTCTTTCAATTGACGTACAAAAAAGCTTTTTTGTGAGCACTTCCTATGGGCAGTATTACGCCATATGGGTTTCAGTACTCATTTTATAAATATGATTAAGGTTTTATATTTGAACCATACTGCTATGGTGATTACAGGGAACATGTTCCAAGAAATTTTGTGTTTTTTGCATAGCTCTTTTTTGTGTTTTGTCCTCTCTCCCATTTGTTATTTTCACTTTCCCTCGAACCTTTGGCCCAGGCTGTTCGACAGTCAGCAAATCATCTCGCTATTATGGTGAATAACACCATATTTACACCATATTTCCTTATATACAGATTATGTACTGCTTTTCATTTAAAATGTCCCTCAGTCTCTTCCCCACCTTTTAAATATTTGTAATAATTTCAGTCACATCTCTGGATACAAGATTAATTGGGGTAAATCATTATTACCACTATTATTATCAGCATTATTACCACTTAATGCCTCTGCAAGACCGCTAGCTACCCCATTTGGCATTCCTGTGGTTCAGAGCTTTAAATACTCAGGAGTCTCAATCCATTCCCAGGTTACAAGTGTTGTGAGAAATAATTATGAGAAAGCACTTACAGTTACAGCACTTCAATTATTAAGATGAATATTCTTCCACGTATTAATTTTATTAGCTCTATGCTGCCCATGGCTTCACCCTGTGGTTACTGGAGGAAAATTCATTCCATAATTTCTAAATTTGTTTGAGGCCAAAAGAAAGCTAGGCTTAAACTTTCAGTCCTCCAGTGTAAAAAAAAAAAAAAAAAAAAAAGTGAAGGGTACCAATGGTCATTCATGTTGTGGCCTCTGTCTGAATGGCTTGATTCCAACATTCCTGTTAAACAGTCTAAAAAGCTTTTTGGCTCAATCATTACTGAGTTAATTTCTGTTTGGCATCTTGTTGGAAAATGTTGAACACTGTTGGGAGACAGTTTTGGAGAGCGGCACAGTGTTTGAGAATGTGTATTTTATTTGTAGAATTACAAAGGGATGTTGCCGTATCCAACCTGGGCCAAATGGTGCCTCCTGTTAGCAATCTGTTATCTGCTGTCTGCGGACATAGGGTTCCCTATTACCATATCTGAGCCATGACATGCTAATGAATTTCCCCTAAACTGTATAAATGTTGACCACACAATGTAATCTGTGAACATTTTAATCCATGCTTGTGTTCCCGTGGCCGGCTGTGTAAGTGAAGAATCTGTCTTCAATTGTGAACTGGGATCTGCCTCTTCATTAACAACATGGTTGTTTTACTTATTTTGAGAATTTTATTATTTACTTACACACTCAGTTGGTATCTGCAATCTCCCATATTCCATAATAATAGTCTTCGGATATGCCTCCAGAGTTTACAAGTCTGAACTGGCCACTCATTTGGCAGGCCATATTACCATCCTCAAGAAATCCCAGCCACCAAGTTGTACATTTTAATTTTTTTAAAAGAACATACTTTATGCATATCACATAAAAGCAAAAGCCAAACGTTCACCAAATGGCACTTTCTCAAAAAATTACGTTCACAAAATTCTTTAGGTACATTTTTTCATATGATATGGATGTGTCCGGGTGTAAAGGATTTCTGGAAGAAGGTCTGTGCTATCCTGTTCACCATACTGTGCAAACTGAATCCATTCTCCTCAGCTACCTTGCTACTTAATGACAGCTCTAACCTGGAGCTTTCAAAGGCGTCTCTGGTGAGCTGGTAAAAGATTAATAGCCTGTTGATTGAAATCCTCACAATCTCTCAATATACCTAAATAGTTACCTGCAGCAGCCAAAATACAGGCCCTTGCTAAAGGTCTGATTGAGGGGGTATGTCCATTAATGAGGGGGCAGGAGTTTCTAAAAATGTCAAGGTAATGGCGGGAGGTATCAGGAATGTCAGTAGGAATGGCATGTGGATCAAACGCAATTTTTTGTCCACTATGCGTCTCCTTTTGCGTAGTTAGGAACTTTTTTTTGTAAACCTTGAATTATTTAATTATGATTTATGTTTGGCGCAATTTTTATATATATTTAAATATTTAAAGAAAAAAAAAATCATTGGACAGAGCATGCAGACACACTCCGCACATGCATCCACACAGTCATACACAAATCCTCATGGACACGCACAAACACACACATACACACACACACACACACACACACACACACACACACACACACACACACACACACACCTTCACTTCCCTCTCCAACAGCATAAATAATTCAGCAGAAATATTTCAGCTGCCTGGTCACACTCATCCATTCATCCGCTTGTGGAAAATGAAAAACAACAACTATAACTAAAAGAAAATCAGATTAAACTCAAAATTGCTCAGCCATTTGGGAAACACTGAAACACAAAACTCAGAAAAGATCCCTTCAGCCTCTTTGGCTGTGCTTAAATAAATGGCCATGGCCTAATTGAAGGCAAGTGCTCACAGCCAAGTTGATTAGAAATCGCTTGCTTGAAATGAGCCTGCCTGTTTGTGAGGCCTCTGCTGTTGCAGCTCCAGTGACTTCTCCAGGCTGAGGGAGGGAACCAGGAGACTGACAGCAGTACAATGGGAGGAACTGAGGAGCTTGCTCCTCCCTCCACCTCTCCCGGCACCACACTGTCCATTAACTGTCCATGTTTTTTTCTTATAAAACATTCATGCCGTGAGACGAGCAAGCCAAAGCTGGACGATATGGCCAGAAATGCAGGAAACCCCTGTCATGCTGTGCAGATTCAGCGATCTGCGTGGTTAAATAGAGGAGATATGGGGCACAGTGATCTGTGTGGTTAAACAGAGCAGATATGGGGCACAGCGATCTGTGTGGTTAGACAGGGCAGATATGAAGCACAGCGATCTGTGTGGTTAAACAGAGCAGATATGGGGTACAGTGATCTGTGTGGTTATACAGAGCAGATATGAAGCACAGTGATCTGTGTGGTTAAACACAGCAGATATGAAGCACAGCGATCTGTGTGGTTAAACAGAGCAGATATGGGGCACAGTGATCTGTGTGGTTAGACAGAGCAGATATGGGGCACAGTGATCAGTGTGGTTAGACAGGGCAGATATGAAGCACAGTGATCTGTGTGGTTAAACAGAGCAGATATGGGGCACAGCGATCTGTGTGGTTAAACAGAGCAGATATGAAAAACAGCGATCTGTGTTGTTAAATAGAGCCGATATGAAGCACAGTGATCTGTGTGGTTAAACAGAGCAGATATGAAGCACAGCGATCTGTGTGGTTAAATAGAGCAGATATGAAGCACAGTGATCTGTGTGGTTAAACAGAGCAGATATGGGGCACAGCGATCTGTGTGGTTAAATAGAGCAGATATGGGGCACAGCGATCTGTGTGGTTAAACAGAGCAGATATGAAGTACAGTGATCTGTGTGGTTAAACAGAGCAGATATGGGGCACAGTGATCTGTGTGGTTAGACAGGGCAGATATGAAGCACAGCGATCTGTGAGGTTAAACAGAGCAGATACGGGGCACAGTGATCTGTGTGGTTAAACAGAGCAGATATGAAGCACAGTGATCTGTGTGGTTAAACAGAGCAGATATGAAGCACAGGATCTGTGTGGTTAAACAGAGCAGATCTGTGTGGTTAAATAGAGCAGATATGGGGCACAGCGATCTGTGTGGTTAAACAGAGCAGATATGAAGTACAGTGATCTGTGTGGTTAAACAGAGCAGATATGGTTAAACAGGGCACAGTGATCTGTGTGGTTAGACAGGGCAGATATCTGTGTGGTTAAACAGAGCAGATATGAAGCACAGCGATCTGTGAGGTTAAACAGAGCAGATACGGGGCACAGTGATCTGTGTGGTTAAACAGAGCAGATATGAAGCACAGTGATCTGTGTGGTTAAACAGAGCAGATATGGGGCACAGAGATCTGTGTGGTTAGACAGGGCAGATATGAAGCACAGCGATCTGTGTGGTTAAACAGAGCAGATACGGGGCACAGTGATCTGTTAAACAGAGCAGATATGATCTGTGGGTTAAACAGACAGATATGGGGCAGAGATCTGTGTGGTTAGACAGAGCAGATATGGGGTACAGTGATCTGTGTGGTTAGACAGGGCAGATATGAAGCACAGTGATCTGTGTGGTTAAACAGAGCAGATATGAAGCACAGAAATCTGTGTGGTTAGACCGGGCAGATATGGGGTACAGTGATCTGTGTGGTTAGACAGAGCATATATGGGGCACAGCGATCTGTGTGGTTAAACAGAGCAGATATGGGGCACAGCGATCTGTGTGGTTAAACAAAGCAGATATGAGGCACAGTGATCTGTGTGGTTAAACAGAGCAAATATGAAGCACAGCGATCTGTGTGGTTAAACAGAGCAGATATGAAGCACAGCGATCTGTGTGGTTAAATAGAGCAGATATGAAGCACAGTGATCTGTGTGGTTAGACACAGCAGATATGAAGCACAGCGATCTGTGTGGTTAGACAGAGCAGATAATCTAAAGCTTAGATTAAAGAGAGCATAATTGGAGCTGATGTTTCAAGCCAATATAGCCAATAATCTCTGATTAAATAATGGCTAAACCTCAGCTGAACAAATTAGATTGCTGGAAACGCATCTCACAAGATGACATTTTCCTCAATTCTCTCTTAAGAGAAAAGGTCTTGGTTCAAGGCAAATGCAACAAGTCGAAGAAGTTTTTCTATCTCTCTCCATGATGATTTGTACATGTGTAACAGACAGGCCATTTCCTAGTGCAATCCCCTGATAACCCTGTAAGAGTGCCAGGATGGCCTAGGTAGCCTGTTGGAATTCTTAATCATTTTTTTTGTTAATCATAATTATACATTTTATACTTAGTGGATCCACGGGATCCTAGTTGTTTAATGAGAATGGTTTGATCCAGTGACCCAGTGGCTGGGGTGACGGTATATCCGGTGTGGTTAGCACGGCAAAAGGGCGTGTGTGTGTTTTCTGGCTGGCTGCATGTACGCCACTGGAGCGGGCCTTTAGAATTCCTGGAGACCACGGACACCGGAATCTACGTTTTCCCTTGTGGGAACAGCAACCCTACAACCAACCAAGTACCGCAACTAATCGAAAGGGGATCTTTTAGAAAACTAAAACTGAACGAACTGATTGATGGAGGGCAGCGACTGCACCTCGCAACAACCCGAAGACTGGGCTGTCCGTCGCCGAGCGACCAGATCGAGCCTGCTGTTGCAGGAGAAGCTCCGGCGGGGAACCAGGTAACGTCAACCTTTCTTTTATGATTGTAAGCAAGCAAACCGAGTGTCTTAGCTGCACGCCACCTTGGGGAGATACAGTAAATATACCAACCCTAGACAATGCTAACACTAACGGTGGAGGAAAAACTCGGTTAGGCTGAGCTTGCGGTATCTCTGCCCAAGGAGGCCGTGTCACATGGTTCCAGCAAATTGGTCACATTGCTCTGCAATGTAGTAAAAGCTACTTTTATAATATTTGTATCTTTGTTTGTAATCACCAGGGCTCAGTTTTAAGATGTATTTGAGCTCATTCAGGCCCATTTTGAAGTGAATGAATTAATCCATGAAGTGTCCTCTTTTCTGATAATCTGTTCCTCTATCTCAACAGAACTGTCAGACTATTTCATAGCATTGTCTATATTTTCTCATGACAAAGTCCATCACATTAGTTTAAAGTTTGTTGTTACCATGGTAACTGAATTTCCTCTTGTTATCTGGAGAATGCTGATTGATCCTTTTGGGATTGTGAGGGATGCAATAATTGCTTTTTATATGTTCCTCAATGATCTCTTAATGCCTGAAAACTGTGAATACCTACATAAACTGGTAACTATTGGTATGTCAGTATTCTCAAGTGTTTGGTTATTGATGGATATAATCAGGTGGCACTCCGTACAATAATCATATTGATCTCCATTACAGCACATTCATATGCATATATTTATACACTCACATATTCAACAACACTGTTGAATGCTCCTGCCTCTTCCCTGCTTTCTGTGTTCCCAACCTGTCTCATATGTGTATGTGCAGCAGGTGAGTGGAGTCTACCCTTTAAATAATGGCAACAAAGACCTGCCACCACTCTCTCTCAGCAGACACTCCCTCAACAGCTGCCGCTGTGCTCTGCAAGAAACCCTTTAACCTCCCTGCCAGTGTTATGGCTCAATTTGGTTTCAGAAGAATGAATTTTCCAGACAACAAAATGTATTTGGAAGAGTTTATTGAATGTAAGAGTCATTGTCCGGACAGAAGTAAGATCTTACTATTGATCTTAGATCGTACTGGCTTACTATTGTTAAAACCCACCATACTGTGGCTACTGCCTGAAAAACATCCCTCCTTAAATTTGGACTACTTATTATTAGATCTCTTGCTCCTAAAGCAGTTCTTGTAAACAAATGAATCATAGATCATAACTTCAATGTTTTGTACCTGACTGAAACCTGGCTAAAACCTGATGAGTATACTGCACTAAATAAGGAATCTCCTGTGGGATTCCTCAGGTGTAACGTCCATCAAGCAGGGGAGGTGGTGTTGCAGCTATTTATCAGTCCACTCTGAGTTTAACTCCTACACCTGGAATCTTGTTTTCCTCATTTGAAGTCCTTACTATGAACTGTGCACAGCCTGTCATAGATAAAATACCTAGCAGCACACAGTCTTTTTTTTGGTGTCTGCGTATCGGCCACCTGGGCCTTACTCTGGTTTTCTCACAGTTTGCCAAGTTTCTATCATTCCTTGCTGCCTCAGCTGATAAAGTTGTGGTTCTTGGATATTTTATTATACATGTAGACATAGAAGGTGATCTGTTATTGATTCTATTGCCATTGTGCAAAATGTCTCTGGACTGACTCACTACCAAAACCTTACTTTAGACCTTGTCCTATCATATAGTGTTACAGTTGTGAATCTGATCGCCACACCCCACAATCCTGTATTATCAGATCACTTCCTTATTACGTTTGACATCCAGGCAGCAACCAATTTCACATTGGAACCTAGATATTTCTATAGCGGGAAGCTAAATTCTACTGTCATTCCTAAGTTACAAATATGCTCCTGGAGTCACTTCCTCCTAGAGAAGAAATTACTAATGAAATATCACTAAACCAATTGACCAACCAGCTGGAAGAATCATGTCCCTTGTTATAATGACACCACCCAGGCCCTGAAGCAATCCTCAAGAAACCTGGAGCAAAAATGGCAGTCAACAAAATTGAAATTATTTTGACTAGCAAACCCTTACATCCAGTAGATCCGCCTAGTTTTCTAATCTGATTCCTGTTTAACACTGTTGAAAAATTAAATAAAAAACAAACAGCAGAAATTATAGTATCCCAGCAGTTGCAATGATTTCATGGCTTTCTTCAATGCCGCCAATTGGTGGCTTCTCCTGGCATTATGTCCAAATTCTCTGAGCAGCCTAGTGCTTGTTTACAGGTACCAGTAATGGCATTAACCTGTTTTACCCCCATTTAAATTGACGAGCTGACTAAACTGGTTTTGTCTTCAAAGCCAACCATCTGTCTGCTCAATCCAATATCAACAAAATTGGTTAAAGAACCCTTTCCTTTGCTAAGCTAAATCATAAACTCATCCTTAGTACCAGGATATGTACCGGTTTGTCTAAAAGTAGCTGTTATTAAGCCTTTACTGAAGAAACCTAATGTTGACCTTGATAAAACTACCGGCCTATCTCAAATCTCCCCTTTTTAGTAAAAATTTTTGAAAAAGCTGTTGCAAAGCAACTTGGTGCCTACCTTAGCGTGAAGAATGTCTATGAAACCTTCCAGTCTCGCTTCAGACCTTGCTATAGCACTGAAACTTCACTTGTTAAGGTTGTCAATGACCTAATCCTGTCATCAGACCATAACTCTGTGTCTGTTCTTGTTCTTCTTGACCTAAGTGCAGCCTTTGATACTGTAGACCAGGGGTCACCAACCCTATGCCGGCAGGGTCGCCAGGCACCCGGTCGCCTGTTGACTCCTTCTCAGTCGCCCGTGGGACTTCTAAAAATAGCAAGTCACCTGGTTCGCAACAAAAATGCTGCGCCTAATGTAAATTCTATTGAAAGTTTCACATATGAGAATTTTTATTGTTTTGATATCTATCTATATATAATATATATAGATAGATATCAAAACAATGTGCATCTGTATAGTTCGAGGTCATAGTTCACCAGTCACCTGAGCATGACAAGAAACCCCGCTTTTGCTAGCTAATACATCAATGATTATACCGCGCTAAAAAAACATGGCTGAGAAGAGAAAAAAAGCGTATGTTTTTAACAAAGACTGGGAAGAGGAGTTCTTTTTTGCATCAATACGAGATAAGTGTGTGTGCCTTATTTGTGGAGCTACGGTGGCGATTTCAAAGTGGCACAATGTGGAGAGGCACTATCAAACCACTCACGGCAGCTTAAACACAAACTTTCCCCCCAAGACTGCGGTTCGAGTGGAGAAAGCGCGTGAGTTAAAGGCCGCTTTGACCAAGCAGCAGACTTTTTTCACAAGACCGCTGAAGAAGGCCAAAAAGGCAACCAAAGCTTCATTCAGAGCTACACATTATTTGATTAAAAACAAGAAGACGTTTTCTGATGGAGAGATTGTAAAGGGGGCTCTGATGATAATCGCGGAGACTGTTTTTAAAGACGATAAAAACGGGTCCGATGTGTAAGGACTAATTTCATTCCCATGCGTGCAAGCCTGGGCAGGAACCTGGACACTAGGCAACCCCAGCATGATCAAAGAAGGGTTATCCATAAGGGCCCATAAAGCCCAGCTGGACTCATGGACGGAGAGGGACAATGACAGCCTTGGGGTGTCAAGTGTCCACAAAGAGGACTTTACAGTCGTACCATAAATTCCAGCAGCCACTTCAATGCAATAGACACCATAAACACTGGGAAAGACTGAGGGGGGCATGTGGATGAGACGGCTGCAGGGTTGGAATCAAATGTCACTGATGGTCATTGGAATGTATTAAATTGTACCCAGGTGTGTAAATAAGTGTGTATAGCCCTGAGAGCACCCATGCAGGGACTCCATCCATTCAGGATGAAAGATGCAGAGGTATTTGTCCCTCAATGCCTTTTGTGTCTGTAGGGGTGGTCTCATGACAGGCTAAGAAGGGAAAAGGGTTGTCAAGTGTGCCTGGCAGAATCCTATTGGATGACTGAAGGACATTGGGGAGTGGAAAGAGTTGTTCAGGATGGCATTTAAGGGAAGCATAGTGATACATTCGGGGAGCATTGCTTAACAAGCTCCTGGCGGCCATAGTCCTTTCCGGAATAATGGGGGGTGCATAGTTTGCTGTTTATCCTTGTCTTGTCTTGTTGATATCTCTGCATGCAATATCTTGATGGTATGATGGTGACAAATCTTGTGCACTGCAATAAACATTGTTACATTTTCTATTCACAATAATGCTTCCTATTCATTCTATTCCATCTAGGTGTGTGAACAAGGGGCATCCAGTGTGGCAGCTGAGGTACGGAGGCTTTCCAGAGGTTTGTCCCGGATACAGGGCCCCAGGTTCCGCAGCCTATCCTGTTCTGCTTGTAACAGTTGTCATAAGACGAGCTGGGTATGCTCCCTAGGATCTCAACTATAGCTGATCTAGGCCTAGAAACCTCTGAGTGTAGCCAGACACCACAGTAGGCAGATGGATGTAAGCCAAGGCTGTAGGCAGCCAGACACCATAGCAAGCTACTGGGTGTAAGCCTAGGTTGCAACAAGTCCCTTTAGGTAGTAGGAGCGGTCAGACACCATGGCAGACCATTAGGGTGTAAGCCTAGGCTGTATGCAGCCAGACACCGCGGCAGACCACTGAGTGTAAGCCTAGACTGTACTACTGTCATAGACCTCTGAGTGTGGCCAGACACATAGCAGGCCACTAGGTGTAAGCCTAGGCCGCAACAAGTCACAGACTTCCTAGATCTGCTGCGTTCATATCTTAGGTTGGGGACCTGAATCCTGGGGCGAACCTGGTTATGCCCTGCACTCTGTTGTCAGCACCTGTTTATCTGTTTGATAACTGCCTATGGAAGTGTGCATAGAAGTCTGTGTTTCATTGTTTAAGTTCCCTTTAGGTTTGATACCTTGTATTGCCCTAGACTACAAGCGGATTCCAACGCGGTACGAGTGGAAATCAACTACTAAGCGGCAACATGGAGGGGACACAACATAACTAACATCACTGCAACAAAAACACACATTTGTCACCTAACTTTCTTTCCCTCATAGACTAACTTCTTCCTTACAGATGTTATATCAAGTCTGGCTGAAGTACAACTTGGGGCAAGTACAGTGACCAGAAGAGTGTCCGCTATGTCCGAAAACTTGAATGAGCAGCTGGACAAGGACTTAAGTACATGCCGGTGGTTCAGCATCCAATGTGATGAGTCTGTGGACAGCAGCAGTACAGCTCAACTAATGGTGTTTATTCGCATGGTATTTGACAATTTCTCCACTAAAGAAGAGCTCCTTACGCTGATACCGCTGAGGACAACTACACAAGGAGTGGACATCTACAACGAGATAAAAACTTTCTTCGTGAAGAAAAAAGTGCCACTGGAGAAGCTTGTGTCGGTAACCACCGATGGTGCACCGGCAATGGTAGGATCCCGTGTGGGCTTCATTGTGCATTGCAAGAATGACCCAGACTTTCCACCATTCCTACACTACCACTGTATTATCCACCAGCAGGCGATATGCGTGAAAGTGACCGGGTTTGACCATGTAATGACCCCCGTTGTAAAAATCATCAATAGCATTCGCACTAAAGCCAAACAACACCGGACATTTAAGGTGCTTTTGGAGGAGCTTTCCGCAGAATATGGAGACCTGTTGCTGCATACAGAAATTCGATGGCTAAGCAGAGGGCGGATTTTGAAACGTTTCTTGGCACTTTTGGGTGAAATAAAGGAGGTTATGCAGAGCAGAGAAGAGGACACCTCCCTCTTGGACAACACTGAGTGGTTGCTTGACCTTGCCTTTTTAACAGACGTCACAGAAAAACTGAACAATTTGAACTGTGAGCTGCAAGGCACAGGTAAGACTGTCACAAATATGATAAGTGCTGTAAAAGCTTTTAAAGCTAAAATGAACATTTTCTCTGCGCATTTGCAAAGAAAAAGTGTTGTGCACTTCCCCTCTGTGCAAAAAGTTCTTAGTGACAATGTTTCTGCATCTGTGGCTTTTGATAAAGCTGTAGAAAAATACTGCCAAGTGATTAACAGACTGATGAAAGAGTTTGAGAACAGATTTTGTGATTTTGAGCAAATTGAGCCATGTGTGTCATTTATTTCAAATCCCTTTATGTCAGTGGACATTACAGGCACAGCTGAGAACCTAAGTACAGCCTTCACCTTGGATGCAGGGCAGGTGGAAATAGAAATAATAACTTTGCAAAACGACCTGTACCTTAAAGCACATCTGAGTAACCCAAACTTTTGAAACCTAGTGGACATGGAAAAGTACAAATCTATCTGCACAGCAGCTATGAAGGTTGCTTGTCTCTTCGGACCCACTTATCTCTGTGAATCAGCCTTTTCCAATATGAACCTTATTAAAAATAAACACCGAACACGCCTAACTGATTCACATCTGCAGGAGTCACTGAGAGTGGCACTGTCAAACTATACACCAGAATACAGCAAACTAGTGGACAAAATGGAATGCCAAGTTTCTCACGAACTGACAGACAAGACTGAACAGTGTTTAAGGAAAACACCATGTTACTTGGTCAATTGATCATTGCTCATTGATTAAATCAGATTCAAAGTTGGAGTTGACACAATCATGTATTGGGAAAAAGCAATTTGAGTTTTGTTTTTTGTTGAATGAAATTGTGACATGTTCATTTGCACAAAATAAATGTCACTTTATCAATGAAACATAAATACTTTCATTTACAAATATTTGTCAAAAAGTTATGAATATAGTTTTTTGTGTGAATATTGTACACTTTTTAGATTTTTTGATTTGTTTATACATATGTTTTGAGCTGGTAGCCCTCAAGCCATTTGGGAATCTTAAGGTAGCCCTCAGCTTTAAAAAGGTTGGTGATCAGATTTTATTAGACAGACTCCAGAACTGTGCTGGCCTTCATGAACATTACATTACATTACATTATAGGCATTTAGCAGACACTCTTATCCAGGGCGACTTACAACACAAAGTGCATTTCTTTCGGGACAAGGATGTCGAAGTGCTAGAGAAGGGTGAAAGTCTCAAGTGCCAGTAGGGTTAGCATGGACTAAACCCTGTTGAAGACACGATAGAAGAAACAATCAGTAATATCAACAGTAATTAAGATAAGGTTGCTACAAGCAAAACTATGGCTAAGTGGGAGAGCTGTGGAGTGAAGGAGAGAGGTGCATCCTGAGGAGGTGAGTCTTCATTCTGCGCTTGAAGGTGGGCAGACTATCTGCTATTCTGACCAGGAAGTGCAGGCATGGAGAGGAGGGGGCACTAGGCACGCTGAAGACACAGATCGGAGAGAATGGGAAGGCGTGTAGCGTCTGACAATCTTCTGAAGATAGGACAGGGCCGTCCCCTTGACTGCCTGGAAGGCAAGCACCAAAGTTTTGAATCTGATATGAGCTGAGACAGGTAGCCAGTGGAGGTCAACGAGGAGGAGAGTGACGTGGGTGTATCTGGGAAGGTTGAAGACCAGACGAGCAGCAGTGTTCTGGATGAGCTGCAAGGGAAAAGCCTGCTCCTGGCTTAGATTGTACTTGCATGACAGGAACCAGTGTATTCCATTAAATGAAGAATTATCAGACTACTCAAAGGTGAAAAATGGTATCTCTGTGTATTTGTTGTAGTTGTTGCATGTTTTTCTCCCCTCAGAAGTCTGCTACTGTCATCTTCTTTGCCGTCATCCTGCTTCTGCCATTTGTCTTTCTGCCATTCGTCATTTGTGCTGTCACTCATCAATATCCTGCTGCCACCTCAACCAATCAGAGGGCGACACTACTTTTAAATACCCCTACTCTACAGTCTATGCGCATCCAGAAAATCCATGTCTGTACTTGGTTCTGTGTGCGTTCATTTGTATTTTTGCCTTGTGTTGTCCCTGCTGTGTGTGGTCTTTTGTCTTTCCCCTCTGTCTTGCCTCTCATTGTGTTCCCTTGTCAGCCACCCCGAGGTTAGGAACAGGGAAGATAGACGCCCCTGTACACCGCACGAAGGGTCCTGGAGAAGTACTGCTTGGATACAGGGAGACGTTGGGAAGAGGTGTGCAAGAATCGCTTGAGTTTAGTCCTGCTGAGTTGGTCCTCTAAAATTCCTGAAAGAACAGCTTATGTCTGATGATTTGCCTCCCAAGTCTAATGTGTTAGACTATGTTTGTCAGTTCTGAGAGTGTTTACATCATGCCTGCTCTCTCGCCAAGGAAGTGCTTTCCTCCTCTCAGAGCATGATGAAAAGTTGTTATGACGAGAAGGCTGTTGTTCGTTCTTTTAAGCCTGGAGATCAAGTTCTAGTCCTGCTGCCCATTCCTGGTTCTGCACTGTCCACTCATTTTTCTGGTCTGTATACTGTGGAAGAGAAACTTGTACAGTGACAGTAGCTATGCAATTCAAACTCCTGACCGTAGATGCCAGTCATGTGTTCGTCACATTAATATGCTCAAAAGGTATCATGCTAGAGAACCTGCTCCATTGCCAGGTAAGGAAAAGATTTTACCTGTCCCTGTAGCCCCAGTCTCTGGAAGATAGGGGCCCTGTACACTGTAATATTCATAATATATGTACAGCACTATTCCTTTTTTACTGTTAAACATACAAGTATGATAATTTTTACCTCATACAAACAAATACATTTAATAATTTTCATATTCTGAGTGAGTGGCCATCATGGATTCTGGGTCTTTTCATCACACCGTTTTTCCCTTTCCCAATCCTCATGGCGGTACAGATGTACAGGAGCATTTCATGCTAAGAACTAACCTGTAATTACTAAAAGAGTCATGCCTGACCTGGGATTTAAACCTGCAACATTCACATACCAAATATTGTTCTCTGACTGCCCTCCTAGTGCATAATACATGCATACTGCTCCCTGTGTGAATCCACAGAGTCTCATGCACCTGATCCTCATGTTGCTCATGTGAGAATAGGAGAATAGAATATAAGGTATGATTTTTTTATCACTATGTTAATACATGATTTATATATCACCAAAACTGGAAATTGCTACATCTTCTTCAGGTGCTGTTTCCAGTTTGCTTTGAAGTGTGTAGTGACTGTGTGGTGAGTCTTTTTTTGTGCAGCGATTGAATCAGGTGTAAAGGATCATTAAGAAATTCCTAAAAATTCACCTAATTGCAAAAATTACACTACTCATAGCTTGATAATGAAACCAGTTGAGTGTAAAATAAAGATCTTTAACAATCTGAAAAATTTATTGGGCTATAACTGCCATATTTTGACATATTTTTCTCTCAAACTGTTTAGGCATCGAATGTGCTTTTTAAAAAACCAAAAATAGCAGATCAGTTTTTCTGACAAGCATTATAGTTACTAATTGCAGAGTTGTTCATTGTGAGGAATAGGTACGATAAGTTTCAGGTCTCTTAACCAAACAGGGATATAAGGGTTCAAATAAGAACATTTATTATAGTGACACCTTTGGTCAAATTGTCATCATTTTTTGTGTCCAGGTGACATATGACCTGTACTAACTGTGTGTCAAATTAGAAAAAAGCTTAGTGATATATATCTGACATACTGGACCAAATACAGAAAAAATGTGCAAGTGATTGATCTCTTTGCTGACCTTGAATTACATAAAATGTTTGTGTCAGATGATCCTGTGTATGCCTGTGTTCACAGATCATATTGCGTAAGTGAGCACAAAGAGGTTGCAATTTCAAAGCAGCTGCTGAATTTTCTCACTGATGGAAACAGTATGTACACAGTGCATGGTGCACCCTCCAGCAAAAGCCTGCAGGATGCACTAAGGTGCCCAGGCTAACTGCTGTTTAACCTATCAAGAGTCAGCCACATTGCAGAGCATTCCAAACATCCCCCAAGTACCAAACATTCCACCTGCCTTGGTTTGAGTGATTCATTTTACTGCAACCCATGCAGTCTGTTCAGTCCCAGAAAAATAACCCAAGGGTTGAGTAGTCCTTGACATCTCAATGACTTCATAAACAGGAGAAATCTTAGCTGCTGCCCCAGGCTGGTGAATATTTCTGCTTTTCATATGATATTCCATTTTTATGTGGCCTTTGGAACGCCCAAGTAGCAGATCTTTAAAAAAATAAACGTCCAGTCTCACTTCCAGAAGATTACATTTTGAAAACCCAAAATGTCATAGGAATTTTGTTTGGGAAAGATTTTAGGATCTGAAATATTTTCCTGCTAAAATTCAAACTAACTCTGAACTGGAACATGGAATGTTGAAATGGCAGAAGGTAAAATACCATAATGCTGCTGAGGGTGGTTTGGGAGTGGGATTGAATCCAGTGAATCTTCACTGTAATGCTTATAGAGAAACACTGAACCTCCATGTTAATCTCATGAGTGGGAATAAATCCAGTGGATCTTCACTTTAATGCTTACAGAGAAATGCTGTATTAATCCCAAATTAATACATGTAAATTAAGTTATTGATGTGAATGATTAATAATTTTAGCCCACTGCCCTGCAAGGTACATGGACCAAATAGGGTGTCTGCCCTCTGTATATCTATCTCTATCGCAGGAGGTTCTCCCTATGTAAATGAAGAATGTAAATGTAAGCGGCAGATGGACTGCTCACTTTCCTTAAAAATGCTGCCCAGTTAGATAATGAAAACATTGGGGCTCCTTCATGAAACCTTTATTTAATTGTTCTTCCTCTTCCTCTTGAGGAAAGTTCCAAAGAAAAAAACAATATGGGATTCTTGAAACATGAGGAACCCACAACTCTGTGCGTACTCCTTGTGTATCAAGTGATGACTGCCAGCTGTTTGTAAATTGGATACAAGCACCTCCTCATGTTGACTAGCATGAGGAAACACCAAAGGAAACAGACAAATTGCATGTCGACTTCAGGATCATGTGCAACTACAGAGAGATGGAGAGAATGTGCACCTGCCAATGATCTGCTCTCTCAATGTGCTCTCTCCACAGGGCACAAATTGCCAACTAATCCGAAAGAAGCAAATACGCCATTGCTAAATTTTATAAAAGACTGCCTTCTTGTGGATGTGCCATCATCAGTCATTTTTTTATCAATAAACAAAATGAATGACATTTGTTCCTAATTAATTTACTTTGCATTTTCATCACTCAATGAGGTTATTCAAGTAGGTTAGTTAATATAATTAATATCAGTAGGACTGTCAGTCATTGTCACCCGAGGACAATCAATACCAACAATGATAATAATCCAGCCAATTAAATTCCCATCACCTTCTATATGCATTTTTAAACACTTACATAATGTTTACATCACAATGTTGAAGAGCTGAATTCCAGTGTGTATTTGTGTGCCAGTACTTTTTTCTGTGCTGTTTTCATTTTTGGAGAAGTTTCCATTTTCTGGCTTTGCAAGGCTTATTTAAACTACGCAACTAAACATTGTGTCAGTGGTCAGCTATACTAGCATTACAGTGCTTGATAAACTTGCTATTGTAGAGTGAAATCAACCTAATTTAGAATTTAAAAATTATTTGGAATGGATGGAATTCTGTTGTAGTAATTTTAAAAAATCTGGTTTTAAAAAATAATAATCAAATATCATTCCATAAATAAATAATATTAAACTCATTATTGTATTATTTAATCATACACATTTTCACAACACTGTTACATTTAATTTTGTTTCATAATAGCTGATTTCAAAATGTCTCTTTCAAATACTTATCAAATGTATACATTTTTTGAATACTTTTTGAAAGACTTTTATTGAATGCATTAAAAATTTCATTTTGTGGTAATCTGTCAGTCGACAAGTGGGATGGGGTCAATCTAACCAGTTTCCCCCCCATCAGCCACTGGTGAGACTGTGCAATAGTTGCCTCACCAATGAGAATTTCATATGCATAACCAGGAATTGAACCCCAATTGCAGGGTTTGAGTGTTGCCCTGAGAACAAATGTAATGAAATCTTGAGCCAGCTGAAGACAAACAGAAAACAATTCTGCCTCATTCATGAGGATACACCAGATGCATAGAAAAATATTTTACCTTACTGCAATAAATAATGATAATAGCAACTTCAGTTCTTAACATGTTTAATTAAATAAGAGCAATATGGGTAACATAACAACAATGCATATTTTCTACTTTCTGTATGTCAGTCACCAGTGGCTGATCAGATAGCCTGTTCTGCACAACTCAGCTGTAGCTCTGAAATGGCCACTCCTCAAGTCGCTCTATAGTGGAGCCTGGATGTATGTTTTGCCTAGCTTTTTTATTTTAAATGTGGGCCTATTCTGGCAGTCCTAGTAACTTGGAAGTTTGTTTATTGCCTCTGTATGCAACAGTGTAATTAAATTTTGCTGTGCTTTAAAAAGTAATGCATGATGGGCAAAGTAGGAAGTGTTATACAAATAGATATAGAATGTAAGAGGGGGAAGGGGGTGTAGAGCGCTTGCAGCAAGATATAAAATGGACAGGAGAAGCTGAGCACTGTCAGAACTGTATTTTATTTGGAGCTGTGTCCTTACTTCATGGGAATAAAAGCCACTATGCCTCAAGGCATCACAGAGTCCAGCAGTTGTTTTTTCGAGCCAGATGCTAAAGAAAAACCATGGGAGGTTACCCAAAGTTGTCTAGCCATGGAGTGGCTTGTAACTTTGGCCCAGAAGCCTGTACAAGGATGCTTCCCTGTATCTCCTGACCACCATCAGAAATATTTGTTCATTATAGTTTGTTACGAGGGGGTAGCTTCCACCTATAAATATACACGTATTGTTTGGTTTATTAGCTCCAAGGTGATCAGAGGTGGTGTGGAGTTTGGCATATCAGTAGCAGCAAGTTTGAAATGGAAAGTGGATTGCCTCTAAACATAGGAGGGTACAAGCTTGATCACCTTGTGGGCATCAAGCCGTCTTAACTGTTTGCTAAAAATTTTAAAGCATATGCATTTTTTTTTGGTCTGAAAGAGAGACAGATGGCATGTCAAAATGTAACCACATTTGCTAAAGACACCAACACCTTCCATGCATCCCACAGTCACAGGGATTTGTCTTGATCTTTTACACTGCAGTTGCCATCACACTGGTTCTTACAGAAAAAATAGAAAACCAAAAAAAGCCTGAACACCCAACAACCATGCATACTACCACCAAGGTATGGAAAGAGCGAGCTGCCCCAGTACTAAGCAGACCACCAGACCAAATGTGTACATTTAAACTCACGCCAGGTTACACACACACTACATAACAATGAGCCAGTGAAACAACGAGTTTTAAACAAGTTATTTTTTGTAAACTTGTGTTTCTCTGTATTTAATTGGCTCTGTTGAACACACAGTTCCCATTATGACTGCAATGCAAGTATATATGTCAGACAAGTTTATTCGCTACACATCTTGGCTCCTGTAGAAAGTGGAAAAGTTTGAAAAGAGTAAGAATTAGTTAATGGGCAAGTTAATGTCAGACATACAATGATGAAAAGAACCATCTCACAATTTTCTGGAAAGTCTAGCAAAACTACAGGTAAACCAAAGGAAAGATTTACAGCTAGTATACTGACCAGACAGTTTGTTAGTTGTAACGAATATAGATAGCAACTTCTCAACCTGTTCTAACACTGATGTTACTAGGTTGCAGATAGTTTTAAATGCTATATATTAACAAACTCAAAACATGTCATTGCTATAATAAAGGTGGCACCCAATGGCAGGATTGATGTGGCATTTTCTCTCTTTTGCAAGACTGACCGGAGAGCGAGAATAATTAGGCTAGTCACATTAGGATAACAAGTTATCTTAATTTAGTATGAATTCTGATAAACTTTGTTTGATTTAGCAGACACACAAAATGTTAATTGTGTTAATTGCGTTCCAATGCTATAAGCTTACAAGACAAATTTACTATTTTTTTTAGTGTACATTTAATTTTCACTCTTCTATAACATGGTCGCATGTGCATGGTCGCAGATGCAACTGAAATGTGTGCATATTAAGCAGTATTTTTTAATCAGTTGCCAGTGTCTATTTAATATTAAAACAGTCTTATAAGAGTACATGGGTATTATTACTTTTGGTTGTCTTAGTTATTTCTTTCAGTTATTTACAAATGCAAGAGCAACAGCCTCTTTGCAGAACAACTAGCTTGTGAAGATGCCTTGATCAATATGATATGGCACTTGATTCATGCCAAAAACCAGATGTCTGAACAGCTGAAGGAAGTTACCAAGTCACTGTGGTAAACTAATAATAGAACAGCTGATAAGATGGTGCTGGCAACTGATGAGCCACCATTGGCTACTGATGAGCCGGCAGTGGCGAATGAGAAATGCTACATGTGCCTGGCTATTCACAAAATATTCTCCTTGGCTGGTGATTCTGATTAATACTAAGTTTTGATTTTAGGGGGTCTTTCAGAAAGCTGGTTTAGTTTTTTGCTAGCATTGGAGAGGAAGTACCCAGCCTAGGCAGGTAGCTGGTCAAGCTGAGTCAGTTGCTAGACTAGGTAGATGGATTGCTTGTCTTGGCAGGTGGATCGCTAGTCTCAGCGAGTGGGTTGCTAATCTTGGGGAGCCAATAGCCAGGCGCGTATAGAGTCTGTCATTCGCCACTGCTGGCTCATCAGTGGCAAATGCTAGCTCATAAATCACTGGCGCCAGTTTATCAGTCTGTAACAATCTGCCCTATCGGTCAGAATGTTACCGTTTTAACTACGGGTTAAAACTAAATTACCATTCATCAGCATCGTAAAATGTATCTTTGCAGTAACGGACAGATTGACTACCCAGAAATAACAACAAATAAGGCAATAGTTACATTCAATCAGTGTATTTACAAACAAACAACAAATGACGCTGGCCAGCACTTGCTTTTGCATACGCTCACCCATACACCCACACTCCCACCCCGTTCAGTTTGTGGTTCTCAGCGCGCTTCGGAGTATCTCCAGAAGTATCTCCAAACAGTGGAAAGTGATCCCAACAAATCCCGCATCCAAAACACAAAGAAATAGAGTCTCAAGAAATGGTCCAAGTAATCTTAGACTACGGTGCCAAAAAAATATAGTCTCCCTCGGCAGGAAGACCGAAAAACTATCATCTGTCAATGAATGAAAAAACCGCAACGAAAGTGGAACAAAAAAAAGCTCTGGTGCTTTTACGTAGTTATATCCCCCTCTCTGAGTTTTTTGGGAAGCTTTAGGCAGGTCACTCTTGGACTCCCCACCGCACACACTTTTTTTCCCCCTCACACTTCCACACTCCTCACCTCTTCAAACCCAGCATGTCTCTCTCCCGGTTCAGTCAGCTGACAGAGCTTGACTGCTCCTCTGACCAGCTGACCGGGTTTGCCAGGTACCATCAGCTGACGTCCGGCCATCAGCTGATCATTCAAAACGACCACCAAATGACATTAGAACATTTAATATCTTCAGGGCAACAATGGGTATAAATGAAAAGAAAAAAAAATGGATAGCCCTTAATAGACATTCCAGCCACATTACAGTGCTAGTGCAGTTTTTAAAATGTGTTTATTTAAATAAGGGAATCCTACAGATACCTATGTGGCCCTATGTGTCACATAGACCCCCCCTCCAGCTGGAGGTTACTAAGGTAAGACACCATGATATTTTTTCATATTGACCACATTAACAATGTCTTCTTTATTTAGTGGGCTATTCCATTTTACCCTGTAATTTATAGGCCTTAATTTTTTTAGAACTATGGCTGGCCCTTCCCACCTAGGCGCTAGCTTTGCAGAGAATTTTTCATTGGCTTTGGAGAGTGGGTGTGACCTGATCCAGACTAAGTCTCCCTGCCCAAAGTGCGCATCTTTACGGTGGGCATTATAATACTCAGCCTGACTGGCCTGGTGCACTCCTACTCTCCGTCTAACCTCCTCTGCCATCTTCTGCTGTCTTTCGACCACAATGTAGGCCATGGATTGCCCTGGAGATGGTGGTCGGTGAACAAGTCTCTCCAGGGGACCCTTCAAATTCCTGCCGAGGGCAAGCTCACCCGGGGTCCGTCCAGTGGTCTCCTGTATTTATGGCAAATTTTATGGCAAAGCAAAACTCTGGAAGCCACTGGTCCCAGGTGTTATGATATTAGCCTACAAAGGATGCGATCATGGTTTTGACTGACCGGTTTATTCGTACTGTCAGGTTTGTTTGTGGGTGATAGCTGGTGGTTAATTTTTGTACCACACCCCATGACTTACAGAGCCCAGTTAAAAGGGTGGAAGTAAACTGAGGTCCTCTGTCTGACACCACGTACTGTGGCACCCCCCAGCCGGTGAAAATCTCTTCTCGCAAAATTCTAACGAGACGGGGAGTTCTTCCATCTCTCAAGGGAAACAGCTCAACCCATTTCGTGAAATAGTCCACTACAACCATAAGGTAAGAATTTGCTCACTTGCTTCTGGGGAATGGACCCATTAGGTCCACCCCCAACATCTCCCCTGGAGCCTCCACCATGGTGTTATGCAGGAAACCAGCTGGCTTGGAATCATCGGCCTTGTACTTCTGACAGGTCTCACAGGTCTTTGTGTGCTCCCACACATCCTTACGGACACTCGGCCGCCACGCCACCTAAAGGACATGGAGCAGAGTTTTCAAACGTCCCAGATATCCCCCTACAGGATTGTCATGGAAGTACCTCAAGAACTCTGGAACTAGAGACTGAGGGACGACCAACTGGTACTTCTTCCTGGGGTTGGTTAAAGGGACCCGTCAATACAGCACGTCCTGGTGGTCAACAAAGGTGATGCGATTCACCGGTGGAGGTAGCTGACCTTGCTCCGGCTTTAGGTCTTTTTTAGGTCTTTCAGGTCTCCCTCCTGAGCTGCCGCAATGTCGGCCAAGGTGGTGGGCAAGTCAGAATGAGGCTTAATGGAGACGGCAAAGCAGGGAGAGGGTTGGATGACGAGCGGTTCATATGCTCTGGACAGGGCATCAGGAGCAGCATTAAAGCAACCCTTATGGTAATGGACTTGGAATGTGAACTGTTGTAGCCTGAGGATCCACCGAGTAAGGCGTGAGGTAGTCTTTGAGCAGTTGAAAGCCAAGGACAATGCCGCGTGGTTAGTGAAGACCGTGAATACCACTCCCTCCAGATAGCGCTGCCACTACTCCACTGCCCAGACTATGTCCAGACACTCTTTCTCAGAAGTGGAGTAGTTGCGTTCTGGACCCCGGAGCCCTCTGGAGGCATAAGCAATGACTTGCTCACCCTCTGTGGTGTTTTGCGAGAGGATGACCCCAAGACCTACGTCACTTGCATCAGTGTGAACCTGGAAGGTCAGAGATGGATTAGGCTGGGCCAGAACTGGGGGACTCTTCAGGGCTTCTTTTAGAGCATCCATGCTAGCCTGGCACTCACTGGTCCAGTTCCATTCCACTCCCTTCCTCTTCAGATAGTTCAGAGGAGCCGCAAGATCTGCAAAATGGGGAATAAATTTATGGTACCAGCCCACCAGTCCGAGGAAGCGTTGGAAGGCTTTGACGTTTGTTGGTGTCGGAAAATCTGTCACAGCCTGCGTTTTCACTGGGTCCACGTCAACGCCTCTACTGGTGACGATGTGCCCGAGGAACTTCAATTCCTTTTTAAAAAAAATTTAATTTCTTCATGTTTAGGCTGAGATTGGCTGCCTCCAGCTTCTGACAAACAGCAGCCAAATCTAGCAGATGTTGGTCACAAGTGGGTGAGTGCACACTTATGTCATCTATGTACACAAAACATATTTGACTTCTCAGCTCTGCTAGGACTTTCTCCATTAGCCGTTGGAATGAAGCAGCGGCGTTACAAAGTCCAAACGGCATAGACTGAAACTGAAAAAGTCCCATGGTGGTTATGAATGCCATCTTTGGCTTACTCTCCTCTGCCATTGTGACCTGCCAATATCCTGATTGCAAATCCAGCGTACTGAACCAGGAGGCGCCTTCCAACGATTCCAAGATGTCATGAATGATTGGCATTGGATATGCATCAGATAAGGTTTTGGCATTCACTCTTCGGTAGTCCACACAGAACCGGAAGGTACCGTCAGATTTATTGACGAGAACCACAGGTGAGGACCAGGCTGACTGGGAGGGCTCAATGATGTAATCCTTAAGCATCTTCTCCACATGCTCTTCGATTATTTTCTTTTTCAGAGGAGATACGCGGTACGCCTTGGTCCGGATGGGAACCTCGTCTTGGAGGAAGATGGTGTGTTTGTCCACGTCAGTCCTTCCAGCCCTACCTGGGGTCACTGATGGCCAGTCCTTCCGGAGTTGGTCCAGTCTTCCGGAGTTTCCGGTAGAAATCCAACATGGTGGCAGCTCCCCTGGGGGTATGGTATAATAGATGTTTACCTCCTTCTCTATAGTTGGCTTCATCTTGCTCCACCTGGACATGTCGGTTGGCTGCCGTAAAAAGGCATTATAAGAGCAGACCCTATTGGTCTTCCAGCCATAGCTGTTTTTAGCCAGGTTGAGAGTGACCCCTGTTGTGAAATCCAATCCTAAAATAATAGGAAAGGCCAGATGGCGATCCTCCATAACATGGACTTTGATTGCCCATTGCCACTCATGCCAGTCAAGACAGATGATCTTCTTTCCTAAAGCCTGATGAACAGTTCCATCAGCCATAACAAATCGCTGTCGTTCTGCGGGCAAGAAGGCTTCATTGGATGACACCACCTGCTTCCACAGGCTTTCCCATGTCCATGACAGCCTCTCCCTGCCGACCTCTGATGGTAATAGGCACCAGCAGGAGACCCCGCTGACTCTTAGAGGTCTAATGTTGCAGTACATTGACATCAGCTGTGTATCGGGTGTTTTTCTTTTCTGAGGCCTTTTTTCCCTGTCTATCAGAAGTAGCATTTACCTTCTGCCAGTACTCTCTGCCTCCAGCACAGTCTTTCTCCACCATAGACCGACCCTGACCAGCTCTGTTACTGTGGTTACGGTTCCTCTAAGACATCCAGCCACTTTGGGTTGATGCTATTTAAAATCCGCCTTACTACCTCATCCTCTGACATGTCCCTTTTCCATTTAAGACATAAGGCCTGATAGTCATAGGCAAAGTCCCTGAGGCATTCATCTGGGCTCTGGACCATGGATCTCAGCTTCTCCTCTACTTCACTTAAATAATCAGTAGATAGGAACACAGCCATAAAAGTTTCTTTGAAGGATGGCCAATCCTGGACTTGCCCTTTTGTGGCCTTCCACCAGCTGAGTGCTGGACCTTTTAAAACGGATGACAAAGTTCCCAGTAGCTCAGGATTAGAGAGGGGTCTCGATTCCAGAAAATTTTCACACTGCTTTATAAAGTGTAAGACATCTGAGGACTCAGTATTGGGGCCAAAAGTGGGAAAATCCAGCTTCACTGGTGGTTTTGGATAATAGGTTGGTGCACCAGGCAGACAAGGTGAGGCGGGAGAAAGTATGCAGAACCTGTTTGGAAAAATGACCAGTCCCTCTAATCTATTCATGAGGCTCACTCCAACAAATTCAGACGTGGTAAACAATGTCATAAGAATGGAGGAACAGAATGATATAAATGTGAGTTTTGGCCGTTTTAGTCATTTTATCAAGCAAGACACAGTATGCAAGGAAAGGTACTACTCACACAGTAAGATGCCATTTAAAAGCACAAATCCTTTTGCTGCTTATGCGGAAAATGAAAATTAAAAAAAAATTCTAGATAGTGGAATTGAAATGCAGAGCAGACATTCAAATTTCCATATTTGCTGCTACAAAGCAAATCTGCTAGCAACAGAGCTACACAGGGTAGACATGCTTGCTCCAGAGACAGCAGCTAATGCAACTCCCACACTAACCCCTTTTCTCCAGCTCACTGTTAAAGTTACTCTGGAAGCACACCAGTTCCAAGCTATCCATCCAGCTCTTCATGTCCAGGGCCCTTCACCCCAAGAATGCTCCACACAGCTCAATGCTGCACTCAGCTGCGGAACAAAACCAGCCAAAAGTGGAAGGGCTTTGAAGGTAACCAAACTGTACATTGTGAACATTCTCCTCTCAGACATGACAGGCCCCAGTCACACAATTTTCAGCCTCAGCATGTACATCACCAACGCTACGACAGGGTCAGTATGGTGGCACCACATACTATTTTGAGAGCTGTGCTGAGGCCAATCACTGGTCAGAAAAGACAATGGCTGTCCAATTAAAGTTCTGTTTAGTAGGCACAGTGGTCTGCTTGATGGAACTACACATGCATTGAGGAGGAAATTGAAGCAACATACGGTTCTTCTTCAGAGCACACTGCTGCAGTGAGCATTAAACTGAGGCAACAAATTCATAAAGCAGGTGAGGCTCTCCACATTTTAAAGGATGACATCTATGAAAAGAGTCCATTCCATACAGTGACAGATCAGAAAAAGAACAGGATGCAATCAGTGCTGAAGTCTTAAATAATGCTATGGGAGATGAAGATGTTGTTCATAGGCTTCTAGAGGAATGGCGTCATACATTGGTCAAAGCCTATGATATTGTGTGTTGCTATGAAACCATAAGGCAGGCAGCAGAATATGTAACACATCTCATGCAGTTAGGGGCACAGAACCCCGAGCCATAGAACTCCTCAGAGGCTACTGAGGAGAGGACCAGTGACGGAGTAACAGGACACACTGAGCAGGGCTCAGAATCACCCCGCCCTGACTCTACAAAGCAGACACAAAGAGTCCATAAGTAGAATAACAACAATGCAATCCACTGCTATAATTGCTCTGGCATGGGGCATCTGAGTAGAAATTGCCCTTCCCAAGGAAGCCAACCAAGGCCCGCACAGATGTGGTGCCCCCTGCGACTGAAGACGTTGGGCCTAATTTTTAAATAGTTTCGTAAAACTATTATGTGTCAATGGATATGAACTAATAAAGTCCACTGGATTTATCAACCACAATGCAGTTGTTCATGTTTCGTGCTTATGTTGATAAATACCAATCAATTGTAAATGACAAGCGCGTTCACAGAATTTTCAATTAGCATAAATCAATGCCCCCGAAATACCATATACGGACCTTGGAATCCCTTTGTTGGCAATGTAAAAAGACGGCAAAGAAAAGGCAAAAGAAAAAAAAATGTTTCTGAAGCGGCGACTGAAGTTTTTTATGGAAAAGAATCAAAAAGAAAAACAAAAAACTTTGTTTAGTAGTGTAAATAATGGAGTATCGGGGCCGGAGAAGACCAAAGCCTGGCAAGAAGTAACTGTTGCAGTAAATTTGGTGTAAAATGTTCTGCATACGCTGCAACAACTTACAAGAAAATGGTTCGACATGAAACTGGAGGAGAATTATTGGAGTGATGTCGTTGGCTGGGATTACCGTGGAGGGTGTCAGCGATCTGTTTTCCCTCGTCTTGGATTAATCACCCTCCAACTCTGAAGGAAAGTTTTTGTATACCAGCCTTATCGTTGCCATAAATCCTGGGGGGGAGCCACACCCGGGCCCACGAGGACAGGCATGGTTGGCTAAAGTGGTAATGACACACGCCATCATTGGGATTGTCACATTTTTCCAAAATCAACTTGGAGCGAATCCCAAGTAAAATAGTTTGTTCAAATTAGAACTATTATGTATTTAGGATCCTCTATAATAGTTGCCTTTCCCTCCACCCTGCAGTCCCTTTTCCTTCTCAAACACAAACTCTCTCAATACAAGTCATTTTACCTTGTATAAAAATAACAACAACAATTGTAATATTTAGATTTATTTTTCAAAGACAGGAGAAAATTAGACTGTAAATTCCTACCCAATAAATGGCCCAATCAGCTGGCTATATTAGTCAGATAACATATGAATGTATGTTTATTAAATAAAAACGTAAATGTATCATGACAGTCCTATTTCTGCAGTGCTTCAGATACGTGTTGACTAATGTAGTTTTTCTTAGAGCTAATAGAGCGGGTCAGCCATAGCAATGGTTTCTGCTCCTTATTTATAGCAAACGTTGTTTACGTGTTTTATGGAATTTATGTAAAATTCCAAATAAGAATTAATTTGATTAATCAGGATTACACAAATGAAGCATCACCTGTTGAATCCAATAGTGATTTTATATAACAATTTGAGTCATTATAGTATTACTATTTTACTACCAAGTAATTTGCTACTCATTTTTAGTCCAATAAAAGATGAGTGAATGAAAAAATAAAAGCAAAAATATTCTTTACAGTTGTGTTTTTCGATTTATGAACAATATGAACAGTTTAGAGCACTCAAGAAATCTCTTCAGATCCTACGAACAAACTGATATTCTGATAAATCCCACATTTTTTACACAAATGCATTTACGAACAATTTACAATCAAATTCGTTCAGCTCATGTTTGATAATGAGGCCCATTGACCCCATGCTATGTTTTAGGGGTCTTGGCCACCAAATTAGTACTCAAATGCTGATGCATGACCTGTAAGGCATCAGTTCTAGTACTTGGCAAAGCCCACTTATCTGTTCAGATTGGCAGCCGGATGGTGAGTGTAAGCTTTATTGTGGCCGACATAGATGATATACAAGCTATTTTAGGTCATCCATTCTTAGAGCAGGCCCATGCGTGCTTAGACTTTGTATGTTGCCCGGGGAAATGTACATTGTCTTGGGCCTGTACGGGGAGGAATGATGTTGAGCCCCAAAAAAGGTTTTTTTGACAAGTACCACGTGCTAGCAGTGTGGGTCCTGGTGGAAGCCCAGCTCACCAAATCCATACCCCTGAGACTCAATACCCGGAAGCACTCCTGTCACAATCAAGAGAGGAACAATTGTTGGGCTCTTGCAGCCTGTAAAAGCCCATTCACATCATGACTCCACTCATTTTCCCACAGTGCCTGATCACCTGCACTCACTCTATGCCCAGAGTTCCACTGAGCTTAACCTAGAGCAGAAGTTCCAACTAGCCCAGCTACTGCATGCATATGGAAGTGTGTTCTCACAGGCCTCAGTGACCTCGGCTGTACTGATTTGGTTTAGCATGATACTGTATCCTCTCCAGGTGTCCCAGTGAAACAGCAGCCACAACGAATGGCACAGGAGAAGCAGCATTGTGCCGACCAGCAGATACAGGAGAGCCTGGAAGCTGGAATCGCCTGTTGCTTCCAGTTTGTATTTGTTTGCCATTTCTTTTTTCTCCATTGTTTTAATTTTTGGAGAAGTTTCAGTTTGCTAGCTTTGCAAGGCTTATGTAAACTATTTAACATTGTGTAGTGTAATATAGTGCAGCTATATTAGCATTACAGTGCTTGATAAATGTGCTATTGTAGAGTAACATGGACCTAATTTAGAATTAAAACCATATTAGAATGTGTCCTGATTGATATGGAATTCAGTTGTAGTCATATATATTTTTTTTAATCGGGCTTTAATAATCAAACATCATTCCATAAATAAACAATATTCAACTCATTATTAGTATTTTTTCATCATACCCATTTTCACACCCATTTTCACAACACTGTTACATTTCATTTTATTTTATTCTATGATAACTGATTTCAAAATTTCTCTCTCTATGTATATGTCATCCATATTTGTATGATACTAATGTATATACAGGAGGTCCTCGGGTTACGACGGTCTCGAGTTACGTTGTTTCGTGGTTACGATGCACTCCCATGAATTACATAAAAAACCTAGTTTTGACCTAAGCGGTTTGGTTCGTAAATACGACAACAGAAATAAAGATAAGAAATTGTTCTCTCTTTTTTTATTAATGTTTCATTTAATTACTGTATTTTATATGTCCTTTATGTGTTGTGTGTACAGTGTGAGTGACTTAAGGTGTTAATTTAGGAAAACTTTTGGTGTAAATTCCGACTTGCGTCGAAAATCGGCTTACGATAAGTCGTAGGAATGGAACTCATTCGTAAGTTGAGGACCCCCTGTATATACATTACAGAGTTCATATTTGTATGCACACGACTACATTCCTTAAAACAAGACGTAAATTACTTTACTGCATACTTAAGGATCACACTCAAAGGTTTTTTTTTTTTTAAAGTAGTGTAACCCTTTGCTAATGCTGAAGGAGGAGACACCTTTAGATGCCATGTAACAGGTTAATTGAAAATGCAGCAGCTTGTGTGAACTACTTAGCCTATGGGTAAGTGCCAATGAAGATGCTCCTTGGAACATTACAGATGTACTTACTTCTTCAACAAACTGTCCAAGTAATTAGAGTGGATTCATAGCAGACCTGAAGCTACATTTTCAAAAACCCACAGTTTCAGCTGTGGTGCCAGGACAGGTGGAGGGAGGGGCAAGCTCCTCTGCCCCTCCCCCTTGAACTGCTGTCAGTCTCCTGGTTCCCTCCCTCAGCCTGGAGTGGTAACTGGAGCTGCAACAGCAGAGGCCTCACAAACAGGCAGGCTCACCTGCGAGTGGTTTCTAATCAACTCAGCTGTGAGCACTTGCCTTCTATTTAAGCACAGACGGAGTGACTGAAGGATGGTTGGGTTTGGACTTTTGGGTTTTGATGAGGTTGGGCTGTTTTTGAGTTTGACCCTGTTTTGTAGTTTGGTATTATCCTCGTGTTTTGTTGTTCCGTTTGCCCCTAAAGGGAATAAAAGGCCATTGGCCATTTTGGGTTTAAGATTTTGACATTTTTACTCACCACCCGGCTCAGTGGCCACACCTACCACTGTGCCACACAGCAAATAACAAATTTTACTTGATGTGAACAGGGCATCAGGTGGAAGAATAAAAAAACCCCAACATAAGCAACCAGCTATCTGAGGGCAGGTTTGAGCAAGTGAAGCATAAATGTCCTATTTACCAGGCCCAGGGAGGAGGTGACAGCACCACTACCATTCCAGTCCATCAGGAGCATCATGCAAAAACCCAAGTCTGATGTAATGTCACTCATTCCAAGCACTGTGAACAATGTGCCATTTGAAGGCCCATCGATGCAAACACAGGGCAGTGAAAAAAAATGTTTGTTACATGCTGACAGTGACTGGGGTGTAGCCTTATTTGCAACAGATGAAAATCTAGCCCAGCTACAGCAATGTAGAGAAGTGCACATGGATGGTACCTTCAAGTCCTTGGCCACACTCAGGTTTTCAGTGTTTCGAAGCCTTCATGCTAGGTGTACTTCAACTAAACCCAAATTACTCATCAGAACACCTATAGAGCCTGCAGCATTTAGGTAGGAGATAGTTGTCTGACACGACATGCCCTTTTCGTGGCTATCCTGTCCACAATGAAGCTCAAATAATTCTTAGATCTTTACATCTTGATTAGACACCGATTAGATATTTTATCACTCCCTTCTAATTATCCTTTCAAATGTTAGTTTTTCTGCAAAATCTATTCATTTGAGAAACATTCTCCAGCCTCACTTTTAAAATGTTACTAGTCGTGGATTCAACCTCAGTTCGGTACTAGTTTTATACACTGTCATTTTATTGCATTTCTTTATAACATCGGAGATGCAGACATATTAACAAGGCAACTGTTGTTGCTATTACTATCACTCTTTCGGCATTAAGATGATATGTGATGCTGCCCACTCCATTACAAATGTGTTGAGGCCAAGTGGCCAGTCGCCATCCCTGACTTCTAGGGTCACCCCAGAAAGGGTATGTGACATTATTGTGTCATTTCCATATCGCCCCAATTAGAGGAGAGGGATACACTGCCAAACAAATGATAGAGCCCAAGGAAGACCACACTTTTCAAACATTTACAGTGCATTCGTTTTTTACTCGAGCTTAAAATAGGCGAATTCGCTTTAACGCCCCTTGACACAAGATTAAAAAATTATCGCTTTACCCGACATTTACCCGACATTTAACGCGAGTGGTATTTTTTAAATAATATAATTTAATATTAATATTAAATAATATTTGAATTGGCAAATGAAATTACGAGTGGTATTTAAAGTCGTGTACAGAATTTATTTAGCATACATGTAATTATATACTGTACCATTAGCATGATCCGATACCCCTTTACCAATACCATATCCACTCTCTCTTTCTCATCGATTCCCACTAATTCTTACCATTTCCATTCTCTTCACTTTTACACACAGACATACGCATGCAAACTGTAACACCACGCGGTTGAGCATCACACTCACTCACTCACACACTCTCTCTTTCTCTCTCTCTGTATAGTACGCAAAAGCTGTTTTAATAAAGATATTCATCCATGAATCTCGAGCATTTTTATTAATTTAAATGGGGATATTAGACTTGAATTACGCGATTTTGCTTTACGCGAGCCTTTTCAGGACCACATCTTCGCGTAAAATGCGAATGCACTTGTGTTCTCCAATTAGCCCACCACCTCCCTACAGTCATATATAAAATAACATCATTTATAAACAAACTCATTTATATTTTGTTTTAGGTGTTCATTTCCTTTGAATGCATGCATGTTCTTTTTCATACTGTAGGGATTTGTTGTAGTATTCCTCGCACAGGGCACAAAGGGTGAGAGGAATTGGTTTGCTTTGCCTCACAACAGAGGGCGTCACTCACATGGACACATGGAATTCTATAACATATTCTACTAATAATAGAGTAATAATGGAGTCTCATAAAATATATCAGTCTCATAATTATAGCAATAAATATCCAATTTCAACTAATAATTGCATTATTCGTTGAAATTGATATTACAATATTAATAACTAATCAAATCACAACATTACACATTCAGTTATAACCGAATTAATAACGTTAATGATTGGACAAACGTAAAGGCATTTGGAGTTCTTCGGAGCTGCAGTGGTTGGCAAAAATTCAATTTATATGCAATATTAATAAACACACAACCTTGGAATATATAACGTTTACTGACACAAGTGCTAAAGGACAAAGCACGATTTATTACAATGTAACAATAAACGATGTGTGTGCGTGCGCGTGCGCATATGTATGTGCAGTTTGTATGTGCACTAGCCTGTTGGCGTGTGCGCGATGCACACGTGTTCGTGGATAACAAAGGATGGTGGGAGTTTTAAACTTAGCTGATGCTGAGCAGTCTTGAAAAATGGCGCATGCAGTGTGCTAAAAATGTATATAATCATGTGGATCACTAATGCCGGGTTGTTGTAGGTTAGTAGCTAAATAGATTACATGCAAAACCTAGCTTGAGTGAGATATTTGGTTACTAATGCTGGGCCACACTTGGCTTGGAGCCAGATAAACAATGATCCAACACAACTATGATTATAGATATGAATAATAAATAACATAGTTAATTACATTTAGTTATGAAAATAACAATATGTAGCTAAGCTATGATGTCTATCTGTGCTCAGTGTTACAGCCTTACTGTTGCGGTTTCCTCCATTAGTTAGACGGGTCCAGTGCGTTCCTTTAGCTTCAGTCAGTCTCTGGTTTCCCAGGGCGCAGAGTTGGTTGCTCGCTCGTTCACTCTGGGGTCCGATGCCGTTGCTCACGTAGCGGGATCCTCCTTGCAGGCTGCTGGCCTCTGGGGACTCCGGTGCTGGATTCCTGGGTTTTGCTGCGTGGCTCTCCGCGGCAGGGTTCCACTCGTCTCGTGGCCTCGTGACTGTGCGTCTCTGCTCCCTATAGCTAACCACCGGGGTTCAAAGCTACCTTTTAGGCTGCATTAATCGTGACCATTTAACTGAGAGTTCTTGCACGCAAGGCAGACGAGGGAGAGAGTTCCTTGGCGTGCGGTTTACACGCCAGGCCCAGATAAGGGAGAGTTTTATGCGTGCATACAGCACGCGAGGCAGGAGCGAGAGCGATGAGAGAGAGTTTCTGGGGTGTTTTCTTACTACCTACATTTTATGACTTAAAACGTAGTTACACTGTGGTTGTCTTTGGAATTTAGCTGGGGAATTATGGGAAACGTAGTTCCATAGTCCCGACAATAATTTACCAAAAATTAAGTATACATAAATCATCTGTCCATCATCTTTGTTTCAGTAGAATGAATATTAAGACAACATTGAATGCACTTAGGAGTTTATTGTGATGTGGCAAGCTGTATAATGGTACAGACATTTGATCTTGGGCTTGGTGTCCAAGGGGAGCAGAGCAGTGACGTGCGGTGAGGTTCATAGCTGGTGCGGCACTGACGTCATCAGAATCAGATTTGCAAATAGATGCATAGATTGACAGCAGTTTACAGGTTATGTTTCACTTCTGCATCCTTTACACATACAAGCAATCCTTTCAGCTCCGGCGTTGGTCTTCCTTTAGTTATTATCTCCTGCTTCGATTGAAAGTCCACTTGAGAAAACTGTTTTAGTGTCGAAATGTAGTCATCCATGTTGAAAGTCGGGATAGGCGAGAGGAAAAAAATAATTTCTATCTCTAATAATCTATCGCTGCACTTGACTTGCTCACCGTATCGTTTAGCCTAGCTCGCTGTCACTTACTCTGCAGTTGTGGAGTGACAAGACGAATGTCTGGGATCTTGAGCGCCCCCTGCCATGAGGCAAGAGAACTGCCTGCCTCACCTCCAACCTGTTCTCTGCCGTTTATAATCGCTCAGCACACGAAACACGTTACACAAACACAGTTGGTGACAAAAAGCACTGTACATTATATACATAAGCTAAATTATTGAAAATCAGTTTACATATTAAATGTGTTTAAACCATTTTATTGACGCCGTACAGCAACATGCTCTCTCCGCTTAGCAGCCAGCGCAGTTAGCCAGGGGTTGCGCAATCCAAGGTGAGGCTGAGCTCGCTGCTGCCTCACCGGCCTCGCTTCCATGCATTTGAATGGGAAATTAAGAAAATTCAGCGATTTTGAAGAAAGAATAATCGAAATTGGTGAAGCTAAATGAAAAATAAATATTTTTTAGTACAAACCACCGGATGAATATAACAATTTAAATTATTTTATTATTATATATTTTCTTTCTTTCCATGATGGCTGGTGAGGCACGTGGGAATTGAATACCTGTGGAGAAAACCCGACTGGATGGATAGAGGTATTTGAATGAGGGGCTGTCTGAAAATACTGCACCCAAACTTTTGTTTCAACAAACTCTATTAAAGGATTTGCCATCATTTTGAGTGAATTGAATAAGTAGACTACGCTTTATATAAAGTGATAGTGTTTAAAACTCATTTTAAACTTGTTTACTTGGTAACTCATGCTCTTTCACTACCTTGTTGCTTTTTACCGAAAGAAAGTTGTAGTCTGCATAACAAGACATTGATATTTCTTGAGTCGTTGCCATGGTGCATCCTGTTATCTGCACTCCACGGATGATGACTTTTTCTTTCACTGTGAATGCACTTCAAGCAGGTTCAACTTAATCAGTGTTATTTCAATTAATTCTAATCATATTTTCTGGAACACAAACTTTTCTGAAATACCCCCCTAGGGATGATGGGAGTAAAACAGAGTGACAAAACAAGTCCAGCAAACAAGTGTTGTGGTAGGTAGACAGGCAGGGTCAAAAACCAGGAATTTACAAACAGTTCAAATCAGCAAGAAAAGAGGAGACAAACAACAGGCTAGAAATCTTATCAATAAAACTCAAAACAAACAATCCAAATTGGTAGCAAAGGTGTAGTCAAAAAACAAGCAAGGGATCAGTAACAAACTGTTATAGGAACAGAAAACAGGCAGGTACAAGACTGAAACTCTAAATACTAATGGTTCTCTAAATTCTAAACTGTATCTGTTTTCATGGAAATATTTTTGGATCAACAAGCTAGAGTTCACAGTGCCAGATAATACATAGTGGTTCCCAGTAGTTAGGAGGTTTTTGGGTTGTCTATGGTGTTGCTGAAAAATCTCTGATAAGAGATTCCTTCAGTGGTTCTAAATGCTGCTGTACTAAATATCAGCATGGCTGTGATTCGGTCTTAGGTAAGAGGCCGCAGGCGGAGTGCCAAAGATAATCACAGTTGTGCTGATATTCAGTACGAGTGTGATATTGCTTTTATACAACAGTTCTACAAACAAGGCTGTTTAGCAAGTAATGATAAGTTGAGACAAAAAAATATGTGTTTTTGTCATTATTCGGCTATGCTGATAAAAATAGTTCCTTCAGGATTACATTTACACGTGTTGTCAAGCAACACATAAACAGTTTCTTGACTGCAAATTAGTTAGCTAGCTAGCTACCAGCTTTTTATCATGAATGAAAAGGCTAACTAGCTACTTTCATGCCTGACAGCAGGCTCCCAGCTACTTTTTATCATACATGTAAAGGGTAGCTATACGGTAGGCAAGCAAGCCACTTTCAATCATAGCCCACAACCGGCTAGCGAGCTACTTTATAGATAGGGACTGTGTCTCAATTCAGGGGCCGTATCCTTCGAAGGATCCTACTGTGCACATACAGTACTGTATTTCAGCTGATGTATCTGGGGAGGTAATATATGGGTTAAATAGGTTATGTCCACTACATCCTGTTGTCCGATCAGGATTTCTGAGCTCTATTGTAACCTTATTGTTTGAACTTAAAAGTGTTTTAACTTTCAATATGTGTGCATGGTATGGGCACCTGGGGGCTAAGAACAAAAATAGACTGTCCAGAATTACAAACATATCCAGTGTTGCACCCTTAGAAAGACACTCACGAAGCAGCTCTTCCTGTACAGGCAACTTTTTAATAAAAGCTCGGTTCGACATCAACAAGTGCTGTTTTATTACATCTTCTCCATCTGGCTTCTCTCTTCATTCCTTCAGATTCACACAGCATTATCTAGCTTGCTTATGTCGTCACACAAACGTAAATATCTTAAAGTGACAGTACCTTATTTAATGATCAACACTAAGGATGCCTGTCCAACTATTTTACATACTAACAAATAAAATAAGGATTTTACAAACGTTTCCTTTTCACTTGGGGTTTACATTTCTTTTAAGTTTGTAAGGCACATTGTTTTAAAGGGCACAACACCCTCCCCACTAAAAAAATAAAATGTTGACAAAACATTTTTTTAAGCTTCAGTACAAACTATACATATCTGAAGATTAAACTACAAAACTTTCATACACTGTGACACAAGCATTTTTCTACAGTTTTAGAGTATTTACACATCTTTTCCACATTACAACAGCATAAACAGGATATATAGACATACTACTATACTTTTCCTGCAGAGGTGTATAATCTTAACTCATGGTACATTGGTGGGCCCCCCAAGTCCATTAAGATACCTATGGCTACTACCATTTCACCTCTCAATGTACATCAACATGTTAAATGCTTTGAGTTGTAACAACATCTTCTGCAGAAGACTGTGTCGACTGTCCTTCACTTCTGCCAATAAACATATGGTGCTCCTAGATGTGCTCTTACTGTAATCTTTTACATGTACCACAGTCCTTTAACTTAAATTTCACTTCCAACAGGTAAGTATCAACAGTTTCTTATTGAATACGTGTTTAATTAACATAACTAATTCTGTCTCCTTTCTCTCAGGTGATGTTTTTTTCTACATTAAAAATTGAATATTATTTCACAGGTCTGTACGTCGGTTGTCCCAGCTCATAATATGTATAAATGGTTCTGGGCTGACGAACCCTTGTAGACCTTCGACTCATCTCTCGTTCATCATGTTCATCTTCTGATTCCGTTTCCACCGACTGATCTCCCTTTGACTCATTTTCCTGCCTGGCCTCCTCTTCAGTTCCTGACTCCTCAGCTTGACATTCATCCTGAGCGTGCTTGTCAGCTGCATCCTCTTCAGATACTACTTCCGCTTCTCCAGGATCTTCTCTCACTGCAGGTATGAAGGTAGGTTCCTGATGGTGGAGACTATTCTTGTTCCTTTGTCTCGGTGTCCACAGGGTACACTCCTCTTCACTTGAACTATCAGAGCTCTCCAGGTACACATGAGTCTTAGATTGTTTCTCTCTCACTGTTTTCCTCAAATTTTCTCTTGATTCTTTCTTTTTCTCTTTCATGGGTGTTGCATTATCTGCCTCCATCAGGTAAGGACAAGGCAAGAGGAGATTCCTATGTAAAATTCTTTCATGTCCATTTCCATCCAAAGGTTCAACTACATACACAGGACCATTTACTCCTCTCCTTTCTTTAACAACATGAATCTTGTCTTCCCAATGTGCGCGTATCTTACCAGGTCCTCCTCTCTCTGAGAGGTTCCTGACTAAGACATGGTCTCCGGGCTCAAGAACTGTACTCCATGCTTTCCGATTATAGTACCTTTGTCCTCTCGATGCTGCTTTCTTCATGTTCTTCACTACAATGTTGTAAGCTTCTCGCATAGAAGCTCTCCACTTCTCAGCAAAATCTTGATACGATTTGGTAGTTTCACCATTTTCTTTTGGGAACATAAGATCAATTGGCAGAGTCGGTTCTCGTCCAAAGAGCAAAAAGAATGGGGAATAACCAGTAGACTCATGCACAGTTGAGTTATACGCATGGACAACTTTGTTGAGGTAGTCCTTCCAATTTGGTTTCTGTGTCTCCTCTAGTGTTCTAAGCATGCTTAATAAAGTTCTATTAAAGCATTCTGCTGGATTGGACTGAGGGTGGTAGGGAGTGGTTCTGGAGTGCTGAATTCCACTGTAACTCTGCAACTTCCTGAACAGCTCATTTTCAAATTCCCTGCCCTGATCGTGATGAATTCTGGATGGGTATCCAAATCGGGGTATAAAATCATCAAATATTTTCCGTGCTGCAGTCTTGCCTGATTTATTTGGTGTGGCATAGGCTTGTGCAAACTTTGTAAAATGATCGACAATCACCAAGATGTACTCAACTCCTCCTTTACTTCTTTCCAAATGGAGATAGTCAATTGAGATCATTTCAAATGGAGCAAAGGTTTCAATACTTTGTATTGGCATCCTTGTTGTTCTGTTTGGTTTTCTTTGTTTCAGACAATGACATACTTTGGTCACGTGATGTTCTATTTCCTCTCTCATTTTCGGCCAAAAGAAGCGTTCTCTGGCAAGTGACACCATTTTGTCTGCACCTAAGTGTCCCATCTCCTCGTGAATGTACTTATAGATTATCATCTTGAGTCCTTCAGGTACAACTAATTGACTCCTTGATAGTGTTTTTCGTCGCAAGACTCCATCTTCTCCTACATGCAAACGAGGCCATTCCCTCAGCAGACGTTTAACTGGTGCTGCTTCTTTTAGTTTGTCTTTGTGCTTCAGACGGTCACTTTTCTGTTTCAGTGTTAGCACTCTGTTGATGGTTGGATCTTGTCTCTGTGCTGCCTGAATCTCTTCTGCTGTTACAGGTTTGTCTGATAAAGAAAATGTATCAATTTCTGGTAGCACATTAACATTACAGGTGACTGCAGATATCCAATTGGTGTCTCCATTGCTCTGGGCTTCCAAACCCTTTCCTAAGGCAGATAAGACATCAGAGGTACTCTCTTGTGTGCACTCCCCTATGACATCTTCAATCTTTGCTGGTCTCCTTGACAGGAAGTCAGCATCTCTGTTGGCAGTTCCAGGCCTGTACTTGAGCGTGAATCGATAATCTGCTAATTCTGCAACCCAGCGATGTCCAACAGCATTGAGTTTCGCTGATTTCATCACATAGGTCAAAGGGTTGTTGTCGCTATAAACTGTGAAGTGGGGTGCATGAAACAGATAACTGCGGAAACGCTCCGTAACAGCCCACTTTAAAGCCAGAAATTCCAGTTTCCCCGAATGTAATCTGTAATTCTTCTCAGAAGGACTCAGTGTACGTGATCCATATCCTATAACTCTCAGTACACCCCCTTGTCTTTGATACAGAATGGCGCCAAGACCTTCTTCAGACGCATCAACATGTAACACAAATGGCTTGTCGAAGTCTGGATACGCCATGACAGGTGGGTTAGTGAGTGTGGTGACTAACCTCTCTAACACTGCTTGATGACTATCTGTCCACTCCACAGGTTGAGATGGTGGCAGCTGGAATGAACCCCTTCCACGACCTGTTTTCTTTGAGTCACTCTTTCTCTCAGTCTTTGGGTGTGATAACAGCTCGTACAACGGCTTTGAAATTCTTGAAAAGTCAGCTACATAAGCTCTATAGTAACTTAAGAAACCAACTAGTGTTCTCACTTCTTTCACTGTCTTTGGTTTTTCTTTAGTTAATGCTTTGATAGCTTCGACTTCTTTGGGGTTCATACAATACCCTTGTTCTGAGATCACACGTCCCACATAACACACTTCATTCTTAAAGAAGTCACATTTCTTAGCTCTCAGTTTAATCCCATTTTGTTTTTGTCTCTGCAGCACTTTCCTGACATTTTCAACATGTTGGTCAAAGTCTTTACTAAATACTAGGACATCATCAAGGTAAGGAACACACATCTCATCCCGCAGGTCACTGAGACATCCCTCCATGTAGCGCTGAAATGCTGCTGGGGCATTGGTAAGGCCAAAAGGGATCCTCACCCATTCATATAATCCCCAGGGTGTGATGAATGCTGTGCACGCTCTGCTGTCCTTACTGACAAAGCCCTGATGATATGCCTTCCCCTGGTCAAGTACTGTAAACCAGGAGTTACCTCCAAGATTTTCCAATATTTCCTGTATCCTTGGAATGGGGTGACGGTCAGGTACTGTCTTCTGATTTAACTGTCGGTAATCCACGCACAGACGTAGGCCACCGTCCTTTTTCCTAACACACACAATGGGCGATGAGTAAGAGGAACATGATTTCTGTATCCACCCTCGACTCAACAAATCCTGAATGTGGTTTTTCACTTCCTGATATAATGGTCTGGGGATGGCATTGTATGACCTCTTCACTGGTACATTGTCTTTCAAATGGATTTCCATTTGCAAATCTGGAATACATCCAGTGTCCCACTCATCCCTTGCAAACACATCACATTCGTCTCGTAACATTTTACGAACTTTTTCTTGCTGCTCAACTGATAGGTGACTAAGATCAACTGGTGGATCCCAACTCATTGGTTTACTTTCTTTTTGTCCATCCACTTCATTTGAATTTATCCCTGATCCCTCCTGTTTTTGTTTTTCAGGTACAGATTTTGTCTCAAACGGATGGATGGCATCGACTACATGTAACCAGCCAAGTACTGTTCTGTTCTGGAGTGTGATGTCATTTTCGGTTCTGTTTTCTATTGTCACTGTGATAACAGCAGTATCTTCATGTGGAAGTTGTACTATTTGCTCAGGAACCTCCAAACCGACAGGCCATGGTGTACCCTCATTTGGTTCCAGCATCACTTGAACTCCTCTAAGTTGATTCCTGCTCAACCTACCACAGCTCACTTTTGCCACAGTATGCTTTGGAATGATCACATCGTGACGTCCCACTCTGGCAATGTGACTATCAGTGTTGCATTTGGGCCTCCTCAACACAGTAAAGACAGCTCTAGCCTTCTTAGGTCCCACATCTAATGCTGAGCTTAAACAGTGGACAGACTGACTGGAGGATGCTACTTTCTCTGTTGCTAACTCTTCAATCACATTGAATCCTATGATCGGCCTCTCAAAAGAAGTGTTGCTAACCAGCATCGGCACTAATAGCTGTCTCTAGTGTTGTCTAGTAGATCAAATTCCACCTCTATCCAACCCTCATATGGTACACTCGTCCCGTTGGCTGCTGTGAGATTCAGTCCTCCCTCGTCAAGAAGTTCTCTAACTGGTCTAATCTCAACATCAGGTAAGTATTTCTCTTTCCAGCTAAGGCTAACAATTGACACCTGTGAACCTGTGTCCCATAGTACAGATGTTTTGACTCCACCAAGACAACACTGGACTAGGCATCTGGGTCCAACCAGTTTTGCTGCCTTCTCTTGTTTTCTTGAAAGAGGCAACTTACTCTCTGTAAGTAACGCTGAACTTGTTTCAGTAAGAGTTACTTCAAGTTTGTTTATTTCTGCAGAGTTCTCTCTCCGTTTGCGACAGCCTGCGGCCCAATGTTCAGTACTACCACACTTGTAACAGTGCAGACATCTAGCACCAGAATTGGACTCTTCACACTGCCGACAATGTCGTGATTTGCGTTCAACACCGTCAGTGTCTTTTACTTTTACAGGTGGGTGTCCTGTGTCTTTGTATATCTGGTCAGCTCTGCTCATTTGACTGAGACTTGCTACTTGGGTTGTGAGATTTTGTAGAGCTTCACAGATAGCTTGGTTTCCAGCATCAAGTCTTTCAACAAGAGTGTTTGGCTTAGATGTGCTAGCTTTTCCCTTCTTGAGATCACTGACCTGCTCTTTGTCCACTTTCTTCTCTTCATGGACAGTGGCTACTTTCACCTCTTTTCTTCTGGTGGCAAACAGTTTGTTCTTCCTTTCTGTTTCCAGGTTGTAGATGACACTCATCTTCTCCAGTAAGGTCTCATCACCAACACTTGGGTCCTGTAAGTAGGGCTTAAGATCTGTACGAATTATGTCATCTTGTAAACCTGTCAACACTGTCTGCAAAAACTGTTTCTGAATTAGCTCAGTGTTGTACTTCAGTCCGTCTTTAGCATTTTCACTAGCAAAAAGAACTTTTTGTCTGAGATCCATTGCACGCACTAAAAATTCAATTGGGGATTCTTTAGGCTCTTGCGCTGCTCGGGTCAATGAGTGGTACAACTCAGTTGCATCTTTCTCACGGTAGTGAGTTCTCAGTATTTGTTTCAATGAGCCTAATGTCAAATCATGTCTGCTTTCAAGGTAACTTTTTAATTTGACACTCGGAGCTATAGCCTGAATAACTGCATCAACAATTTCACTTTCTTCATAGCCTTTCTTTAGAGCTCTCTGGATTTGTCTCTCTAAACTGTTGAAATTAAGTGTATCTTTCTGGCTGATATCTCCAATCTGACCCTGAATTTTCAGATCTCTTCGGTACACAAGATGCGTATTTTCACGCCTTGCTACATTAAAGTATGCTGCTTCTGTTTCAATTGTACTCTCAGAATGATTAGGAGAAAAGCTAGGGAGTGTTGTGCGATTCGTCACCACCGGAGGCTGAACATTAGCTGTTTCAGGCTGTCCGTCCCCTCTGAGATCAGGTACAGACGCACAAACTTCGCCCTTTGAAACTTTTAACATTCCCTCAATCCGGTCCTTCGTAGCCAAAAGCACTGACAGTCCTTCATCTTCCAAGCTAGTTACAGCATTCCCTTCTAAATGCGCTAAAATAGCTCTTCTCAGTAAACGAGATGAATTCCGTATTACGTCAGTAATTTGCAATTTCAGTTCGCCACTTAGCTCGTTAAGTTCGCTCAAAGATAAGCCAGGCAAATTTTTCTCAATTTTGTTTACAACAGATTCCCACTCCGATGACATTTCCATCTCTCTCTCGGTCTAGTGATCAAAGATTGAAAACTCGTACCTCGTTCCCGCGTTTCACCACACAAGCACGATACCTCCTAGCTTCAGTGCGTTAGCATGCTAGCTTCCATTCACTTTACGCTCGTTGCCGTCCAAGTTTTTCCTCCGTTCTCCAGTTATGGATCGATGTATTGATGTTAAACCGGGCGGGAACACCAAATTTATGTTGCACCCTTAGAAAGACAGTCGCGAAGCAGCTCTTCCTGTACAGGCAACTTTTTAATAAAAGCTCGGTTCGACATCAACAAGTGCTGTTTTATTACATCTTCTCCATCAGGCTTCTCTCTTCATTCCTTCAGATTCACACAGCATTATCCTAGCTTGCTTATGTCGTCACACAAACGTAAATATCTTAAAGTGACAGTACCTTATTTAATGATCAACACTAAGGATGCCTGTCCAACTATGTTACATACTAACAAATAAAATAAGGATTTTACAAACGTTTCCTTTTCACTTGGGGGTTTACATTTCTTTTAACTTTGTAAGGCACATTGTTTTAAAGGGCACAACACATGTGCAGTGTGAGTGATGGTGGGGGCTGCACGCCTGGGACCGTGTTGGTGGCCAGAGGAGTGAGGGACAAAGAGGACTGAAGCAACAATGGAGAGTAAGAGGAGAGAAGAGCCACTGACAGAGCTCGGGACCCCGGGCTGTTCAGGACACAAGTGGGGCTGGAGCCCCAGTGGTGAGAGGGACATGTACCACCAAAACAAAATCCCAGTGTGCGTGAGACTGTCCTGGCCAGCCCACAGAGGGGTAATTGGTGTTGTGCCTTCTCTCCTCTTTAGCCTGCATTGTCCCTTGCAAGTAAGGAGGGGCTGGGGGCCATCCTGTCCCAGGTGCAGGGTGGAAAGGAAAGGGTGATTGTGTACGCCAGTTGGAGCCTGCACCCCGCTGAGAGGAACAACCAGAACTACAGCGCCTCTTACTACCTCTGGGGGTAAAAGTCATGGCCTACAACGACCACAATCCCCTGGTCCATCTGTCCATGGCGCAGCTTTGGGTGACGGAACAGCAGTGGATGGGTCAGCTGGCCAGCTTTGACCTGGAAATAAAGTACCAGCCAGGGGCCCCGAATGCCAATGCTGATTTGCTGTCCCGACTGCCCGAGTGCCCAGGGGTTGTGGAGGTGGGTCAGGTCTCACAAACAAACAGCATGAATATCTGTACACAACATTCCCCAGCACTGAATTGTGTCCATGCTGTTTGTTTGTTTGAGAGTCAATTGAAAAAATTTAATGCTAATGTTGTCCAACCTTGTCATCAATTTTTTACCCTTTTTTAGATCCAGCACCTCATCATTTCTTGTAGTATAAGGTCAGTCCATTTTTGTTTCCTTACGCATTTCCTCAGTAACTGTGTAGGATTACATAGGTTGAAGCTGTATAGCAACAAATCGTCAAAACGTCTTAATACTAGCCAAGCTAGAATTTTTACTTTTTGTCTTCTCACTGCTGTGAAAGTTATTCTCACTGGTTTAACATCATAAAAACTAACACAGATGCATATCAAATGCTGTTTCAATGTATGAATGTATGTCTTGTGTAGCTACTTAACGTTTATAATAATACTGTAATAAACCCCTACTCAACAGCCACAGCGTCACCCAAACCTCACTGCACTCACTATTTCCTTTACATTTTAGTTGCCAAGTATGAATTACACCCACTATTGACTTAAATAAATCACACAATACCATACTTAAATGTTCCTGAATTTTAATTAGTATTGTCAATAAACCATAAAAAATAATAGTGAAAAAACATATGATATAGGATTAAATTAAACATAAAAAGGGAGGTGTAGGACAGGTCATGCAGAGTGAGAATCACATTTTATTCAAAAACATGACAAATGTATGAATATTTACAAAATCATTCTCACCCAGACATCCTATGCATTATTTACACCAATATCCACAAACCAAAATATAAAATTATACATGTATGTACTATACTTACAACAGCTCACCAGTTGTTTCCATGATTTTAACAGAGATCCAAATTTGTTAAAAACTAAACAAGCATATTATAAACAAATAGTCTTTAATAATGCAATCATAATGGTAATTGTTCCTGTTTTGATATTCTTTCCACGAGACAGGCACAAAGATTCTGTGTCCCTGTAATGAGCTTTCCTGCCTGTCGAGTCCACAACTAAGGCCAGCAAGCAAAATTTCCAAGTTCCTCACACCAAGCTCTGTGCATGTCATAGGCATACAAATATGACATCATGCCATTTTTAGGGAAATAAAAATGTCAGTATCTTTTTACGTTCTTTATTGAAAAAGGGCAAACTCCTGGGGTATAATGTCTGGAGTATTTTTGAGCTAGAATGAATTTTATTTTGAGCTAGATTGAATATTATTATATGAGGATAAATATTTTTAAAATGCTGTTGAAAATGAATGGAGTCCAATGGGAAAATAGTGTTTCTGCCCGCAGCCTGCTAGATGGTGACACTTTTTCCAGTGCTTTGGTTGAGAGCTGAAAGTTGGCCCCTTGATTACCACTCATGGAATGCCTCTTGTCCAATCAAATTACTTGGTTGGAAGGTAAATGTTGTACAATCAAGTTCATCAGGATATAGACACTATGCTGTAGCAGTAGAAAAAACCAACAAGATGATGGGATGCACACCAAAAAGTATTGATTGTAAACCAAAGGTTTATATTAAAACAATATCATGTGTTTGTCAGGCCCCATTTAAAGTCCTGTGTGCAGTTGTGGACATCACACTATATGAAGGAAGTAGAGGCTCTTAAAAAAGTACAAAGCAGCAATTCCAGGTGTTAAACAAATGACAAGGAAACAGACAGGACATTTAGGCTGAAATTTGATTAACATTTGCCCTTAACTTTTACTTGAAACTGTGCAAGAGTGATTTTTCTCAAAAAAAAAGAAATTTCTGAACTCCTCAAACTGTGCTGGTGAAAATGATATTGAACACATTTAGGGCAAATGATTGAGTTCTGGCCTTAGTCTATTCAGACTTAGTTAAAGCAGGCCAAGGGCAAAATTCAGACCTGCTCAGTGTAACTCGTCATCGCAAGAGTGAAACATGCAGAAAATGCACTTTAATTGAGGTTTTTACATTCATAAAAAGGGTGCAACAAATTGAATAAATGCCTAGCTCGGCTGAATGTCCTGTGCTCATCATTATCTATTTGTTATGTTCTCATAAATATTAAAATGCATTTTGCATCTATTTTGTGTGGCATACAGTTACCATTCTACTTACATTTCACAACCTTTCAAAACAGCACATTTTTTTGCTTTGTGATTGTTTTTACACATCTGCAGGTGTGACAAACTGCCATAGCTGAATGTATTTAGATCCTTATGGAAACATTTCTTGTATGCAGTACATTGGAGGAATGCAGTAGCTCTACTCTTAGGCCTGTGTGCTGTGATTTGCAGGTATGTGGTAATTAAGTGGGTATATGATTACTGCTGATCAAGAGGGTTGATCATCCAACACGAGAGCTGGAAGTTACAATTATCTTTGAAACCAACCCAAAATCCTCAGTGCAAAGCATGACATCACAATTAACAAGCCACAGAAAAAGCTAAGATGTATAGGCTATTTAAATCTACACACTTATTACTATGTATACTAGTAGTAATAGTGGTAGTAGTAGTAGTCGTAGTAGTAGCATCAAACCTCATCGCAAAGTTTTCACCTGGCCTCCCTGGATTTCAATAATTTGGAGTGTGTGACAGGAATTTTAAATTTTTTAAAATGTATTAACAAAAAGGCATTTTTTTTTCTTCAAAAGAACACAAATCTGAACATTTTTACAATGGAACCATAAAAATGTTTGTGGCAGCTTGATATTACCTTTTTGGTTTGTCATAACCTGACACAAAATTCAGGATAGTGAAATGTGGAGGAAACTGAGCACTCAATGTGGCAGACCTGGAAGAGGGACCTACTCTTTACAATGTATTTAACTTTTTTAAAAAGCTGTGTTAATCGAGAGGAGCTTCACTCACTCAAGCAATGAAAAAACTTCACTGTGGCAAAATTGTGTTTATGTTTTTGGACCAGGATTTAGCACCGGCAATAACAGCAAAAGCAATGTTTCTGAGGCTGAAACATTGAACTATGCTTTCTTAAAAGTAACTTACACCCAATACATGAAATAAAACTAATGGGCCTGGTCACAATAAACCCAGGAGGATTTACTGTCTCACAATAATAATAACAACAACAACAAACACACATAAGTTTTGCTTTTTGTGGTCGTGGTAATGGTAACTTGAAAAAGTACTGTGACAGAGGTGAAGATCAGTAGTTTCTGAATGTTGGGCTGGAAAATACTAGTTGTATTTACATAAATTAAGGTGTTCTGTAAAAGTTCAACTGCTGCAAAGAGTTTTTCTATTTTATTATCTCCAGTCATGTCTCATCATATTTTGATCATTTAGGTACGAGAAAATTTGGTTCACTTATTCAGTAGCGTGTGTGGAGTCGTGAGAAAACTAACGTCTCCGTTCATTATTAGATAGATAGATAGATAGATAGATAGATAGATAGATAGATAGATAGATAGATAGATAGATAGATAGATAGATAGATAGATAGATAGATGACTTTATTCATCCCCGAAGGGAAATTAGATTGTCATAGCAGTCCGGTAAAACAAAACAATACAGATAAATGAAATAAAATTAATATAAAATAAAATAAAAATAGATAAATAAATTGCTGAGGTCGAGATTAGTTGTTCAGCGTAACAATATGACTTCGCCGCTTGCGAGTACAACAGTTTATTCTACCTGATTCTGCTGGTGAAAAATGGTTTTACGGTTCGCAGGTATCGCCCATGCAGTTTCACTGTACAACGCGAGATTCGTATATCTTAAGGTAATGATCCATTCTTTAGTGTTCATTAAATGTGTCAAAACGATATAGAAATTTAAAAAATACAGCAGATAGGTCTGTAAGTCTACACCCGTGGCAACAAAATTCTGACCGTGCGTGTTGAATGGATACAGAAAATAACGACCGTTAATGCTCGAATGTCGCGACTGGCCAGCCTCTGGACTTCTGATGACTTCCACTTTGCGTACTATTTAAGCATCGACGAATATATCATTGTTTACTCGTGAGTTTCCAGGCGATTGTGGCAAAAAAAAATCGTGGATTTGATGTACGATGTCCTTACAGTAGCGTTACAGTATTGAGAATCCAAGTCTAATATAGCTGGTTGGAGAAAGAGTTGGTCATCAGAGAGTGGAAGGGGAGGAGGGAGGAATCTGGAGGGGGTATTCTGTATGTGACTCTCCCGCGGCCATGTTAACCAAGAAACCCTGTGCTGCAGTCTACCAGACTGGTAAGAAGGTAGAAGCCTGGAGCAAAGAAATCGGTTTTCATGCATTTTCCGAACGGGTTTCGGTCTCCGATTGGATATAGCCATGATCTTATCTGTGCCTCGACTGGACCTAATAATGTATGGAACGTTGGTTTGTGAGCCTAATGAACGAAATGTTTTTGTATTGCATATCCTGTAGTTTTTGCGGTTTGATGCCATGGGTAGCTACCTAATGTTGTGGACATATGACTGTTTTTTTTCCTTCAGAGAATTGCATGTTGTGGAATTGTTTTGCTAAAAATTTCCTTTAAATTGTCTTTTATGCTAGGTCAGTCCTTAATCTCTCTACAACCAACGTCGTTATAGGCTTGAGTTGATTTTCACTGATATACTACAGTGCATTTTGCAGTTTTACATAAGCAAAGAAGGCACTGGTCCAAACTTATTAGGAAATTTTAGTGTTCTTGTCATACGAATTGTAACTTGACGAGAAATATTGCTGTAGTCTGTATGACTCGTTTTTGATCATGGAGGCTTTGAAAGATAATAATAGCCAATAATTTTATGCCAGCTAATGCTATGACTGTGACATAATACAGATATTTATAATGGACCTGTGTAATGAAACTGAATGTATTGATTTTCTTGTGAATTGCAGGCAAAGGGGTTGAGGTTGTTTGCCAGCTACAGTCTTCCCCCGAAATCGACGTTGGGGGTCCCTTGGACGAAGCAGGGACAGACCCGCCGTCACCCGTCACTTTACCGCCCCTCAGGAATACCAACCCACCTACGGTACGAACGTTAAATCTGTTACTGTACACAGGCTAAGTAAGCAATGGGGAATCTGTGTTTAATACAACAGAGCTTAAAATAGCCAACATGTAACGATGATTTTAGGTGTACAGATCGTTTGTATCTCTCAACTGACGTGGTGGTACCGCGATGGCCAAATTGAGTCCACACTTCCAGTTTTTAACCTTAAACTGCGCAATAATATGGTACACAGTAGCTATTGACCTCATAATCCAAATGTTTCTTTGTTTCACGTTTATTGTAACCTGCTTGGTAACAAGTTGTCACGGCCAGTCACGTGAGACGTGCAATATTGGTCATAGTGTGTGTAAGAATACACTTCGCTGCTAGGCTAATTTAGTCCCAGCCAGTCGAAATGTGCCTTTTGTGTTCCTACTGTGTAGGTCATGTCGGGGGCAAGGGTGACATGTCAGTTGTTTTGTAACATTTGCTCTTATACATCTATTTATAGAACCTTTGCAAACCAATAACCCAGTAAGCTTCTGTCATCCCAAACCTCAGTTGATATCGTCATCATATTTCACTCACACACAAACACGCACACAGAGACATGCGCGCGCATACACACATACACTGTAAGGGCGAGAAGACTGGATGGCCATGAATATGTATTGTGTGTAGACTAGTTGGGAAACGATATCGTTGTCATAACTGTTTGTTGTTTACGGTATCGTGCCCTTGATAGACTCCTGGTTGTGCCTCACAGTGTATTTAATATTGGTATTCTTTAAAACTGTTTTGCACCACGTTTAGGTTAATTATTTGAACACAACATCAGAGTCTTCAAGCATTCTGAACTCAGAATCTTTTTGTTGAACAAGCAACAATGTTAAAAATGAGACAGAATAAAATAGCTGGGATATTCCCTGCGTTGGCGATTTAAATTGTTGTTTTGAATTTACTCATCACTTTCACTAAAGATGTCTCTCAAGACACATTCACACATGGAACACCAGACATTGCCAGATAGTTGCTTGAGGGACTTTCCTGTTCACACTACCAATGATTATCCGTACGTTTCCGTGTGGAGTGCTGTCATACGTGACGGTGCCGGATGGGAGAGGCGAGACAAGCTATGTGTTCAACAACGTCATTTGTTACTATAGCGAATCCCTGATAATAAATTTGAAGTCATTTACAGATTTAAAATGGGTGACAGGAAAATCTCAAAGTCGCATGTCATTTTTATCAACAAATACACAGTGTACTTATGCTTACTGATCATATATGCTGCTTGCATCCTGCCAAATAAGGCCTCCTAGCTGTGTATTTACGGTATACCACTGCAAAAAACTTGTTAAGTTCATATTACATACTTGAATCTTCCCCCTGGAAAACTAAAGTTACTCTGTTCTGCTCTTCAGCACACTGAATATACTCCTCTGTTATTGTTTTTTAAAAAAGGTTGGGTGAGGAGCTTCAGTGGACGGGTGTGGGGTTTGTCATACATTTAAATATATATACACATTAAGAGACATTACAAAATCTGGGAGGCAAACAACTCATAGCCTACTGTAAAATAATCCTGAAAAGGATGGGCAATTCTAAATTTGGGTAAAAGATATATTGTGATCCATCTATAGGTAGTTAGATTGACATGACTAATGTATCATACAAGTGTGCATGAAAGACTGTATCCTAATAAAAATTGAGAAAAGTGTTTACATTAGGGCATCTCTTCCATGCATTTGAGCCTAGATGCTATACCATCCATAAGTTATTATAGCTCTAGTGTCATGCCTGTTTTCCATGCCAGCAAACATTTATGGTAAGGGATTGCACTTAAATCAGTTCAAAAGTCACTTTTTGAAAGAAACATTGACTTGTTTGGCTGCATTGGCATATGCCAGCTATTCCACTCTTAAAAATGTAACTAATTGTTCCATTTTCCACTGATTATTTTTATGCAACTGCTGTGTGCTGAAATATATACAGTATTAGATAATCATGTTATTTTTGTTAACAGTCTCATTTAGATTTTTGTCATTTTTAAAACTTATGAAATTGTGGCTGTTAAAAGAATGTAATATTGAGGACATTTTGATTTGAAGTGAGAGTCTGTAGTGAAAATAATAAGGAATGAACATAAATACCAAAGCTTGTAAAATTCAACTACGGTAACGTTTTGCATGATTGATTTGAGAATCCCAAGGGTTTGTTCATATAACATTTATATAATATTTAAATTAAGATTTTTGGGAGTTTTATAAGGTCTTGAGGGGTGCAATTGCTGGAGCAATGCTTCCAGGATATTGACTCAGACTCGTGCTCACTTATGATCCCCAACTGTGAAATTCCAGTAGGATTTCCAGGTGAGGCGGCATGTGTGAAAGGGGTTTAAGATTTGTCAAGACAGTGCTAACAATTTAAAAATCATCATTAATCATTTAATATTAGGGCTGACCCTAGCCCTGCATTCAAACTGTGAGAAACTTAATTATTTAGTCACCTGTAGTCTGTTCATTATGTATGTAGTCTGTATGGGGCTGGTTGATCTGGGCATCTTGGCCAATGTTATGACAGTTAGGTTGTGTGTCATTACTACTGATGTCATGATGGTCATTGTCCACCAAAAGACAATCAGGTTTCTGTGCCTTCTTGTTTCTCACCTTCGTGACAACAATTCCATATATAAATGTCCTGGAAGATGTCCTATGCCTATGAGAATGTATGAAAAAATATGACATGAAAACTATGTTGTTCATAATTTCGCCTCTTATTTATAACTGTCATTTGAAACAATGCAGAAATTAACATTTTAAAAATGATATATGGGGGAAAAGTTGCTTTAATCCTTCAGGTCTCATCTTAAGTTTATGTTCACTGGCCAAACATTAGCTAGCACTAGTCTAGCACTAGCTAGACAGCTTATGCATTGTAGCTGCACATGACCACAACAAAGGTATAACTGAAGCTTCTTACACTGCCCACAATCACTCAAAATAGAGACACCCATCAGCCTAGCAGCACAGTGTGCCCACAGGGTCCGGTTCACTGTTACTTAATCCCTCACCCAAGAATCCTTCACTCAAGTCCAGCAAATAACAGTAAACAGAAACCTAATGAGCATTCCAATAGTGTATTATTAGCTGTGTGCACACATTTCAAACGCCAATACATTGGGAAAAATTCATTATACACATAAAATTATACAAGTTATACACATAAAATTTTTAGCTTATTATTTGTTTTATTTGCAACACAAAAATGCATGTGTATTATTAAAGCTCTATCATATTATAAATCTTTACATGCTACAATCTTTGCACACATCCTTATTTAGTATATTATTATTATTGAGATTATTATTATTAGTAGTAGTGTTGTTGTTGATAGTAGTGTTATTATTGGTATAACAGTAATCAACTGATTATTATAATTTTAATAATTATAGATTTAATAATTACTTTTGGGTGGTAGGTTTTACAGGAAATCTCTCAAAGTTGAATAGAACCAAGGTCCAAAGATAAGATAAGAATACCTTGCACTCCCTTGCAGTTAGCTTCAGTAAGAAGTATTTTAAATAAACACCGTATTTTAAGTGCTTTAGGAACTTGTTAATGTTGTTTGTAGTGAAACATTAATCAAAATCAGTATTTACCTACTGTGTTGCTCTTGATTCAGGGAAGACAGAAAAAGAAAGGAAAAATTCATTTAATTTTAATTAGCAAACAATAATGTGTGCTGATTTATTCATTACTTGAGTGAATGCTTTACTTTTTAAGACACAGGGGTGGTGAGGGCTGTGTACTAATGCAGACTGTATAAGCTTTACATTTTTATTGATTCAGAGACACAATTTAAAGTGTGTTTATGACAGTAGTTCCTGGCAAAGCTCCCTTGTGTATAAAGTTATGTAAGAGTAAAGCTTGATATTTTGATTATTACAATTTTGGTATGGTTCCAGAGATCTGTTGTCATGGGTCTGATTTCAAACTGTTGTTTTCTGTTGAGCTTTACTAATATGAGGGGTGACAGGCTGGAGCCAGGCCTGATGAACAATGAAGAATGATTCAGGATGAAGTGAGCAGGAAGTAGGACAGTCCAAGAGTCTGTAAGCTGCAGTGGCACACAGTTGTCATATGTCTGAGCATGAATCCTTTGGTATGATGTTACTTTGACACCAGTCAAGTACAATCCATGAACATCTTTAGTGTGCCCAGTTCTCTCTGCAGGCCTGAGTTTGCCTGTGCCTGAAAAGGCTCTCTACCTCAAAGGAGAAAGCAAAAAACAGAGGACATATGTTATGGAAATTGGTTTATTCTTGAAATGTTTTTATGGTTCTTTTGCTAAAATAACACAGATTCAATGGAATTTAAAACATTAAAATTATTTTAACAACATTCAAACAATGTCGAATATACTGCACTGTTGTTGGACAACACTCATTTTCTAAAATGATCGAATTAAAATTTTAGTATAGGGAGAAGGTGACGAGTGAAAAATTGTGACAAAATGCTGCAAAATGAAAGGAAAAGTAATTGGAAAGGGATGCAATAGAGCTTTAATGGATAATTATGGAACCCTAATAAACCAGGGATTTGGGGGAATTTTCAGCAACTCGACATCCATTCTCTACGAAGCAGACATTTGACAACCTTGATTATTTATACTAGTTATGTATCCCCAAACTGAACTTCACTGTCACATACAATTCAGTGTGTCACAGTCTATAAGTTATTGCCTTCTATTGGGCTTTCCCACTCATTTATTGATTATATATATACATATCTATATATACACACACACACACATATGTATATATATATGTATGTATATCATCCTAATAATGTCTCTTCGGTTAAAACCAGTTCAGTGCAAGTTAGCTGCATTTCCAGCATAGGATAAAATGTACTAGTCCAGCTACCGGTGATGTCAGCATGAGAATTTGAAGTTATTTTACTGCTAAAGTAAGGCTTAAATAGAGGAAGTAGAGTGTCAAAGCAAGTGAAAAATTCCGTCGAGCAGTACGTTTTAATTTTCTTTAGTATAAGCATAGCAGCTTGGGTCTCCTGTTATACTTGTATGACTGTTAAACACCTGAAATGGATGGTAAGCAAACGCTGTGTGACGTCATTCTGCCTTGAAGTGCTTCTCAGATTCATTGCCTTTTGAGGTTCCTACCTATTGAGGATGCTGTCTTGGTAGGTTGCTTACTGCTAAGGCAGCAAGCAGCTGACACATATTGGGACACAGCCATTGTGATTCTTTACCATTGCTTTTGTCCATTGCTAAACTGTAATAAACATTGTCTCTGGCACATCACACTTCAGTTCAGGCATGTTTTGCCCTAATAATGTGTATCTATAAAGCAGAACTAATGAAAACAGGAACTGTCTGGCTACCATAAATCATGTTTCACTCTGTAAGGATTACTTAGGTAAGCTTAGTTTTTACTTAATTTATGGCACATTTCCACTGCAACCCATGGTGAGCCAGACTGTTTAGTTGCCTTTAGTCAGACAAGTCGGGCAGCAATCTCCGTCATAAAATAAATTTCATCTAAAAAGGCTGGGATTTTCATTTTGTGTGTGTTTCAGTGTAGTTAGCTAAATCACTTAAACTCATTTACAGCTAGCTAACTAGTTTGCCAACTTCAGAAAATGCAAAGCTAGCTAGTCAGTTTAGCTACATATCTTGCACAGATCAGGAGAAGAGGAACTGGGGGGATATGTCCCCCCCTAGTATTTGTGCTGGCTATTTTGCCCCCCCCCAAAAAAAAAAAAAAAAACAGGTTATTTAAATTAATGTCTCTAATTGAGTTGTAGCGAGCTGTGTCCCCCCCAATATCCAACTCTATCCTATGCCCCTGCCACAGATGGAAATCGACAACAACATCACAAGATGATATTACAAGTATATTGTTTAACTGGAAGATTAAGCACTCTGTTATAATAATTGTCTTAGTTGTTAAAAATCAGACAATGGCTTTATTCGTCAGAAAAGTCATACTTTGGCTGATTTTCCTAGAGTAAGATGTTTAGCTGAATTCTAAATACCCCAGTGAGGCAGAAGGGTATGTGTGTTTTCAGCTGCAGAAACAAACTTCATGTTAATGGCAGATACCCTGGCTTTTATTACTAACACCAAACATGTAGTCAGGTTTTTAATGGACACGCTGGAACTAAGTAATCCATTTTTGTGCTCAAAAGTGCTTCAAATGCAGCCACACTAATAGTGGTTTCTCTTTTCTTTTTTCAGCTTGGTGGCAGTAAGCACACAATGAGTGAGCCCCTGCAGACTGGGAACCCACAGCAGATCCACGTACAGCAGCTGTTCGAGGAGAACAGCAACAAACGGACAGTACTGACAACGCAGCCCAATGGGCTAGCACTGGTGGGCCGGCCTGGCATGCCACTGGCCGATCGGCAGCAGGAGGGAGGACATTGCCGGCAGCCCAGCTCCACCTCCCTCAAGTCCTCTGATGGAAAACCCAAGCCCACCCCCCTGAGCCCTGATCAGGCTATGAAGCAGTACATGTCCAAGCTGACAGCATTCGAGCACCACGAGATCTTCAACTACCCTGAGGTGTATTTCACTGGTCCCAATGCTAAGAAGCGACCGGGTGTGGTGGGGGGCTCCAATAACAGTGGCTACGATGATGACCAAGGTTCCTACATCCACGTGCCTCATGACCACATCGCCTACCGCTATGAGGTGCTGAAAGTCATTGGGAAGGGCAGCTTTGGCCAGGTGGTGAAAGCCTACGACCACAAAACTCAGCAGCACGTTGCCCTCAAAATGGTGCGCAATGAGAAGCGTTTCCACCGGCAGGCAGCTGAGGAGATCCGGATTCTGGAGCACCTGCGCAAGCAGGACAAGGAAGCCAGTATGAACGTTGTCCACATGTTGGAGAACTTCACCTTTCGCAACCACATCTGCATGACCTTCGAGCTGCTGAGCATGAACCTCTATGAGCTCATAAAGAAGAACAAGTTCCAGGGCTTCAGCCTGCCCCTGGTGCGCAAGTTTGCGCACTCCATCCTCCAGTGCCTGGATTCACTGCACAAGAACCGCATCATCCACTGCGACCTCAAGCCTGAGAACATCCTGCTCAAGCAGCAGGGCCGCAGTGGCATCAAGGTCATTGACTTCGGCTCCAGCTGCTACGAACACCAGCGTGTTTACACCTACATCCAGTCCCGATTCTACCGGGCACCCGAGGTCATTTTGGGGGGCCGCTATGGAATGCCCATTGACATGTGGAGCCTAGGGTGTATTCTGGCTGAGCTCCTGACAGGATACCCCCTCCTCCCTGGGGAGGATGAGGGTGACCAGTTGGCTTGCATCATTGAGCTTCTGGGAATGCCCTCCCAGAAGCTTCTGGATTTATCAAAAAGAGCCAAGAACTTTGTGAGCTCCAAGGGCCACCCCCGGTATTGCACAGTCAGCACCCTGCCGGATGGCTCCACAGCCCTGACAGGGGGGCGGTCACGGAGGGGCAAGTTGAGGGGGCCGCCTGGGAGCAAGGAGTGGGCAACAGCCCTCAAGGGGTGTGATGATGCCCTGTTCCTGGACTTCCTTAAGCAGTGCCTGGAGTGGGATCCAGCGATGCGCATGACCCCCACCCAGGCCCTGCGTCACCCCTGGCTCCGGAGACGCCTGCCCAAACCCCCCGCTGGAGACAAGGCCTCCTCTGCCAAGCGGATCACAGAAGGCACTGGCGCTCTGACCTCAATTTCCAAATTACCTCCAAACTCAGGCTCCGCCTCCAGACTGAGGACTAACCTAGCGCAGATGACCGACGCCAACGGAAATTTACAGCAAAGGACAGTGTTGCCAAAACTGGTCAGCTGATCCTGGATACATGTTTTTGTCGGTGTAATGCAGTGCTCTTATAAAAGACATCCTCTGCATCAGGTGGCTGTGTGGACTTCCCCATGGCTGATGCACCTCATATGAGAGGGTTTTAGAGCTGGAGTTTTTAATATGAAATCCCTAAATAATTGTTGGGTTTTGTTGCACCTTTATGTTGTGAAAGAACATTGCAAAAAACATTTTAAAACATTAAAGCATTTTTAATGCAAAAGTAAAATGAATGGGAACAGTGCTCTTAGGATTTTTAACTCAGCACAGTGCACAGTGCAAATGTGTGTACAGTCTGGCCACACAGTGTAGGAGGCCCTTGCAGTTTTGTTGCTTCATTGTTTCTTAGGGGGCAGTGCAGGAAGTTCAATGCAGGGTTGGTCACAGTGAAGCAGAGACTTAACCATCTTAGAGGCATTTTGTCCTTATCCTCAGTGCTCAGAATGACATGGACAGGTGATGAAGGTGTTAAATAGGCATTTCACCTAGCTGCTTGATTGTTTGTGCTTTTTAGAACATAGACAAATGCAAATGAAATGGAAAGAGGATGTTATCTTGAGCATGAATAGGTACTCTATGAAAGGAGAAAACTAGAGATGCAAAAAAGAAGAATGTTTACCTAACAGACCTGATATGTGCCTAAAATACTCTTGACATTCCTTATAAGCTGAAGCTAAGAAAGGAGGGAGGAACAGCCAGAAGGGCAGGCATATTGTTTTATACAGGAACAGGTATGAATATTCATATCACCGACTATGTCATGTGACCATGTTCTGTGGTAGAGCTGATGCAGATGCAAGTTAATACTTAGGGAAAATAAAAACACTTTTTTGGTGCTTTATCTTTTTACGATGTATTTTTTTATCATTTTAAACAGATGAAAAACAATAATTATATATAACAATGACTTGTATGCTAATATGATAGGTCTACAGAAGATATATTACCTTTTACTTGATGGAAACAGAGAAAGCTAAGATGGGTTTACAGAGAAGGTGACACTGAGATATGGCAAGATCCAAGCAGTATGAATGATGGAGGCAGGCCTAACAGGGAAGAGCAGAGCAATATGCTGTCCTCCTTGTGAGGTCTACCTCACTGTGCAGGAGGAGCTGGCTGAGAGGGTCTATCCTCTCCTGCAAGGTCCACCTCACTGTGCAGGAGGAGCTGGCTGGGTGGATAGTACCAAAGAGTCAGTCACAGATTATGCAGGGATAAGCAAACTTGTTTTATGATGGCTAACTGCTAAGTACAAAATATTCATACTGAAATTCTTTTATTAAGTAATCATAAAATGTGTAACAACAGAGTGCACAGTAGCAGCAGGTCAACTTTTGAGGTTTAACATTAAAGAGAAGTGAGCTTTTTGTGGAACTATACTGAGCATTTCAGATTGGTTATGAAATCCCTTTGTCATTTTTAGCCAAACTGAATAATCTGTGACTGAGTGGAGCATCCAGTTTGGTATGAATCAGAATCAAAGCCTTAAACGCTGACAGGAAGCTGTGGCATTCATTATTGCAATTTGTTAAAGCCATAGAGTTCAACCATGGAGTTAAAACACCTAAGAGCATGTTCCTCTGTAAGGTTAGATGGTGGTTCCTGTCTCTGAGGAAGTAGAAACAATCTGTGTTTCAGACCAACACACTTCATATTTTTTCACTAATTTTTTTCACTACCTTTGATCCAAAGTCCTGTTCCAAAGAGTCTGAAAGTGAACAGGCAAATTACTGTGTATGTTTCCAAGATACCACCAAGCCTGGATCCGAAAGTAAAATGAATCTGCCATGTTGTAGCACTCTGACATGTTTTAAGGAGTTATGGGATTGTCATTTTTTCTGAGCTTTGCAGAAGAAGCTTATTTATTTATGTGTGTTAACGAGTACTGAAGAGCTAATGTAAACGTGACTGGAAACTGAGGCCTGAATGTTTTGTGTTGGCCTGGTAACCAGGAGGTGTGTTTTATGCTATGACAGCACTAGCCTGGAGAGCATTACCTGCCATGTTAAGACTATTCTATTATTTAGAAGGAAAGGAAACCACTGAAATATACCTGTTGTGTGTGTGTGTGCCTGTCTGTATGAGTGTATGTGTATTCATGTGTGTGTTTGTGTGTACAGGTGTGACTGTATGTGTGTATGGTGTGTGTGTGTGGGGGGGTGGGTGGGAGGTGAGGTGTGGTATTTCATGGTGTGTTTCCTTTTCACTGCTGGGTCTGCCAAAACTGTCCCCCTTCTCAACCTAAACTTACCCATTCATAGCCATTTACTAGGCCTGCCAAATACTGCCCTTTCATCCTGCACTTACCCCATACATAGCCTTTAACTACACTTGCCAAATACTGCCCACTCTGAATCTGAATTTACAAAATGCAAGGCCTTTAACCAGGCCTGCAAAATACTGCCCTCCACTCAATCTCCACGTTCCCCATTCACATCCTTTAACCAATGCACACAAACTCACAAGCAGGAGTGCACTGATGGAAGAATGAAAGATATCATTAACCCTGTAATGGGTTTGAGCTGTCAGTCTCTTTCTGAAACCAACCTTAAGGTTTTCCTCTTCAATACAACATAATGAACAGTTCAACTCTGGCATGTGAGTATGGTAGCGCCACCCATCTTTGTTATCAGGAGATTTTATTCGCCAGTCAAGCTTTAACACTTTTGCATTGTCATTTTGCATATGGAGAAGAGTAGGACTATGTTTAAACACAATGTGCCTTTGGTTATCAATGCCATTCTTTATTCAGATTATATATATATATATATATATATGTACACACACACATATGTGTGTGTGTATGGGAGAGGTAGACAAAACGGTAGAAGAAATAATGGAAACAACAAGGAATGCATGAGTATTTATTCTGTAACCTTCAGTGACACAGCTTCAATCCCTCTTGAAATTCTGTTATACAGTTTCTATAAACCAAGTTGTGAACGGTTTCTTGTGGGATATAGCAATGTTTTTGTTGAAGGAAAGCCTTGTCCTGTTGTCGTCTTTGAATATGGGAACATTTTGAGGAAACAATACTTGCACCACAGGGTTTCACTTGGTCACTATATGGCTTTTTATTCCTCAGGCTATGTATTCCTCAAACCCAGTGACTAACTTTTAACTGCTGGGAACAGGCGATATGGGGTAGAGGCTTCCCTTGTCTTACCGCAGACATAAAGAATGTAGGAAAACCAGTGCAAATACACTAATCATATGATATTATTCTGTTCCACTGCATAGAGGTTGTGGTTTTGTGCTCATTGTGCCAGGTTATGTATTTTACATTGGCCTTGGTTACAAGCTGTTTCACAATGTAACCACAAAGAGCAGCTTTGTGAAACTCATCGTATAGCTTTTGAGACTGGCTCATGGAGGTGTAGATTCAGTTATTTGACTGAAACTGAATCGACACCTCCATGCGCCGATCTCAAACTTTAATTACTGAGGCTAGTTTATGGTCAGCCTGTCATGTTTATCCTTGTCATTGAGCTTCATCTTGCGACCACTGTTCCTGTTTTCTGTTTGTTTCATATTTCCTTGTTTGGCATATTGCTACTGTGATTTTCATCTCTGCTCCCTTTGAAACATTAAACCATTTTTTCCATCTCTGTGACTGGTGCACCTGCAGTTTGGGCATGTAGCTGCCTGACCTCATCTCTCTTCTCAAATAATGAAGTATTGATTTTAAAATGTCTCTTATAAAGTAAGATATTTAAAGTTAGATGAAATACAGATGTAAACAATACATTTTTATGAGTCATATCTTAATTATCATACATGCACATTGTGAACAGTTTCGTGCACATTCTTCTCAGAAGATTTACTTCAGAAATCAGGAAAAATTTAATTGTATTGTGTTTGGGGGTCAGTACTGGCTGGGGTGCAAGGTTCTGTATGTATTGGTCATTCCATATCAACTCACTTAGGACATTCCATTTCATGTAATGGATTTTCTTTGGGAAATTTCATGGAAATTCATGTAAAAACGTCCATTACATTCATGGGACCTTGCAATACCCTGTAGCTCTACTCCAAATACTTTATTAGTTATGAATCTTTGAAGTTTCATAAGGCCCTCTGAGCATTCTTACGATTCTTTGTATGTGTATTCTTAGCCTCACCAATTGCTTATTTTTCACTGGATTGGGTTGAAATTTCTACTGATCACTTAAGAAACCCTAAGAATAATTTGCAACATGTATTCATGTAAATAGTTGTTGCTGAATTTTTACAATAATCAAATTCATATAACTTTAAGAATCTTTAATTTTCAAAAACGAATATCTCTTCTAGTTTTCACTTTTTTGCAACCAAATTTTGATTCTGTGTAGTATTAATATAGTTCTATCATATCTAGAAGTTATTTGGTCCTGCATAACAAATTGAGTGCCACGCATCTTGCTAAATATAGCTTGGGAGCTAAAAAACCCACTTTTTCAGACATTTTGACTGAATATTTTCCCAAGAAGGATTATTTTAATTATATTACTCAATCATTTAATATTTTTTTGAAAATTGCTAATTTTTCATACTTTTCACTGGCTGTAATATTACATTCTGTGGTTTTATTTCAAAGGTAGATATTTGTACTATGTTGACTTCAAGGTTTTCAATATCTGTGTGATACCTATTGACCTGTTTTTCATTGACACATGGAACAAGATGACATCATCTAGTATGCATCAAACTAAGCCATTACAAGCTATAGCTTGCACATTTCCTGAACCCAATGAAAAATGGAATGACCCATATGACAAACTTACCAAAATGAAGGGGTTTCCTTTGCCCTAACATTTGATATGTCGTTGAGCATCTAGCTGAGAGCCATTCTGCCTTAACAAGGCACATGCCCTCCCATTAAAGATCTGGGAAAATGCCATGTTTGGAGGTGTCAACTGGCATATGGGATAAGTGGTATGTCAGTTAAAACACAAAAGACCTTTACACCCAGAAAAAAAGGGCAGGGGTGATCATCCCCCTCTGTCTGCCCAAACCGAACAGGAAATCATTGTTTCAGTGCTGCAAATGTTATCACTTCATGTCTATCAGTGATGTAGTAAGTGCACGCAAAACATTTCAGGGGGCAGGTATGATTTCTGATGGAATGACCCCATAGGTCAGCACCCAGATAAATCCTCCCCTGAACCCATCAGATCGAGGTTCAGAGAATGTTGACACACAAACTTGTTCCCACAAAGAGTGGGAGGCTCAAACCTTTATGAGGAAAATACTTTTAGGTGCCATATGTTGTTTTCACAACAAAGTTCATGAAAACATGATTTTTTGTTCTCAAATGGTAAAGTTACTTTCTACTGCAGTATGATCTTGTTTTAACAGCTGTCCATTCAAGGGGTTGCATTCTCTTCATTTGTTCTTTCTTCACTTTTTAAGGGGAAAAAAATCTACCATTGTTTTTTTTACCTCTTTTTACTTTTGCAATACATTCTTCATACATTCTTATTTTATATGAAAATCCAGAGTATTCCTGTTCCTTTGTATGCCTACGGCCACAAAGGGTAGTCACCACATTTTGTCTTTGTATCATTCATGGGCCCTGCCAGCAGTCTAGCATGGGAAACTGTGAAGGAGGAAAGTTAGTCCTGGGTTTTTTGCATTCCTCTAAAAAAATTATTTTGAAAAAAAAGTGTAGCACATCAGGTGCCAACATGTCAGGAATGTCCCTGATACACAACAATAATATGTTCTGAGCGATATTATAAAATGGCGGTTGACAGTTTTGAGAGCTTGTGCTTGTTACATCTTCCAATCAAAATATTTGTCTTGGTAATATTTGAAACTCAGCAGCTGTTGATTAGAAAATTTTGAAAAAAATTCCTGAATCATTAAAAAGCTTAATATAAAATCAAGTGAAAAATTTGAATTTATTTATTTCAATTCTGCCTCAGAGGCATGGTATGTAAACTTGTGGAATTTCTGTTTGGGATGTGTATATAATGATATTTAATAATATTTTATTCTCTGATGAAAATGCTGCTCAAAATTTTACACCTGCACTATAGTGCGTTTGTAATTTTGGTGGCCAGTTTTATGACATTGTATGTACTGTACAGCTGATGGAACTTAACATTTTTCTAGTGATCATTTGTTAAATTTTATTGTTGTGGTCAGAAAATATAGTAAAAAAGTTTTAAACGTCCATCTTTACAGATACAGTCTGCCCAGTGGCTCTTTTGTTTAAATGAAAATGAATGGGATGAACAAATATTTGATTTCTTGATTGTATCTTGGAGCAGTACATAATAAATAAATCCCACCTGGGTAGGCAAATTTTTGAAGTTTTTTTTTTTGTTCTGTGAGAAGCTTTTCTTTGGAATGCTGTAATCCAGATGCACACACTCCATGTTTGAGGTTGGTTCCCCACTGTTTCACTTAAAGGGACACTGTGACATTTAGATAGTTCAGCCTTTTTGTCTTCTTACCAAGAGAAGAGCAAATGACAACTGCAATCACCATTAGCTCAGTGACTGGAATAAGTTCTGGGAACTACCAGGCTCCACTCGGATAGAGAGGCCACATGCAGTTAGTATTTAGGTGCACAGTCGGTGAACAGAATGTGCTTTGGGTCTACATTGTAATTATTTTTTATATCACTTTATTTTCCATTTTTTAAATATAATACATTATTTAAAAGCATATTATCTCCTTTAAAAAATTTTTTTTGCACAAAATGGAACATGCAACAAATTACTAGAACCAACTGTACACTGATGTGCTCAATATGAAACTTAAGTATAAATATATTTACTTATCAGCAGGCTTATGCTAAGTGCATTCTAAGTGTTACACATACCTCCTGTGTACTATAGCCTTTTGTAAAAAGCATACACTTAGTGTTTTGCTTGGACGTTTTCTTATAATAACTGGGCTTAATTCACCAACCATTCTTAAGAAGAATTTTCTTCTGAAAACCCACTTATGCAGTTTTCACAAAGATTCTGACATTCACCAATGTTTTCTTATCCGGGATTTGTTCTTAGTTAAGCGCACACGCAAGAGCACTCTCATGCACATTTGAGTGCTGACAAAATAATTGGTTATCGTGTTTTCTTCATTTACATGACAATAATATTTTTTATCATTTATAATATTTTAAAATAAGTTTTGTCATAATTTTACAAAGCATTATTGGTCTTTTAAAATAAATAAACACTAGGCTGATACTTCAATTCACATCAATTGTGTTAATTTAGACACGCTCTCCTGCGACTCATGGATGAAATAAATCAACTGGCCACACAATATAAATTCCACTATACAGCAGAAGAACAGGCCCCAGTCAAGAGAGGATTCCATTCTATTGCTGGTCTTCCCAACACCATCGGTGCAATAGACTCCATTCATGTTCGTATTAAGTTACACCCTCCAGATCCCTTCCTATATCTCAACTGCAAGCAATAATACTCCATAAATGTACAACTCATCTGCGATTACCAACACCACCTTCTGAATATGGTCTCCTGCTTCTCAGGAGGTGCACACGACTCCTACATTTTACAAAACAGTTCTGAAGGTATGTGCCTCAGAACAAGGACCCGCTGGAGACCCATGGCTCATTGGTACACATTTTTGAGTACTTATAAATCCCAGCAACAGTGGGCTTCTATTCCTGTAATAACTTGTTACATTAGGAGATCGGCGATATGCCCTGACTCCTGGTTAATGGCACCAATCACCAACCCTCAGACTCACCAAGAGGTGTCCTTCAATCAGCAGCACACACATTACTCGCTCCACCATCGATTGCACCATTGGCATCTTCACTTTTCCTTCAGCCACCACAACAACAAGAAGATGTGCGTCCCGACCCACTCCTGGGACTTGCTGTCCAAGTTCAACAGCAATTAATTGCTTGTTTGTAGATAAATGCTTTCAAATTTATTTGACTTTTACTGTGTGATTATTTATAATTTACAACTAATCTTAAAAAGAATTGCATCACTTAAAAAAAATCAAACAGGTTTCAGTGCATACCTTTATTTTTGAAAATGTATATTAATTTCTTTAAGTGTCTTGGAGATTGTGGCCAGCGTTTGGGCATTCTTGACTGCTCAGCTTTTCCATTTCTATGTGTGAGTTGTGTGTGCACAAGGCCCTGCAGTCTCATGCCCTTTTATGGGGATTGGCGGGCTGTTTACCTATGCTAATTAGTAGAAACTGGCACGTGCTTTCAACTTACGAGGACAATGGGATTCATCATTAGAAGAACAAAAGTGCGAACAATTCTGTGGTTTACAAACGTTCGTGAATCTGAAGTAGACTTTTCTTAGGACCTTTCTTAAGAACAAATTTAATAAAAAACTTAGGAAGATATTTGTGAATTGTTCCCATTGTTCTTATAATTGTTTAGAATTGTGATGTGAGAGAAAAGATGAACAGGTGCTTGTATTTTTGTAGAATTGGTGTAGGAGTTAAGTAGATGAGTTGAAGATTTGAGTCTTGTCTCAAATCCCAGTGATAGTGTGAAACTAATAATTGTTCATTTTGGATTTTTAATAATTGTTCATTAATGACTTGATAATCACACCTCTGTTCTAATGTGTGGATGGGCTCCACGGTGCCACAGGACAGCACATGACTGATTGTGGCACTGCCCAGGGAGGGAGGATGATCAGCTGTGGCAATTTTAGTGGGAAATTAATATTACATTTGAAATTTTGAAAATGACACGAGTTAATGTTTTGTTTATTTAGCCTTTATTTATTCAGGTATACAAATAATCTAAAAAAATGAAACAATTTGAGTAATAAATGACAATAAAAAAATTACATTCTGTTTTGGGGAGGTTTAAAATCTTGCTTTTAAATTGCCGATAACTTATGACTATATGACTATCCATCTTTAAAGTTCTCTGCAGCTTATTCCATGTGTATGGAGCATACATTCTAAATGCGATCTTTCCAAATTTACAATTAACTCTATGAACATGGAGCATGTGCCAATCATGTGACCAAGTTTGATAAATTCCTATTGATCTGTTCAGCAGAGATGTAATATAAAATGGTAATTTGCCAGTAAAGGCTTTGTAAATAAGTAAATACCAATGTCTACCACGTCTCTCTGATAGAGAGGACCAGCCAACCTTCTCATACAGGGTGCGATGATGGGTACTATAAGTATCACCAGTAATAAAACAGAGGGCAGAATGATACACTGACTCCAGAGGTTTAAGGATAGATGATGCTGCACACATATAAATCACAACATCGTAGTCTAAAACAGACAGGAATTCTACTTCAACAATATTTTTTCCGCAAAACAGAAACTGGCTCTATTTCTATACATGAAACCGATCTTTTGCCATTATTCACTCACCAGATTGTCTAGATGATACATAAAGGTGAGCTTTTCATCTATCCAGATGCCAAGATATTTATATTCTGTAATTCTCTCAGTACTGTATCCATCTATGGTGGAGATATATAGATTACTGTAGTCTGTATCTCTGACTCTAGAAAACAGCATTAATTTTGTTTTATATGCATTCAAAACTAATTTTAGATCTATAAGCACGCCTTGCAGAGCATTAAAGGAAATTTGTTTGGCAGGTTTGTAACAGTTAATTTAAATGAGTCAGCAAAACAATACACAATAGTATCATCATCATAAAGGTGGGCATGACAGCCAGTTAAACTCAGATTGGACATTCCCCATTTTTACACATTGATGCCTCCCAGATAAGTAGTTCTGAAACCATCCACAAGCTTCAAGAATCAAAACCAATGCTATGTAATCTTTGTAATAATAGTGACTGATCAGCTGTGTCAAATGCCTTTGACAAATCAACAAAAAGAGCAGCAAAGTATTTCATTCTGTCTATGGCAAACACAATATCATTCACAACCAAAGTAGTAGCTGTGATGGTGCTATGCTCAGCACTGTAGCCAGATTGGTACGAATTCATGACTGAGTACCTAGAGAGAAATACCTTTAATTGATTATTTACCAAAGACTCTAGGATTTTGGCCAGACAACAACAGAGATAGGTCAATAATTGTTGACATTACTTCTGTCTTCTCCCTTATACAATGTAAAAAAAAATGAGCAGATTTCCATATTATAGGGACAATACCAGTTAAAACAGAAAGGTTAAAATATGTGTTATTTGCTCTGTGATTAATTGAGAGGAGAGTCAAAGAAAGGATTTAATTTATCCTCTCCAGTTGATTTCCTGGGTTTAATTGTTTGGAGTGCATCAGAGACTACACGAGAGCAGAAGGGAAGTAGGGTAAACTGGGGAGCATGAAACACGGAATTCATATGGTCATTGTCACGAAGCTGGCCGCTGCGTCGGACAATAGCATAGGGTTTTTCTTAAACCATCAGAGCCAATATATATTAAAAAAGGGGTTTATTTGATGGTAAGCTTGACAATACCAATATACTTAAGTTCATGTAACCGGTTACAATTTCATTTCACAATCATTTAAAAACATTTCTTTAGGAAGGCTACAAACATTTTGCCATTTTACAAATGGTTGCCAAAAACCCCTTCCCCAGAGACAGCACACCTGTCATTAAGTAGGCCCACAATGACTCGCATGTTAACATTCCATTCAATCAATCAATTTCAGGTAAGACACAAGGCTGGCAACTGATCATGTTCTCGAATTGACAAAAACAAATGCACCTGGCACACATGTAACAAGCAAAGATCCACAACCATTTCAACAGTGAAGGTTACTCCTTCACTCATCATTAATAAGAGAGGGCCCTATATGCACATTCTCAAAAAGATGGCCAGCTGCAGCAAAATGTTTACTGAAAGGGGACTTATTGAAAGCATACTAAATCATCTGATAACCTTACAAGAATATGGACTATGTAGACAAATTGAAGTGGGTTCAATCTGTTGACCAGAAGGGGGAAACACATTGGATAGTAATAACACTGGGATTATGGAGGGCAGCATGTACAGGGACAAGGACAAGACATGTGTATTACAGAATGAAGATCTGTCAGAGATTAAAACAGGAATATGAAAAATATTACATTTAAACTAACTCTATCATATTTGCATGCCGGTCAATCAGACTTTGAGGGTAAATAAAATGCAATGACCTGGATAAGGTTTGAGATCACCTGCTTAGTCCCTTTCCTTTTAGGTAGGAGACCGCCTAATCTGAACAATTCACATTTAGTCCAGAAGGAGTCAAAATGGCGGATGTAGCTTTGACCAATTGCAGTACAGAAATTTTGGAGCCATTGATGCAGACTGAAGAGGTGACTGAAACGTTCATTGCCATTTCTCAAAGTTGGAATAGGGCCAGCTTTGAGAAATGTCATATTGAATAATGCATACGATGTTGGGCCATCTGTGCTGGGACGAAGTTCTAGAACCAAGTGACAGAATCAATACAAAACATTATACAGTTTATTAGTTGGCTGACATAATTGGGCATCCATGCAGATATACTGTAGGGCCAAGAAGTGTATCACAAGAGCAACTGAGTGCAATGTTGGGCTGATGAGCAAAAACAACAATGTGCCAACGTAGGGCCAATATATTTTGTTGTAGCTCGCACGAATGATAGTGCCCGGAGTTAGCAAGCCTCAATCACTTTCATACATCAGATACAGGTTACTGGGGGATACTTTATTCATGGAAACCTGTCTGCTATTTTATAGCCAAACAATTTTGCTAAAACTGGGAAACATAACAAATTGATTATCATGTATTACTTTACATTACATTAAAGCCATTTGTTAGACGTTCTTATCCAGAGCGACTTACAAGGTAAAGTGCATACTATGAATGGTACAAAAATGCTAAGATAACTCTAGAGAGCGGTAAAGTCCCAAGTGCCAAAGGTGACAGCATATTTAAGGACCTCCCTATAGACTAATCTATTAAGGAGAAAATTAAATGAACAACAACCTAGGGAAAAAAAAGTTAAAAATGAGTACAGAGAAGTGCGGTGAACATTTGGAGGATAGATCAAAGAGAGCAAGAGAGGGGTGGGGAGAGGTGCAGCCTGAAGAGGTGAGTTTTCAGTGTGCACTTGAAGGTGACCAATGATTTAAATTTGATGCGAGCGATAACAGGCAGCCAGTGGAGGGCAGTTAGTAGGGGGGTGATGTGGGAGTATCTCGGGAGGTTGTACAGGTTGTGCAGCATTCTGGATGAACTGCAGGAGTTTGATGGCAGACACCAGAAGGCCAGAAAGAAGGGAGTTGCAGTAGTCCAGGTGGGACAGAACCATAGCTTGGTCGACAGGCTTTTTACTGTGTTCTTTTAAACCCTGGCATACACAATATATAGATAAACATTATCTAAAGCATAGAAAGCAACAAAGAAAAGTAGCCAGTTAAATAACCACATAATATTTCATGGGGGGCATTAATTTCTTGATAGTAAATAATAGAAAAAAAAAAAAAATATCACAGGGCATAGTTCAGAATCATAGGACTGAGCGTTGAGGAACACCCGTGACATGGGGATGAGGCGCCGATACCGCACCGGCCCAGGTGACCTGGAAGGAGCGACCGGAGAGGTAGGACTCAATCCAGTCTAGGGCTGTGCTGCAGAGCCACATTGCTGCCAGGGAGGGCAGGAGGATGGGGTGGTCAACCATGTTGAAGGCAGCAGAAAGGTCTAGGAGAATCGAGACAGAGGAGGGAGAGGCCACAGTGCTGTCTCAGTTGAGTGGCCAGGTCTGAAGCCAGACTGGCAGGGGTCCTACACACTATTCTGCGAAAAGAAAGAAGACAGTTGTTTGGAAGTAGCTCGTTCAAGGGTTTTGGATAGAAAAGGGAGAAGAGACACAAGACACTTTGATTAATGTTTCACTGTGAGTAGCATGAAAGGGGCAAAGAAAATGAACCTGTCCACTTTTTGTTAACTCACACAGGATCATATATCATCAGTTGGTTCCATGAGCTCCAGTGTTGGAGCATTGCCCACAATGTTGCCTAGAGCAATGACACACAACCCTTTTACAGAACAGCATGTAAGACATTTCAACCTCAGGTCAGCATCTTTTGAATATTTTTCAAAGAACATCATGAGCTGGAATGTCACACTCATTCTTGCATGCTGTGATGGGATTACGTAAGTGTGAGTCACCAATAATAGGGACTTAAAGCACATTGGACCATCATTTTATCCTAAATGATGATTTGCAGAAGAATAAATGAATTCAGTTGCCAGTCATATTTAAGGACAGATATTTTGAATTATGCCACATATCCTTCTCCACCTTTGTGTGTAATGCTGCTCTTACTGTTTCAGGCCAGTTCTTTTCTTTCCATCATCACCTTTATGGATCCTTACTGCCCCACATTTATATTGGCATAATGAGTTTGCTTACTAACATGATAGGAATATGGCAGCTGGGGGTTCTAAAATGGTGTGATTGAGAAGCTCCATAGCAAAACAACTGACAACTTTTAAAAATATTGGGTTTACTGGGTCCACAGAGGGCACAGGAGAAAAGATTTACTGGCTTTTAAGGAGATGTGGTCATATTTTTTGGTCTTGTGAATACAGTTTCCTAAGAACATTACAGGCTTTGACTGAGTATGACTGAGTCTGTTATCATGTAGTCTCATCTACTGTCTCATCAGTGGTGCCTGAGGCATTATGGGAAGGGGTGCAGCCCAGTACACAAAGACAGCCGCTGTTGGCAGAGCAAGGATGTTAAAGTTAAAGTGAAAAGAGAAAAGAGTCTCAAGGAGCGCTGCTTGGCAAGACAGGTCAGCCATCACAGTCAGACCTGCTGCCAAGCAAGGACAGACTATGCTGCAGCCATTCCAAGGACCACCTCTCTCAGCTGGGTCTCTACTGGCACCAACTCTCTCTCAGCTGGGTCTGTACTGTCACCACGTCTCTTTCAGCTGGGTCTGTACTGGCACCACCTCTCTTAGTTGGGTCAGTACTGGCACTGCCTCTCTCAGCTGGGGCTGTACTAGCACCACCTCTCTCAGCTGGGTCGGTACTGGCACCACCTCTCACAGCTGGGTCTCTACTGGCACCACCTCTCTCTCAGCTGGGTCTGTACTGGCACCATGTCTCTCTCAGCTGGGTCAGTACTGGCACTGCCTCTCTCAGCTGGGGCTGTCCTAGCACCACCTCTCTCAGCTGGGTCAGTACTGGCACTGCCTCTCTCAGCTGGGGCTGTACTAGCACCACCTCTCTCAGCTGGGTCTGTACTGCCACCACCTCACTCAGCTGGGTCTGTACTGGCTCCACCTCTCACAGCTGGGTCAGTACTGGCACCACCTCTCTCAAAGCTGGGTCAGTACTGGCACCACCTCTCTCAGCTGGGTCTGTACTGCCACCACCTCACTCAGCTGGGTCTGTACTGGCTCCACCTCTCACAGCTGGGTCAGTACTGGCACCACCTCTCTCAAAGCTGGGTCAGTACTGGCACCACCTCTCTCAGCTGGGTCTGTACTGGCTCCGCCTTGCTCAGCTGGGTCTGTTCTGGCTCCACTTTGCAGAGTACTGGCACCACCTCTCTCAAAGCTGGGTCTGTACTGGCTCCACCTCTCTCAGCTGGGTCTGTATTGGCACCACCTCTCTCTTAGCTGGGTCCCTTCAGCACCACCTTTTTCAGCTGGGTCTGCACTGGATCCACCTCTCTCACAGCTAAGCCTGTACTGGCACCACCTCTCTCAGCTGGGTCTGTATTGGCACCACCTCTCTCTTAGCTGGGTCCCTACAGCACCACCTTTCTCAGCTGGGTCTGCACTGGATCCACCTCTCTCACAGCTAGGGCTGTTCTGGCACCACCTCTCTCAGCTGGGTCAGTACTGGCTCTACCTCGCTCAGCTGGGTCTGTACTGGCATCACCTCTCACAGCTGGGTCTGTACTGGCTCCACCTCGCTCAGCTGGGTCTGTACTGGCTCCACCTCGCTCAGCTGGGACTATTCTGGCTCCACCTCATTCAGCTGGGTCCGTTCTGATCCACCACAAATAGAAGACTAGGGTCAGGATGGGCAAGGACAGGAGCAGAGGTGAAGTGAGTCTTGAGAGCAGGGTCCAGCTGAAAGTGGCAGGTCTACCTTTCAACAATGCAAGGATGGGGGTCGCCACCGAGCTGAAATTATGGATAAACCGGTGGTAAAAATGAGCAAACCCTGGGAAGCACTGTACCTGCTTGCATGACTGGCCAGTTGGAAATGGCGGAAGCCTTCTCAGGATCCATGGTGACCCCTGCAGCAGAGATAATGAACCCGTAGAGGGATGTTTGGTGAGTATGGAAATTGCACTTCTGCAGTTTGACAAACAGGTTATGTTGAAAAAGCCTAGTTAAAACAGCTCACACATGCTGCACATGCTCATTTTCACAGCGGGAAAAAAAAAGAATATCATCTAGGTAGATGTAAACAAACCTTTCCACTATATCCTTGAGCACATCGTTAATTAGGGCTTGGAATACCGCTGGATTGTTCGCTGGATTGTGATGAAAGAGGTCTTCCATTCATCTCCTTCCTGTACGCTCACCAGGTTATACACGTTGCACAGTTCCAACTTAGTGAATATGGTAGCAGTTTGGAGACATTCAAACGTGGAGGACATCAGGAGAATGGGTACTTGTTCTTGACCGTGATGCTGTTCAGACCCCTATAATCAATACAGGGGCGGAGACTACCGTCTTTCTTGGAGACAAAAAAGAAACTGGCTGCCACAGGCAAAGCGGAAGAGTGGATAAACCCGTTGTTAAGAGACTCCTTGATGTATTCCTCCATAGCCTTGTGTGCTTGGACAGAGAGAGAGCACAGTCTTCCTCCGAAGGGGGGTAGTACCAGGATACAGAACGATAGCACAGTCGTAGGGTCGATGTTCGGGCAGGCGATAGGCCTCCACTTTACTAAAAACTCTGGCTAAATCCCGGGAAGGTAGGGGAATGTTACCCGAGTCGTTCTTCTCAGACTTGCATTAGTGAGACGCCCCTTCCGTCTCTGCCTGACAACTGTCCACCGCATGGACTTTGGACGGGATAGCTCGCATTGACTGTTGGTTTTGCCCCAATCGGCAGATGTCGCTCCAACCCAGCACTGTGCCAGCGGACCAGTCGAGATGTAGGTTGTGGCATGCTAGCCACGGATAGCCTAACACCAGGGGGTCCTTAGCATGAGTCCACTAAGAAGAACTGGAGCTGTTCAACATGAGACTCGGGAGAAAACATGACAAGGGGTTTAGTCTGACAGCTAATCAAGCCATTACCTAGGGTGCAACCGTCCAGGGCCTCTATTTTGAGAGGAGGACTGACAGCAGACACGGGCATTCCTAGCTTTTTGGCCAAGGAACAGTCTAGTAAGTTTAAAGCCGCTCCTGAATCAACAAAGGTGGACAAGCTCACCTGCTGCATCCCTGTCAGTCGACCACTGTAACTGGATGGGGAGGTGAAAACTGTGCAGTTGAGTGAGGGCAGTGCAGCGCTCCGTCCCTTCTGTGAGTGCTGGCTTTTCCTTGAAGTTCCCCACACAGACGGAAATGACTGGATTTACTGCAATACAGGCACACCGCAATACTCTCGGGCATCTGAGATCCACTTGAACGGTCAAGGTGATCAGATCCTCTGTAGATCTTCCCCAGTCCCGGTTGACGAGGTCCTTGAGGGATTCACTAAGTCCATTGCAGAAAGCCATGGTTAGAGCATCCCGGGTCCACCTGCTGTCAGCTGCCAGGGTCCGGAAGTCGATGGAGTAGTCTGCATATCACGGAACAGAAAGTTGAAGGTCTGTGTGGGGTGAAGAGGCAACCATCGCCACAGCAGGGTCAGGACCAACAGTTGCCGGAGGTGGGAGGCTCGCTCTGATGTCATGGAGCATGTTGGTCAGCAATGCTAGGGACAATCCAAGGGATTGGGTCCGGTTCTGCTGTTCCGCTAAAGCGGCACTCATCTGCTGGAGTCCCGGCTGGAAGCAGAGAATATTTATATAAAAATATAATGTTCACATATATATAGTAAGATTGCAAATCTCCCACACATTGGTGGTCTTTTGTGGGATACATTTAGTTGTATTTTTGTATGTGTAACACATCAGAGCAGCGTAACTTATCAGGGCAGTGTAATTCAGAGCAATGTCCTACACCAGTGCAGTGTCCCACACCAGCACAGTGTAACACATCAGAACAGTGTAACAAATAAGAGCAGTGTAACACACCAGCACAGTGTAACACAGCAGAACAATGTAACACACCATTGGAGCAATGTCCTACACTAGTGCAGTGTCACAGACCAGCACAGTGTAACACATCAGAACGGTGTAACAAACCAGAGCAGTGTAGCACATCAGAACAGTGTAACACATCAGAGCAGTGTAACACACCAGCACAGTATAACACATCAGAGCAGTGTCCCACACCAGTATTCATGAAAGGAGGGGAGAGCCAGTGACCCCCACCCCCCTTACCTAGGCAGAGGAGTAGACAGACATACTGGTTGCCCTTGCTGGCTGTATGTCGTAAACAAGGAGGAATGTGTTGGCGGGGGCTCCACACAAAAAAATATGCCTCCTGGTGTGAACAGCTGATCTGTAATATGTATGACATAAGAGGGGCCGGGGCAGGTATGTAATATGTATGGCATTAAATGGCCTGGTCCACATAAGGCAAAAATGTCTGCCAGATGGGGGCAGACCAGGAGGGGAGATGGTGAGTTCTGTTTAGTTGATCTGCAGCCTTTAAAACCACACCCTTTCCCTGTACTCCTTGGTAATTCTCATTGGTCACTTTAAATAACTGCTGTGTCTCATGGCCAAAGCCCCATTCTAAAGGAAGGAGCAGTGCTCAGCATTAGATGTAAGCTGTCATATATTCACACATACTTACATGTGTACACTCGCACAGCAGCCAATGTTCTAGACCTTTTCATCTCACACAGTGCTGGGGACCTGTGACACATTCCACTCCAACTTCTGGGGTACAAACAGATGGGAATGAAGGGTGTTTGAAAATTCATAACTTTGAAAGTGGGATCAAATTTCACCAATTATTAAAATTATTTTACAACATTTATTGTAATTGTTACTCACATATTTTTGAAATATGCAAAGTATTTTGTAGCTGTAAGCCATAGTTGAAATTATCCTTCAATCAAGCAAGAGCTTATTGGGAGGTTGTGAGTTAGTTATTACATTTTGTGGCGCAGTGGCAGGTGTGGCCACTGTGCCAGGTGGTGAGTGGAAGGTAAAACAGCAAAAGTTTAAACAAAAATTTACCTAAGGTAAATTTATTTTCTTCTTTTAGGCTAAAAAGGGAAAGCAAAGCTTACAAACCAGTACTGGGATAAAAACAACCCAAACCAAAACCGAAAAAGAATCCTCTTTCAGCCTTCCAGGCTGTGCTTAAATGAGTGGCCTAAATTTGCAATCATCTTCAGGTGAGCCTGTTAGCAAGGCCACTGCTGTTCAAGCTCCTGGGGTGCATTCCAATAATTTTTCTCATCTCCTCCTTTCCTCCACTCATTTCCTCCCCTCCTTTCCTACCCTGGAAGTATGTGAAGGAAAGGAGGGGCAGAAACGAGAGGCGGGAAGGAGGAAAGGAGAAGATGAAATGAAAATTGGATCAGCTAATCCGAATCGCCTGTTATCAAAGTCGATGTCGGCTATTAATGAAGTAGTAACTTCGACTGATTCCGAGGATACCTAAGCCAATCACACTTCTCATACACCGCCAGGACTTTTCATGCATTAAAATATGAATACCAGTCACTCGCATTCTGCTCATGGTTTAACATAAACATATACAATGCTACAGTAACTTGCTGAATTTGCATTGATAAAATGTCCATTTACAACTCAAAAACGTGAATATATTGAGTCAATGTGGATATGTTTGAAAAAGCGGTAATGTTTCCCTAAAAATGTATCCACTTACTGTTTAAGTCTGGCACTTATACAGTGCCTATCATAAGTATTCACCCCCTTGGATGTTTTACCTTTTTATTGCTTTCATAAATCAATCATGGTCAATAAAATTTGGCTTTTTTCACACAAAAATTTATTGGAAAAAACTCTTTAATGTCAAAGTGAAAACAGATTTCTAGAAAGTAATGTTAATGAAACAAAATTATATAACGGAAAATAATTGTTTGCATAATTATTCACCCCCTTTTAAATTTAATGGTCTAATTCAATAGAGGTCCATCCAATTGGTGCCAATAGTCTCACAGTTAGTGAAATGAAGATCACCCATCCCAAGAGTGGTTTGGGTGTGTCTCAAGTGATTGAAGTATAAAACACCTGTGTCTGAAGGGTCCAGAGACTGGTTGATCAGTATTCCTGGCTACCATTACACCATGAAGACAGAAGAACACTCCAAGGGGGTGAATACTTATGATAGGCACTGTACTTCAGTGTTGGTAAATCCCTAGTCATGTTTTAGAACTTTTCATTAGTGAAATATTCTGTGGGATGGTCTTTTAATCTGATTAGTCATGAGAACAATGATGTCACCCAGAAATGTGAAGACTTCTGTGGTAGGATAGATCAATGTATCCCTCGTTCTGAGGGAAGGAGGAAACAAGTGGAGGAGGCCAGATTTTGTTTCCTACTGTTTTGGAACAGTGGAGGAAAGGAGGACACATACATCAGTTTCCGGGGCACGGAGGAAAGGAGGACAGGAAAGGAGGAGACAGATTTGAGTATTGGAATGTACCTCTGCAGTCTCTCCAGGCTGAATGAGGGAGATACAGGAGGGGCGGAGTGGAGGGCTTTCTCCACTCTCCATCTCTCCCAGTGCCAAAAATTTATACATTGACTTTCTGAATTGTATCTCTCATTTTCAGTGACCATCTGTCTTTGGGTTGGCATCTTCAACTAAAATATTTGAATTTGTTTTGCTTCAAATTAAACACAAATTAACCTGGCAAATTAAGAGGGGAAGACCATCTGCTTCTAGCCAGCACTGGACAGATTTGCATATTTCTCTCATGAATGGTTTCAGATAATCAATAAAATATGATATAAGACAAGGGATACCCAAGCAAAAATAAAACAAGTTTTTACATCTTTATTTCATTCATTCAATCAAGAAAGTCACCAGTTACCAGTATTTCCCCAGTGAAAAAGTCATTGCCCCCTAAACTTAAAATCTAGTTGGACCACCCTATTGCCCATCACCACCTTGACAATAACTGTAACCATTTTTCTTCCTACAGTTTGATATGAGCTGAGCCTCTCACAGCTCAGGAAGAATCTTGGTCCATTTTCTTTGCAGAACTGTTTTAACTCAATTTCCTTTAACAAATGTACAGGTTTTTTCAGGTTCTGCCACAGTATTTCTATTGGGTCCAAGTCAGGACTTTGTATAGGCCACTCCAACACTTTACTTTTGCTTCTTTTCATTCAGATGTGGTCTTGCTTGAATGCTGAGGATCAGTGGCCTGCTGATAATTACCCAATTATGCTGTAGCTTAAGCTCATACACAGATGGTTGGACATTATCTTTAAGAATCCTTTGGTACACATCAGAATTCATGCTTCCTTCGATGATTACAAGTCATTCAGTTCCTGAGGCAGCAAAATATTCCCATACCATCATACTGTCAACACCATAGTTTAGGAATTATAAGTCCCTCCAGTTTTTTGCGATTCTGTGAGTTGCAGAATCAACACAAAGTCAGCAATTTACCACATTTTTTCGCGATGCTGCGTAACTTGCTTAATTACCGCATAAATTGTGCATAAAACAGCAGAAAATAAGCCTTGATGTTAAATTACAATTCACTTCCGCCTCCTGCTGGTGGCACAATTCTCACTCATGGCCATTGCTATCACACTCCATATTTGGATTTGATGCCGGTAATAACGGCCAGATCCCACCTACTGACATACATATGCACAAATTGGAAAATTGGAACAGCAAATCAGATTTGCCCGTCATCGAAGTCAACGTTGGCTATGAATGAAGTTGTAACTTTGATTCCAAGGATACCGAAGCCAATCATGCTTCTCATATGCCGCCAGCAATTCTCATGCTTTAAAATATGAATGTCAGTTACTCGCATTCTGGTCATGATTTAACATAAAGGTTATTCCATGCCAACTCAACCAGAAACCCATGTTCATGACATGGAGTTTCTCAAAAAATGTAATTTAAAAATTCATGTAAAAACGTCCATACATTCATGGGACCTTGCAAAATCCTATAGCTCTACTCCAAATACTTTATTAGTTATGAATCTTTGAAGTTCGGCCCTCTGAGCATTTTTATGATTCTTTGTATGTGTATTCTTAGCCTCACCAATTGCTTATTTTTCTCTGGATTGGGTTGAAATTTGTACTGATTACTTAAGAAACCCTAAGAATAATTTGCAACATGTATTCATGTAAATAGTTGTTGCTGAATGTTTTACAGTAATCCAATTAATAACATATACCTGGACGAAGAATCTTTAATTAATATCTCAACTAGTTTTGATTCTGTGTAGTATTAATATAGTTCTGTCTCATCTCGAAGTTATTTGATCCTGCATAAAAAATTGAGTGCCATAGATCTTGATGAAGTACGTAATTGATGTTAATCGATTCAGGGCTTAATTAAGTAGATGAGCAAAAATGAATCAATTAAGCACTGAAACACAACAAAAACCGCCAGACACTGTAGAGTTAACATCACTGGTGTGTGTCACTAGCCTGTTTCACAACCTTACAAATGACATGCATAAGTATTCCTTAAAGTTGAATCATGCTGTCATTTAAGTGATCAAATTCTTCTCGAGTGATGTTACACTTGGCATAGGTAGCAGATACAATTCAAATGAGAGATACAATTCAGAAAGCCAATGTATGAGTTGTGGCACTAGGAGAGATTGAGGGAAGAGCAAGCCCCTCTGTTCCTCCCCTTGAACTGCTGTCTGTTCTTGTGTCTCCCTCATTCACCCTGGAGAGACTGCAGGGGTGCATTCCAATACAAATTTTGTAACTCTTTGCGGACATTGACTCTCCCAGAAGGATCCAAAAAAGTTTCAAGACAATCCTACAGCAACATCTGACTTTAATCTGGGATCAATCAGAATGACTGTAGTCTGGGTTTATTCAGGATCACTTTCATTGATGTTGTATGTTAATTACCTACAGACTTTATTTTGAATGTGATAGATTAATTTTGAACACAGCCACAGCTACAGCCTCCATTATGAAAAGGTGTACACAATTAAGCAATCAGGGTGGTGAAAGTTTTTCAGTTTTTCTTAAAAAAATAACTGTTTTTTCTCATGGTTTTTTAGTTGGAAGGTCACATTACAGATGTCTGACAACAGTCAGCAATCTCAGTGAGGATGTGAAGACTTTTTAAGTGCAGTGTATATCACTACATAACGTAAGCATTTTACATGTTAGTGCTCTCCATGTGAACATAAGAGTGATTATATTTTGAAGACTGTCAAATATAAAGCATTGTGTGTGGAGTTTAGTAAAATCAGTGAATCAGAGTTCTAATCAGAGAGAAAAGCAAAAATGTTTTGCAGAATGATAAAGGGGATTGGTATATGAGTTTACTGTTTTGGTCATTATGTCTCAGACCCTTGTAATAGTGTGTTGATTGAAAAAACACTGTTGTCTTATAACAATCTAATTGGACGTCCCCCAATCAGTGTTACAATAAACAGGACTAGCACCTGGGAGGTAGACAACACACATTTTCTTTTTTAACCCAGTGAACCAATGTATTCAATCTTAAGTGCCATTCACATTCCCCATCCATACACATCACCCATATTTTACAACATTTACAATGGCCACAATTTACAGAAAAGCCGGCAACAACAAATATGAAATATCAAACAAACACAGTCTCCAAGAGTATGATAAAACCTTAGGAAAAACCAAAAATCCAAAAAAAAAGTCAATCAAAGGAGTGGATCTCACCTCGATGCCGAAGCCTCCACAGTTGTGGGCCCTGTCCATTAGGGTATATGTCCCAAGTGAGCCGACCTTATTTTTCCTTTTTTGGCTTGTGTGCAATTATCCTTAGTTTTTCTTTCCTTTTTTTGTTTTTCTTATTCCACACCGCCCAGCACCACTGAATAGAGTCTGAATAGGTAATTATTAGAGATGGGCGAAATGAGACGGGGCTCCGAAGCTGCGTCGAATCATTCGAAGCAGCTGTGTTTCGGCACACTGCTCCGGAGCCCCAACCGAAGCACGCGCTTAACGTCATCACGTTTCCGACTTGATGTAACAGACAAGTTCAAATGTGAAGCGTTTCCGGCAGTTCACAGGGTGAGAAGAAAAGTTATGTTCTGTGTTTCGTCAAAGACTCATTATTGTCAATGTTTATTTCTTGTCTTTCATGTTTGATGCAGTCTGCTCTTGTTTCGTAAATACCCCAGTGAGTACAGAAAAGGTGAATAAAATCACGAGAATAAAATCACGAAAATTATGTGTGGAGTTGGTGTTTAAATGTTACAGGCTATCAAACTGTCAAGCACACGCTGTCTGGAGTTCATAACCTCAATAATATTCAAAGGCTTCTGATGTAGTTTGAAACATAGGCTACTATCTGAATAACTGCAAATGTTCGCCTTCCTGAAGATTGAATTCTTAGGTTTTTTTTGTACATCAATGGACCTCTCAAAGACTTTGAGTGAAATATCCCATAGAAGGCTATACCCCAGCTAACAGTTGTTGGTTTTCAGAACATTGTCAGAACCTTAAATAAAATATTCCTAGAAACTTTGACCTATTTTCTTAATGTTCCTTGCACGTTATTTACCTGGAATGTTTCCTTGTGGCCGTAACATAACTTGTTCCGAACCATGTGGAATGTTAGAATGTTAACGGCACGTTTACATGATAACATTATGTCAAACCCCACTGAAATATGACCTATATTTTCCCTTATCTTATGGGTCCATTTTCGATAAGCTGGGATCAGGGTCTTCTTGGAATAAGACACTACATACGTATGTAAATAACTACAAATAACGTACATAACCAGGAGATCTTCGTGAGAACATATAGTTTTCTGCAAAATTCTAAGTAATATCTGGTTCGGGAAATTAAATATATAATTATTTAAGATAAAATTTGTACCACTTGAAAATATCATACGTACAAGATGATGCTTGCATGATAGAATCTGGGACCATTTTGATCTGGTCACCTGACTAGTGTGTCATGACAGCAATGCACCCAGTCATTTGAAAATGCTGGAAACGTCCTTAACAAATCCTTCAACAAATCAAGTTAGTAGAATAGCTTTTGTGTGGCGTTTTAAAGTCGAGGGGAAAGAGATCATGTTAATTGCCTAGCTGACCGCTTCAATACGTCCTTGTTCATTAGCAAATCAAACATCACCTCTGAATTTTACAGTAGCTACACACATAGGCTACCCATCTATTGTGACAGGTTCATTAACTGTAAATAGTTATTGTCGTGACTTGTAGCACCGCATTTACTTCAGAATGGGTAGGTTATAGTTGGGGTAGTTACATTTATCTCAATGTTGTTATTTAGCTTCACTGGTCTGCTACCTGCTTTGTAATTATGAGTCAAGTTAAAGCACTGTATTGGTTGTTTTCATCGTGTTACATAAGCTTACAGCAACGTTGCCCATTATTTTTAATATTGGAATTCCATGAGAAGACCTTTGATCACCGCTATGGATAGTTTTTCCTTTAATCTTTTCTTTGCCATCTTTCTATGTTGTCTGCAACGGAATTCCAAGCTCCTGTGGTATTCCTGGAGCGTCAAAAATATCACAGGAGAGGTGCTAAACACACCTATGAACGCGCTTCTCGTTTATGATGGAGTAATAGTTATTAATCAACATATGTACGGAATTCCACATCAAAGTTTGAAAAATAGGGCGGATTTTGTTAGTTCGTTTCAGATTACGCATAAATTAACACACAGTTTTAGGAATAAATTGATAAATGAGGTCCAATGTGTCCAACAAGTCGGAAGCCAAGACAAAAATTACTATATGCTATTCTTCAACTAGTATTACAATATCTATCTCAGTGACGTTCACAAATGTGTGTGTGTGTGTGTGTGTGTGTGTGTGTCTGTGTGTGTGTCTTATTGCAGGCTACTTGTAATGACATTTTGCCTATGTCCCCAACACAAGTGTTTCAAAACAATTCATTGTCCCCATGAGTCAGGGGGCAAAGTGTTTACTAGCTGTCTAGATTGTTTCGAAATATCAGCTGTGTCAGTGTTTCAAGACATTCCTAATTGTTTCAGTGTGAATTAACGGTGCAGTGTTGCCAAACAGTTTTAATTGTTTCAAAGTGTGGGATGGAGCTGCAGTTTTTCGAAACGTCTTAATTGTTCCTCAGAGTCAGCTGCATTTGTGTTTCGAGACAGTCCTAATTGTTTCAAAGCCTCAATTAACGGTGCAGTGTTCCGAAGCAGTTTTAATTGTTTCAAAGCTGCTGATGACGTGGCGGTGTTTCGAGACAGTCCTAATTATTTCAAAGCTTCAATTAACGGAGCAGCGTTCCGAAACAGTTTTAATTGTTTCAAAGCTGCTGATGACGTGGCAGTGTTTCGAGACAGTCCTAATTATTTCAAAGCTTCAATTAACGGAGCAGTGTTCCGAAGCAGTTTTATTTGTTTCAAAGCTGCTGATGACGTGGCAGTGTTTCGAGACAGTCCTAATTATTTCAAAGCTTCAATTAAAGGAGCAGTGTTCCGAAGCACTTTTAATTGTTTCAAAGCTGCTGATGACGTGGCAGTGTTTCGAAACAGTCCTAATTGTTTCAAAGCCTCAATTAAAGGTGCAATTTTTAGACAAAGTCTTAATTGTTCCAAAATGTCAATTAACGGTGCAGAGTTTCCAGACAGTCCTACTAATTGTTTCAAACCATCAGTTAACGGTACAGTTTTTGGAAGCAGTCTTAATTGTTCTGAGGCACCAGCTATTGCTAAGGTTTAGACACAATCTGAGCCTTTCCAATGCATCAGCGTTGTCAATTGGTTTAATGCATTTTCCCCCATGCTGTGATTATCCGTCAAAATAGGTTGATGGCTAAAGCTCTGGGTTTCTGTTCTTTCACACTGAACCTTTCACAATGTTCTACTTTCCGAATCTGAACTACAGTGTCTTTTCGCTGTTATCAATAGGATGTAATATTTAATTTATTTATGACATTCATCACCCCTAGATGTCACTATCATTCCGGAACAGTAGTTTCCAAGCCGTTTAATTTGCTTCTATTAATTGAAGTTTATCCATGTAGTATAAGTTGTAATTGCCATAGCCATTGCATGTTAATTAGGCTATACTCCCAACAGTGAGTGCTTGCTAGTTTTGATAGTGTCTGTAACATGTAACACCAGCGCCACACATGGTTTTTGTGATTTTATTAACCTTTTTCTGTCTTCACTGAGGAACTGAACAACAAACATGATAGGCAAGATTTAGACCTAGTTATTACTGTGTCACTGCTTTACAACATAACATAATTAACTTCTTACAATTAAGACTGTCTGGAAACACTGCCACCTCATCTGACACTTTAAAACAATTAAAAGTGCTTCGGAACACTGCACTGTTAATTGAGGATTTGAAACAATTCGGACTGTCTCGAAACACTGCCACGTCATCAGCAGCTTTGAATCAATTAAAACTGCTTCGGAACACTGCAAAGTTAATTCAGGCTTTGATACAATTAAGACTGTTTCCAAACACTGCCACGTTATTGGACACTTATGTTATGTTGTAAACAATTAAGACTGTTTTAAAACGTTACCACAGCTGACACTTAGGAACAATCAAGACTGTTTCCAAACGCTTTAGCCGCTGACTCTTAGGAACAAGGAACTGTTTCGAAACACTTGTGATGGGGACATCTGCTGGTGACATAAATGTATGTCATAACAAGTAATCTGCAATAAGTCTGCATTGAAGAATTGGACATACGTAACGATATATCAGAATATAAAACAGTTCAAGCACCTTGTAGTTGCATAATCTCACGTGCATATATTTTACGACCCTCTTAAAAACAGATGATCCTCAATGGTCGAGCAAATATGACATAACTTATGTTATCATGTCACTAATATAGCTTCCTCCTGCAAGTTACATGCTGCATAACAACCAGAAAATTATGAATGTATGTGGCCTACTTTAAAATACCATTTCAAAGTCGTTGCTATTTAATAAAACGTATTATAGTGACATCTGAGGAAGTATATTTTACTGGTTAATAACTCTAAAGTAATATCCACTTCTTCAAAGCAGACTTATTGCAGGCTTAGAGTCAGCTACCAGAGCATTTGGAAACAGTCTTGATTGTTCGTAAGAGTGAGCTATGTCAGGGTTCCGAAACAGTTCTAATTTTTTCAAAGCATCAAATGGCGTGGCAGTGTTTCAAGGCACTTTTAATTGTTTTGAAGCTTCAGATGACGTGCCAGCGTTTAATTGTTCCAAAGCATCAGATAATGTTTGGAAATGATCTAAGTCAGTCCAATGCATTAGCATTGTCAATTGTTTCAATCACTTGTCCCTCTTTTATAGGTGAGCAGTTTATGTAGTGTAATGGTTAACGCTCTGAGCTGCTGTTTGTGAGGAAAAGCGATGTTGCGTTGTTCGAATCTGAACAAGCTTATTAACTTTTATCACATAATACTTCTACAGAGGGCTATACCTTGTGAATGCGTGTGTATGGAGTAACTAAATAAAATATGACCCACCTAACCTACTGAGAGAAAGCCTACAGCCTGGTTTTAAAGTTTCTCTTAAGGGAATAATACGTCCGCTGATTTGTGTAGGCTACCAGCAAATGTTATCACAAGTGCTTTGAAAAAAGTATGTACAACTATTGTGACACATCAGCTAAATGAGTCAAAGCCTTGAATAGACAGATTCTTCGGTTTTCTCTTTCACTTCTCAGGGAAAGCTTATTCGGTCGCTATTATTCACATGCTCTGCATTCTCAAATAAAGAGATTGACAAAGAAATTATGACAGATCCTTTTAATTGGTAATTCATTCTTGCTTTTGGAAAATGATCATGATGAAACACATGGTTTAACTTAGTTTACTCCTGTAGTCTAAATGTTCCGATGTATGGTTTGATGTAGCTAAACACTGACTTCGTCGTTAGTTCAGGACATTTCACACAGATAATCACATCACAGCCTATGTTTCTCCTATCTGCATATTCAAGTAAGAAAAAGCGTAGTAAAGAGACTATTTATTTAGAAAATACATGTGGAAAGTTTAACTTCAAACAGCTACCCAGCCAGATTTGAACTTCCTAAGTGACGAAAGACAGCCACGGACTCTTCTCAAAGAACCACAGGAAACTTCTGTTGTAGGGCTGTATTATGCGTATTTGATCATGGTGACGTAATACCCATCTGGGTGAAGCGTCGGAGCATCAATACATTTTCGAGGCAATTGCTTCAATTGTGTCAATTGTTTCAAAAGCCTCGGTTTTGCCATCACTAGTAATTATCACCCTTGTAGTCCCCTTGGTCCACTAGCAGGAGCTGGCTGGTGCATCCAAGCAGGGATGTCCACACTCATCGCACACCCCAAAACCTTTTTTCCCTCCTTTTTTGTCCTCTTCTTCCTCTCTGCCCAGGAAGTAAAACCCCACCTCTACCATCAGGCTGCCTCTTAAAGGGGCAACGCCATACATTAAGTAGCCTTTGGTTTTTTTAACCGGTTAATTTTAAAACATTTGCTCAGTGTGGCTCAAGACAAGAAAAACAATCCTTCCAATCTCCCAACCCATTTTGAAAGGTTCACCTTGCAAGGATTTCATTAAATAACCATTCATTTTTTTGGTTTGGGCAGAAACATAAAAACAACCAACCTTAATTACTTTGTGGCAGTGTCATGGGTATGAATGGGTGCTGGAAGTGTGCTGTAGTTTTGTTGTTAGTGTACAGTTATGTGAATCAGTCAGCCTGGCAGCACATCAGGGAGGCTGGTAAGAACTGCAGAAAACCCTCAGTCAGCCTCATAGAATTGGGGCTATTTTTAGCCCCTAGTGCTTAAGGGAGAGACAGCTTGGACCCACCACATGTGCTGTCCCTCCAGGCTAAACTGCTTCTTGTGCCCTCCCTATCTTAAGGACCTTTTCCAACCTTCCCCAGTAATCTCTTGCTCTCAGAAAATCAGAAAATGCAGGATTTCTGATTGTTCTGAGAGTGGGTAAAGGTAGGTGGCAGAGCCTTTTCATATCAAGCCTCACTCTACTGAACTTTGGGGAGCAGACTCTCTCTCTCTTTTAGACTGGCTCAAAACATACCTATACAATATGTCCTTTAGTGGGGGACACGCTTGGTGTTGGCATGTATCATAGAGCCTCTGGTGGACTGAGTTTTTATCTCCCTGCTCTGAACTCCTGTCTGAAGCTGAAGTTCAAGCACAGCAACCCGGCCCTGGCTCAGCTTTCTCCCCTTTCCGCCTGTCCTGTCCTGCCTGTGCCAAGTACTGGACCCCACTTATATTTAACTGTATTACTAGTATTTATCTGTTTATTTTACATTAACTGGTATTGTCACTGGTATTGTTTTTGTTTTTATTGTTATTATTTAAATTAGTGTTTGTGTTAGTATGATTAATTTTGTTCATATTACATACAATACTGCATTTAACTCTTTCTCCACCTAGTGCCAGAAGCAGATGGGCTGGGTTCTGTCCAAGGTTTCTTCATGGTTGACAGGGAATTCTTCAAGTTGTTTTGTGACAACTTGTTGTAAAAAGCCCCGTACAAATAAAATTGGAGTAAATTGAACTTTGTTAGGCTACATGGGAAAGATAACTGAAATGAGTGTGGCTGTATAAGCCTATATGGGAAAGAGAACTGAAATGAGTGTGGCTGCATAGGCCTATATGGGAAAGAGAACTGAAGTAAGTGTGGCTGTATTAGTCTATATGGGATAGAGAGCTGAAATGAGTGTGGCTTCCCTTGTTGTCTTGAAACACAAACCACAAACTATTAACGATTGTTGTTAATTACCATTAGCAGGTTATGTTCTCTCTGGCAGGGGTAATATCTCCTAGCATGACAGAATCAAACCTGAGTTTAAGTTTCTGGTCAATTTGTCTCAAGTGTTCATGTCAATTGTTGACCCAGTGTTCATGTGTGAACAATTGAAGAAAATGGTAATATCTCTCCAATATATCATTTTTAATATCACAGCTAACGCTGGTGAATTACCCACAGTCCGTCTTTATTTTAATGTGAAAATAATAATACAATAACAAGGGTTAATGTACAGACAAACCAGCACAACTGAAATGACAGAGAACTCACCAAAAACTACTTGTATTTCAGGCTGGCAGGCTCTGCATTCCTGGATTCCCCCAGAACTACACCATATATTCCTAGAGGCCTAACGGGACAGTTTCTATTTTTAACCAGGCTTCCTTTCCTGACCATTGACTGTAATGACTGCTGAATGCCCATGAACTGGAGGCCTCGCTCTTTAGTGTTACAGGGAGCATCATGCCCTGTGGGGGGCTGACTGGCCCAGGTGACCCGCAGGTTTGCAGTACATGTTCACCTGAACAGAGCAACAGCCCAGAGGGACCAACAGTCCTGCTTCTGTGTTCAGCCTGACCAGTTACCATCCTGCCCCCTAAATTTAAGAGAACAAAACTGATCCAAGTTCACTGCTTGCCAGTAGACTATTTATATTGCATATGCATAAATACATATATAAACCTGCAGTCTCACTTTAACCATGTTCTCTTAGACTTTGGGAATTACATATCTAAAATTTAGTGACTATATAAATTCTGTTGCATGATCTAACCCCCTAAATCTTCAAATCCCTCCACTCACACTTTCTCCCATTCTCACCGTACTGTCAGGGTGGAGCTCCATGATGGTGCCACACCATATTGTATGGGTAGAGCTCTATGATGGTGCCACACTGTACTCTCAGGGTGGAGCTCCATGTTGGTGAGACACCATAGTGTCAGGAGTGACATGGCTTAATGAACAGCTGTTGTACCCCACGTATGCATAAAGGAATGTCAAAACTCTAATGTTCATCAAGAATCTCTTTCTCCAAGAAGAAGTAGAGGGAGGTACAGTGAGACTTTGGCAGAAGGGTGGTGTCTGAAAAAGGGGTCGTATGCACTTACAATGCCATAACTGCATGTGCATGCATGTTTTTGTGGGAGGATTAAGAGGTTTGCCTTTGCTAATTTGATGGTTGCCTCAGAAGAAAAACAAAATGAGGAATGTCTATATTTTGCAGAAGCGAGAAAGATCTGAATGTTTTTTCTGCTTGTGAAACCTACTGTAGTCATATCCCACACATCCTCTTTTTAAACAGTCATATCTATTAACCATATGTGCTGCAACATCAAATTCCAACCGCAAATAAACAGGGTAAGTGCTTCTTAGAAAATTTATCACTTATAAATGCTCTCCTGGAGACTGGCAGAGGAGCAAGATTGATATTCTGTCCTCTGCTTCCATTTGCTTTGCCCTGAAAGAGTATATTGCAGATTGAGCAATCTGTATTAAAATTATTTAGCACACAAATGCAGTAATTTATGTTTACATCATAAGTGAAAAACATTAATGTATGACTTACTGAAGTATATTCTGCTATCATGCTGAAAACCCTGTGTCTCAAGCATAATCCAGAAGTGACATATGGTGAGGTAAATCAACATGGTCATTTTGTGATCTAAGTATGGATGCAGCTAATATTGACAACAAAAAAGAGTACATTGACATCAATTTTGGCCTCAGAATTCTTTGAGTTTTGAGTCTGAGGCTATGCAGAATAAGTTAAGTAAATCTGGTCAGAGGACAACCAGAGAGAGGGTAGCTTCTCTTAGCAAACCAAACAATTAGCTATTGTAAAAGTAGTTTGGTTAGCAATGTGTTTGTTTGCTATAGTTGGCTAGCTATACGAAAAGAAATCATAACATGTTAGCACCTCACTAATGTTGTCATGCAATTGAGACCTAACTTAAGCTCCTCCAATACAGGCTATGTTCTAGCTCAGAGCATGTTGATTAAAGCAGGATATAAATGGTAAAGTTAGCCATAAATTTTTCTAAACTCATGTTGCTGTCATTCCATATTATACTTTAGCTCCCATCATTTCAAGAATACAAGCATTTATTGCTCGCTAGATAGCTCAGTTTAGTCACATCGCCCTGTACATTAAACACTTTGAACACAATTCAGGAAGCATGGCCATAGGTAGTCCACAAGCATAATTGACAGATCAAATTCTTTATTATTATTGTATCATTTTTATTCTATACTTTTATAAATTTCTATGGATCTGGGACCTTCAATATACTCTTTAGGAGGGTAGACTGTTAATTGATATTTTCCCTAATTTTTCCTTATTTGCTGGTTATTTTATGAACTGCATTTCAAAGCTGAGAGTATTTCACCCTTTATTCATAACTACAAGAAAATGTATGGTTATATGCAACATGACATTTGTTAATTGTGTTTTCAATTATGTTGTCTTTCTTGTGTAGCAATGACTGGGTCAGCTGAATAATTCAATTTCTGTTCTTTTGAGTAACATTCATTGAACTTTACCCCAATTATTTAACTCTGAACAAATGACAGAGTATCAAAAAAACCTTATGTTGACAAAATGATCCAATGCTGACCAAATAACCTAAACCTGCATAACAAAATAAAACACAATCCCCACATACTACCCCACACATCAACAAATAGAAAAGTATGAATTGTTGGCACGTGACATACAAAAGATAATATGGCAATCTTGTTTCAGAGGAATTTCTTGCTTCTGTTCTGCCAGATTGATTCAGTGTCATAAAGGGATATCAGAAACAAACAGGTACACCTTTTTTTGACTAGTTTTGCAACTTATCAAGGTTAACTGTGACCAAAACAACATGATTCTGATGGACAGACTTTAAATTCCAAATTCAAAACAGAGAAGACTTTAAGGTGATTTTTTAATTTTTCACCATAAATGATTGAGTATTCATGCTGAAACTACACAGGGAGTCCAATGCCTTGAAAGGCTGTTTTGAAAAGGCATAAGTGACCCTGGCAAGGTGGCCTCCAGGTGACACTGTTAATGAACAGCTTTGGAAATAGTCTCTCTCCTCAGAAAGGGGAGATGATCTTCTATAAAGGGGAGCTGAACTTTATATGCATGCGAACTGGCCACACCATGGTGCCTGGTCCTCAGGTTGCCCTTGGTCACCGAGGTTCCTATTTAGGGCTCTGCTACAGGCCCACAGAAATCTGAGAGACAGAGCAGCAGGGCAGTACTATGCCTCTCAGTTGTGTGTGTGCTAACCTTCGCTGAGCAGTGCCAGCCACGCCCCCCTCCCCATCCTGCTCCTGCTGTCCCCAGCCCCCACACCACCAAAGCCAGACTGTGGATCTGTGTACCATGTGACACTAAGTGTGTGTGTCTGTGTTTGTAGGAGTGAGAGATGTACATACATAGATGTCAATCATGGGGTAAACTTCAGTAAAAATTTTGCATTGCAGCTTTGTAATAGAGATGATATCCAGCAGTTAAGAGAGAAAGAAGGAAAGGTGACAAGTGAAGCATAATATCCTGAAATCCCTCAGTTTAAATGCTACAAGTATAAAAATGCTTTTGGAGCTGGAGGCTGTTATAATGAATAGAAATGTGCATAGACATAGTTTAGTGCAGGGTGTGGAAATGAATACAGTGTGTAGGGCTATAAGCTGAAGCCTGATGACAACACTGCAACAGGAAGCATGGAGCGAGGATTGCATGCTCTGGGCTGCATACAGAGGAACATCAAACATAAAATGTAATCACTCCCTGTGGGTAGTGATCTTGTTCTGTCTGAATTTAAGGGGGGTGCTTCTGTTGAGGTGGCTCTCAGGTCAGGTGGTACTGGTCTGTCACCAGATCAACTCAGACGTTGTTGGACTCTCTCTGGCTGCGTTAGTCATGTTGCCGTTGAGTTCTGGCTGGCTTTGGTCGTGTTGACGCTGGACTGATGACATGCAGCCCTCAGCTAATCCGACTACCCTCATCAGGTAACGGTGAGTGAGGCTTTCCATGAGGCAGCCTGGCACAGTGAGACAGACAGGCATAATGCACCTCTCAACCACACTTTTTAATGTATGGGATATTGAAACACTCCTAAATTCCATTAAAGTCTGCCCTCAAGTTTTACAAATAAGAGTAGGTCTCATGTCCCTACAGTCATTTGCATACTGCTGTGCTTGCCAGGCAGTCATTGACATGTCTTAACTGTTTGACTACTTTTTTTATGAGAGTGTTTGGACACTTCAAGAATTTATGCTTTTTCTTAAAGGCCTTGCTCTGTTTGTCAGACTGTCTGCTTTTCTTGGAATTTGTTTACAATTCCAGAAGCATTTGTTTCTATTTTATTTTCTTTTAGAAATAAAACTTTTGAAATTACTGATATGAACTCAGATACAATACAAAACAATGTATTGTTATGGGACTTGATGTATAAAAATGGTATAATCCGCAATTACACATCTCTTTTCAAAATTGTTTTAGCCTAATTGTAAGTCAAACGTATGCACTTAATATATAGTTTTGAATATTTGGCCATTTATTCAGGGTGATATAAAAGACTAAAGAGTAGAGCTGATTACAGACCATAGTACCAACCTCTACACTCAGAGAAAGTTTGTTTACAAACCTCATTACTGTCGATTGGTGGTAGAGCTGATTAAATACCACAGTACTGACCGGTGGTGGTAGAGTTGACTACAGACTGCAGTACTGAATGCTAGAGACAGATCTGATTACTGACTGCTGTACTGACCACTGGTAGGCTGGTGGTAGAGCTGATCACAGACCTCATTACTGACTGCTGGTGGTAGAGTTTATAGAAGAGCGCAGCACTGACTGCTGGGGGTACAGTTTATTAAAGAGCACAGCACTGACCGCTGTTGGTAGAATTTATGAAAGGGCGCAGCACTGACTGCTGGTGGTAGAGTTTATTACTGAGCACAGCACTGACTGCTGGTGGTAGAGTTTATTACAGACCTCAGTACTGACCACTAGTGGGACAACTGATTACAGACTGCACTCGCTGGTGGTATACCTGGGTGTTTCTCTGTAAGGAATGTGCTTTTATGATCAGGCACATAAATCCATTTCATGTTATGGATTTATTAAGAATTTAACAAAGAAATGTTTTTAAAATGTACAGTCTCTCCATTTTTGTTTCTTCCCAGACAGCTCAGTATAAATTGCTGGACAGCTCTATCCTACAGAATCAGTCCTACCCTGAACACAGACTGCTAACCAGAACAGGGCAGACGGGATCTCCACAGACATGACCATAAAATGCATAGTGTGCCTCTGACAGTGTGACAGTCTTCCTCTCAGTGTGGTCTTACACAGCACATGGATTTTCTGCACCCTTGTGGCCTACCCTTTTCATTGATCCTGGACTTCTCAGTGTCACCAGCTGCATTAGAGAGCACAGTCATGCAGAATTTACTGCTTACGTGCCTCTAGAGGTGTACCGTCACTCCTTGTGTACTATCGATCGATGTCTGGGTGCCAAAGAGGCATTGAAGCTTTGTATTCAACATGCAGGTCAATCGACAATCTTTCCTGGAAGATGGACAAAAGCAGATATGCTGTATGTATGAAACAATTGCTCTCGCCTGTGACCCTCAGCAAGCTGCCACTGGAGAGAGAAGAGGCTGGTGTGGAATGTCATCATATCATTAGCATTCTGCAGCATTTTCTCTGGCAACATCTTTCTATTTCCCCATCACTCCCCCCTTAACACTCCTAGTGCACAATGGCACACTAGCGGGTACACTCGGGCTATCTCAGAGTCAGAGCACACACTGGTTTTAGGGGTGTACCCGTGTTATCACTAATATGCTAACCAAGGGCCAATCCTCCCCAGGAGCAATGTGGGGTTAAGGGCCTTAATCAAGGGCCCAACAGCAATGGTGTTCTTGCTGTGGCTTGAACCACCAACCTTAGGGATCCCAGTCATGTACCTTAGTTTCTAGACTACAGAAATCAAATCATATTGCCAGCCTCGCTGCAAAAACTCGTTGAGGGCTGATGGGTTATTTGCCTTGTCTGTCAGTATTGCTGTGCTTTACCATGTTTTTTCTGTTATTTTTTGTTTTGGTTTTGTTCGTCTTGTTTTGTATGTTTTAGTTTTCTTCGTCTCCCCAGTCCATGTGCTTTTGTTTACATTGCCCTTTTGTTACCCTGCCTTCTTTCTCGTTACCTGTTTCCTTATGTGTTTCATCTGCCTTACTGTTCACGTGGGTCTCGTTTACTCATTTGCCTGGGTCTCATTTGCTCGTCTGTGTATTTATACCTTGTCTTGTTTCTGTCTCTTTGAGAATTTGTCTCAGCTATTTATTCACTGTGTATGCTATGAGCATGCTTATCCTGCCTGTTACTACGTCTGTCTATTTCCTGGTTTTTTTTTATTCCTGCCTATTGTTTTTGTACCTTTGCTGAGTCTGCCTGTTAATGACCCAGTTGCCTGTTTCTTTGACTTGTGGACTGTGATTTTGAACTGTTTTTGCATCTGTTGCGTTTGGCCCTATTCTGAGTCGTGACATTGTCACTTGGTGGCCTACAAATATGAGTATGTTATTGAGGAATAAAAGGCCTAAAGAAGGTGATAATGATTATTTGCTGTGGGAATATGGGAGGCCACACCAGTGAGATCTGCGTAGAAGCAGGATTTCACTGAAAAGCCTCCTACTTGCATTAATCCACTGTCTGCTTGTTCAGCCAATGTTTAGCAAACATTAGAAAGTGCTAGATGATGGAGAGCAGCAGGAGAGAAGCCGAAGCAGAGCAAGATGGGACAATAATGCATCTTATAGCAATAGCAACAATTATGTATTTTACTTTTCCCTACCTTCCCCTACATTATAATAATGCATTTTACCAGTCTGTACCTTCAGTTACATGTACAATAATGCATTTTACTCATCCATACCTTCACCTACATACCAACAATGCCTTTTACCTGTTCATATCCTCACGTACATAACAGCAAGGTGTTAAATCTGTGCTTACTCTCACCTGCATTATGTGATAAAGCTGATTCGTGGTCGGTGCTTGGAGAGTAGAGTTTTTATTCATTTAGACAGGCTCTGCTCACAGTTCACACATGGAACTTTATCTCTGATGTGGAGCTGCTGTTTCTTTCTACACAAAAGCCAACCCCGGTCTGACAGCTTACCCAGCATGCTGTAAATTACTGACTTTCAGGGAGGAAAGTGAAATTAGTCTGATAAAGACAAGTATGAGTTGAAACTGATGCTTAACTGCTGTTCTGTAGTGCCAAATTGCAGCCATGTAAGGGTCAGGGTTGGGTTTGCCTCTAGCAGAAAACAAGGGCACTATACTCTCTTCCCCCACAGAAAGCAATGATAATATACTCCTTCCCCCACAGAAAGCAATGATACTATACTCTCTTCCTCCATAGACAGCAATGATACTATTCTCTCTTCCTCCACAAAGAGCAACAATACCAGACTGTCTTCCTCCACAGAGGCAATGATACTATACTCTCTTCCTCCACAGGGAGCAATTATACTATACTCTCCTCCCCCAAAGAAAGCAATGATACTGTACTCTCTTCCTTCACAGAGAGCAATGATACTAAACTCTCTTCCTCCACAGAGGACACAGACTCCGTAGAAACAGTTGGAGAAATGTGGGAAGAATTGTATCAGAGCATGGTCCTGTACTAAATGGAGTCCCGCAGGTACCAAGTAGAGTTCCACAAAGGTCCCACGGTGTTGGGGCCTTTCTTCTTCCTAAAAAAAAAAAACTAGGGGGTCAAGCCAGCAGTATAGAATCAACAAAGTTAATTAATACAGGAAGACTTAAATATAATCCAAAAGTGGTCAGATAACATTCAATATAGCTTAATGTAAAGTCTTGCATATGGGAAATAAGAACCTTAGACAAGACTACTTTATGGAAGGAATAAAACAGGAATGTGCTGAATTTGAAAAGAATTTGGGAGTTATAATTGACAATTATCATTAAGATAGTTTAGTATGATCTAGGCAATGTGCTGTCATGGGAAAAAGGCCAACAGGATGCTTGGATATAAAGCAAATGTATCATTTATCAACCTGAGGATGGTATATCAAAGTTGTACAATGCTTCAGTTAGACCTTACTTGGAATATTGTGTGCAGTTCTGGGCACCGAACAATAAGAAAGATTTACAGGCTCTAGAAAAAGTACAAAGAAGGGCTACAAAACATGCATGAAATATAAAAGCAGAATGCAGGGATACTACACAGTCAGAACATGCATTACACAGCTATTAAAGGCAGCATCTTTAATGGCTTCACACAGTAAATGCTGCACACTAAGACCTGACATGGCATTAGGTGACAATACTGGGATTAAGCCATGGCAATGTGCTGTCCCAGGAAAGCTGCAGTATATTTAACCTGACTTGATACATAACCAAAATGCCTCTTTGTCTGTTGTAAATAACCCAACCCACTCTTTCATTGTTTACTGAGAATGGCTGCAGGTGGGACGATTTAGACCTGGTGTCGTTGGAGCTGAGAGGAAGGTTTGAGACAGCACTGGGCTTTCTGCTACATTCAACACTGGCCTTTCAGAATGTCACCTGTAGAATTCAGTGCACGATATGTCCTTGTACCAAATCGACCCAGAGAGCTCTCAGCTTTATATTAGACTGTATCACTGAATTTAAGTTGTTAGTTTGATTCCATCAGATGATAGCAGGAGAAGCTCGCTGTCGGCCTGGTGACAGCCTGCTGAAGAATAGCTTTACCACATCTGGCCTTGTCCATATGGGGTGTTTGAAACATTCCTGAAGAAATGCCCAGAGCACAAGGCTTGCCACACCTGACAGGCATGGCAAGCACCTAAAAACATACAAGTTTAAACACCATGGAGCTCCCTCTAGCTATTTTACATCCTCCACTCTCTCCTGATGATTAATTAGGATCATATTATTATTCGTAACCAATGTTGTTTTGGCCATAAATGATAAATTAACAGACTAACAGATAGGAGCAATCAGAGCATTCTTAGTCAATGTATTTTGTTTACATTAATACACTTAAAGTGTGTGAGGATTGCACGACCACAGCTGCCTTGGCAATGAGGATATTGTGAATTGAATGGTGTGACAGAACGCGACTTCAGGGACTTTTCCGACTTTTTTTGCCCACTATGATGACTGGCTGATGAGTCGATTTAACATGACTCTACTCTTGGAACTCTGAATTGGGGCCGGTGCTGGAGCATTTGTATTTGTTATCACGGTGCAGTGGCCACCTGAAATTATGTTTTTTCCAATCTCTGTTAAGGTGATTAAAACTTCGATTTCACAGCTTCTTTCGCAGTTTCTGTTTTACCCCTGTTCGCTGCCATTATTGTATTTAAAATGTATTGCTCTTTTCTACACATTATTTATTGATCTTAATTGATTTTGACTTCCGGTGCACCATATATGCTTAAATGTGAGCGTTCCAGGGTGCGGTTGCTGTGCGCGTGCCAGCATGCACAATTGTAGGATTAGTTGTGATTTATAACAGAAGACATGCGTATGTGTTGCATACGCAAGCTTTATAAATCAGAATTTTTTTGGGTGTACGCAAACGCATAGGTTTTGGTGTACGTAACTATTTAGGCACGAGAGTATGCAAAGTTTTGTAAATGAGGCCCCAGGTCTGGGAAAGACGTCATAGGTGCCAGATGGCTCCAGCAGGGGGAGCCATATCAACCTTATAAGTGCCTAACAAGGCCTGCATGAACACATCTGGAAATGGTTAATTCTCAGTGGTGGAGAATGCAGGCATAGCACACCCTGGTGGTGTAGAGAGATTAATACGGGCCACCTTAACGCAACAGGAAATGCATCGGGAGTTGTTGGAGGGGCAACACAAACAAAATGCTCTTGTACAGGCCGAATTGCAGAAATTGGGTGTGGCCCAGGCCACCAGATCTCAGTCTTCATCGAGCCAGCCCCCCAGATTAAATCCCAGCGAGTTCCTTCCCAAAATGACAGAAGGGGATGTTGTTGAAGTATACTTTCAGGCATTTGAACGGACAGCTACCCGTGAACAATGGCTCAGACTGGGGTAGCTTGATTTCCCTGTTTTTGGTGGGGCCAGCCCAGAAAACCTATTTCGACCTGCCCCCCAGCCACACAGTGGACTATGATTTTTTAAAAAGGGAAGTGCTCCGCTGCTATGGATACAATCTCCAAATAAGGGCCCAGAAGTTCCATGACTGGAGTAATGACCCCCACACTTTAGCTTGGGGACAGATGTTTGACCTCATTCAGATTGCTCGAGCCTGGCTTCAAGATGACACGACGGGACCGCCCCTGTTGGAAAGAGTAGTGATGGATACTTGCAATCCCTGCCACACAAAACAAAGAAGATGGTGAGTAATGGAAATCCTAAGTCAGCTAACCAGCTAGTCGAGCTGGTTGAAAGCCACCATGCTACCATGGAGTTACTGAAGGATGGAAATCCTGGGCAGGGTAAGCCACCAAGGCCCAAGTGGATGGCCACCAAGGGAACCCGAGGGACTGAGCCACTGAGGCTGAATTCCCCAGCAGATGGCGCCCTCTAGTGGAGGTGGAACAACACCACTGTTATGAGTGTGGTGAGATGGGTCACATATCGTGGAATTGCCCTGGGTGCGACATATCCATGGCTACAGCTGCCTCCTCAGAGGGAGGAAGACCACGGCCCTGCCACCTCCCCACCTCGTGTTGGGCCCATGAAGGTACAACAGCCCCCATGATACCTGCTAAGTTTGAAGGTAGGGATTTTGATGTATTGCTTGATTCTGGTAGTATGGTCACTATAGTCCAGCCCCAGTTATTTAAGCCAGGAGTGAGTGATGCAGGGAAGCTAATGGTGATATCCTGTATTCACAGGGACACCAAACACTATGAGACAGCCATGGTTAACATAGGTACCCCACAGGGTAGCTGTCACGAGAGTGGGGGTGGTATCTCAATTACCCGTACCCTTACTGTTGGGCCGAGACTGTGAGCTTTTCCAGGAGAACGAAGACTGCAACTACCACCCTGGGGCACCCGTTGAGCAGCTGCAGGTTAAAACAATAAAAAGAAGACACACCTCACCCCCACAACGGTATCCACATCTGATGACAAGGGAGACCTACCACAAAAGTTCTCCAAGGAGATGTTGTGATGGAACCCAGCTCTGAAGAAGGGGTCAGTGTGGACAGCCCTGCAAGGGATATCCCAAGTGTCAGGGACCCTGATGATGATGACATAATTTCTGCAGGCTTAGAAGAAGATTCGGCACTGCACAATTGGAAGGCCCCAACCTTGCCCATGCCCTCAGTCAGGTGAAAGTCATAGAAGGTGGTTTGGCACCAGAGGAGAGTGACCAGTCTTTTCCCCATTTTGCTGTAAAGAACAAGTTATTGTACCAAGTTGTGAAAACATATGAGGGGGTGAGTGACCTGCTCTTGATACCCACGCTCTATGTGAATACAATACTGCAGCTGGCCCATACACATATGCTAGTTGCACACTTAGGTGTGGCTAAAACTAAAGAGAGGATAACTAACTGGTTTTACTGGCCTGGTACCATGAAATCAGTGGAGGATTATTACAAGACATGTCCTGAATGCCAAAAAACTGCTCCAAAGGTACATTACAGGACCCCGCTAATTCCTTTACCAATTATTGAGACCCCTTTTGACAGGATTGCCATGGACCTGGTCGGCCCACTCCCCAAAACTGCTCGAGGACACCAGTACATACTGGAGGTGATGGACTATGCTACACGGTGCCCGGAAGCCATACCCCTGTGCACTATGGCCACCAGAGCAATAGCCCGTGAGTTGTTTGCAATGTTCATCAGAGCCAGGATCCCAAAGGATATCCTCACCAACCAAGGTACCGCATTCATGTCGGCTGTAATGAAAGATCTCTGTAAATTGTTGAGGGTAAAGCAGATCCAGACTTCCGTATACCACCCACAAACCGATAGCTTAGTAAAGCAATTTAATAAAACACTCAAAAGCATGTTGAGAGAGGCAATGGAAACTGATAGAAGGAACTGGGATCAGCTCCTTCCTTATCTGATGTTTTCCATCCAAGAGGTACTCCAGGCTTCTACAGGTTTCTTGCCCTTTGAACTCCTCTAGGGATGGCAGCCCCAAGCCCTGCTGGACCTGGTTAAGAAGGCATGGGAAGACCAGCCAAGTCCCCATCGCAGCCTGATCGAACATGTGGAGGGCATGCATGAACGAATAGTGGCAATCTCGCCTGTGGTAAGGGAGCATATGACCCAAGCACAGCAGGAGCAACAGTGTGTCTATAACCGAGGAGCACAACCTTTTGAGTTCCAGGTGGGAGATAAAGTTCTGGTACTGGTTCCCAAAACAGAGTGTAAGTTTCTGGCCACTTGACAGGGGTCATTTGAAGTTGTTGAAAAGGTGGGCCCTGTCAATTATCGAGGAAAAAGATACAATTGTACCACGTAAACCTGCTAAGAAAGTGGCATTGGAGAAGCGCTATTTTCTTGCCTCCCAGTCACAGAACACCAGGAGCACCCGAGAGCAGATGTTGTGTTGGGACCCGGCCTGACTCCCCGTCAGATACAACAGTTGCAAGAGATTGTTGAGCAACACCAAGACATCTACTCAAGCATGCCCGGCCAGACTGCTCATGTTTAACACCATATCCATATGCCAAGGAGTACTGGCAGGTCCCATTGTCTCCACCTTCCAGGGAGACGTCTGCTTTTGCGACCCTTAGTGGCCTATACCTTTATAACCAGCACAACATGGTGAAGTGGACCCCAGAGGATGAGAAGGCATTTCTAGACCTAAGGATGGCCTTATGCTCCAATCCAGTGTTGATGACTCCAGATTTTACAAAGGAAATGATCGTCCAAACAGATGCCTTAGACATGGGGGTGAGTGACATTTTGTATCAAGACATTCAAGGTGAGGAACACCCAGTTCTTTTACATTACATTATGGGCATTTGTTAGACGCTCTTATCCAGAGCGACTTACAAGGCAAAGTGCATAAGAACAGTACAAAAAGTGCGAATATAAACCTAGAGTGGGGTAAAGTCTGTGTATCTGTATCTGTGTATTCTGTATCTAAGTCAGAAATTGTTGCAAAGGGAACAGAAATACTCCGCCTTGGAGAGTGCCTGGCAATCAAATGGGCTCTTGGAACAGCTGAAATATTATTTGTTGAGTTGGCACTCCACCCTCGTAACAGACCATGCAGCCCTGGTATGGACGTTGAGGAGCAAAGAAACCAATGCAAGGGTTACTCCTTGGTTCTGAGCACTGCAACCTTTTAATTTCTCTGTGATCCACAGGTCAGGCTCCCTGCACAGGAATGCAGATGCTCTGTCCAGGAGAGATATGCTCTGGACAGCTGTCGCCCCTCCCATACAGTTGAAGCTGAGGAGGGGGGTGTGTAAAACAATAAGAGACCTGGGGCCTCATTTATAAACCGTGCGTACGCACAAAAAACGCTCCAAAACGTGCGTACGCCTATTTTCATGCACAATTTGGGATTTATAAAACTTCTACTTGACGTGAGAATGTGCGTACCGGTACGATACGTTTGACCCATGCGTACGCACATTTAGGGCACATATTTGCTCTAAATAGCACACCCTAGAGACCACAAGAAATTCGCACTATAGTTTCCTTTTTCTTGACGATTAATTAGGATCACATTATTATTTGTAACCAATGTTGTTTTGGCCATAAATGATAAATTAACAGATTAAGAGATATGAACAATCAGCAATCACTAATAATCATTATTAGTCAATGTATTTTGTTCACATTAATAGACTTAAAGCATGTGAGGATAGCAAGACAGCATAACCATGGCTGCCTTTTCAATGAGGATATTGTGAACTGAATGCTGCAACCAAACGTGTCTTCAGGGACTGTTCCGACTTTTTTTTTTTTTTTTTTTTTTTGCCCACGATGACGACTGGCTCATGAGTCGATTTCGCTTAACATGACTGTACTCTTGGAACCCTGTGCTGGTCTAGGGCCGGTGCTGGAGCGCCCTATACGTAGCAACCATTCAATACCTGTCCATTTGAAAATCCTGTCAACTCTGGGGTTCTTGGCCACGGGGAGTGTCCAGCGGGAAATAGCGGACCGGTCGTGTATATCCCAAACTCTCATTCAGTCATGTTATATCATGGATGGTCCCTGAGTTCGATGTATATCAAATTCCACTATACAGATGAAACATCAAAAATCAATTTGCAATGATGACCGGTTTTCCCTATGTAACTGGTGCAATCGACTGCTCTCACATTGCAATAAGGGTGCCGTCAGTGTATGAATAGGTGTACGTAAATCATAAGAATCTCCATTTTATAAACGTGCAATTGATTTGCGATACACAGATTACACCGTCATTATGTGGTTGCCCGATGGCCAGGGTCTCGTCATGATTTGTTCACTCTGAACTAAAGTTGGAAATCAACTCCGATAATCGTAGCCAGCCACTCATCGACGGAGCTCAGTGGTGGCACCGTCCATACCACCGCCCGTTGCCCATATACTTGCAGTTGGGCAAGTAGAAGCCTGTTTGCCTCAAGCTTGATGTCGGACCATCTTTTATTGATTTTGATCTGCGTGTGGCTCTCTATACCTGGGAAATTGACAGCCGCAGTAACCTCCTGCCATGCAAGGTGTTTTTGTATTTGTTACCCCGGTGCCGTGGCCACTTGAAATTATACTTTTTCTAATCTCTGTTTAGGAGACTAAGGCTTCGATTTCGCAGCTTCTTTCGCAGTTTATTTTCCCCCCTGTTCACTACCATTGCTGCATTTAAAATGTATTGCTCTGCTCTACACATTATTTATAGATCTTACCTAATTGATTTCGACTTCCAGAGCACCATATATGCTTAAATGTGGGCGTGTCAGGGTGTGGTTGTGGCGCGCGTTCACGCATGCACAATTGTAGGATTAGTTGTGATTTATAACAGAGACATGCGTATGTGTTGCGTACGCAAGTTTTACAAATCAGAAATTTTTTTTGCATACGCAAACTCGTAGGTTTTGGCGTACGTAACTATTTAGGCACGAAAGTACGCAAAGTTTTATAAATGAGGCCCCAGGTCTGGGAAGGACGTTATGTAGGTGCCAGATGGCTCCAGCAGGGGGAGCCATACAAACCTTATAAGTGCCTAACAAGTTCTGAGTGAACACACCTGGAAATGGTTATCTCGTTAAGCACCCTAGTTAGGAACCCTGTTCCAAAGCCAGGAGGGCAAATACCTCCAGGGAAAACTGTGGGGGGTGCTGGTGGGAGTATGGTAGTGATGGTGAAACCGAGGCTTCTGAAACAATTGATACAATTGAAGCAATTGCTTTGAAAATGTATTGATGCTCCAACGCTTCACCCAGATGGGTTTTACGTCACCATGATCAAATACGCATAATACAGCCCTACAACAGAAGTTTCCTGTGGTTCTTTGAGAAGAGTCCGTGGCTGTCTTTCATCACTTAGGAAGTTCGAATCTGGCTGGGTAGCTGTTTGAAGTTACACTTTCCACATGTATTTTCTGAATAAATTGTCTGTTTACTACACTTTTTCTTACTTTAATATGCAGATAGTAGAAACATAGGCTGTGAAGTGATCATCTGTGTGAAATGTCCTTAACTAATGATGAAGTCAATGTTTAGCTACATCAAACCATACATTAGAACATTTAGACTACAGGAGTAAACTAAGTTAAACCATATGTTTCATCATGAACATTTTCCAAACGCAAGAATGAATTACCAATTAAAAGGATCTGCAATAATTTCTTTGTAAATCTATTTATTTGAGAATGCAGAGCATGCGAATAATAGCGACACCCGACATGACCGAATAGGCTGTCCTTGAGAAGTGAAGGAGAAAACCAACAAATTTCTAACCGCTGTCTATTCAAGGCATTGACTCATTTAGCTGATGTGTCACAATAGTTGTACGTACTTGTTTCAAAGCACTTGAGATAATAACATTTGCTGGTAGCCTACACAAATCAGCGGACGTATTATTCCCTCAAGAGAAACTTTAAAACCAGCCTGTAGGCTTTGTCCCAGTAGGTGGGTCTTATTTTATTTAGTTACTCCATATACACGCATTACAAGGTACATAGCCCGCTGGCGAAGTATTATGCGATAAAAGTTAATTGGCTTGTGCAGATTCGAACAACGCAATTTCGCTTTTACTCACGAACGGCAGCTCAGAGCGTTAACCATTGGACTATACAAAGTGCTTACCTTGCAGGAGGAAGCTATATTAGTGTCATGATAACATAGGTCATGTGTCATATTTTCTCGACCATTGAGAATCATCTGTTTTTAAGAGGGTCGTAAAATATATGCACATGAGATTATGCAACTACAAGTTGCTTGAACTGTTTTATATCCTGATATATCGTTACATATGTCCAATTCTTCAATGCAGACTTATTGCAGATTACTTGTTATGACATACATTTATGTCACCAGCAGATGTCCCCATCACAAGTGTTTCGAAACAGTTCCTTGTTCCTAAGAGTCAGCGGCCAAAGTGTTTGGAAACAGTTTTGATTGTGTCAAAGCCTGAATTAACTGTGCAGTGTTTCAAAACAGTTTTAATTGTTTCAAAGTGTCAGATGACCTGGCAGTTTTTCTAAACGTCTTCATTGTTTCTAAGAGTCAGCTGCATTTGTGTTTTGAGACAGTCCTAATTGTTTCAAAGCTTCAATTAAAAGTGCAGTGTTTCCAAGCAGTTTTAATTGTTTCAAAGCTTCTGATGACGTAGCAGTGTTTCGAGACAGTCCTAATTGTTTCAAAGCCTCAAGTAATGGTGCAGTGTTTCCAAACAGTTTTAATTGTTTCAAAGTTTCTGATGAAGTGGTGTTTGGAGACTTTCCTAATTGTAAGAAGTAAATTATGTAATGTTGTAAAGCAGTGACTCAGTAATAACTAGTTTTAAATCTTGCCTATCATGTTTGTTGTTTTCTCTCGTTTTATAAGTTCAGTTCCCCAGTGAAGACAGAAAAAGGTCAATAAAATCACAAAAGCTGGTGTTACATGTTACAGACACTATCAAAACTAGCAAGCACTCACCGTCGGGAGTATAGCCTAATTAACATGCAATGGCTATGGCAATTACTCTCACAAATATGACATGGAGTAACTTCAATAAATAGAAGTGAATTAAATGGCTTGGAAACTACTGTTCCAGAATGATAGTGAGATCTAGGGGTGATGAATGTCATAAATAAATGAAATATTACATCCTATTGATAACAGCGAAAAGACATTGTAGTTCGGATTTGGAAAATAGAACATCGCTACAAGTCACAAACAGAAACCCAGAGCTTCAGGAATCAGGCTATTTTGACTGATAATCACGGCATGGGGGAAAATGCATTAAACCAATTGACAACGCTGATGCAGTGGAATGGCTCAGATTGTTTCGAAACCTTAGCACAGCTGGAGCCTCAGAACAATTAAGAAAGGCTTGGAAAGGCTGCACCGTTAATTGAGGCTTTGAAACAATTAGGACTGTGTCAAAATGTCATGTCACACTTTGAAACAATTAGGACTGTTTCGAAACACTGACACAGCTGATATTTTGGAACAATCACAACAGCCTCTAAACCAGGGGTGTCAAACTGCATTCCTGGAGGGCCGCAGTGGTAGCTGGTTTTTGGTGTGTTTTAGCACTTAATTGATTAATTAAAATCACTGGTTGGCTGAAGAGTCCACACACCTGGTTTCCAAGGCCTAAAATGGCTGCCAATCGAAAGGATAGAACAAAAACCTGCAGACACTCTGGCCCTCCAGGACTGGAGTTTGACACCCCTGCTCTAAACACTTTGCCAGCTGACTCATGGGAAAAATGAACTGTTTCAAAACGCTTGTGTTGAGGACATCTGCTGGTGACATAGACCATGTGTATATCATTACAAATAGCCTGCAATACGTTTGATTTGAAGAATTGGATATTTGTTATCCAAGGTTATAAACGAACCTTAAATACTCCCTCAGATGTCATTATAATAAACAAGCTTTCATTAAACATCGACAACTTTAAAACAGGGTATTTGCTTCTGGTTATTATGCTGCATGTAGCTTGCAAGAGAAAGCCATATTAGCAAAGGCAAAGCATAGCATATATGTAATTTTTCAGCAGTCGTGAAAAATGAACGCAGATAGATTACAAAACTAAACACACATATGTTGTGAACAACGATTGGTTTCAGTAAACCATGCGTAGTGGAGACAAAAAAGAGACATGAATTTATTTTGTTTTTTCCTTTGAAATGTAAATTTAATATGGTAATGAATACAATTAATGTTAAGAAGATAAATTGTAACAGATATATTTATTTTGTTTTTTCTTTCCTGGTTTATGCTGACACGGAAAGTACAATTAAAAAATATACACGTAACGGTACTTAGGTGGGAAGTAGCAGGAAGCGAAAAGGAGTGATGTATGCAGCAAGCTGTGTTCATGTTTACTATGAGCCCAGAGTTTCGTTGGACTTCACGTTGTGAGTGTCTTGAAGAGGGTAACACATACACACGCATATATAATCATATCATCATTCTATTAGTAAGGTGCGTGGTAGTATGTCAGATATTAGACAAAGACACCAGTCTCCGATACACAGGTACAGTACGTCTCACCCAAATTCTCTGTACAATTTTTTTCTCTTTAAGGCTTCACTCACTTTTCAATGATTATGACTGTTCTCATCAGAGAAAATGAGTAAAGATTTGAAGTGTAAAAAAGGTATGTGGTAGTCAGTCATGTCTGACTGACTACCACATACCTCACCAAATGAAATGAAGACAATGATAGTCTTGAGGGTGGATGGTGGCATAAGCTGTGTTCATGGTGTGAAACAAAACAATAATCAGGGAGGTGTCAAAACAAGGGTTTTTGGGCCAGAAGAAAATATTTTGGTGCTTGAATGAACTTATAGGTTTTTATTCAAAAATAAAATTTTCTCAACTGTTCCAGGGCTAAGGCGATTCCTCTTTTTATTAACCACCTCCCCAGCTTTAGAGAAGATGCGCTCGCAAGGAACTGAAGTGGCAGGAATGCATAAATATTTCCGGGCCAGAACTGAGAGGTGAGGATATGTGCCACTGTGCCTTCTCCATTACTCCATTCTGACCAGGTACGCATCACTGAGGTACCATTCGACCTCAACGGTGGCATCAGCTGTGCAGCTCTGAACTCTGTGGCTGTCTCTCACACAGGCATCAAAAGAGGACCAGTGTTGCCGGCATATGCAGTGGCCTTTGTGCAGTGCCTACATAGCACTCGAGTCGGGGTAACCAGATCAAAATGATCCCAGACAAGGGACCGACCTGTTCGTCTGCCCTCAGCCATGTGTTGTCTTTAGTTTTATGTTTATTTGCTTTTTAAATGCCTTTTAAAGGGCCAAATAAACTCCATCTTTTCTTTCTCTCTCTCAACCAAAGGTGCTCACATGTCTTCTTTTATACCCCTTCTGACAAATTGTTGTTAATGAGGAGCAATTGAATTATTGAGGCATAATTATGAAATTGACCAAATTAAAGTGTTTAACGTATTCTCTTATTAGCAAAATCCATACCATTATAAGTGTTTTGAATTTCATGCAGGATGTATGCTTCCAGTCTGATGGGATATTTTGACTGCAATTCACAAGTAATCTGCTCTGCTATAGGTCATGTGTCCTTGTTGCTTTACTCTCTTAACCAATCTTTTGTATCAATTACGTTGTTTTCCCCTCTCGTTTATGCATTTAGATGTCAGAAATATTTTTTTCCCAACAAAGGTATGGTCCTGTCTTCCAATTTATGTGAACTTCTTAAATGTACAAATATGTTTATAGGCAAGTGGTACAAATTTTATCTTTCCCGAAACAGATATTACTTCGAATTTTGCAGAAAACTATACGTTCTCACGAAGATCTCAAGGTTAAGTGCATTATTTGTAGTTATTTAATTACTTATGAAGTGTCTTCTTCCAAGTCATCATGTAAACATGCCGTTAACATCCTAACATTCCACATGGTTCGGAACAAGTTATGTTACGGCCACAAGGAAACATTCCAGGTAAATAACGTGCAAGGAACATTAAGAAAATAGGTCAAAGTTTCTTGGAATATTTTAAGGTTCTGACAATGTTCTGAAAACCAACAACTGTTAGCTGGGGTATAGCCTTCCATGGGATATTTCACTCAAAGTCTTTGAGAGGTCCATTGATGTACAAAAAAAACCTATGAATTCAATCTTCAGGAAGGCGAACATTTGCAGTTATTCAGATAGTAGCCCATGTTTCAAATTACATAGAAGCCTTTGAATATTATTAAAATTATGAACTCCAAACAGCGTGTGCTTGACAGTTTGATAGCCTGTAACATTTACACACCAAGTCCACACATAGTTTTCGTGATTTTATTCACCTTTTCTGTACTCACTGGGGAATTTACAAAAGAAGAGATAACTGCGACAAACATGATAGACAAGAAATAAACATTGACAATAATGAGTCTGTTGTAGGGCTGTATTATGCATATTTGATCATGGTGACGTAATACCCATCTGGGTGAAGCATCGGAGCATCGATACATTTTCGAAGCAATTGCTTCAATTGTGTCTGTGAAGAGCAAAGAACACAGCCAGTTTGTACCCCGAAAGCGGAGACGGAATATCTCCTCGAGCATGGGACTGCGGCAACTTTAGTAGTCCCGCAATCACCCTGGAGTAGCAGCAGCTGGGCTGATTGCTGAAGGGCTGCAGGTGTGCCTCGTTGGTGGTTGTCTGCAGCCCAACGCCGCTCTCCAGGGTCCTGCTGCTTCGGCTGCACGCCCGGGGCTGTCCTGCGTGCTGATCGTGTCTTCCAAGTGGCGATTTGAGATGACTGTCGGTAGGCAGTGTGGCGCTGGAGGGGGGCACCTCCTCTTGCCCCGCCACAGCTATGCATGTGGTAACGAATGACTACTTTGGGGACCTGGAACAGGCTTTGGCACACCTAAGTACTGATGAGGTAGACACAGAACCCGTGGATAACCTAAGGGCTTTTGTTGGACGTTTTGTTAGACGGTGTAAACCCTGAGAATAATTCAGAGCTGTCACTCACAATTTACACTAATAATGACCACACTGATACGGGGCTAACATCCGTAGCAGCAGCAGCAGCAGCAGCAGATCATTCAGATTCACTTGATTTTTTAGAATTATCATGTCCCGATTATGTCTGCTATATTCCACAAGCCAAACCTGAGAAGCCGTGCGAACGCTATCAGTCATCAGGATAGCGGTGTACATATTGCCAACTTTATATGTTGTATTGATTTTAAAGGTGAGCGTTGGACCGCAGAGGTAGAAGACTGTGTGGAGGCATTTTTCAGACGGTACTGTAGCCCAAATACAAAGGGCACACATTTATTGCCCAAAATTCAAAGGGCTATGATGGCTACATATTAATGCAACACTTAGTTAAGCAAGGAGTCACACCCCATATTATAGCACAAGGCAGCAAACTGCTCTGTGTCACCAATGAGGACTTTAAACAGCCTTACATAGATTCCCACAGCTTTCTTGCCATGAAACTGAATGCCATGCCATCAGCCTTGGGTTTTGACAATGCCAAAAAAGGGTACTTTCCACATTCCTAGAAGTTGATAACCAAAATTACATTGGCCGTTACCACCCTTCTACTATGGCTACAACACAATGACGGAAAAGGGAAGGGCAGAGTTTATGCAATGGTACACACATATATCTGGGGTGTGTTTGATTTTCGCAAAGAGATGTATTGTATCAACAACGTTGTAATTGTCTGAGGGTTGCCTGCGGTTCAGGCAAGAGGTACTTAGCTGCACAGGTATTGACCCTTTTCAATGTGTAGCGATAGTTTTTGTATGCATGAAACAATTTTGCAAAAGATTTTTACCCAAAGACACCCTAGCTATCACCACACCAGACAATTACATCCGTAAGCAGAAGTCATTCTCCACACCATCAATACAATGGTTAGAACACCTAAGCCACCAAGACAATGCTTTCATTCAGCACACTTTGAATCAAGTGGAAGCTCAGTCTGGTCCTTCCTTTTTAGAGGGTCAGACAGCCTATGAATTTGCTGGATGTTTTTACCACGGCTGTGGTGATTTGATGCAAACACCATTAGCCCTCTGACAAAACAAAGTTTTATTTCAATGCACCACAGTTTTCAACAAAAAATCACACACCTACACACAACACACAAATTAAAAGTCAGGGTGATTAGGGAACACAAATGGGAAAATTTAAAGCGGCAAAGTGCTGATGTCCAGACTTTTCTAAGGACTTGTGACCCAGAGCGTCTGGACCTGCATGAAGCTGTTTTTGGGGGTAGGACGAATGCTTTTCAATGAAAGTATGTAGTGCAAGAAGAAAATATACATGACTATGATTTTACTAGTCTCTACCCCTTTGTTAACAAATCCATGGTGTATCCCACAGGCCACCCCACCATCATCTTCCGTGACTTTGAGCAGGTTGAAAACTGTTTCAGTCTGATCAAAGCAAAGGAAGCCTTCCACCACTGTCACAGGAAGCTGAAGAAGCCCTCCCCCCTCTCTCACAGAAAGCTGAAGGAACCCTTCCACCACTGTCACAGGAAGCTGAAGGAGCCCTTCCACCACTGTCACAGGAAGCTGAAGGAACCCTTCCACCACTGTCACAGGAAGCTGAAGGAGCCCTTCCACCACTCTCACAGGAAGCTGAAGGAACCCTTCCACCACTCTCACAGGAAGCTGAAAGAACCCATCCACCACTCTCACAGGAAGCTGAAAGAACCCTTCCCCAACTGTCACAGAAAGCTGAAGGAGCCCTTCCACCACTGTCACAGGAAGCTGAAGGAACCCTTCCACCACTCTCACAGGAAGCTGAAGGAACCATTCCACCACTGTCACAGGAAGCTTAAGGAACCCTTCCACTACTGTCACAGGAAGCTTAAGGAACCCTTCCACCACTGTCACAGGAAGCTGAAGGAACCCTTCCACCACTCTCACAGGAAGCTGAAGGAACCCTTCCCCCACTGTCACAGAAAGCTGAAGGAGCCCTTCCACCACTGTCACAGGAAGCTGAAGGAGCCCTTCCACGACTGTCACAGGAAGCTGAAGGAACCCTTCCACCACTCTCACAGGAAGCCTAAGAAACCCTTCCACCACTGTCACAGGAAGCTGAAGGAGCCCTTCCACCACTGTCACAGGAAGCTGAAGGAGTTCTTCCACCACTGTCACAGGAAGCCTAAGAAACCCTTCCACCACTGTCACAGGAAGCTGAAGGAGCCCTTCCATCACTGTCACAGGAATCCTAAGAAACCCTTCCACCACTGTCACAGGAAGCTGAAGGAGCCCTTCCACCACTGTCACAGGAAGCTGAACGAACCCTTCCACCACTGTCACAGGAAGCCGAAGGAACCCTTCCCCCCTCTCTCACAGGAAGCTGAATGAGCCCTTCCACCACTGTCACAGGAAGCTGAAGGAAACCTTCCACCACTCTCACAGGAAGCTAAGGAACCCTTCCACCACTGAAGGAACCCTTCCACCACCACTCTCATAGGAAGCTGAAGGAGCCCTTCCACCACTCTCACAGGAAGCCTAAGCTTCTACCAGGAACCCTTCCACCACTGTCACAGGAAGCTGAACCCTTCCAACTGTCACAGGAAGCCCTTCCACCACTGTCACAGGAAGCTGAAGGAGCCCTTCCACCACTCTCACAGGAAGCTTAAGGAACCCTTCCACCACTGTCACAGGAAGCTGAAGGAACCCTTCCACCACTCTCACAGGAAGCTGAAGGAACCCTTCCACCACTGTCACAGGAAGCTGAAGGAGCCCTTCCACCACTGTCACAGGAAGCCTGAAGGAGCCTTTCCACCACTGTCACAGGAAGCTGAAGGAACCCTTCCACCACTTTCACAGGAAGCTGAAGGAACCCTTCCACCACTGTCACAGGAAGCTGAAGGAACCCTTCCACCACTGTCACAGGAAGCTGAAGGAACCCTTCCACCACTCTCACAGGAAGCTGAAGGAACCCTTCCCCACTGTCACAGGAAGCTGAAGGAACCCTTCCACCACTCTCACAGGAAGCTGAAGGAACCCTTCCACCACTCTCATAGGAAGCTGAGGGAGCCCTTCCACCACTCTCACAGGAAGGAACTCTTGAACCCTTCCATCAGAAGGAGAACCCTTCCACCACTGTCACAGGAAGCCGAAGGCCCTTCCACAACTGTCACAGGACGCTGAAGGAACCCTTCCACCACTGTCACAGGAAGCTGAAGGAACCCTTCCACCACTCTCACAGGAAGCTGAAGGAACCCTTCCACCACTCTCATAGGAAGCTGAGGGAACTCTTCCACCACTGTCACAGGAAGCAGCCCTTCTCACAGGAAACTGAAGGAGCCCTTCCACCACTGTCACAGGAAGCTGAAGGAGCCCTTCCACCACTGTCACAGGAAGCTGAAGGAACCCTTCCACCACTGTCACAGGAAGCTGAAGGAGCCCTTCCACCACTGTCACAGGAAGCTGAAGGAGCCCTTCCACCACTGTCACAGGAAGCTGAAGGAGCCCTTCCACCACTGTCACAGGAAGCTGAAGGAGCCCTTCCACCACTGTCACAGGAAGCCTAAGGAACTCTTCCACCACTGTCACAGGAAGCTGAAGAAGCCCTTCCACCACTCTCACAGGAAGCTTAAGGAACCCTTCCACCACTGTCACAGGAAGCTGAAGGAACCCTTCCACCACTGTCACAGGAAGCCTAAGAAACCCTTCCACCACTGTCACAGGAAGCTGATGGAGCCCTTCCATCACTGTCACAGGAATGCTAAGAAACCCTTCCACCACTGTCCCTGGAAGCTGAAGGAGCCCTTCCACCACTCTCACAGGAAGCTGAAGGAACCCTTCCACCACTGTCACAGGAAGCTTAAGGAACCCTTCCACCACTGTCACAGGAAGCTGAAGGAGCCCTTCCACCACTCTCACAGGAAGCTCAAGGAAGTCTTCCACCACTGTCATAGGAAGCTGAAGGAGCCCTTCCACCACTGTCACAGGAAACTGAAGGAACCCTTCCACCACTGTCACAGGAAGCTGAAGGAGCCCTTCCACCACTGTCACAGGAAGCTGAAGGAGCCCTTCCACCACTGTCACAGGAAGCTGAAGGAGCCCTTCCACCACTGTCACAGGAAGCTGAAGGAACCCTTCCACCACTTTCACAGGAAGCTGAAGGAACCCTTCCACCACTGTCACAGGAAGCTGAAGGAACCCTTCCACCACTGTCACAGGAAGCTGAAGGAACCCTTCCACCACTGTCACAGGAAGCTGAAGGAACCCTTCCACCACTGTCACAGGAAGCTGAAGGAACCCTTCCACCACTCACAGGAAGCTGAAGGAACCCTTCCACCACTGTCACAGGAAGCTGAAGGAACCCTTCCACCACTGTCTCACAGGAAGCTGAAGGAACCCTTCCACCACTGTCACAGGAAGCTGAAGGAACCCTTCCACCACTGTCACAGGAAGCTGAAGGAACCCTTCCACCACTGTCACAGGAAGCTGAAGGAGCCCTTCCACCACTGTCACAGGAAGCTGAAGGAACCCTTCCACCACTGTCACAGGAAGCCGAAGGAACCCTTCCCCCCACTGTCACAGGAAGCTGAAGGAACCCTTCCACCACTGTCACAGGAAGCTGAAGGAACCCTTCCACCACTCTCACAGGAAGCTGAAGGAACCCTTCCACCACTGTCACAGGAAGCTGAAGGAACCCTTCCACCACTGTCACAGGAAGGAAGCTGAAGGAGCCCTTCCACCACTGTCACAGGAAGCTGAAGGAGCCCTTCCACCACTGTCACAGGAAGCTGAAGGAGCCCTTCCACCACTGTCACAGGAAACTGAAGGAGCCCTTCCACCACTGTCACAGGAAGCTGAAGGAACCCTTCCACCACTGTCACAGGAAGCTGAAGGAACCCTTCCACCACTGTCACAGGAAGCCTAAGAAACCCTTCCACCACTGTCACAGGAAGCTGAAGGAGCCCTTCCACCACTGTCACAGGAAGCTGAAGGAACCCTTCCACCACTGTCACAGGAAGCTGAAGGAGCCCTTCCACCACTCTCACAGGAAGCTGAAGGAGCCCTTCCACCACTGTCACAGGAAGCCTAAGGAACTCTTCCACCACTGTCACAGGAAGCTGAAGAAGCCCTTCCACCACTCTCACAGGAAGCTTAAGGAACCCTTCCACCACTGTCACAGGAAGCTGAAGGAACCCTTCCACCACTGTCACAGGAAGCCTAAGAAACCCTTCCACCACTGTCACAGGAAGCTGATGGAGCCCTTCCATCACTGTCACAGGAACCCTAAGAAACCCTTCCACCACTGTCACCTGGAAGCTGAAGGGAGGAACCCTTCCACCACTGTCACAGGAAGCTGAAGGAACCCTTCCACCACTGTCAGCAGGAGCTTAAGGAACCCTTCCACCACTGTCACAGGAAGCTGAAGGAACCCTTCCACCACTGTCACACTGAAGGAGCCCTTCCACCACTGTCACAGGAAGCCGAAGGAGCCCTTCCACCACTGTCAGGAAGCTGAAGGAACCAGGAAGCTGAAGGAACCTTCCACCACTCTCACAGGAAGCTGAAGGAGCCCTTCCACCACTCTCACAGGAAACTGAAGGAACCCTTCCACCACTGTCACAGGAAGCTGAAGGAGCCCTTCCAGCTGAAGGACCCTTCCACCACTGTCACAGGAAGCCGAAGGCCCTTCCACCACTGTCACAGGAAGCTGAAGGAACCCTTCCACCACTGTCACAGGAAGCTGAAGGAACCCTTCCACCACTTTCACAGGAAGCTGAAGGAACCCTTCCACCACTGTCACAGGAAGCCGAAGGAACCCTTCCACCACTGTCACAGGAAGCTGAAAGAACCCTTCCACCACTCTCACAGGAAGCTGAAGGAACCCTTCCACCACTGTCACAGGAAGCTGAAGGAACCCTTCCACCACTCTCACAGGAAGCTGAAGGAACCCTTCCACCACCACTGTCACAGGAAGCAGGAAGCTGATGGAGCCCTTCCATCACTGTCACAGGAATCCTAAGAAACCCTTCCACCAGGAAGCCCTTCCACCACTCTCACAGGAAACTGAAGGAACCCTTCCACCACTGTCACAGGAAGCTGAAGGAGCCCTTCCACCACTGTCACAGGAAGCCGAAGGAGCCTTTCCACCACTGTCACAGGAAGCTGAAGGAACCCTTCCACCACTTTCAGGAAGCTGAAGGAACCCTTCCGCCACTGTCACAGGAAGCTGAAGGAACCCTTCCACCACTGTCACAGGAAGCTGAAGGAGCCCTTCCACCACTGTCACAGGAAGCTGAAGGAGCCCTTCCACCACTGTCACAGGAAGCTGAAAGAGACCTTCCTCCACTCTCATAGGAGTTGAATGGGCAGCCTGTAGTCTAGTGGCTAAGGTAAATGACTGGGACCCCTGAGGTTGGTGGTTCAAGCCCCAGTCCAGCCACAGTAAGGGCTGTTGGGCCCTTGAGCAAGGTCCTTAACCCCACATTGCTCCCAGGGGGAATAGGCCCTTGGCTAGTCTAATCATCTGTAAGTCGCTTTGGATAAAAGTGTCAGCTAAATGATGGTAATGTAATGAGTGCTTTCCCTGCTCCCAGTAAGGTGACTGCTTAAGATAGCTGCTGCTGTGCTGGGCTATATTTAATTTGGGTCACATTGCTGAACTACTGTGCTGGAAGAGAATCACAATAAATCAGACTGAATTGAACCTGTTAATATTCCCATGAAACAAAAGTTGTGTGAAAGTCCTTGTAGATATCCAATTAATATACACATAAAAAATGCAGACAAAATTGACAAACGTTTTTTCTTGAAGATTCTAATACATTAAATTATAGAAGCTTGTTAAGTTCCCTTACAATGTATGTCTTCTCTACAATGGTTTTACTCAATATTGTACATGAAATACATCAATCTCCCCTAAAAGAAATGTAACTGATGAGAAGATACTACAATCTTTCAAGTATCTCCATCTGCGAGCAACTCAGACTTTGTTTTATGTACTTTCCCACAACAGTGGTCAATCAATCTAGCTTCAGTTGTTTAAAAAACAATTTTTGTGTTGACCTTGATCAAATGTGATAAACTGCGTGATAAAAATATTTACAGTGCCCTACAAGAATTATTGGCACCCTTATTTAATGAGAGAAAAAGGCTGATGAAAATTCCCCTTACTGTTTATCAAATGTTGTCTTTGCTCATCAAGTAAAGAAAATATATATATTCCATATGAGCCCATTACCACAAGAAAGAAGTCACAGGTGATCACAAAATAAATAATGCCATAATTATTGCCACCCCCTCAATCAGTATTTTTTGCAACCCCCTTTTGCTAATAGAACAGCACTGTGTCTTCTCTTAAATGTTTTATAAGACTTGAAAACACAGAATAAGGGATGTTTGACCATTTCTCAATGTGAAATCTCTCCAGATCTTGCAGAGTCCTGGGTCCTCTAGTGCACTCTCTCCCTGAGCTCAGCCCACAGGTTTTCAAATGGATTTAGTTCAGGGATGATTTAAAATCTCCTGGTACTTCCTGGAATCCATAATGCCATGTAGGTAAACAATGCTGCCAGGGCCTTTGGAGGAGAAACAGCCCCACAGCATCGCAGATCCTGCTGACAAAATAGCCTTGCGTCTTCTTCCAGGCTGGTTCATGATAATTTTGAATTTCTTAAATTTCTTAACGATTGCCCCAGCTGTTGATATGAGCGTTTGAAGTCAAGCAGCTATTTTCTTGTATCCATTCTCTAACTTGTGCAAGTCAGCACACTTTTGCCTTATTGCAATGGAGTGTTCTTGAATCTTTCCCATGGTGATGGATGACTAAGGGATTTGGGCCCTGTGTCACCTCATTTTTATACCCCAGTGAAACAGGAACTCAATTATGACTGCTTAAAATTTCCTGAACACTTAGACCAACTTCAAATTAGTTAAATATATTAATGGAATCAGACATCATTTACATTTCCTTAATTCAAATTCCTTTCGGGGCCAATATTTGTGACATGTGATTTTGTTTCAAAAATGTATTTTTCACAAATGGTTGCTTTATTTTAAGACTAAACTTATCTCAAATAAAGGTAAGACTTTTTTCAATAAAATATTAAGATAACTGAAATCAATTAATTATTATTTTTTATCAAGATAAAAATACAAAACTTCACAAGAGCAAAGACATATCTTTGACAAATCATGTTATTGTTTAGGCCTTGCACTTGAATTGATCATACTGATGAGTATGATAATATGATTTCTAGACTCTTGTCCCTACATCCTACGAAAGGGGGTTAGACAATAAAAAGTTGCTGTGTGAGGAATTTTTCCAGGTCCAATTCTACATTGACTTACACATGCTCTTGCATATTAGCCATTGGCCTAAGATGTGATATAAACAGTTACAGGTACTCTTTGGCCTATTTACCATGGGAGGAGCCTATTTACCAAGACAAGAGCTCCTCTCCTTTTCTGGGGTGACCCACTTCTATTAACTAAATACTGTCACCTGCTATAATGACCCTAACAGATTTGCTTCCTATGCTTTTGAATCCAATATATAGTATAACATTTTCATTTTATTTGTGCATCGGTTGTTGCTGGGCTTTTTTTGTCCACAAGAAAATCAAGCCATGAACCAATATTTTATTATTTAATGTGAATTGCATCCATCCTTTGTAACATTGCCCAAACAAAGCCTCATACAGGGCCAGGTGACATGGTGTGGTTGTTTGGGTTCACCCCTCTGTCTGAGAGTGGACATTTCACATGCAAGGAACACCAACTATGCAACAACTGCTCAACAGACATCATGCCTTACATCCAGCTTTGCTTCTGGTTCTCTGAACATGCATCATTCCCCCCACGCTTTCCAGCATATTACCTGTCTGCTCACTCTGAATTGAAACAGAAATCTGTGAGAAATGCATGGATCTAACATTGGAACATGTAGGTTTTCAAAATCAGACAAATAGGTGATATGTTGTTCAGTTTGTTTGTTTGGCATTTGCTTATCCATACTAATGAAAAGTGGAAGGTTGGTAGCAACAGGTAAGTACTCTGAAATAATTTTGGGACATAGTAACCAACAGAAGCTCGCAATTAGAAATCCATTTATCAAATAAGTGGCTTTTAGTTTGTAAAGGTTCATCCTTTGATAGAAAGGCAAATTTTGGCATTGAGTTTAACGCTGAGCTGAGAGTGGCTGGGCCACAGTAACGCAATGATCAGGAGCAAATAGGGTTAAAATATAACTTTAAAGCTTGTTTTTAATGTCATAGCAACAGGTGGCAGCTGGTTGTTAGAGGATGAGAGGTGTTGAGTCTGCTGGGGCATTTTCTGTGAAGGAGACATGTTTACACCCCCTTCCCACCTCCAACCTTGGCCCATAAGCCAAGTTAAACTCCTAAATTAAACTCTCTATGAACCTGACCATGCACAGTGGATGCCAGCCAGCAGGCATGTTTTTTCCCTAACTCCATATTTGCTGAGCAGACCTCCAGCTTCTTGATGAGCTGTCATTTGACAGACACCAGCTAGAACCAGGTGTAAGACACCAGGTTAAAACATGAGGCCTCATTTATAAAAAAAAAGTACTTCAATTTTATTTTTAGCTTGATCTGAAAGACCCCTCTGATCAAAACAATCATTTTTTAGTTGTTCAATCATATAGATAGCTTTCTTTAAAATATCTAATGTATTTACAAAACATGCATTTTTCAGCTGTTCAAGTTACACCTATGAAATTAACTTCACTACAATAACGTAATGCTTAGTTTGCTAGCTGTTTACAAAAGCATAAGAGTACTAGTCAACTAAAATAAAATAATCTTGTTTAAATACCATACATTTCAATTTATTACAAGAACATGAAGAAAACACTTAAATTCCATTTAAGCAAGCTAACTATCACTTTTTGAAGATCTGTGAGTGTTATTCTGATGGTAAATTATTCTCTATTTTCATTGGTATTATCACCTAACAGATGCATTTTCCCTGCCCCATTAGAACAGATGCATTTAAACTATTCCGTTAGAACAGATTTAACTTCTCATGAGTGATTGACAAAGCATTTGTCTCATGACAACAATGAAGCAGGGCTCTTAATTCACAGCATGCACACACAATTCTATATGGTTGTGTGTCTCTCATCTCTCTCTTATGCCTGCAGTGCCACAGAACTGCCACAACCAGTAGAGTTAGAGTAGAGCTAGGAACCTTCTATGTAAAAATCAAGGTTTATACATCACATATATGATGTGCATATTTACCAACAGACAGTTCAGAGATCAATTTGATTATGTAGATGTTTTATTAATGAGGCCCTACGCTGTCAGTGAGAGACACCAGTTAAAACCAGGCTCCTGGCAGAAGAGTTTGATCCACTCACTCCCCTTAGCTCAAACTGTTTCCCAACAGGCTTAACAAACTGATGGAAGTGCAGAAGAGTTTTTTCTTTTTAAAACAACTCAAATTCAAGTAAGGTTTCCTGTCCAACATAGAAACACACCTCCTATGAAGGATGCTTTCAATTTATACATAGGACACATTTAACCATCAATTTCTTATGGGAAATAATAGTGTAACTAAATAGTCATTGTAGAAAGGAGAAAAGAACAAAACAAACAGGATTGAAAAGTCAAAATAACATAATAATATACTAGCATACAAGGAATATACAAGTAGATTAATTAAGCAAATAATTAAATAAAAATAAAATTACTGAACTGAGCAAGAATACATCAATTTTAGACATAAAAATACATACCTAATTAGTAATAATTTGAATAAAAAGAGAAAAAAACCAAGGTATAGAAGTAATAGTGATGTTAATAATAAACAACCAGACAGGAAGACAGACAGACAAATAGACTGATTAGACTGACTGACTGACTGACTGACTGACCGACAGACAGATAAACAACCACACATGCACACATTCTCACTCAGAGGCTAGACAGCTAATTGTACGAACAGCAATTTAGTAAAAATTAAATTGTATTTACATGTGGGGGAGGGGGGTACAGAGTCGTGTAAGCAGTTATATACAGAAATAGAGATGATAACAATAACAGTAATAATTAATAACAATAATTGATGGGATCTTTGATGGAGGATCAGAAGAGAATAGGGAAAAGAAGGAAAGAAAAAAACAAAAGATAAATACATGAATTGTAGTGATAAAGTAAGAATGTACTGGGGTATATATGGGGTATATATACTGTATATATGAGCATGTGGGAGTGCTGTTAGCTGACAGGCAAATTTAGAAAGGAAATAACAGGTTTCCAGATTTGTATAAGGTATTCTGATTGATTTTTTAGAGAGGCTGTCAGTTTTCATTTAATATGTGTTCTGTAATTAATTGAGTCCATAATGATGTACTGTGTTTATGTCTAGTTTTCCAGTTCATGAGTATTGTTTTCTTGGTGGTAGTAAGGGTAATTAAAACTAATTTTGAGTCATGATATTGTGGGTCGTTGGTGAGTTGTTAAATCTCCGAGTAGGCAGAGCTTTGGGGATAGTGGAATGGTGCAGTCCAAAACCAAGTTTATGATGTGGGTGATGCTTTCCCAAATTGATGAATTGTTGGACATTGCCATGTGGCATGGATATAGGTGTCTGTGGTATTGAGTGAGCAGTGAGAACATATGTCAGAGGTATTGAAGCCCATTTTGTGCATTTTATGTTGAGTGAGATGTGCTCTGTGTATTACTTTTATTGTATTAATTGTAGATTTGTGGATGAGGTCATTGTGAAAGTGTTGGACGCATTTGTTCCCAGAAGTGGACATCAGCAGAGATGGATGAGTCCTTTTCCCATTAGTTTTTTGATATGACAATGGTTGGATCTATTGCAAACAGGAGGGTTTTTTTTGAGAGTTGTTCCTTGGATTCTGATATTGTAATCAATTTTCCGAGTAAAGGTGGTTGTTGGAGATTATTAAAAGAAATATTGATTTTTGTTTTTAGTGCATTTTTGATAGAAATAGAAACTAATCTCTACCGATGCCATACCTCTGCATCAATTCTTGAAAGCTAAGGAGACTGTTGTTATCAAAAATGTGATGGAGATGGGAGATACCTTTTTGTTTTCAGATTTGAGATTTTATTGGTGTTTTATTGACCAGGAAGTCTGGATTTGACCATATTGGGGTGTGTTTCCAGGGTGTCATATCAAAGTTTGTCATTTTATTTATCTTCCACCAGGCTGTCAGAGTTGTTGAGATGACTGAGTTTTTATAACAGGGGTGTTATATAAGGGGTCTGTCGGATAGCAGTAGCAAGGAGTTCTATAGATTGCAAAGACAGAGGGAGAGAGTGGACATCCTTGTCTGGTTCCCCATTGTAGTGTGAAGCTTTGAGAAATGAGCCATAGGTGATTTGTTGAGTGTCCTTATCCCGTGAATGAATGATTCTCCAAAGCCAAACTTTTCCAATGTAGTGAATAAAAACGGCCAGTTTACTTTGTCGAATGCTTTTTCTGCATCTAGAGAGTTGACTGTTGCATTGATGTTTTTTGTTGGACGGTATGCATTAGATTGAACATGCACCATGTGTTATTGGATGATTGTCTACCTTTTATGAAGCCAGTTTGATCTGGGTGGATTAGACCAGTGAGTCCCAACGTCGGTCCTTGGGGCACACTGTGTATGCTGGTTTTTATTCCAACCACAACTGCAGTCCCAAAATCTTAACAAGCTGTTAATTGTTCATAATTTTTCACACTTTTTCATGACTAGAGAGATAATTGGCCATTATAGCTATGCATTTCATGAAGAAAAAGCTCCTATGTTCACATTGTGTTTATGAGATTTTGCAAACAAATACACAAAAAGAGTATGTTTTTATACCTGATCAAATTAAAGACTGGGGTGAATCAGTACACTCCTTAAATCATTGAACATACGATTAAGCTCCAGATTTTTTTCCTTATGCTTCATAACACAATGCAGGTTTGGCTCATTATAATTAGCTTTGTCTTTTTTGAATTTTTCATTATCTACCAATTGGATAGTTTTAGTGGTTGTGTGTCCAGAATCACCATGGTCTTTAATATGAGTTCAAACATTTTCCTTGTCTTTATGCAATTGCCTGCAATATGGCACAATGTGAACATAAGAGCTTTTTCTTCATAAAATGCATAGCTATAATGGCCAATTATCTCTCTAGTCATGAAAAAGTGTGAACAAGTATGAACAATTAACAGCTTGTTAAGATTTTGGGATTGCAGTTGTGGTTGGAATAAAAACCAGCATACACAGTGTGCCCCAAGGACCGACGTTGGGAATCACTGGATTAGACAGCTTCAGTTCAGGTGATAAGTGCTTTGCTGATGATTTTCAGGTCTGTATTAATGAGTGATATGGGGCAATAGCAAGAACAGAGGGTAGGATCTTAGCTCAGCCAGTTTTTGATCATGTCACAAGCATAAAACAGGTGCTCTGTTGTTTCTACATTTGTGTTGCATAGGTGACAATTATCTACATCTAATTGAAATCTTGTTCTGATGAATTCATTTGAAGGATACATTTTGTGCACAGTTTTAAAATGTATTTCTTTGTGTTTAGGAGGAATTGATACTCTTAAGAATTTTGTTCTAATAGCCAATATTTCAGTTATTCCATAGTGTTTAAGATTAAGTGTCCTCCTCCTTGAACCGGGGTAGATTGTATTTACCAAATATTGCCTCAGAAATGTATTATTGCACCAATTGTGTAAAAAATCCACATAGTCTATATTTATATTTTGAAATGTAGGCAATCTAGATTGTTATCTACATTGTTTTTAATTAACTGAATAAGTGCTTTTGGAATGTTTTGTGTAACCTTTATATAGTTTTTAATAGAGCACTTCAATTTATATTTATTATTAAACTCATCCAATTTAAGTACATGACAATTTCCATCATTCAGATGCACAATTTACCATATTTGTTTCTTCATCCATTCTTCCATAAATATAGATTTTCTTTTACTTAATATGAATCTATTATTCCACAGTGGGAGGGCTGAAATTATGTTTATAAATAATTTTCAGTGTGACAGGACTGTTTGGTGGAAGGCTGAGACAGGCAATTTAGATAATCAAAATGACATTTTAACAAATACTCTATACCTCCCAATTTATTGAACACAGGTTAATGAGAACCACGCCTCTTTACCATTTTTCAGAAAAGATTGAAGCCATTTAATTTTTATTACCCAATTTGTGATTTTTAACCGACTGCTTTTATCCCACCTTCATAATTTTTGATCAGATCTCCTTTTATGATGTAATGATGCTTATTGTTCCAAATTAAATTAAAATTTAGCTTGTTAATTTCTTTGATAATCTTAGGAGATATAGCTAAGGAGTATGATGGGTAGATCAGAATATGGATTAGATATGGTCTTACATTTATCAACAGTATTTTGGGTATTATTCTCCTCACAAGTGTCTGAACATTTGGTTAATTAAATTTAGGCATCGAGTATCTTTTTTTGACAGGTATATCCAGTGGTCAATCTGTAAAAAAATCAAGGGGGTTGGTCAACCTCGAAATGGAAGTATGGTGGTATATGCCTATATTTTATTTTACATTACATTACATTAAAAGCATTTGTTAGATGCTCTTATCCAGAGCGACTTACAAGGTAAAGTGCATATGAAAGGAACAAAAAAAGTGCAAAGATAACCCTAGAGACGGGTAAAGTCCCAAGTGTCAAAGGTGATCGAATAGATTAGGATTTCCCTAAAGACTAATCTTGTAAAGGAGAAAATTGACAACAACAACAACAACAACCTCAGTTAAAAACAAATTACAGTTACAAACAGGCACAGATAAGTGCAGTGAACATTACAAAGAGCAAGGGAGGAGTGGGGAGAGGTGCTGCCTGAAGAGGTGAGTCTTCAGTCTACACTTGAAGGTGGCCAGTGTCTCTGCCATTCTGACCTCCACAGGAAGGTCATTCCACCACTAAGACAGACAGCAGACGTGACCAAGAAGTGCAGCAGTGGAGAGAGGGAGGCATCAGGTGTCCAGAGGTGGCAGAGCGGAGGGGTCTGGCAGGGTTGTAGGGTCTGATGATCTTCTGAATGATATTCATGCATAATCATGAGAAAAAATACAGATAATGTACTTGTTACTCGTATTATACAAACAGAACTATCAAAAACTATCCAATTATTTACAAAAATATTTTATGTATATAATAAGCCCTGAATAATTATTTAAATTATTTGTGACAGTCTCATTCAAGATTAAACATTGGCTGAACTGTTTCCTAAGTACTGTTACATAAGGGACATACATCAATCAGCCATAACATTATGACCACTGACAGGTGAAGTGAATAACACTGATTATCTCATTATCATGGCACCTGTCAGTGGGTGGGATATATTAGGCAGCAAGTGAACATTTTGTCCTCAAAGTTGATGTGTTATAAGCAGGAAAAATGGGCAAGTGTAAGGATTTGAGCAACTTTGACAAGGGCCAAACTGTGATGGCTAGACAACTGGGTCAGAGCATCTCCAAAACTACAGCTCTTGTGGGGTGTTCCCGGTCTGCAGTGGTCAGTACCTATCAAAAGTGGTCCAAGGAAGGAAAAGCAATGAACTGGCGACAGGGTCATGGGCTGCAAAAACTCATTGATGCACGCGGGGAGCAAAGGCTGGCCTGTGTGGGCCGATCCAACAGATGAGCTACTGTAGCTCAGATTGCTGAAAAATTTAATGGTGGTTGTGATAGAAAGGTGTCAGAACATACAGTGCTGTGTATGGGGCACCGTAGCTGCAGACCAGTCAGGGCGCCCATGCTGAACCCTGTCCACTGCCAAAAGTGCCAGCAATAGGTACGTGAGCATCAGAACTGGACCAGAGAGCAATGGAAGAAGGTGGCCTGGTCTGATGAATCATGTTTTCTTTTACATCACATGGATGGCTGGGTGCACATGCGTCACTTACCTGGGGAGCACATGGCACCAGGATGCACTATGGGAAGAAGGCAAGCCGGCGGAGGCAGTGTGACGATTTGGGCAATGTTCTCCTGGGAAACCTTGGGGAAACCCTGCTATTCATGTGTGTGGGGCAGTGGAAACTCCCTTTTTTGTATCATGGGATCTGTGTTAGATTTAGGATCTCCCTTTTCTCACTCTACCCCTTTTCCTTTCCTGTACCATAAACATAAAACAAACAAAAGATGCACCAGAGCACCAAATGTTCCTCCTTTTCACCACCACAGCACTTTCTTCTCGCTTCATGGGACCCCCGGTCCGAACATTCATAGCTTTTTATAACACCTGAAGAAAAGGAGCCATGCACTGGACCCATTTGACGCTCTAGCCAGATGCCTTGGCCACCTGGGCAACACGACCAATGCTAACTTTCCTATCTTAAATCTAGTATCTCCACAAAGGCCCACACGGCCTCCAATCTCTCCCCACCGCCAGTGAGGCACCACCTATGAGCACCAAATAACTTCTGTAGACCGGCATCGTCCCCTCGGTGCTGATAAATGCAATAGCAATTTGTCACAATAACACCACTGAAGCTAGAACAGATGTTAAAAATGACATTTTTGGTATGTATCTGTAGCCCTGACTGGTGTGTATCCCGAAATATAGGAATTAGAAACACAACTGACGGCGGGAAACACTTATTGCCCTTTTTACCTTTTTGCCCACCTTTATTTAGTGTACTTTGGTAACAGTTCATCAAAACTTATCATGACACGCCCGAACTCCAGTTGCCGAAGATACTCCTGAACTGGCAACCCCTTCTTTTGTCCGAAATCTGTGTGCCATTCCATGGCCACTGGAGACCCAGTACTCCCATCTTTCTTCTCTTTCTCCACTCCATCCTCAGCTTTGATAAGCCTGTTCCCCTGGGCGTAAGTACACTGATTTTGAGATAACTAGTCTTTTAAGGCACCCTGTTCTGAAACATAGCCTACCTGTAATTTAGGAATTCAGTGTAATGAGAATTTACTATTATTATTTAACATCTGCCATTGATTGTAATAAATGGCAAACAATAAAATATCAGTGCTCTCGATAAACTAATGCCTTGTCTGTTTGTCCGGTGCTGAGTAAGTAATTCCATCGTCTTCCATCTTTATTGAAACCAAACTCGAAGACACTAAGGGTTAGTCTGACTACTATAAATCTTATTAGAGTTGGTTCGACGAGGGATTCTGGTAATCGGCGTTCTTGTGTCCTGTATTCAGAGTACATGACAGCAAAGCGAGGGCACTAGTTATAGTAACTGCCGAATGCAGAGTATGTCTCTAGAATTCTAACCTGGTCTCCCTGACATGTGGATGTTACCTTGACACATACCACCTACTTAAGCATTGTTGCAGACCATGTACACTGTTTCATGGAAAGGGTACTCCTTGATGGCAATGGCCTCTTTCAACAGGATAATGCACCCTGCCACAAAGCAAAAATGGTTCAGGAATGGTTTGAGGAAAACAACAACGAGTTCAAGGTGTTGACTTGGCCTCCAAATTCCCCTGATCTCAATCCAATCAAGCATCTGTGGGATGTGCTGGACAAACAAGTCCGATCCATGGAGGCCCCACCTTGCAACTTACAGGACTTAAAGGATCTGCTGCTAACGTCTTGGTACCAGATACCACAGCACACCTTCAGAGGTCTAATGGAGTCTATGCCTCGACGGGTCAGAGCTGTTTTGGCGGCAAAAGTGGGACTTACACAATATTAGGCAGGTGGTCATAATGTTTTGGCTGATCTGTGTATTATGCATTTATAGTACATTAGGCTGGTTATCATCTCACCTGTTGTTTTTTTTTTTCAACTTCTAAGGTTCTGCTGAACTGGTCATTTAGCCATTTGAACCTGTGTCATCTGAAATCCTTGTCCAAAGCAAACCTCATGGTGCAAGTTGCACTAGACAATGAGAAGCATGCATTTGCAGGCTCCAATCAAATAAGCAATAAGCAACCAAAAGCCACAAAGGCACAGAGGATACAAAACAACACAAACTGGAGCACAAATAATGTAAGATTGACATTTATATATTGCTGTGGTTTCGTCTTTTCACAATTAGGTGATAAATAGCATAGCTAATTCCATTAAAGAAAAGGGGATGGGAAGGCAGAAGACAATTTTACAAGAGGGGGTTGTTTGAAAGATTTCGATGGCATCCCTCTGCAACCCCCTCAACTCGAGCCCTGGGTATATTATACAATGAAAAGTAGGAATAGTTATGGATGCTCAGAAGTTCACATTTATCAAGGTTCAAACACAGACCACAGGCTTGAGAAAATAATCCCATTGTTTGTAATTGTTAGTAAACAATAAAATTCTCAAAATGAGTACAACAACCATGTTGTTAATGAAGAGACGGATCCCATGTTCGCAGTTGAAGACAGGTACTTTACTTACACAGCCGGCCGTGGGAACACAAGCATGGAGCAAAATGTTCAATGATTACAATGAGTGGACAACATTTATACAGTTTAAGGTAGATACATTTGCATGTGATGGTTCAGATATGGTAATGGGGAACCCTAAGTTCTGCAGACGGCAGATACCAGGTTGTTAACAGGAGGCGCCATTTGGCCCTGGTCGGATGCGGCAACATTCCTTTGTAATTCCAATACACGTGCTCAAACACAGTGCCGCTTTCCAAAACTGTCTCCCAACAGTAATGGCAACAGATTTTTTTTCTTTAGAAAAAGCATTGCGTCATCAGCTAACTGACATAATTACTTGTTGTCCAATTGTGTTTAATCCATCAACATGCCATTATTTATGAGAATAGCCAGTAATTCAGTAACAGCAATAAATAAAAGAGGTGAAATACTACATCCCTGTCTTATGCCTCTTCCTGTGTTGAATGTGGGGCATGTGCCTTCTGGGAGGGAAACACAAATGTTAATGTCTGTATGTAACATAACAATCAAGCCTAAAAACCTGCTGCGTTTAAGTGTGTCAAAAATAAATGATTGTTCTACTGAGTTGAATTCTTTCTAAAAATCCATGAATACTATAAAACCATCATCGTTGATTAAATGACCATAATCAATAAGGTCCAGAAACAAGCAGACATTATTATGGATAGATCTTCCTTTGAGAAATCCTGATTGAGTTGTACTAATAATTTTCGATATTCGTTCTTATAATCTTGCTTCCAAGACTGTTGTGAAAATCTTATAATCTGTGTTCAAAAGAGTAATAGGTCTTAGATTGCTTAAAATCTTTTGTCTTTTCTGGGTTTAGGTATTAAGTTAATTACACCTTGGTTCATTGTTGTCCTTAGCTCCTTTTTGATAATGCATTTATTTGTCGCCTGGAATAGTAATGTTTTGATTTCTTCCTAAAAATGTTTGTAAAAGTTAGCCGTTATTCCATCTGGACCCAGTGAGCAGACAGATGCTATTTTTAATAGTCCAATCAAATTCTTCAATTCTTAACTCTTCCTCACAGATATCTCTAAACGTTTCATCAATTACAGGAATCTCACTGTTTATTTTTCCAAAAAAAATAATTTACAGAATATGTATGGAATATGATGATGTATAAAGGTTTCTGTAAAAATTCAGAACTTGTTTTGTTATGCATTTTGATTCTGTGTATTCTTTCCCATTTATAATGAGACTACAAGTTGCATTTTTGTCCTGTCTATGTTTTTCTAAATTACTGAAATATGACATGTATTTTCTCCATCCTCTATCCACTTGGCTCTGGATCTTATATATGCCCCCTGTGCTTTATTGAGATAAAGTTTGTCTAACTGAGATTGCAGGCTATTGATTATTTCTGTGTCCTCTGTACTCCAATTTAACTTACTGTAATATGAGAATAATTCTTTAGCCAACTTTGTTTCATCTGCTTTCCTTACCTCGTTAATTTTTTTTTTGCCAAAGGTTATTGAATGTTTTCTGACAGTGAATTTCAAGTATTCTCATTTCTGTATGAAAGTAACTAATTTATTGTCATTATCATTTTTAATATCAAAAATTATTTTAAAAATATTATTACAATATTTCTCGTTTGTTAGTAAGTTTGAATTACATTTCAAATTAACCTTTGAATTTATTAGTTTTATTATTTTCTGTTTGTTTCAAATTTATCATATAGTGATCACTTATAGGGTTATTTGAAATATTAGTTTCTGTGACATTAGTTTCTGTAAAATTGAGTTTGATGCTCAACCAGTAATCAATCCTTGATTTGGTTTCTCTGTTAATGGCTTAAACCAAGTAAACTGCCTCTTATCCCTTTTTAAAGATCTCTATACATCTATCAATTTATTATTATTGATAAAATCCCCAATAGTTTGTTTATTATGTTCATGTGAGAGTCTAGATGGCCATCTTACCATCCACTCATTAGGTTTCAAATTGAAATCACCTCCATCCTGTATATAATCAGTAGGAAAGTTTGAGTTTAGTTCCGCAGTAACTGACAACAAATGTCTGTTTGTACAATCATCATTATTTCCAGAAACATTTATCAAAATAACGAGGATGCTATCAATCTCAAGGACACATGCCACCCAATGTCTTATCATTATGATTTTACCAGGACATTGGTTGAAGCATATGGCTATTCCTGCAGAGCGATTTGTTACATGACTGTAAAGGATTTTGACATGTTGAGTCCAAAACTTAACATCTGATATATCAGAGTGCATCTCTTGCAGAAATATGCAATTATGAACATTTTTCTTTTTAATTTTTTTTTTGTGTTCTTATGTCTTATTGTTCTTATGTCTTATGTTTGCAAGAAAACAGAAATATGTTTTCAATTCAAATGTTCAAAATAACATGTCATTCTGAAAAACAAATCCCTCAAGAAAGCTTAAATTAAAAACATAACAAGTCAAGTCACAGATGGATATACACTCTACTTCAATTATGTTCATGGGCAATATGAAAAGTAGACCTGTCACTGCTATCTATTTGCCATTTACCATGGATTAACAGGGTGATTGACAAGTACTTTGTGAGCAAATTGCTCAAAGCCTAACCACTAACAGTCTACAGTATTTTATTTTATTAACTATAACTACATTATGTCTATTATATATGGTGCCTTGAAGTTTAAAAAGTATGTTCCTCGTTCTTTGGCATTGTGCACATGACGTGCAGGTAATGGCTTGGGTGGAATGCCGATCAGCTGATTCTAACTCGATTGTCACGTCCGGAACAATTTGCCTGGCTTTAACTTTCTGCCTGTGACATGACCGGGCATGATTTGAAACAGACAGAGTAGAATTCTATAAGGATTCATTTCTATAAAAGTGGTTATGTTTATTGTTTGTTGTCTGCACTGACAGCAGGTTTGCCAGCACCCCGTAGCTCCACTCTTGCTCCACTCTTGTGAAGCACAGATGGATTGTTCGGCTCGGTCTTTTGCGCTTATGTGTGTCGGTAGGTGGGTTTGGCCATACACCTGACATCAATATGAAGTGTGATAGCAATGGACGTGAGTGAGAAAGATTGTGCTACCAGCAGGAGGCTGAATTGAATTGTAATTTAACATCAAGGCTTATTTTCTGCCAGCTTCCCTGGTTGGTTAAAACCTACTGATCACACAATAAGAGCTGTCCTGGTTGGTTAAACCCTAACTATCACACACTAAGAGCTCACCTGGTTGGTTAAACCCTGCTGATCACACACTAAGAGCTCTCCTGGTTGGTTAAACCCTACCTATCACATACAAAAAGCTCTCCTGGTTGGTTAAACCCTATCAATCACACACTAAGAGCTCCCCTGGTTGGTTAAACCCTATCAATTACACACTAAGAGCTCCCCTGGTTGGTTAAACCGTATTGATCACACACTAAGAGCTCCCTGGTTTGGTTAAATCCTTCTGATCGGTTAGAGCACTCCTTTTATCCTGCATGCCTGCTCATAAGGCTAGGGTCTAATTTTATAGACACATGGGGATCTTTTTCCTGTCATGATCTGTATATTTTCAGTGATTTTTTTCTCCTTGTGTTTCAAATGAAATAGTTCTCCATGATCACAATTACAACATTGTTGTCTGTGAGTCTGACCTCCTCGCCACTTCGTGCCCTCCTCAGTTTCCATTGTGACTCTGGGGATGTTTTTTAGGTACCAGGTAATTAATAATAGCATGAATTACAGTGCCAGGATTTTTGATCACTGTGAGTAATTTGAGGTCACAGAACTGTGCCAAAATCAATTGAAAAGGGCAGATTAATGACTCAGAGATTCTAGCTTCTTATCTGCAGAGATTCTGAGAGCTCTATGCTGGAGCTATTTCCCAGATCACTGCAACTGATGTGGGGGCGTATCTCATCAAATTGACACATAATTGAGTACAAGATGCATCCATCCGATACCATGCAGCTGATGGGAGCAACCTGACCAGGGCTGAGACACAGCAGCAGAAAATGAAAGCTGCCAGTCCAAAATGAATCAGACATCTCTCCCATGCAGCCATATCTGATCCCATCCATTTACAGACCAGCTCTCCAAGAGCACACCTGGTTCCCTTTGCCAGCAGGAAAGTGCCCTGCTGCTGCATTAGAGGGAGAGGGGCATTGCCAAAATTAATGCAAGGGCCATGATTCCGTCATGCTGTACAAACACTGCCACACTGAGAGCTTTGGAGGAGGTGATTGTCAGGAGGTACACCTGGTAATTAACTGATTGGCGAACATGGGATTTGGGAATTGGTTGGGTCGGCAGTTGGCCTGCTGGGGAGTTATGGGCTATATATGTATATGTATATATATATATATATATATATATATATATATATATATATATATATATATATATATATAGCCCATCCTCCAAATACACAAAAACAAATACATACAGTATAATACAGTAATAATGATGCAGTAATTACATATAAATACAAATACAGTAACTACAGGTACATATGGTACTGTACTAAAGCCAGAGAGAAAGAGAATCTTTATGTGTAAAATACAGAGTTACACACTCAACAGAACTTAAATGGCACTGTAATCCGATTCAAACTGGCGGGCTCAAGCCGATGAACCATCAAAGCCACGGAATGTTCTCATAGGTGTCACAAAGTAGCGTGTGTGTTGTATTTAACTTGAATTTTTAATATAATAGACATTATGGCAGTCCGTTCGCAAGTACGGGTTGTCCGTAAGTCAGACATTCGTAACCCAGAGACTGTCTATATACATGAATATTAACAGCACTATGCATGTGAATGGTTCGGCCACAGGGTGGCACTCTGATCACACTGCAGTGACCTGGCTCACTTTCAGTATACATCCTGAAAGCTAGATACAATTATTTTAAAGTGTTTTTATGTTGCAATGTATTATAAAATATCCCCAAGTTTTATTAATTGTCAATGTTTTACTTCATATAATGTAAACTGTAATTTGTGGGAGAAGAACCATAATTAGCACAGCAAAAATCCTTGAATACTATATTTTAATGGCTAACCTTGCTTAAAAATTCACAGTGCAAACATAGTAAGTAAAACACTATGTTTAAAATGAAGTCATTATGCTCCCATGTTCTCTGATTTTTTAGGCTGAAGCATGATCCAGACCCTTTTATTGCCTAGCTGTAAATTTATAGTTTCCTGGCATAACACAAAAATAAATAAATAAATAAATAAAAAATCCATGACTTTCCAGCTAGTCCTGTATAACTTTATAACGCAGACAGTCTGATCTGTACTGTATGTACAGAAAGCATGTGGGGCTTTATTTAGATGTGGAAAGCTATACCCCCATCCTGTGAATGCCGGAGGTCAGTTTATATTTGTACAGACTGGTTCTCCATGTTTCCCTAAGTCTCAGTTACTTGGGAATTGGAAAGATGATGCATACCCTTGTTCACCTATGGACTGGAGTGGAGAGCAGTACATGTGCAAAGATAATTCAGTTAAACAAGAGAATCTTTCAGAGAAATGCTTTTGCTCACATTTAAAAATACAAATTATATTCCTGTCCTTGAATGTGCTCTATACTGACTGTGGGCAGTGACCTGTCTGTGCCCATACTGACTGTGGACAGTGCCCTGTCTGTGCCCATACTGACTGTGGACAGTGCCCTGTTTGTGCCCATACTGACTGTGGGCAGTGCCCCTTATCTGTGCCCATACTGACTGTGGGCAGTGCCCTGTCTGTGCCCATACTGACTGTGGATAGTGCCCTGTTTGTGCCCATACTGACTATGGACAGTGCCCTGTTTGTGCCCATACTGACTGTGGACAGTGCCCTGTTTGTGCCCATACTGACTGTGGGCACAGATATCCATATCTCAGCAGAGCAGGTGAGATCCTTCCAGTTTCATACTCAAGTGACCTTCTCAATACAAAATGACACCCTTTGAGATGTGCATACATGATGTATTCCGCATCAGAAATGAAATGCCGGAAGATCCAGCAGTGTTAGTGGTGCCAAGCCAAGTTACGGTTCTGGCCTCACTGTCACCTTTGGGCCAGGGACCTGACATGCTACAAATTCTACCAGCCAGATGTCTGACAAGCAGTAGGAGATGGTATGGGTTGGAGTGTATTATTTTAGCTTGTTGTTTGCTCAGGGTCAGATTTGAGGACTCAATCAGTCTCACACAGGTTCTGCCCAAGATTGTTTCGGTCAGCAGACTGAAGGGTGATAGAAGGCCCAATCAGTAAACAAGAGTGTGAACAGTTAGCAGTTCTCAGTTGTGTGACAGCTGCAAGTGGCTGAGACCTGATCTGTCATGCAATAAACAGCTGTTCTGCTCTGCCAACACTCATTAAGGACAGGGGATATGGTCTACATCTACAGTAACAAGGCACCATACCCAGGGTTGTCTTAATCACTCTTTATGTAATAGTTTTGAGGCTCTTTCCAAAAATGTGTGGGATAGAGCCTCAAAACTATTACATGTGTTACACAGATACATTTGGAAAACTGAGTCATAAAAATGTGTATCTGGTATGTTAGTGGGATGGAACATCATGTACACTGATTTTTATTGTGTTGTTCATCCAGCAAGAATTTTATATCTATCTTACATGTCACACCTACCTAGAAAATATGGGGATGGTGCATGAGATATTATTATATTATATTGAGACTGAAAAACTGAAAGATAATGTTATATAATCAAAAATGCTCCTTCAAAATAAATCCCGTACATTACAAGGTAAATCAGGTGACCCTGTATACATCGCATCTGAATCAGATGAATATGAAAGTTCCAAGATATAAAAACCCAGCCATCCTTCCCCACCCTCTTCCATCATATGCACACCAGGGTCAGCAGAGAGTCACTATCCTTGTCTGTTTTCAGACTGAAACTGGAAATGGAATTTAATGGCTGTAAATGACAGACAAATGGGTTTTCAGCTTCATTTCACTCAAATTGCAAGCTGTTAGGTTGGGACTAACATTTAAATTCATGGTTCCTTTTCCTAAATTAAAATTAATGCAATTGCTTTCAAAAGCTGTATTGATATTGAAGTAGCCAATTAATGATGAACTCATCAATTAGTGATAATCTTTTTAAAGAATAATTAAAATTATTAGTGTAATAGTGAGAATTCCCTCATGCATTTACTACTGTTGGGAGACAGTTCTGGAGAGCGGCACAGTGTTTAAGAATGTGTATTATAATTACTAAAGGATGTCACTGCATCCAACCAGAGCCAAATGGCCCCTCCTGTTAATGACCTGGTATCTGCCGTCTGGGTTCCCCACGATCAGGTTTGGGCCTCATTTCCTGGGGTTACCTGGTCATCACATGCTAATGTGTGCCCCTTAAACTGTATAAATGCTGACAACACAATGTAATCATTGAACATTTGCTTGTGCTCCCACGGCGGGCTGTGTAAGTAAAGTATCTGTCTTCAGCTACGAACATGGGATCCATCTTTTCATTAACAACATGGCTGTTTTACTAATTTCGAGAATTTTCCTAGTTACTAACACTACCAACAGTAGGCAAGACTGGACACTACAAACGTCTTCAGCTTTTGCATATATCATTTTTTCAGCATATCATCTTCCTCCTGTTAATGATCTAAATCAAATGGGTGTGTAACGTCATTGGCAGCTATAGATGGTGAACACAGCACCTGCTCTTCTGACCCGTGCTGCTGGGTTTCTTTCCTCCCTAATGAGCTCGCTTAGCCGATTACATCTAAATGGCATTCTACACCTGTGCATGTGTGCATGTGTGTGTGCACACATGCGTGTCTGTCTTGCCTGTATGTGAGTATAATCTTGTATGTATGTGCCTATATGTATGTTTGTGAGTGGTTGCTACTATGTTATGTGTGTGTGTCTGTCCTTAATAAGGGAAGGGTCCAAAATATCCCAGGCCGGAACCCAGCTGTGCTCCTCTGGCCCATATCCCTCCCAGTCTACCAGGTACTGATATCCCCGGCCCCGCCGTTGAGCCCCCAGCAGGCGGCACACAGTATACACCTCAGTCCCTTCGATGAGTCGTGGGGAGGAGGGGCTTTGGGGGCCAGGCAGAGGGGGCTGCAGACCACAGGCTTTACTCTGGAGACATGGAGGGTGGGGTGGATGCAGTGAAGAGCGGGGAGGAAGCTGGAGCCGAACAACCACGGGAATGATGACTTTGGCGATGGGGAAGCGACAGATGAACCAGGGGGAGAGTTTCCGGGAATCCACCTTAAACAGCAGGTCTTGGGTAGACAGCCACACCTGCTGCCCCTGGAGGTAGCATGGAGCCCAGGAATGGTGGCGGTCTGCAGCAGTTTTGATCTGGCAGAGGTGCGCATCAGGGCAGTGCGGGTATACCTCCATGTCTGACAGCAGCGGCGAACAAAAGCTGTCGCTGAAGGGACCCCCACCTCCTCCTCCTGTGACTGGAACAGCAGGGTCTGCTAAGGCAACACTGGAAGGGTGACAGACAGGTGGAAGAGGAGGGCAGGGAGTTGACGGAATATTCCACCCACAGCAGCTGGTGACTCCAGGAACTGGGGTCCTGGGAAGCGAGACACCACAATACCGTCTCGACCATTCGACACAATATCGTCTGGCCATTAGTCTGTGGATGGAAGCCTGAGGACTGACTAACAGATGCACCCAACAAAGTACAGAAAGCCTTCCAGAAGTGGGACCCCCTATCCGACACCACATCAATGGGAAGACCATGCAGTTTAAAAACATGACTCATCATCAGTTCAGCAGTCTCCCTGGCAGAGGGCAGTTTAGGCAGCGCCACAAGGTGTACAGACTTGGAGAAGCGGTCAACTATGGTGAGGATGGTGGTGTTACTGTCGGAGGGGGGCAACCCAGTCATGAAGTCCAGGGTGATGTGGGACCAGGGTCTTTGAGGAACTAGCAGAGGGCACAGCAAGCCAGTGGGTGGATGGTGGGAGGGCTTATTCCAGGCACAGACAGAGCAGGTGGATTTGAAACTGTAGATATTCTCGTCCTGGTCCTCGCCCACCAGAACTGATGATTGATCAGAGCCTTTGGGCACCGAGCCCCAGGGTGACAGGTGAGCCGGGGGCAATGACCTCACTGCAGGACCTGTGAACGGACAGCTTGAAGAACAGAGACGATTAGCAGGGCAGGCCCTTGGGGAAGGACCTACTCGCTGAGCTGAATGGACAGCCGCCTCAATGTCCCACACTGCTGCCCAATCCAGTAGTGAGCAGGATGGTGCTCTATGCAGCAGTACCCTCGGAGGCCATGGACTGTCTGGAGAGTCCCCGATGGATTTGCCATTCTTGGAGCCCGGCAGTAGGAGAGGACAAAGTTGAACTTAGCGAGGGATAGCAACCAGTGGGCTTGGCGAGGGTTGAGACGCTTGGCCAGCCTGAGGTAATCTAGGTTCTTGTGGTCAGTCCAAACCAGAAATGATATGTGGGACAGCCTGTAGTCTAGTGGCTAAGGTACATGACTTGGACCCTTGAAGTTGGTGGTTCAAGCCCCAGTCCAGCTACAGCAAGAACACCTTAAGCAAGGCCTTTAACCCCACATTGCTACCAGGGGGGAATGGCCCTTGGTTAGCCTAATCAACTATAAGTCACTTTGGATAAAAGTGTCAGCTAAATAACTAGAATATAATATATATATATATATATATATATATATATATATATAAATGGGATCTCCAACCAAGGCCTCCATTCCTCCAGCGCCAATCTGACAGCCGCTCTTGGTCACCGATGTCATAATTGCGCTCGGTAGGTATAAGTCGGTGTGACAGGAAGGCGCAGGGGTGCAGCTTGTTGCCAATCACGGAGGACAGGGAGATCACTGCCCCAACCCCTGCATCTGAGGCGTCCACCTCCACCACAAACTGCCATGAGGGATCAGGCTGAGTGATAATCTTGAGCATGCTGAAGTTGTTGGATCCGAGCAGAAAAAATTATTCATGCTAATGGCAAAGCACTGTAAGGTCTGGTTCACTGACTCCAGCTAGCTTTGGTGTCGTCAGAGAAGAATCCCTTCTCTGGGGTCCAGAACCATCCTAAGATGGCTACTGTCCACCGAGTCCATCATTGGCAGTTCATACTGTCATGGCTGGAACAGGGACTCAGGCATAGACTACGTAAAATAAACAAAAGTTTATAAAATCCAGCACACAATCCAACAATCAGAAATCAAGTCCAGGCAGGGGTCAAAACCAGGTTGGCACTGCAAAGGTACAAAGGATAGTCCAAGCTCAACAACGAAAAGAGAAGCAAAAGGTCAGGTATCCAAAAACACAGCAATCAGGTAAAGGGATAATCCAAAAATGAGAGTCGGGAACACAGGCAGGGTAATACACGAGAACCAATGACAGGAGTAGAGAATGCTGGTAGCGAAACAGAAAACTTAAACAAATTGGCAACAGAGACAGCAGCTCAAGGAGTTTAAATACAAAACTAATGAGGACTGAACAGGGAACAGGTGTGTGGACTGGCAGGTGAAACAGGGCAGGTAATCAGACACTTAACAATACAAACAATCAGCAATGAAGAGGAGAACACATGAGGGAAACATGAACACAAGTACATGGCACAGAAACACAGAAGTGAAAACAAATGCAAAAAACAGACTAAGACCCTGATTTCCTGACATTTTTTTTACTGTATAGTAGTGCTGGTTGAATGTAATCACCATTGCGTCAGAGATCACTTTCATCATGAGGCCAACTTTTTACCAATGTTTAACATAAAGAGGTACAACTCAAAACTGAAGATCCATCTCATCACTATTGACAGAGGAGGCTGATCTCAGATGAACAGCAGACAGGCTGATCAATGAGGAGGGAGGGATTTTGGTTTAATTTTTCAACTAGGTTGGGGTGGGCAATTGCTGCTTTTTAAAAAAAAAAAAATTGTTAATATGGAACCGTCACATAAAACAATATTTAAATGTCCAGTTTCATTCAGATGAATACATTTTCACCGACATGGACCCACCTTCCCCCTCCTGCAGACTAACTGACAGGGCCTCATTGCAGCCACACTAACCCAGATGTCATTTTTAACTAAAAGCACCAGTTCATCAATAAATGACTTAAGCATCTTAGATGGAGGAATTGGTAAAAGTATACCAGGTATACTGTTAGTCTTGCTGTCCATCTAGTGGACAAACATGGTATTGCTTGGTTAAGTCCCAAATATATTTAAATATCTTTAGGTAGGAAAAAAGACCATCTCCAATTTTCACCACAGCAGTCATCTGTGGTTTGAGGCTTAGTTAAATGTTTAATTAAAAGATAATTAATATAATGTGCTATTTAGATAAATGTTAATATTGTGGGGATTAGAGGCTTGATTGAAAGTTGCTGGTTGTTGTTTTGGATTCTCCTAATTATGATTAGGACCAAAGCTTCTCTAATTCTGAGTTATAGTTCTGAAAATATGACAAGTTAAACAAAAACAATGTTTTACAGCCAATCAAAATGTTCAGATAAAATGCTCAAACAACATTTTTTCTCAAAGATCTATGATGAATGGCATCAGGGTGCAGTGATTTGATGAATGATGAATGGCATGAAATACTCTTTCATTACAAATCATATACAAATACAGTTTTGTTTTATATTTTTTATGTTTTTAATTTATTCTCACTTGACCTTAAAGAATAGACTATGAGACTACCACACTTATTAACCTGTAATTGTGCAAAAGTGCATATTATGTGTGTTGCCATTGCTGGAAGATGTTCTTTGCTATGAATGAGTGATATAGATGTTTAGACTTAAGAGTGAATGTAAGAGACTATCATTACAAACATATTTGGGAAACCCACATTACTTTTTAGATGACAGCAGTGTGGGATATGTGTCCCAAAGTGACAGTAATGTCATGACAACAGTGTGTGGTATGTTTCCCAAAGGGACAGTAATGTCATGACAGCAGTATGGAGTATGTGTCCTACAAGGGCAGTAATGTAATGAAAGCAGTATGGGGTATGTGTCCCAAAGGGACAGTAATGGCATGACAGTAGTGTGGGGTATGTGTCCCAAAAGAACAGTATTCTCATGAAAGCAGTGTGGGGTATGTGTCCCAAAGGGACAGTAATGGCATGAAAGCAGTGTGGGGTATGTGTCCTGAACGTGGAGCCTGTGACTTCAACTGTTTGAAACTGATGTCACAGTGAGTGAGCATGTCTCTGGCTGCAACTTTACTGTGCGACCTGGAAGGAGAGTGTTTGGAGAGCATCGCCCAGCACAACTCCCACACAGAAACTGCAACTGAAAGTGGCTACAATGAAACGACGGTCATTCACATAAGCATTCACCACATGAAAAGTATATTCAAATTGCTTGAGCAGTACTTCACAGAACCTAAAAATATCTTCACAAAACCCATTAGACTTTCAGAATGAATCAATTCTCCATAGCACTTTGTTTGCTGTGGTTACTTTTTGTCTAATTTGATTCTGCTGAAAACAATAACAATAAGGTGGAGCTGGCATAGCCCAGAACTCCGGGTACAAGACACATGGGTAATCCAGACAGGCATAAATCTGGAGACACCATCATAACTATGCTTAATCGGCTCTGATGAAAAATGGAGAGTATTAAACCCAATGTCTATCATACTTTACATTGAAGAAATATGCAAAATACAACAAAAACGGACACAGGAACATCTTGGGCCCTATAAGTCATACATCAAAAGTTGGAAATCTGTCATTGCCTGATTCTTGAAACATTCAATGGGAAGGTTAAACCGCAAAGCAGTGTAGCTAACTGGTGCTGGCTAATTTAGTCTGTTATGGTCATGAGGGCCTATCTTAGTTAGCTAGTTAAATAATAATGATAATAATGATAATTATTTGACAGTAAGCGATGTTGTTCTCATGTAATAATGTATCACTAGCGAGTTACATGTCCGCTACAAAGCGGTCCCAATCAGCAATTGCCGATTTTTGATAGGTGTCCGGTTCTGAGCACTCACTTGCGGAATGCGGAGCGGAAATTCCGCTTATGTGTAAAATTAGAGTCAGTCAAATTAAGGAAGGAGCACCACTGTTAGAAAAGACATTTGCGGTAACACCTTCTCTGGCTTATCTGGCTTTCTCATTAACGTAGATCGTGGGAAATTCAATCATCTGTGTCATTTTGGAATTTTGACCATTATTGCCTTTAGGTAATATCTCCAAAGTCATGTTATGACACCTGCTGGCCAAGTCGATGTACTACAATTTATTTGGATACCTTTGAGTTTTGCACTCCATATAGACCTGTTTTTGGGTTTCACTTTGGACGAAAATGGCAATTTGGGCATTGCACCCCATAATTTGCATGGTACTTACATTTTTTTCTTGTTGCACTGCTGGCCTGTTGCAAAAAATAGCTTTATGAGTGTCATTGTGGTCATGGTGCATTTTATATCAGTCAAAGCACATTGCATATGGTGCTGAAAATAGTAGCCAGTACCAGTAATACCAAAGAATACAATTTTAGAAAACTCCATAGCAAACGTTGGTTCGCCAGACATATATAAGACTAAACTTTATGTGACGGTGTCTAGTTGTGGTAGTTCTAGGGTGCAAAATAATTATACACAATTACTTAGAAAAGAAAATAAGGCAACATTATATTCTCCAAGAATAAAGTGTACAAATCTAGCTTCTCATTATCTTTATTACCACCAATCTAATGAATGTTGAACAGAAACTGATTGTTATTCTCATTGATAGCTCTACAAGTGCTTCTCTTTCCACAATTCAAATGTGCAAGGGACTAGCAGACTCCTGAAAACAACTGTACCCCCCTGCTCCTGTAGGCAACAATAAAACACACATTTTTAATGAAATGCTAATGCATGAAAATTGCCTGCTTGTAAACTGCTGTTTCCTGTCTAAAGGATTGCCTTGCACTTTCAACCCTCTATCAAGTACTTTTATTGGTGAATGCAATTTAGATTCTATTAAAATACGCACATATGTGCGTATATATATATCATTTCCTGATATTCCCTTATATATATATATATATATAATTTCCTGATATTCCCTTTTTCTGTTCAAATTATGAACTGTCATGTTCTTTTTAAGCATGCATGACAAATAGACCTGGTCTGGTACACAGGTTGTAGTTCAGTGGAAGGTGTGGCCACTGAGGCAGGTGGTGAGTTAATGGAAAACCTGAAAAGGAAAATTATGACAAAAAAGACCAAGGCCTTTTTCTCAAGCCCTTTTTGGGGACACATGGAAACCCAAAACGCAAACAAAAAACAGTTCAAATCACAATGAAACAGCATAGCAAAACTCCCAACAAATTCATCCAAAGAAGAACGAAACAGGCTGTGGTTTAAATAGGTCTAATGAGGGCAATGGCTCAGACCTGGGCTGACTGCAGATCCTCCTCAGAAAAGCCTGCCTGTCTGTGAGGCTGCTGCTGTTCCAACTACTATGGGCTCTCCATCTGTGCAGGTTTGGGATTAGGATACTTTGGCAACACCATGCTAATCCCAAATCCTTGATTACCATGACTATGGCAACTGCATCAGGGATGCACAAGACTAAACCTTGGCCTCAGACTACAGTTTCGATCACAGAAAGACACATTTTCATATTAATGGGCTGGTGTGCCTACATCATATTTAGCATTTTTGAAGGTTGTTTGCTTGGTGGAGGCTTTCTATGTTTCTATGAAAGCCTGTGAAAAATGTATATTTCCATAAAACTCTGTATATTTGCTGCAACCAGGTACAGTGCACCAAACTAGCATTTAATTGCTAATGCTGGCCTAGTGCCACCTCAAATATGTTGTTATCATGCAATGAGTTAAGATATACTTCCTAATCTCAGTCAAAGGTCGAGGTGGTTTTCCAAAACATATGTTACACCCCCACACACAAAAACTGGACCCTAGATCACGGCTATAAGGCCAGACATATGAAATGCATCATGGGAAGTGTAGTTGTGGTCAGTTGATAGATGGTGAGTGAGTCAAATTGAACTGAATTATTTTAAAAAGGTCTGGGACAAGACAATACACTACAACATGTGTACTATAATAACTTCAAGCAACAACATTTGTGCTCAAGTTCTGATTGGAACTTACCTTTCACATCCCATCTGTCCTCATCTTTTCACGATGCAAGCAAGAGCTGGTTTTCACTCCATAAGCTCACTTTGGCCAGTTCAGTGGAGCAGAATGAAAGGGTTAAAATGCTAATTTTATGCATCACTACAACACACTGAACTGTGCAACAGCATGCTTTTCAAGTGACAAATCACCATGGTGAATGAAAAGAAATGCATCAGGAGCCAGCTCAGCAAAAAGAAAATGATGTATGTACATTTTATGATTTTGAACTAACTGAACTAAAAAAATCCAGGGCTTTTTTTGCACTGATGTATCTCTGTATTATAGGAAATTTAAATGAAGAAACGCCCCCTCCTCTGCTATGTCTGAGTTTGCTCGGCACTGTGGTCAGAGTGTGATGTGCCTTCCCTCACTGAGTCTCCTGAACTGTCAGCATTTCCAGTTACTGCTGCTTTCACTTCTTTCTCTTCTTTCAGTTATAATTATAATAATGCAGTAGCAGTGTGATGAAATGGAATCATCAAGGCAGACAACCTTTAGAAGAAAGCAATCTGCCTTTAATACATGTGTGAATATTTTTTGTTTTGGTGTTTTAATGTATTTTTACTTATTTATTATCATATTACTAAGAACATGTTTCTCCATTGATTTGAATGAACTTTAAAATTTCAGTCATTAAATAATTAGACATATAGTAGGAATAAAAATAAATTGGGAGGATGAAGTTTGACTTAAGTATTAAGTTTAATGTATTTTATTTAAACAGATTCCATATGAATCAATTGCATTTTCCTACAAAGGAAACATGTGTGTTTTCTTTCTAAACAAAAGTCATAAAGTCACATTGATGATTATTGAGAATAAATAAGGGTTGATGTTTTTCAGATAATGTGCTCTACACCCATTCTCAGTGCTTTCAGTCTCACCTCCCACAAAACCACACAGTCTGTGCTGTGCTGCAGCAGAACAGCAGCCACAGGAAGTGACTCGCCACATGCTCACAGCGATGTCAGTGCACACCAGGAGCCTCTGGGCCTCCACTACCACACAACATGAACATATTTGGTGGTTGCCTTGCCTGCAGGGCTGTAGGGCTGTGGGAGTTGGGGTGATGAATAGTGGAGGATGGGGTTTACATATTTACACTTACATTTTAAGTATAAAGCAGATGCTTTCATCCAGAGCAATTTTAATTTTTAATACGTATTACACACTATCCATTTACAGTGAGGATTCAGCTGGATGTTTCCTGAAACAATCCCCATACAATGACCTGGCTTAGCCAGGAACTGCAGCTGTAGCCTCAGAGTGATAAGACCAACTCCCCACTGCACAAAATAAATTGGGGTGAACTAGACAAAACATTTAGTAGTGCTCTACAACAAGTCACATACAAACAAAAAAAAACCATTCCCAATGAACAGAAAAATATACATGGAGCAATTGTCCCCCATATGCCTCCTCAATTACAGCAAGCACCACAATAACCTCTGCTCAGCCTCACTCTGTCTCATAGCAGCTCATGTGCTTGCATAGTGTTAACCCTGCCCTGGGCTGAATCAATTCCTAATAATTATGGAAAAAAACTATTAACGCCACTAAACCACACATTTACACAGTCTGGAATCCCCAACTATTTACACATTTCAAAACAGCATAAAATAACAAACATAATAAACTCAATATGAATTTCCCCCCATCATTCCACCACAGGAAATATAAGCCTATAAAACATTCTGAATAGAGTGTGCAACTCTTTTGCCATTCAATGTTCTGCAGGCTGCTCTATCCACCAAGGAGTAGACACCTTTGAATTAAAATGTACTGACATTGCTTACAAATGCATATGATTTTCAATGTTTAACTATGCTGCATACAAAATATGTTTTATCATGTGCACCTGATAAGATGTTTGTTGTTGGAAACAAACATACATTGCAATGTCACTGCAATTTAATATTCTCTTCCTTTTTTTACAGAAATGACTTTGAACAACCAACAAGAATATTGGCATAGCAGACAAATAAATTATTTTCTTTAAAATTACTCTGTGAATTTATGAACTACCAATACAATGTGCAAATGTCCAACTTCCCAGAGCTTCCTCATAGCAAGATGGATCTGAAAGTTTGTGCAAGGTGTCCATGCTCTGTCACAGATACCTGTGTACAGTCTTCTGCTGCCAGTCAGGGGTGCCTTCATTTTTTGTTTCCCCAAACCCAAAATCAACTCAACTAGCTAATTTCCTGCTGCAATCCCACCTGTCAACTTGAGGAGGAGGCTGATTCACATGAAGAGAACTCTCACTTCTTTACACACTGCTGACAATCAAACTTCATTACACCACCAATCAAATTCTGTCCATGTTGTCAGAGGGTTAGGCCAGCATCTGAGGGAACTCTGTCTGACCAGGTGTGGCCACAGCAATGAGACCAGTAGAACTTGCCAGGCTACTCCCTATCATTTCCCAGTGAGGTTGGGCCTATTGTTGCCTCTGGTCATTGCTGACAATAGTGCGAGCAGGACACAAAACCCCGAGCAGGACTCAAACTTTGCTTACAGTGCAAGCATCTTCACAGCATGAGCTACACAGAGGCACTACCCAGAGGCACTAGGCCTTTTAATGCTATGTATCCAACTCCTTAAAATCAGTCTCATTGAGAAAATAAAGGATACCCCATTTTGTATCTATATATATGTAACTAGCAGAATTACCTTTTCGCTTTTTCGGTTTCTTCCCTCAAAGCCACCATAGCTCTTCCTGTTCTTGGCCACACCCTCTGCATATCATTTGGCGGCAAACAGGCAATTAGTTAGATGATTATTTTTGTTTGTATATATGGGTTCCATCATGCATGTTTTTACTCTTGTGTTATCGCGGTGGTTTTTCTATTTTGCAGCGAGTTGGGTGCTGAAAGGTGTTTGTTGGGTCTATAACAAATCGTCTTGGTGGTACGTGAGCAAGTTTGCCATAAGAGGTTTCTGCAGTGGGACGGCAACCGAGTAGGTTTAATATCACTTGCGGTTAATGAAAAGCACTTGAAGGAAGAGTTGTCACCTGCTGCTTTGCCTAATTTTAAATTTGTGTGTGTGTAAATGTGTTAGTATAGCCAGTGCTGTCTTATGTTTTGTTCATTTGGATGGGCAATAGGGTGAGGTCCTGACTGCCCCCAGTGTTTTCTCTTGACCGTTATCGTGTGGTCTGTTGTTCTTAATTTTGCATATGCTGGTCGTTGCACTGTTTTCCCATTTTTCTTTGTTCCCCTGCCCGATAGAATTTACAGGGGAGTGTGGTAGCCGTTCTGTGGACAGGCCACCGGACCTGGGCTCCCCCTCCTTCCTGCACTGCATGTCGTGTTGCTAGGGCTAAATTGAACGTCACTTTTTACAGTGGTCACCCATTTGCTGTGCGCATGTACCTGCATTAGCATGTGTGTGTTAACAGGCACTTGGATCCAGAGCTCGGTGGTGTATTGCCCCTTCCTGTTCCCAGTGAAGGTAACCTTCTGACGGACGGCCTACATTACCCTTTTCCCTTTTTTTTATTAATTATTTCTGGTGGCAGTCTGTACCCCTCTTGCAGGAAATCTACTTTTTACTATGGTTTGATATTTTAATGATTTTGAATAAAAATCTTTTTTTAACGAACCGGTTACATAAAATTTGCCCATTCAAATCTAAATACAACATCTCTGGTAACTTCTTACTAACATACATGTGTGTGGGAACCCTGTAGCCTCCATATTATTTCAATTTACTCTTGGAGTGGAAGTCCCTAGGTGGCGTAGTCAAACCTTTTTGAAAAATACTTTACTTGTATGTCCACTGGGTCACATATAGATGTGTGCAAACACAAAACATGATGAAAGGCCTGGCCTGTCTCCAGTGGGTGACTAATGCAGCATCATTGGAAGACTTATATTTGTTCCCATTTCTGCTTTCACTTTCTAGTCTTATTATTTTAAAGAAAGGTAACTTTGTGGTTTTGATCCCTATCTGTTGTCAGATAAGAAACCCTTCATTGTGTCCAGACACAATGCCTGCTGAACTGTCTGACTGGTTCATCCTTGCCAGGTATAGACTGCAGTAAATCCAACATGTTAGACAGAGTATCACAGTTTATAAAATGTAAGTTATTGGTGGTTTTTGTCACTGATATCAATTATAGGGCCTGTTGTGCTAAGGGTGTTTTTGGCATTGGGTCACTGGGTTAGGCATTAGACAGGGTGGGTGACAGAAAACAACCTTACAGTAGTTTCATTAAAAGATCTTTAATACTTAATGGCTTGCACACAGTAAATAAATATGAACGGAAAATACCCCATATCTCATCCTTGTAGAATAAAAAAAATTGCTAAATATATTTGGGGTTTGCCTGTAGAAAGTAGAGCAGGCACGCAATTATTTTTGGGTGCTTGAGTCAACTCTGACTTAGAAAAGATTTGTTGAGTCAAGGGACTGGTAAGCAATCTCACACTTGCAGGAATCGTTGTTTTGCAGAACATTACATGCGGGTCCTGCTATCAAGGCACAATCAGTCACTGTTCCTGTGTGAATAATTATGGTTAATTAATCTCTCCTTCTCTCAATTGCAGTAGATGTTCCATTAAACAAAGTCTCTGTCTCTCTCTCTCTCTCTCTCTCTCTCTCTCTCTCTCTCTCTCTCTCATTCTCGCACCTCCCCCCCACCCCACCCCTTGATATCTGCAAATGTTTGTGTCATCAGGTTGTGGAAACTCTGACGTGATAACTTTTACTGTCAGTGACAATTTCAGTTTTCTATGAGGTTTACTTGGGGCTTGACTCATAGTGTACCTCACCCCAAGAGAAACAAGATTCAACTCATAACCCATTCACTTACATTTTGACAATTACATGTACTCCATACACACAAAAGATTAAGTAAGAACACACATACTACTTTCTGTTAATTACAAATCTGTTATTACATTTTCAGTTTTCCTTGAATAACATTTCATAGCTTTGCCCCACACACCCACACACACACACACACACACACATTCAACATACAAAGAGGTGCATATAAGCCCATCAGTGCAGGGTAAAATATTCATCTAAAACATATATACCTTATTTACAAAGTACCATAAAATCAGACACATACCATCCAAGTCCATGTAGGTGCCATGTTTCCTAGGTAGTGAATTGGTACTAATGTCACCCACATTACAGATCTCTAACAAAATGAAGCATGGTATTTCCCCAATTTACTTTGGTACTCATCTGCATTGTCCAATACATTATTTATTTTTATTTATTTTTTATTTAATCTTTATTAAACCCGTTGAGACATAAAGTCTCTTTTACAAGGATGACCTGGCCAAGAGGACAGCAGAGAACATTAAAACAATTACATGACATTGCATTACAATTAAAACATTACAGCAATAAAAGTACAGCTTCTCATTGGCAGCCACCTTGCCTGGTTCAGAAAGCCAGTCTTGCACTGATGGACCTCCCAAGGATTTCCAACCCCTTTTTATGATTTGTCTACCTAACATGATACTGGTCTGAATCCAGTGTGCTTCAGGTTTCCTAATATGTCTCAAGGAACGGGGATCTCCCAAAATATACAACCCAGGGCAAAAGTCAAATTCCACTCTTATAATTTCTCAAAAGTAGTCCCAAAAGTGCACACCCCTCGAAAACTGTCAGATTTTTCTACATGACCATAAAGCATAGATAAACTTTCCCTCCTCCACCTGACCGCCAGCAGTCTGGAGTATCTATCAGACCAAGTCTAAATAATCTATTTGGCGTATTTTAGAAGCAGTGAAAGATTTTAAATTGGATAAGTCTTGTTCTAATATCCCTGGACATCTGTTTCGAAACACCCATGATCCTATCCCATTCCTCCTCATTTTTTCTTCTTCAAGTCCTTCTCCCAGACTACTTTGAGAACAGTCTTGCTCTACACATGTCTAATAAGCAAAGAATAATAAAACGATGCCTTATGGCGAAAGCCCAAAATAGTTGTAATTGTCTTGAGAACATCTGTACCCTCCACAAGGTACAGATGTTCTCAAGACAATTACAACTATTTGTAATTGGTAGATCCCACGGGGATCTACCCATGTGTATCTTGGGATTGGACCAAATGCCTGCTGACTGGCTGAAGTAAGGGCTAATACTGAAAAACCCCTGTAAATGGAAAATAATGGGGTGTGTTTGTGCTATAGGCAGTAGTTTGGCAGATATTTAAAAAAATTAGGGGATAGGTGGGTAAAAAGATCATTCCATGGCATACCAAGGAGGTGCCCTCTCAGGAGGCAATGCCCAATGACCTAAGTGTCTCAAACTGTGTGAATCATGATAAAATAACAGTTTAGGCAGACCCAGACCACCTCTCTAAACCAGTTGTTGAAGTTTTCCAAGATACATCCTAGGCCTTTTACCATTCCACGGAAATGGTATATCCATGGTATGGTAAATAAAAAAATTATATGTACATACCAAAAAATAAATAAATAAAATACAAACCAAGAGGCAGCGAACAGTCTTGAGTCAGAGAGACCACTAAAAACCAAATAGCAAACAAACAAATAGAGATCTTATAATAATGGTATATTCCACATATCCTATCAAATCATTTAAAATATCTGGGAAGGACTGATATTGGAAGGGAGTTAAAAAGATAATGAATTCTGGGGATACAATTCATTTTCAGAACATTGACCTTGCCCCAAAGTGATAAAGAGAGGGGAGCCCATCTCTCCACATCCACAGAAATTTTGTCTAATAAAGGGTCAAAATTAACGCTCACTATATCCTTAATTTGTTGGAGAAAAGTGATTCCAAAATATTGAATACCTTTCGCTGGCCATTTGAATGAGCCAGCTTGAAATAATAACCTGGGACAAACCAATGCCAATGACTTTGACCAGTTACCCCTATATCCAGAAAGAATTTATCGTCCCCAGTAATGCAGGAATTGAATTAGCTGAGTCAGTACCAAATAGAAGGCAAGCTTAAAATAGGGGGAAATTACTCAGTTTGTTTGGACAGCTGCTTCTGGTTGGTTGTACATCAATTTAACCCATTTCATGAATATCTGTCCAAATCCTACAGCCCCCAAGGTTGCAAATAAATACACCCATTCAACCCAATTGAACGCCTTTTCTGCCTCTAGTGACACAGCAGCTGTCGGTCTGTCATCATTGCTTGCTGCCCACACAACATTAATAAGTCATCTGATGTTATCCTCCTACAAAAGGTTTGCAACAATTTTTGACAGTATCTTAACATCACTTGAAATGAGAGAAAATGGTCAGTAGCTACTGCACTCAGATGGGTCTTTCCCCCTCTTCAGTATCACAGAAATCAAAGCCTGTGGTCGGTGGGAGGCAGTTAACCTCTTTCAAATGCCTCATCATACATTCTCCTAAGAAGAGAGGTCAGTTCTGAAGAGAAACATTTTAAAACTTTGGCTGTAATACTTTTGGGTCCTGGTGCCTTTCCCATTGGTATTTTTCAAATTACCTGCAATATCTCTTCCTCCATTATCAGTGCATCCAGCAACAAGCACTGATCACCATTTATACTAGGGAGGCCCAGATCATTAACAAACTTCTTCATTTCATTCTCCGTAGAGACAACTGCTGATGTATACAGACTCATATAAAATTCTGTAAATGCATTATTAATATCAGCAGCCTTAGTGACGAAACTCCCCCCATGAGACTGAATGGCGCATATAGTGGAAGAGAATTCTTTATGTTTAACATACCTGGCCAGTAGTTTACCTGCTTTATCCCTAACCCAATCTCAACCTTTTGCTTAAGAATTGAATTATACTCATATTTCAATTGGTTTACAAGTCTCAAATTAAATGAGTTCATATTTTGTTTCAAATTGTTTTCAGCTTATTGTACTCTTTTCTCTAGGAGAGACAATGTTTCTTAAATGATGAGAATTGCATAACCACCCCTTTACATAGGCCTTTAAAGCTTTCCAGGCCACACCTACAGATTGAGCAGATGGCACACTGAAAGCTATAAAAAACATTAATTTCATTTTTTAACGCCTCCTTGAAAGCCATATCCTGTAATAAAGAAGAGTCAAATCTTCATATATTTGATCTTTGATTCATGTTATCAACGGGGATTAAGCTTAGAGACACTAGTACATGGTCTGAAACTGCCATATTTCCAACTGAGCATTCCAATATGGAGGTGACAAGGTCCTTGGAAATAAAGAAATAATAAATCTCTGAATAAACCTAAGGTAGAGGTGGATAAAATGTATAATCTCTGCCTAAGGGGTTAAATAACCACCAAGCATCCATGAGACCCTGAGCAGTTAATATTCTTTTCAGTGTGTTAACTGACTTCAGGGGTCTGGAATTAGATGGGCTACTATGATCTAGAATCATATCCATTACCACATTCATGTCCCCACCCCATATGACTGGATAATCTCCCATATCATTTAATTTACATTCCAATTGCACAAAAAAGCTGGTACATCCCTGTTTAGAACATATGTATGAGCTAAAATATGTGGCCGCACCTGTATTCCTGCCAACATTATAATCATTTTCCCTTCCTCATCTTTTATTTCTTTAAGACACTTAAACTGAACTCTTTTATGTATTAAAGTGAAGACTCCCCTGCTCTGACTAGTGCCGGTGCTGTAAAACACATGGCCTACCCAGTTCCTACATAAGTTTTTTGCTTCTTCAGGAGATAAATGACACTCTTGCAGAAAAACTATATCGTACCTCTTAGATTCCAAATTAAGTAGCACCTTCTTCTTTTTAATGGACTGTCCCATTCCAACATTCCATGTGGCAAGGCATAGCTTGTTATTTCCTATTGAGTTATTTCCTATATTCCTATAGAGTGGACATAATCATATTCAAGTGTGGTTGCCAATGTGCATTTACTGGGACCTTTACATATGAACACAGAGCAAACATTGTCAACAAATCTAACGTATTAAAAACCAAAATAATAGTACAACTATAGTGTGGTATAACATGTGTGGTAAGATTTCACCCAGGAAGGCAGTCGTATCATCCGACTCACTACCCTCAGGTATCCCAACAAAACGCAAATTATTGCACCTGTTTCTGTCCTCAATGTCCGCCAATTTCTCCCTGAGCGCCTCTACCTCAGATTTCCATGTGGGTCCATAAGCATGTCCATAAACATGGTTGCTTTACGGATCTCCTTTAAACCCTGAAACTAGCCCGCCATTTCATTCAGAATTGTAAAAATATTTGTGATGTCTTCTGCCATCTTACCAGTCTTCTGAGTGCAATCCCCCATTTCAGGGCCAGATGCAACCCATCGCCATTTTGATCCGCAGATTGCAAGCCCATATTTGTGTTCATCTGTGTGGTCATTTTCTGCCTGTTGGTCATTTTTCTTAATCTCCACTTGCCACTTTTTAACGAAGGTTAATTATCAAGTTAACCACTTAGGATACATGGTAAGGATAAATAAAATAGTGTTTTGTCGCGAGCAGCCATTTACCTCCACATGCCACACAACTCTCCCATATTATGACCTTCTTCATCGCAGTACGGCATGGTAACATGCCTGTTCAGGGGCTGTATGTTTGGCGCTTGGTTTCTGTCCTCCATCCACTCCACCCACATCCACTCAACAAGCTCAACCCTCTCATTTCCAGTCAACTACCAACTCCCAGGGATGAGAACTGCCAGTTTCATCAAAGACAGTTCACTGAGATCTGCACAGAGCGAAGCTTCCAACCCAGGTGCATAGAGCCAGAGCACAGGCTGTGGCCCATTGCCCTTCCATCTCAGTTTGCTTTTCACCACAGCAGCAGACACATAGGCACCTGATACACCTTCACACAATTCATGAGAGTTAGGAGTTACCTCTGTTATGATACAGTTGAGCTGACTGAGGATGCAGTGTCAGCTATGTCCCAAACACAGCTACATCCCAAACAATGTTGGAGGTGGGAACCGCTGCTCTCCCAGCATATATAAAATGTTCCAAAAACACTGCTAAAAAAATTTATGTCATATTTGCACATTCCACATCACAATAATGTTTATGTTCATTAAATGAGTTGAAAAGAATGAAGATGAAGTTCGGCTCATTCAAAGAGCATTATTTGTTTTTCCCTAGAACACATCACAACATAACCATGCTGATCTTATTCAGGATGCACTGGCAGTCTACTACACTGCATACACCTTCCAGGACCTGGTCTGTGGCACTGCATACACCTGCCAGGACCTGGTCTGTGAAATCACATACACCTGCCAGGACCCTGCCCTTTTGCTTTTCAGAAACATAAGTGGGAGAGCAAGGAGAAGGTCTTGCTAACTGCCACTAGGGGGCAAACTACAGCATAATGCTACTTTAACATACTATTTAATTACTTTTTACAATATGTGAACTACTCCAGATACCACAAAAAAGAATGCTCTTATTTGATTAGGGAAATATTTATATTACTTCAGCTGAGCTCTGTAATATTTCCAAATAGGTTATATATCAGCAATATAATCCGAACAAATTTCTGATTATATTCATTCTCTGGAGCTCGCCTCAGTGAGCATAGCAATTATTTGTCGTGTAAAATATAAGTAAAACAGAATTATGGGAAATTAAGTTCTTATTTTTATGACAGGCAAGAGTGGAAAAGACAACAAGGATCAGGAAGAGAAAGGTGCAAGGACAGAATGTCAATTAGGAACCATATAGAAAAATACCAAACTTTCATAGTGAACTATACTTAGAAAATAATACCAGACTCCAGTAAAAAATTAAAGACATTTTTTCCATGTACAGTCACAAGTTAAGATACAATAAAGTATTCTGTAAGTATTCTGTATCCCTATGACCAAATTTAAAATGCAACTTAAACTGGCATTTAAACTGCAGTGTTCCTTGCATGGTGACTTGTGATTTCATCATGGCGAGAAAGGGATAACAACACAAAGCAATATAAAGTACAACCACTATTTGTACAGGTATTGGTAGCTACTGCATTTACTAAAATGATATAGAATTCATACAAATGGTGCTGAGAACACTCTTATAATGTAACATTTCACATCAATGTGCATCTCCTGTCTTTCCTAGCAGACCCCGAGGTCCGTCATGCTACAATGACAATGCACTGCTTCTCATAAACAGGCAGGCAAAGCAGTTTACAAGAACAAATGAGGGGAGGGAGTTTCCACTGTCACTCTGCTGTCTGAGGAGGGCTGTCTGTGACCTCTGCGTTTGGGCAGGAAGCTTGGTGGTGCCTGTGTAGGTGGGGTGGCCCTGGCAGTGCTACTCCAAATTCCTCACAACTTCAAGTTGTGTCTAGATTCTTTTCTTACATGAGTTGTGTACACTGAGTGATATACATATGCTCATCAATTAAACAAAACCAGTTAGCAAAGCCTAACGGCAGCCACTATGGAGGTCTGAACCAGGGATGAGCTTTCATGTTATGACATCTTTTACTTTGTGAAATAAGACAGGTGTTTATATTTGAAATGGGATATTTACAGAGATGAATTACCACTCAAATGACTTGCTTAGCTCTTGAGTCAGCAATGAACCAAACACTGGTCCTAAAACCCAACCTCACCTCCCTGGGACAGTGGTGTGGCGGTATTGCAAAATGCTATATATCGATATATATTTGACCATACAGTCATAGCCAAAGATCATAGTTATGCACAATGTGCAGTGAACTGCCTAGAATCTGTTTTGCTGTAACTATATTGGTATCTTGACATTCTTTATTGCTTTAAAGTAGGGTTTCTCAATGGGGACGGTACCGCCCCCAGGGGGTGTTCGAACAACGTTGGGGGCGCTAGGAATGCAGCAGCTGAGAAGGGGGCACTCAGGCACAAATGGGGGGCATTAACCACAGTTATTCATCATAAGTTTTAAGCTTCTGTCAGCACAAAAAGTGTTCATTTGAATTTGAATCAAAAGATATAATTATTTTTTTGCATGACTAAAGGCTGGTTCATACTCACATGCTGAAATCATGTCGCTCGACATTGACGTACACAAAAAGTATAAACACACTTCATTGTCATTCCAACAACATTTGACACTCATTGATAATGGAGGAAGAGGCCAAAGTAACCACTCTCGGTTTGTCCATTACTCTACTCCTCATAAGGAGAAAGCAAAGACGGAGTGAGTATATCAGGGCAGTGAATTCTACATGGCACATCGTGGGAGAATACTACTCACCTTTAAGAGCAATGAAATTTAAAGATATAGAGTGCTACAGCCGTTACATCAGGATGCCACCAAAATATTTGTTAGGCTATTATCTGTTGTTGCACCAGGACTTCAACATACGCCAATACATCGTCAGCCTATATCCCCCGGTGGAAGACTGAGCTTGACATTACGATAGGTTATGTATAACCTTAACATATGCTGTCAGGCTTTAATAATAAATAAAAGAGGTACAAATGCAAGTTGGTCTATTTTTAAAAGAAAATTATTTAATTGTTCTAAATGAGAAACACACAAGTTTGTGAGCTCGCAACAAATGTGTAATGGTAACCATTCACAACACAATGTATGTCACAGTAACATGGGCTAGGTTAAACTGGAAATCGATACATTTACCAGCAGACCAGGAAATGCATATAAGTAGGTTGACAATAAGAAAGCGGTCTATCAAATGTGCTCCATACTTGACCTAATCTTGTAATGCTGCAGACTAATCACTGTAACCATCTTTAAAATCAATTAAAATGCTGAATCTTACATTGGTTTCTCATTTCATTTTTCTACCATGATGTTAGCTTGGAATTTCAGAAATGAGCTAGCGTAAACAAAATAAATTTCTTTTTTAAATATGGGTGGTGTGGCAAGAGGTAAGCACTCGGTAACAGTGAATCACTAAGTAGGTAGGATTGTTAGCCTTCATATCTATTTTGACTAGCATTAGCTCTGTAAGTTATCTGAGAGGAGCTTTAAGCAGCTATGCAAGATGTTATGAGCTAGCTACCAGAGCTACTTACGGGTAATTTTTATTTGGTAAGCAATTGCTGACCAGACATTCTCCTTTTTTCTGGCATCTTTATAATCTGTCTGGTCATAGGTATATGCAAGGGTGTGCCACCACAGCACTTAGGGAGTTTTGTTTGCCTGATTGTTTTTCTGTGAATTTGCACACATATACTTACAAAAATTTCAATCAGTTCGCAAGTGTTTTTGTTATTTTCCCCAAATATTTTCCTAGTATGCCTGGAATGGTATGTATACTTAAAAAAAACAGAGGACAAAAATGGGTTTATGAAAAATGTTCTTGAGTAATGACTGCAATCTCTGATAGGAAACATAAATGTCATGTTGCCTAATCATATTCAAACATAAAAAGACATATAACCACTTGAGACCTTTTCTAAAAACAGAATACATCACTCATATTACAACATTTTGACAATCATTTTGATCAAAAAGGGGGCGTTCGTTCAAGAAAGGTTGAGAAACACTGCCCTAACCCTATCCCTAACCCTAGCCCAACCCAGACAAAGTGGCCTACATAAAGAATGGAAGGTGGATGAGACTCAGGACCACTTTTACCATGCTCAGCACCCCACAAAACCCCACTCAGGACTAGGTTTCAAGTCTCTTGGACATTCGATTCCTTTAACCCTAACTCTAACCCTAGCTCTAACATTAACCCTAATCCTAACACCTGACCAAGGCAACGTTGCCTACATTGGGAATGGAAGGTCATAGAGACTCAGGACAACTTTTGCCATTCTCAGCACTCCCTAAAACCCCCACCTAGAACTGGGTTTCAAGTCTCTAGGACCTTCCATTTCTCTAACCCTTACCTCAGCCCTAACTCTGACCCAGGCAAAGTGGCCTATATTGGGAAGGGAAGTTTGCAAAGATTCAGGACCACTTTTGCCATTCTCAGTGCCCCCCAAAACCCCTACTTAGAACTAGGTTTCAAACCTCTTGGACCCTCCGTTTCTCTAACCCTAGCCCTAGCCCTACCCCTAATCCTAACCCTGACCCTAACCCTGACAACTTGGCCTACATCAGGAACGGAAGGTGGACGAGACTCAGGACCACTTTTGCCATTCTCAGCGCCCCCAAAAACCCCCACCTAGCACTAGGTTTCAAGTCTCAAGGACCTTCCATTTCCCTAACCCTAACCCTAACTCTGACCTAGGCAACATTGCCTACATTGGGAAGGGAAGGTGGAAGAGACTCAGGACCACTTTTGCCATTCTTAGTGCCCCCCAAACTCCCCACCTAGGACTAGGTTTCAAGTCTTTAAAGTTTAAAGTAATTTCTACATATTTAAACAATTTAAAGTGCACCTTGTAATTAAAATATTGTTAAAAAAACACATTAGCTGGTGAACATTAAGTGGTGACTATGCAAAACAAGGTTGCACTGCCAGCAGAGCTAACCTTTCTGATTGAAGTGATTACAACTTTTAAACAAAATTTAACCTGTCAGTCTATTTATGGTATCAACTAGCTTGTCAGCAAACTTTCTGCCATATAGAAAGTAGAATCACTGAGCAGGCTAAGATTATTTCAGATGCTAACATCCAATGTTATTCTGTTTTGGTTTACTGGCTAAATAGTTGTCTGAATGGTTGTGAGGAATTTAAATCTTCTCTCACTTACCAACTTGCATTTGCCACTCCCTGTTGCCAGACATACTAGTAAATGTTTGCTGCTTGCGTAACCAGCAGAATTATCTTTTGCTTTTCTGTTTCTTCCCTCGAAGCCACCGTAGCTTTTCCTATTCTTGGCCACACCTCCTGCATAGTATTTTGCAGATAACAGGTAATTAGTTAGAGGGTCATTTTAGTGTGTGTATATACACAGGCTCCATCATGCTATAACGGTAGGGAACGGAACCTGTCTAAAAAAACAAATAAGGCAGGGGAATGAGGTTTGGGGGCAGGACAAATGACGTGGTAGAGAGACTGTGTTTTTCGACATGCACTTTATGATACATGTGTTGCGACAGTTAGGGTCGTACAAATTACTAGGGATTTTATGGCAGTGGATGTTATAGCTGAGACGTGTGTTAAGAGAGCGCTCTGTCAATACAAGACCAAAGTTGAAACAACAAAGAACCCTCATTATTTTCGAATAAACTAGTAAGTTTATTACATGGTGTCAGAAGTGGTCGAGGATGGCGAAGTTTCAACCACTGGAGAGTTTTTGTTTTGAGAAACCGGCGGAATGGCCTGACTGGAAAAAACGATTTTCCCGCTACAGGACGGCTACTAAACTGGACAAGGAGGACGGTCCGGTTCATGTTAGCACGCTGGTGTACGCAAGGAAGCGGAGAACATACTGAGCTCTTTCACCTATGAAGAAGGGGAAAGTGAAGACCAGTTTGATACAGTTATGGCAAAGTTTGATGCCTATTTTATCCCGAGACGCAACGTTATCCACGAACATGCCTGTTTCAACCAGAGAGTGCAGCATGTGGGCGAGCGCGCAGAGACATTTATCCGCTCTCTGTACGAACTGTCTGAACACTGCGACTTCGGTGCAAAACAAGAGGAACACATCAGAGTCAGGATCGTGGTAGGCATCTCGGACAAAGAGTTGTCTCAGAAGCTGCAGCTCATCCTGAGACTCACTCTAGAGATGACTGTACAAGAGGTGCGGCAGTCCGCGGAGGTACAGGCACAGGTTAACCAGCAGGGAGAGAGAGCGTGTGCCGTTCAAGAAGTTGCACAGAAACACGCCGGCACGCAGACTAAAGAGTGGACATAGCGCCAGGACAAAAATAAACACAAAGACAGTGACCGCAGAAAATGTGGACGGTGCGGCAAAACACCACATAGTCAGCGTGGTAAGTGTCTGGCAAGACAGTCTACATGCAACAAATGTGGGAAAAAGGGGCAATGAGAAAGAGCGTGCAGGAGTAGGCTGGTGAGTGAAGTGACCGAGGATGATGGACATAATAAAAATTATTACCTTGGCTCAGTTAACAGCACATCAGATGATGATGATGAGTGGACAGTAACACTGGATATTGAAAATAAGCCTGTAAAGTTTAAAATCGACTCTGGAGCTGACTGCAGTGTGATGAGTGAGACTGTGTATAAATCACTTGAGCCAAAGAGAATCCTACACAAGGCAAAGAAAGTACTGAGTGGTCCGGGGGGTGGTTTGAACTGTTTGGGGCAGTTTATCATACAGACTATATACAAGGGCAAAACATACACATTCAGGCTCTATGTTATTAGAGGTGAGAGTGTGAACAACCTGCTCAGCCGGCCAACATCTTTAGCAATGGGGCTAATAAAGCGAGGGTATGAGATCAGTACCAGCAGACAGGAGTTTGGCCTACTGAAAACACAGCCTGTGGAAATTGCACTGCAAGATAATGCTCAGCCCTATGCAGTAGCCACAGCACGCAGAGTCCCCATACCCCTATTAAATGCAGTGAAGGAGGAGCTGGACCGAATGGAGGCCAATGACATCATCGAAGCTGTAACAGAACCAACTGAGTGGTGTCCATCGATGGTGTCGGTTCCGAAAAAGAATGGAAAGGCACGCATCTGTGTCAACTTAAAGAGATTAAATAAAGCTGTCAAAAGAGAGAGGTACATTCTGCCTACACCTGAAGAGATGATAGCCCAGTTGAGTGGGTCCACAGTTTTCTCTTCTCTGGATGCAGCTTCAGGATTTTGGCAAATCCCTCTGGACAAGGATAGCCAGAGGCTAACCACCTTCATAACACCTTATGGAAGGTACTGCTCCCTTTCGGGATCACCAGCACCCCAGAAATTTTTCAGAGGAAAATGGGAGAGACTCTTGAAGGGCTGCAGGGGGTTGCAGTCTACATGGATGACATCATTGTCTTCGGTAGGGACATGAATGAGCACAATGAGCGTCTGCAGAAAGTAATGATGCGTCTTGAGTCAGCGGGCCTGAAGTTAAATACAGAGAAATGCGTGCTGAGAAAGACCGAGTTACAGTTCTTGGGTCAAGTACAGTATAGTAGTTGGGACAAAGACGGTGTGCGACCTGACCCGGAGAAAGTTTCAACGATCAATAAACTCACCCCGCCTGAAAGTGTCCAAGAGCTAAGGAGAGCCCTTGGCATGATCAACTACCTGGGGAAATATATTCCTGACCTTGCCACAGTGGGTCAACCATTGTATGAACTGCTAAGATCAACATCAGTCTGGATTTGGGGTCCTGTGCAGCAGGCAGCCTTCGACAAAATCAAAGAGCTTCTCACAACATCACCTACCTTGATGTATTATGATGCTAACAGGAGCACAGCAGTCTCAGCTGATGCTAGCAGCTATGGAGTTGGTGGTGTCCTGTTACAGCTCCATGGAGAAGACTGGAGACCAGTGGCATTCTGTTCAAGGCGACTAAGTGATGCTGAAAAAAGGTATGCCCAAATAGAAAAAGAGTGCCTTGCATCTGTGTGGGCATGTGAGAGATTTGAGAAATACCTCTATGGCCTCCCTGCACTTAAACTGATTACAGACCACAAACCCCTCATTCCACTGATGAACTCTCGAGACCATGACAACTCACCGGTACCCTGCCAAAGACTCCTCATGCGGCTGATGAGGTTCAACTTGGAGGCTGAGTACGCACCAGGGAAAACACTGGTTGTGGCGGACATGCTGTCTAGGAGCCCACAACAGGGAGTGGCACACAGCAGAGACAGCCACACAGATGTGGAGTGTTATGTTGCTGCTGTGATGAGCAGCATCCCGGCGTCACAGACGAAAATGGATAGCATCTGAGCGGAGACAGGCACTGATGAGCAACTCCAAGTGGTAATCAGGTACAATAAGAATGGGTGGCCTGAACACATAAAACACACAGAGCTGTGTAAGAGAGTATTTTCCTGTGAGAAATTAACTATCTGTGCATGATGGGTTAGTACTCAGAGGGAGCAGGATAGTGATACTAGGGTCAATGAGGTCAGAAAGGTTAGAGCGAATACATGATGGTCATCAAGGACTTAACAGATGCAGAATGAGAGCAAACACTTCAGTGTGGTGGCCTGGCATAGCTTCACAAATAACACACAAAGTGGAGAACTGCATGTACTGTCGAGAGCATAGGAGAGCACAGAACATAGGACCTCTCCTGTCAACACCCCTCCCAGACAGGCCGTGGAGAAAAACAGGCATAGATCTCTGTGAACATGGAAAAGAGAACTTTCTGGTCATAGCAGATTACTATTCCAGATACCTGGAAATACTCCACATGCCAACCACTACAATTGCTCTGGTGATTTTAAAGCTGAAAGCTACTTTTGCCCGGTATGGAATACCGGAGGAGGCTGTCAGTGGCAACGGGCCACAGTTCAGCAGTGATGTTTTCAAAGACTTTGCCCGTGAGATGGACTTTAAGCATGTGACCTCTAGCCCCCACAACCCACAGGGCAATGGACATGCTGAACGTGCAGTACAAACAGTCAAAAGAATACTGAGACAAAAAGATCCATTACTGGCTCTTATGATCTACAGATCCTCACCGCACAGCAGCACTGGTGTCAGTCCAGTCAGAACTATTAATGGGCAGGAAAATCCGAACAACTTTACCTACTCTGCCTAAAGTCCTGCAACCAAAATGACCGAACCGTCAGCACGTCAGAGCTAAGGATGTTGTGGAGAAGAGTAAGCAAGCTTTCTACTACAATAAGCGACATGGTGTGAAACCGCTCACACCTCTGCAGCCAGGAGACCCTGTCCTCACTAGGCTGGACAATCAGAAGACGTGGTCCACACCTGCAGAAGTGGCTGGGGAGAACACAACTGAGAGATCATATGTCATCGCTACAGAGCAAGAAGCTCTGTACAGGCGAAACCGTCGCCATCTCCAAGTACTGCCTGAGGTGGGGTCCCCAGTTGAACACTCTACAAAGCCAAATACACCGGATACTCAGGTGAGCTCTGGATGTATCTCTCCTGGTCCAAAGGTGACCCCTAATGGACTGTCCCAAACCAGGTCTGGTAGAGTTGTTAAACCTGTTCAGAGACTGGATCTGTAAAGGGCATTATGGATAAGTTGTTCAAGAGAAAATCTGATATTGTATTGATATAATACATAGTTGTAGGTATTGCTGGTTACTGATGGTTCTGAGACCATACAGGAAGTTAATGTATTTGCATTGGCGAATTTATGTTTTTGTATTAATAATTGCCATTCAAGAAGGAAAAAAAAACAAAAGAAAAAGGGGAGATGTCAGAGAATGTGTTTTTCGACATGCACTTTCTGATACATGTGTTGCGACAGTTAGAGCCGTACAAAGTACTAGGGATTTTACGGCAGTGGATGTTATAGCTGAGACATGTGTTAAGAGAGCGTTCTGTCAATAAAAGACCAAAGTTGAAACAACAAAGAACCCTCATCATTTTAGAATAAACTAATAAGTTTATTACATTAATGTTACAAAGAAGGTGTGTTGTTAATGAAAAGGGAAGGAGACTGGAATTGTTAAGGTTAAAAGGAAATAAAGTGTTAATGCAAAAGTACGGGCAAGACAGCAACAATAAGAAGACTCTGGCAGTTGGATCGCTAATGCTCAGCGGAGGCGGGAGAGGCTCACTGTTCACCGGTGGCTAGAGTGGATGTCTGGGGCGCAGCAAAGTCACCAACAACATCTAAGCTAAGCTAAGCATCCCGGGCAACGAGTGGCAAAAACTCAGAGTGGAGTAGAGATAAGTCCAGGCCTGGTAAAAGTGTCGTTATTATTGTTCATTAAGCCTGTGAATCTGCAGATTAAACAACGTTCTGTAAGCTATTCTGCTCTGTTGTGGTAACTGGCATATGGTTAAGAATGAGTATTTTCCGAACTGGTGGCTAGGCTAGTGAGGCTAGGTTTCTTGCTTCTCTATTTCGCGGCGTGTCAGGTGCTGAAAGGTACGTGCTCCTACTCTGGTTAAAATCGCTGTTGAATCCTGTTTGTCAGTGGTCTTAACCTGAGTTTGCTAACAGGAGTTGCTGGTTCTACAACAAATCATCTGAGTGGAATGCGAACAGGTTCGCCACAACAGGTAGCCATGTTTCTTGCACCTGTACTCTCATTAAAGCCACTCAGCGTTTGTCTGAAATAAAAAAAGCGTCGATCTAATGGCGATGTTTTAATACAGGTTTGTGCAGTGGGACGCCGACTGAGTAGGCATATCACTTGCAGTTGGTGAAAAGTACTGAGGTAAAATGAACTGACGGTTGCCCCTGTTGATGTATCAAAAAGGAAATGTGAATGACATTGTCTTTATTTACGAATTTATATGATGTTGCTGCCACATACAACTCTAATATTGTCTGGGTCCTTGTCTGAGTTGTTATCTGCTGCTTTGCCTCGTTTTAAATTGGTTTGTGTCTAAGGGTGCTAATATAGTCAGTGCTGTCTTATGTTTTGTTTATTTGGATGGGAAATGGGGTGAGGTTCTGGCTGCCCCAGTGTTTTCTGTTTTCTTATTGTGCGGTCTGTTGCCCTTAATTTTGCATATGCTGGTTGTTGAACGTTTTCCCATTTTCTTTGTTCCCCTGCCTTCTAATAACCTACAGGGGAGTGTGGCAGCCATTCTGTGAATAGGCCGCCGGATCTGGGTCTCCCCTCCTTCTTCCTGCACTGCATGTGGTGTTACTAGGGGTAAAGTGAACGTCACTCTTTATAGTGGTCACCTGGTTGTTGTGAATGTGTAGATGCCTTAGTGTGTGTGTGTGTGTGTGTGTGTGTGTGTGTGTGTGTGTGTGTGTGTGTGTGTGTGTGTGTGTGTGTGTGTGTGTGTGTGTGTGTCAACAGGCACCTGGATCCAGGGAACGGTGGTGCATTGTCCCTTCCTGTCCCAGTGAAGGTAACCTCCCAGCGGACGGCCTACATTACCCTTTTCCTTTTTCTTATTTATTATTTCTGGTGGCAGTCCATACCCCTTTTGTGTGAAATCTATTTTGTTACTATGGTTTGATCTCTCTGAATAAAATTTTTTAACAAACTGGCCAAATAAAAATTGCCCATTCAAATTTAAATACTGCGTCTCTGGTAATTCTTACGAACTTACATGTGTGTGGAACCCTGTAGCCTCAACTCATAATATTTGAATGTACTCTTGGGGTGGAAGTCCCTAGGTGGCATAGTCAAACACTTTTGAGACTATTCTTTAATTGTACATCCACTGGGTCACACTTGCAACCTATCCTTTTTGATGGACTGAGATTAGAGCAACCATGATTTTAAGATGTATGGACTGCTTTCTAAATAACTAATTAAGGTCACTGTCAGAACTGGTCTTCCATGTGGCAGGAAAGCAGAGGAATATGACAGTAGCATTAAGAATGATAAATTTAGAAAGAAAGCTTGCTCATTTGAGTAAACTAATGAAATTTATAATACCTGGTTATGAAAACATTTCAACCAAGTAGCCATAGTTTTCTAACTTGTCATTGAATTGCTCTACCCTTATACATCTTGTTTAATGTTGTTAGAAGCAGTCTAACAGTATGAGTGCTATATACATAATCTCAATAAAGTATATAATCTCATATATATAAACATGAATGATATTTTTTTATTGAGGAAAAAGAAGTTACAGTGAATTTATATAATAAAGATGGTATCAACATCTCTACCTGAACAATGTGTATGTCTATAATGTCTTACTTTGTCTGCTCATTGGTGTTCATCTTCATACTGTGCTGGATTGATCCAGATGCTACAATGTCCTTAAAGTGGCTAAGTGTATTCAATTGCGTCTTGGCTTTTAACATAAATATTTCAGATGTTGAGGTCAGAATATTTGAGAAATACTGCCAGTTTAGTTCAGCTGGCCCAAAAATAGGTCTTTCAGTCTGTATTGGTCATACAATGAAGGACACTTCATGTATACCTAAAAGGAAAATTTCACACACAAAAAAACTAGATTACAGGGTTTAATAATGAGCAAAGTCTAATGACAAAATCACCTTCCTAAGAGATTAACCTCCATTGTCTCTGGGTTGTCTCGGCCTCTCTTTGTATGCTTCATTATTAATGAACATAACATCTCCACTGCTATACAGGTGGCACGCGGTGTTGACTACATTTCATCATTCCTGACTCTTCTTTTCAAATTACACATTAACCCAAGGGGTACACTGTATATTCCATGCTTTTCTAGTGGAGGTTGCATTTCAGGTTTAAACATGTTTTTGTCAGGAGGTGAGCCTGACAAGTGCCATTTGTGGGTGAGTTCAAATTTCAGTTGGTAACATAGGTGCTGCATGGCCGGGGAAGTGGATGATTGCTTGTTTCACCAGGGAGCTCACTGTGCATCTGAAAGCATTCTCCTCATCAGGTATGGGAATCAGGCAGCAGGACAGTGTTCAGTGTGTGCAGATGGCTGTAAGAATGAGTAGTCTGAGATGCGGCAGGGAGTATTTTTGGGATTATTTTTTTTTGTTGATTTCCCTTTGTTTGTGGTTTGTATTTGAAGTTTGAATGCTGGCATTTTCTTGTCGTTTTCTCAAATTCGTATTGTCTTTCATTGTTTTGTGTTTTCTTACTTTCTTTGCATTTTTTGCTTTAGTTATTGATTGTTTGGGGTGGGGGAACTGTCTGTCTGTCTGTCTGTTTTTGGTACAGACGGAGTGCTGCAGGACCATCAGTACCCATGGACACTGCAGATGGCCGGTGTGACTGGTCAAGAGGAGACCCAGGACAGGACAGAGGGACTGGGAGCAGCGGCATCCTGGACTGGGCAGAAGGCACAGTGGGGCACCACCCCTGTACAGTAAGGGACGTATCCCACTTGCACTATTTAAATGTGTGGATGCGCCTCACATTTATTCTGCCCAGCCAGAGTGTAGTGGTAAATGTGTCCATGTTCTTCTCCTCTCCCTAGAGTTTCCACCCAGGCCAGAGTGGAGCACTGGGTGGCAGACATCCCAAATGTAACTAAATGATGCATTATCAAATTCAGGAGGATATATTTTCATACAAGAGTGTGTAGAGGGAGTTAAGTCATGAGTAGTGAGAATGTTAGTATTTGATCTTGGGCTTGAAATCTGAAGAGGGAGAGCCATGCTTGATCATCCTGGTGATTGGACCCCTGCTGGACCATGGAAAAGATTACAGAAATGGGTTAGGATGACCTCAGAAGGAGAAAACAGGGTGATAGGGACATAGGTGGAGATGGAGAGGAGGGAGGATACTAGGAAGGGAGAGCTCAATGGGATGTGGAATTTTTATACCTGTATGAGCAACTGGTTGTATGTCAATATCTCTCCTTCAGATCTTTTATTTTATTTAACCCCAATACATACAAAAGTAAATTCATTACACAGAATAATATGTGTGTTCTTTCAGGTACACAAATGGATGGGTAATCCCATTTCTGTGTTTGCCATAATTAAATTTAACACATCTTTGAAGTCTTGTTAGTCAGGAAATATAAGGGTAATGTTAGCTGGCTATGCCAATGTTATATATCCAATTTGCCATTAAGCCAGCAACCTGGATAAATGGACACCTCTCACACAATCTTATTTACTCTCCCTGTTATGGTGACATCTAGGGAGCACAGTTTTTCCAGATTAAAGCTCATAAAAAACTATCTGTACACCAATGTGTCAGTGGAAAGACTACATGCACTTGCTGTCAACTGAAGCAGAAACAGCATCAGACATCTTTTTGCTATCTTTTTATCCATTCTCTTTAAGTGGAACAGTGCAACATACACAGACTAGGAACAGGATATCTACTTTACTGTTCCTAGCTTCAAAATTAATTTACTTTGATTTTATAGCTTTGCGTAAGTGATTTTGAAACTTTTATAGTACAGGTTTTTGTTCAAATCTCTAATAATTTCTAGACCACTTCAGATCTTTTCAAGTGAAAAGCGGGTTGTACATCTGGATCAGAGTCCAGCCCATAGGCCCTGCAATATCCCAACATTAATTTAGAGATTTCTGGGTGTCCCTGCACTTGGGACACAGAGTCAAACAAATGTGTTCATGGTGACCTCTCAAAACTGTAGTGGGAGTAGCTGTGTGCAGAATGAACACAATTTTCAAACAACATTTTTACACCTATAAATACACAGCCACTTGCTGGGGAAAGTGGACGTACATGTCAGAATGTCTGAATCTGAAAATACAAAAATTGCCTGAGGACAAAACTCTCCATTTTGACACCCTTTTAGATGCTTTCCACCATTCTGGGCAGGACTTCGTTTGAAGCATGCAGCAGTCTTAAATACACTTTCAGTAATCTCTAAAGTTGATGAAACTAGTGGAGCAAGTAACTGCACATTTAAAAACAATTCCTCCTCCATTACATGCGGTTTGGGATTAGAGCTGAGCATTCAATTGAGGAAGTCCAAGATGGAGAAAGGAGGTGTTGGAGCAGTCTTAACTTTTAGCAATTTTAACTTTTCTTTTCACACCATGAAGTGGGTTGAGTCTTGCCTACCAACAAAGAATTGCAGCTCCAATAGCAAGTTTAATGGGTGTAACAGGTTCTATTCTCCAACCCTTGGTGTTCAGTCTTTAACATAAGAACATATTATGACGAGAACAGGCCATTTGGCCCAACTAAGCTTGCCATTACAATTACATAGTATCCAAAGGTCTCTGCCTCAACTACATGACCTGGCACCCTATTCCATGTATTGATAACTCTTTGTGTAAAATAATACTTCCTTATATCAGTGTGGAACTTACTCTTACCTAGTTTCCATTAATGTCCCCTTGTCCTGCATACTGAACTAACCTTAAAAAATGTATTGTCGTTAACCTTGTTGAGTCCTTTTATAAATTTAAAAACCTCTATTAAATCACTACTTAGTCTCCTCTTGCTAAGTCTAAATAGGTTAAGTACCTTGATTCTTTCCTTGTAGCTTTAATATTTCATGCCAGGAACTAATTTAGTTGCCCTCCTTTGTACTTTTTCAAGAACCTTAAAGAACATCAATTGCCTCCCCTCTGTGTGTCACAGAGAAAGTGTACAAGTGCATGCTGACACCATTATTTACCCATAGCAAGAATGTGGATGAAGCTGCAAATTTTTCTCAGTGATGGAAAAAGCAGCAGAATGGCTTAATTACTCCTGCCTCACTTTAACCCTTGTGTTCTGTTGAGATTGGCTTTACCTCCTCATTGTTTGGGGTCCCATGGACCCCAGTGCTGTACATGTAAAAATAATAGTTGCATTACATTACATTAAAGGCATTTGTTAGATGCTTATCCAGATGTACTTACAAGGCAAAACAGTTAAAAGTTGAACAACCAATATTGTTTTTCTTCTGACCATATTAAAACCCAATTGACAGAATATTTTTAAAGTTAAAACTTTCCCTTTTGCTATAAAGTGGACCTGCGCATTTCAGGGGTGATGACTGAACATGACGAGGACACATACCTGACATTACCTTCAAGGCTACTTATATATACTTGAACACCATAACTTTTCTCACCTGGCCTACTGCATCGCAAGCTCTTCTTAAGCCAGCATGACCTCCTTTAAGACTCTGCACTCCATATAAAACTGTGCCCAGAAAATCCTGGACAACAAAACCACAGCACCAATTCCATTGACAATACAACATACTCACCAAATTCAACTTCCTCAGCTTTGAAAATCAAAGTTTTTTTCTGCAGATTTATGGCTAGTTCACAAGGTCACTCCTTTGAATTAATTCATTAAAGTCAGCTCTGACAACAGCAGCAGAATTGGGACATTGTAGCTACAACTACCATCCTGAGTTAAATAATATAGTTATATGCAGGGCTCAAGTTGAGGGGGGATGCTATCCCCCTTGAAAAAAATCTTGCCCATAACCATCCACCTTGTAAAATTGTCTTCTCCCTTCCCATCCCCTTTTCTTTGATGGAATTAGCTACGCTATTTATCGCCTAACTGCGAAAAGACAAAACCTCAGCGATATTTTAAT